>CAJVRI010000435.1:1200000-1800000 GCA_911649635.1 Poeciliopsis gracilis | reverse complement strand
AATTTTTTTTATTAATTTGATTTTATATGTGATGATTTTTTTTTTCTGGTTAAAAAAAATGAGCATAAAAGCGGTCCATGTGTTTCCATATTTTCTGTGAGGAGACGCAGCCTTGTCTTTGTTGAGCCACTGTCTGTCTGTCTGGTACGGTCTGGTTGGTGATGCGCTGCCGCCGCCTATCGTCAGATTGGAGTACTGCAAGGCGTCGCCTCGCAGCCGGGCATGGTGGTTTATTAATGAGAGCAAAAAAAAAAATGACAAAGAGCTGAGCTGTTTTTTTATTATTATTATTTGTTTTCTTTCAAATTGAAGTGATATCACTTGGGGAAAAAAAGATAAAATTCTGAATTCCCCCTCTTTCTCATCTTGTGATCGTTAGGAGAATGGACACGTAAAAACCAATGGTGATGTCTCCACTAAGCCTGACGGGGACGCCGCCGCCACCAACGGTTCTGCCGAGGCAGCCAAGGAGCCCGAAGCCGGGGCGGGAGGTGACGCCATCGAACCGGCGCCCGCCGCAGACGGGGAGGCCGCCAAGCCTCAAGGCGAGGCCGCCGCCAAGGAGACCCCCAAGAAGAAGAAGAAGAAGTTCTCCCTGAAGAAGTCCTTCAACTTCAAGCTGAACCTGAAGAAGAGCAAGAAGAGCGAGGCTGTGAAGGAGGAGGCCGCTGCCGCTGCCGCCGACGCCGCCGCCGCTGCTCCGGCCGCCGCCTCTGAGGAGAAGCCGGCTGAAAACGGAGCCGCCGCCGCCACAGCCGCAGCTCCCACAGAGGAGAAGAAGGAAGAGGCGAAGGAGGAGGCTCCCGCCCCGGCCGAAGCTCCAAAGGCAGAGGAGGGGGCGGCCAAGGAGGAGGCACCCAAGGAGGAGGCCAAGGAGGCGGCCGCTCCGGCCCCTGAAGCCGCCAAACCCACGGAGGAGAGCAACTCGACCCCCGCCCCCTCTGAAAAGAAAGAGTGATTGTACGTTGAGCTCACGATGAACTGGGTGAACTGTTTTTCCAAGAGAGAGAAAGAAAAATTTAAGAGTATATATATATATATATTTATATATATGTGTATATGTACACATATGTATATGGATATATGTATATGTAAATATATACACATGTATGTGAAAGACTCCTTCGACGTGCCACTTTTCGTCATGATAACAAGACGACAGACTAGATTCACTAGATCACCTCCCTGGTTACAGCTCGACATCTGGACGTTGGACTGGGTTGTTTCTGTTTTTTTAGGCAGTGGGTCGGCCGCCGTGCGGAGAACTGGATTTAACCGGGCCGGAACGCGAAGCGGAGCCGCGATTTGGGGCGAACGAAGGACGGACGGATGGGCGGACGGATGGATGGAGAAAGATGGAGCCGAGGCGACTTTTCCGCAAGTCAACCACAGCTGAAGATGCCTCCCAAGCTGAAGGAATGAAGCTAAATGCGATACTAGGACACCACCACCACTTGAAATGACTGTTAAATAGAAGAAAAGAAAAAAAAACAAAAAGGAAAAAAAAAAAAACAACAAAAAAATGTGAAATCAGAAAATTAAAGAGACTCGTCAACTTTTTACATTCCTATATTTTAACCCAAATTTGAAGTATTTTGTGGTGTATTATAGAGAACCATCTTAAAGATTCAGAGAAGCTATGTCTCGTTTGTTAAAAAGAAAAGAAAATAGACAGTTTTGATTTTTACCGTACTATGAAAGAAGAAGAAAAAAAAAAAAAAGGACACTTAAGCTTGCTATGTTCACTGTTGCGGTTTGATATGATGCAGAGTTGTTTATCTGTCGTGTGTGAGCCTGAATCTGCTTTGTCTCTGTAAATACGTTGGATTGATTTCTGTTCTTTATTTTGCTAATGTTGACAGATGTTACTGGTTTTATTGTAAAGTTGATAATGGTAAATAAATGTTGGGTACCTGCCTGTAAAGTGTCTGTACGCTTATTTTCACCATGCACTCTGGTTCATATAGTCCCCACCATCAGACGAGATTCGGTTTCTGCCGATGTAGGATGTTCTAATTTTCCCACCTGCTCTGCACCAGGACCCTTATCCACGATGAAGTTGAGACCAATTTGCTTGGAAGAAGTAGTATATAATCATCTAGGTCTGAAACGATGAATCTGATTAATCAGATGAATCGTGATTAATCAGATTAATCGGTTATCGAAATAATCGTCAACTAGTAATCCGTCGATCATTAACTGGAGTAAATGGACTCAAAAGAATGCTACTTTCTGACCGAACAACATCCTCACAGCAGTAATTGAGTCAAAATTGTGCAAAAACTTAAACATTTTGAATTTAAGATAAAAAAAAATACCCTTTGTATGTAAATATGTTCTAAACAGAACTCCTCAAGTGGCATCGTTATAGCTTCACCTGATTCAGGTTCTGTCAAACCTGAATTAAGCAATCCAACTGTTAATTAGATAAATGTTAAAGTCTGCAGAATTGGACTTCTTTTTTTTTCCGATTAATCAATTACTAAAATAATTGTTAATTGCAGCTCTAATTGTCTTGAAGCTCGTATCTAAAAAACATGACCTCAACTTTGACCAAAATTTAACATTTAATACACAGGCCACATTTATTTCAACCACTGGAAAAGATGTGTAAAAAAAAAATGTCTTAAAAGAAATATATCTTGAGCAGAATCTCACACTGATACTTAAAAGAAAAACATCAACTTTTGTTTTGGTGACATTTATTCAGTGTTGGAAGAAAGATCTCACTTTTTAAAATAATTGTTTTTTATGAAAACACCAGTGCCAAGATTCTGTTGGCTGAACTTTTTGTTGCCATGTCTTTTTTTATTATTGCTTTTAATCTTGCCGAAAGATCAAATAACATATATTTGAGTTTCACAGCTCAGTTGACCATTTTTCCATTTAAAATGTTTTGAAATTTCAACAAAAATTCCAAAGAGAAACAAGCCCACATCACCACAGATCCTCCACTGTGCACGGGTTTCTGTTATCTATCCTTTGTTTTACACTGGACTGATCTTGTTGTCTTATTTTGTAATAGTAGGACAGAATATTTCTTTTTTTTTCTTTTTGCTGGTATCACATCCAATCATTGATATGGAGACTTGAGATTATCATGGCTGCCAACAGATTGGTCACCAGTGATTTTAACAAAAGCAAATATTTATTTACATTTTTAACCAATAAATACTATTCTTGTCCACCAAATGAAGATTGGAGATTTTGGACATCTTCATTACAATATTTTGTTCTAGCATCTGATATGAACTTTCAACCATCAGAGCAATATCTGACTTGTCCCGTTTGGTTTTGTTGGTCATTGTGAGCTTTCAAGTGAGTAACGCATGAACGCAGCATGTCTCCAAACACATTTAAAACCAGGAGTTTTCATGTGTTTTAGTGTTATTAATGCTAACAAGAAAACCATGCAGATCTAAATCTGGTTGCCAGTGGTGACTATGTATAATCACAGCGTTCTAAAAGCTGGTTGAGCCAGAAGCTTCTTTGCCAATTTGAATCGGAGCGACGCAGAAACTTACTCAAACTTGGACGAAATGTTACACACCCAAAACTGAAACGAAAGGAAGGATGGAATGTAACCTTAAAGTAAAAAAAAAAAAGTTAATTACATTTACGCAAATAACTTTTAAAAAAAACAAAGACTTTTAGGAGTCGTTTCACATATTATATTCTACTTTTTAGTTTCACTTGAGCAACATTGCCATGAAATACTGCGAACCTTACTTGGGTCAAATTTCTGGAGACTAAACTGTGAGCAATTCCCCTGAAAAAACAGAACAAACACGTTTTACCCAGAAAAGCATCAGATTCACTGATGGAGAAGTGAAAACCTCCTGTTGGTCTACAGCGGCCATAGTTCTAATGTTAGTTTGTTAGTCAGCTGAACCTTCTGTGCCATTAGCCCTATTTACAGCATTTAGTGTACTGTACCCTATTCTAACATACATTTATATTTACTGTGCCTGCTGTAAGTATTGGCTTCACATGCCTCATGTTGAAAACGTTATTTTGAGAATGTGTCCCTTGGTGCATTTCATTTAAATCTTTTTTATTATCCTGGTCTTGAAAATCCCAGACATGTGCATCACTGTATGTGTTCAGTTACTTTGTCATGAATTGGTTATATGTTATTTTATGCAGGAGAAAATGAGCTTGTCTTCTTCCCACTCCTTTATCGAGATAAATGCACTCTTGTTTATGTCTAAATACATTATTATTATTATTATTATTATTATTATTATTATTATTATTATTATTATTATTATTATGTACTGTACAGCATGAATTTGACAGCTCAGAAAATGTCTTGGTCTTTCTGTATGGTTACTGACACTGTATATATTTGTGCATATACTTTTGTTTTCCATTTTTACCTACTAATGAGCATAATATGTTTTATGACATGAAATAAAGTAAACGAAAATCCCCCCAAAACATGGAAATGTTTGTCTAATTCTGTTTTTCTCAAACAAGTACTTACTATCTAGGAAGCCGTTTTTAGGAAATACTGTTTTGTTTTGTTTTTTTATAACTCTTCATGGCTACTTTTTACTTTTACTTGAGGAAAAACATGATGAAGTAACCTTATCCCTCCAATTGTTGGTGGCCTCTGCAGGTCTCGCATGTCACACGTTGTGACGTCTCACAGGCTAAACAGACAAACAGTGATGTGAATTTTGTGTCGCTTCAGCATGTTTGGTTCCATTTAACTTGCATTTATCTTTGCTCAAATCGCATTGATTTGCTTGCAGTGAATAGCGAAGGCTTCGCCACTGATGCTGTTAGCTCCACTGACCTCTTGACCCCCTGCTCTGCGTTCTGCTATCGCCCCCTCCCCACACCGCGCCGCACCCCCTCCCCTCTCCACATGGATGGTTTTCGGTTTTCCTCCTGAAAACGGATAGCTGAGCGCGGCGCTCCGACTCCGGCTCAACTGACCTATTTCATGTGATATGATGTGCTGAGATCGCATCCAAACTCAGCCTCCATAATGAATGAAAGGAGGAATTTTGGAAGCTGGAGCTCCCTCTTGACTTCTCTGCGTTTCTCACACTCAGATAAAAGGAAGTCCTTTTTTTTTCTTCTTTTTATTAAAATCTTCAGGCAAATAACCGGCTGACTTGACCATCCACGTCTCTCTCTCTCTCTCTCTCTGTAGGAGGCGGTGTGCTGTAAATAATTCATAGCTGCTCCAATCTGAGCCCGTTTACTGTGCTTTATCTCGTCTACGCATCACTGTTTCATTTGCAGAGTGTGATCTGTGTGAGGCCGTCACTTTGTCCATGCTTTCATTTCTCAGACAGCGGGGACGGTGTCTGCACACGTTTGAAAGTTGGGTCGCACACGCCTGGGCCTGTACTGCCACCTATAGTCTGGAATATGTGTCTGTACCAGGCTCTGTCACACGAGTTGGATTGGTTGTCATTTTCTTTTAAGGAAGATGCAGAAATGTTATTTAGTCATCTCACTCGAATGTGAATTTGATGGGCAGAGCTGGTGCGTCTTGTTCCGGTTTTTCCCTCACCCAAGCTGCCATTTTTCTTTTTTTTTGCTCAAGCTCTGCACCGGCGGCAACGTGAGTCTGATAGTCACTCTGGTGACATGAATTCTGCTCCATACGAGAGTGCATTTGTTCCTTTCTAAATATTTTTTAAAAAATCTCAAAGAAAAGAAAGAAAGACATTTTTAGATTGATCGCAGAAATTTTCAAGGAAAAAATGACAAAATGTCTGAGTTTGAGAAGTCAAGCTTTGCCGAAAAGCAACTCAAACATTTTCTGGGAAAAAAGTTTGAGTTTTTTTTTTTTTTTTTCAAATTTTGACTTTTAGACTCACATTTTTTCTACAAGTTTTCTGAGATTATTTAGTGGAAATTTACTCGTCCTTTGTTTTGTTTTCTCTAAGAGTACACTATCATCGTTCCAAGACTTTGGGCTGTAGCTGTAGTTTTACAGCTGACCTTTGGTCTCTCTCAAAAATGCACAATTATGCATAATTCTATTCAGACAAAATTTTGGGAACATAAATAAGGTCAACTGAACCTGTAATTTTTAAATTGGAGTGAATGTTCCTTTCTCACACAATATGCTTGAATAGGCTTGTCAGTGTTGATTTAATTTTAAGGTCAAATAAGGATTAAAAGAAAAAAAAAAATCTGAAAATTGTGTCATACTTTTATATTCGACGCCATTTAAATATGAAATTACTTTACTTTTTCTTTTTGTCTTTGGCATTGTGCTTTTATTTATCTTTTTTTTTTTTTACTTGTGTATTGAAAGTTTAAAAAATAAAATAGCTGTTTCTGGGCTGGACTAACCTTCCAGGTTTTCAGGATCCTGACTATGTAACAATGTGTGGCTCCATTTAATAACATAGATGCAGTGTTTCCATTAATTTTGCATTTATAGTGTACAAAAAACAAACAAACAAAAAAAACAATGTTCAGAAATATCAGTCAAATTCTAAATGTTCGACCTCTATCTTGGAGGTTCTGGTCTCGGCCTTGCAGGATTTCAGTCCTGGAAAAATGGCCCCTGATGGACACCATCAATTTAAAAAACAATAGATCACTTCTTCTTTTTTTGTTTTTTGCAAACCATTGCATCTCAGTGCTCAGTGTTGGTCTGTAAATAAAACCCTGAAGAGTCATATCAGTGTTTGAAAAGGCTTAACAGGCATAAATACTTTTTCAAAATGACCGAGAACTGTAAAATGATATCAGTAAAAGACGGTTTACTGAAGGCGTTTTGGAGAAATACTCAAGATCATTCAAGGTGGAGACCCATTGTTTAGTCTGGAGCTGATTCCTCGGTGGTCCTCGGTTTGTATTCCGGCTCCGCCCCGTGAGGCGGGTGAGCTGCTGTGATTGGCTGAGAGGAGCTCCGCGCGACCTCCCCCCTGTAACTGAGAACCCGGCAAGCGGGCGAACCAGTGGGGTAACTGGTGTAAAATGGCGCTGTCTCAAGGAACAAAGAAAAAAGTTTGCTATTATTATGACGGTAAATACTTCACTTGGACCTTTTACTCGCTCTCATTTTCAAATGCCCTTCACGGCGTGCGGAGCTTCGGGGTTTTACTTTGCCTGTGTCAGGGTTTTAAGTGTAGCAGCGCCGTCCAGCTCCGAAGCCGGTGTTGGGGAGCTAACGTTAGCCTGCTAACTAGCTTGTTTTAGCCGTGCTAGCTATTAGCCCGAATTCCGGACCCAGTACATTGTTGGCTCTTCGGCTTCATTTTTTGGTCACTCAATGTTGAAACAACTTTTCCTAAATTATTAAAGCCTCCTATGGGAATTGTATTTGTGCATTAGAACTATAATGATAAATGGGGACATGAAGCTATGCGGTGATAATCACAGTGTTCCTCCAATTCGCTAACAACTTCCGAGAAGTGAGGAAGGATGCACTCTGCTGCTTTAATTCGCTTCATCGTCCGAAAGGATTTGGGGGAGGATCAAACCTTATGTTATATGCTTTTACGGGGGATAAGTATCGTTTAAATACCGCCTGTCATTGTGCTGTTGCCTATGCGCTATTTTAAACTGTAAATGACCCCCGCCAGCACATTTGCGCTGACGACTGCATTTTTGTCTTGTTTATAATTGATCGTTTGCAGCCAGTTTTTTTGTTTGTTTGTTTGTTTGTTTTTTGTCAATTTAAAATAAGCGGAAAAGCACCGTTCGTGCCGAAACGTCTTGGTCGTTACTTCCGTCTTCCCATTGTGTCGCGTGAACTCATAATTCTGGACGCTCATGAATAATTAAAATGGATCTCATTTGGATGCGCATTTTAATGCCGCTGTGCACGTAGGATACCCGTTTCCCGTGTCATTCGAGATCGGTACGATAAATCGAATCAGGATTGCGATATCTGTGCGCGCGGAATCACAGTAGCAAGTGGATTTGTTTCAAGAGGCGGCATGCATTCACTATGCTTAGCTGGAAAGTATTTTGGACGTTACAAAACTTTCCCCAATGCAGGCACCTTTGGTTTTCATACCTTTAATTTGTGGCCTCAAAACATAAAAACCCCCAAAAACGGTTCTGTAGTTTTTGGTATGTAATAAGGATTGTAATCACTAAAAGCATGATGTCAAACTTTTAGCTGGTTTGAAACCCAAAAGTTTGAAAAACGTGGTATATGTTGATTTGGACACTTCATGATGTTCCTTATCTAAAAAAGTGAATTATGTTTCTTTGCAGAACAGTGAGTTGAATATAAAATAAAACACCGACTCATTAAAGATTCTACAAAATGTCCATTAGGCAGATATGAATTAATTGATGGATTTGTCTCTAACAAATTTAACAAGACGATAAATTGTCCCAGAAATCATTGTGATAAACGATAATATTGTTGTTTTTGAGGCCATTTTCAAGTAATATAACGATAATAGCATAATGATGCAAAGATCAATAAACGTTAAATTCTAATGAACGTTTAGTGCTGGAGCTGGAAGACATCTAAAATGTCCCAAAAAATAAACAAGACATCATAGCTCAGTTTTGTCGAGCTATTTGGGAACAAATAATTAGACTGAAGACTTTTGCCATCCAGGTTTTGGTAGAAACGGAGAGAAAGGAGAAAAATGATAGTTCATTTTAATTTGTCATTATTAGATTTATTGCGACGGGCATAGTTGCCAAAAAAAAAAAAAGTGTAAAGCTTCTCACTTAGCTTCAGCAGAACGTTTGGATGCTGACCTATCTACCCGGTTTATCTCCTGCAGGTGACGTGGGGAACTATTACTACGGTCAAGGCCATCCCATGAAGCCCCACAGGATCCGCATGACACACAACCTCCTCCTCAACTATGGACTCTACAGGAAAATGGAGATCTATGTGAGTCAAACAGACTCATCTGTACTGTACAGACGAGTACAGATCAAAGTCTTGATCAGAAACCGTCTTTTCTAAGATGTCTCTTCAGCAGCATTATTGGATTAGAGGAAAATAATCACTTATTTCGCTCTTGTCCATGGATAAAAGTTAAGCTGTGCTAAATTCTAGCCATAAAACTAAGTCACTGCTTCAGACAGCTCAAACATTTTCTGATACTGACTTGAGTCCGTCATGGTGCTACTTATTTTTCTTTATTTTTTGTTCAACTGATACTTTTCGTCCATTTTCAGGACTATATGAATCTCTACCTCAGTCCTAATTAAATGTGTTTGTATTTCTGTTTCAGAGGCCGCACAAAGCCAGCGCTGAAGAGATGACCAAGTACCACAGTGACGACTACATCAAGTTCCTGAAGTCCATCCGTCCAGACAACATGTCTGAGCACAGCAAACAGATGCAGAGATGTGCGTCCGGTTTTCTTCTCCACCGTCTCCTGCTGCTCGCCTCATGTTCACTCACAGTCAGATTCTCTGTTTTCTTCTTCTTCCAGTTAATGTCGGAGAGGACTGTCCAGTTTTTGACGGTCTGTTTGAGTTTTGCCAGCTCTCGACAGGTGGCTCAGTCGGTAAGTAATCTACCTCCGATGATCCGAATAGAATGGTCTTGTGTATCATTTCCAGCTTGATTTGCAGATCGCTATGCTGAGCGTAGGGAGGTTTGTTTTTTACCTTTCATCTGGATCCAACTCTTGCTTTTGTTTCAGCTGGAGCAGTGAAGCTGAACAAGCAGCAGACGGACATCGCCATCAACTGGGCTGGCGGACTCCACCACGCCAAGAAGTCTGAGGCGTCCGGCTTCTGCTACGTCAACGACATCGTCCTCGCCATCCTGGAGCTGCTGAAGTAAGTCCGACACGGCAGCGCGGTTTCTAGCTGCTGCTGTTTTTCATATCGTTCCAGAAACAGCTGAATTGACTTTCAACATTTCTTTTTTCAAATGAATGAAAGTAATCAAATCGACTTGATTACTCTGCACCAGTACAGCACTTAAACACACCAATAGCTTCCTAACTTTGGTTAAACATGTAAAAACAACTTTAATTAGTTCAGTCAGTTCAGTTAGTAGCAGAGCAGCCAGTGTAAACAAGTGTTCAGGTTTCTATTTGTGGTAGGAAGCTGAACATTTTAAACGCATCATGCTGGTGGCAGCATCATTTCCATCATGACGGAAAGCAGTCAGGAAGAAGCATGGAGCTAAAAAACAATCCTGGGGAAAAAAACCTGCTAGTTGCTGCAAAAAAGAATTGAGACTATAATGGTTTGGGTCAAAGCATGTTCATGTGTTAAGGGCCCAGTCAAAGTCCAGACGTAAATCCAACTGAAGCATGTTGACAAGCATGTTGACAAAGTCTTCAACTCTTTGTCAAGAGTTGAAGACTTTAGGTTAGAAGTTGATCTTGAGGCTGCTTTGCAAACAAAAATGACAGTTTTGTGGCACTACTGGTTTGTCAAACCCATTGTATCCCAATAAAAATAAAGTTATTAGAGTTTCTGTCAGATTTGTGTTGTGATCTGACACTGTGAAACTTTAGGTTACTTGTTTTGGATGGAGGCCTGCAAGGACAATTTTACCTGATGCACTTGAAGTTTCTTGACTTTAATTGAGGTGTTTTCAAGGTTTGGAAAGTCCTTGATTTCTGTATGAAGTCAGATAAAGTGCTTGATATCCAAACTGCACAGTTTTATAATAAAGTGCAATCTAATGTTTAATTCAAAATATTATTGATTATTCAAATTTCTTGAATAGTATTCAGCATTACTGATCGTCTTAGATTAAGACTTAAAGACTGTTTACACTCACCTCAAACCTGCAAGCAGCAGGAAGGGTTTGAACTTTTACAAAGTCACTTCTTTGTGTGAAGTTGGAGCGGCATGTACCTGAACCCTGCACTTCCTCCAGATACCACCAGAGGGTGCTCTACATAGACATCGACATCCACCATGGCGACGGCGTCGAGGAGGCCTTCTACACCACAGACAGGGTCATGACCGTTTCCTTCCACAAATACGGGGAATACTTCCCCGGCACTGGAGATCTGAGGGTGAGTCTCGGAGCGTTTCTCCTGGGAAACAGTTCAACACGTTAAAGACGGCATGGATATTTATCCGACCATTTCAACATGTGCAGGACATCGGAGCAGGAAAAGGCAAGTACTACGCCGTAAACTACCCTCTGAGAGACGGCATCGACGATGAGTCTTATGAAGCCATCTTCAAACCCGTGAGTTGTCTTGTGTGTTTATTATCTCTTAATTCCTCAAAGGAAGTTCATACGTTTGATTAAACGCTGTTTTTGTGTTAGATTATGGCTAAAGTCATGGAGATGTACCAGCCCAGTGCTGTGGTTCTGCAGTGCGGAGCAGATTCTCTTTCTGGAGACCGACTGGGCTGCTTCAACCTCACCATCAAAGGTAAGACAACATCTCAAAGTCGCACCGACTTCCTTTAACACGTTAGAAGTTCAACCATGTGTGCGTCTCCTCTTAAAGGCCATGCCAAGTGCGTGGAGTACATCAAAAGCTTCAACCTCCCGCTGCTCATGCTGGGCGGAGGCGGCTACACCATCCGCAACGTCGCCCGCTGCTGGACCTTCGAGACGGCCGTGGCCCTGGACTCGTCCATCCCCAACGAGTTGCCCTACAACGATTACTTTGAATACTTCGGGCCCGACTTCAAGCTGCACATCAGCCCCTCCAACATGACCAACCAGAACACCAACGAGTATCTGGAGAAGATCAAGCAGCGGCTCTTCGAGAACCTGCGCATGCTGCCTCACGCCCCCGGAGTCCAGATGCAGGCCATCCCCGAGGACGCCCCGCACGCCGACAGTGGAGACGAGGACGAGGAGGACCCCGACAAACGCGTCTCCAGTAAGAGATTTAACACACACACACACACACACACACACACACACACACACACACACACACACACACACACACACACACACACACACACACACACACACACACACACACAAAGCGTTGGATTAGTTGGTTAGGTGGTGCTGATGAGGATCTGTGTTGCAGTCCGGGCCCACGACAAGAGGATAGCCTGTGAGGAGGAGTTCTCAGACTCTGAGGACGAGGCCGAGGGACAAGGTGGCGGCCGCAGGAACGCAGCCAATCACAAAAAGGCAAAGAGAGTGAAGAAGGAGGAAGAGAAGGAAGGCGAGGAAAAGAAAGGTAAGAGCAGTCCTATTATCTTTCTAGTAATACACAATATAAACAGTAGAATCAATAGAAATTTGGCCTGAGATAAAGTTTAGCGGCTAACCGCAGCAATGCTTGTAAACATGGCTGCCTTAAAGAACCCGCACCTGGTTCAGGTTGAAACTAGGACTTTCAGCATTAATACATGCGATTGATCTAAAAGGCTTGACGTGTTAATATCACATAATGCAGATGAATCACTCTACATATTTGGACCTAAAAGCCTCTTTCCTTGGAGGGTTACCATGGCAGCAAAGTCTTTGGCACAAAACGACTGAGAAGAAGAACAAGGAGTCAGACTGATGTGTTTTAAAGAACATCGATGAGTGTTTGGATAAAAAACAAGCTAGTATGTAGTAGTACGTAGGCTACTTAATGCAGTGATGAATATGTATCAATATGTTGACTGGACAATGTCCGTCTTCAACACTGACTCGTTTCATTCCTGTTACCAATCCATACGATTCATTTATTTGCCATTTTCTTTAGTACATTTCTGTCATGATGCAGATGTTAGACTCCATTGATAATGCACAGTGACAATTCAATGTGAGTTGGTGAAACTCTGTGGTTTCGGTTTGTCGTCTGAGATGATAACATTCTGTTTGTTTTCTAGAAGTGAAAGAGGAAGAGAAGGAGGAGGAGAAGATGGACACGTCTGGGTAAGAACCAGAGTTAAAGCTTCTCCATGTGAACAGCTTCACATGTTCCAGACAGAAACGTCATCATCCATTTCATTTATGATTTTGGTTGTGTGCGCTTTTCGTTTCCTTCTCATTTATCATATTTGGTTGAGTTTTATTGTAGATTTTGTCTGATCATGTTGGTGACATGCTTGTACGTTTCAGTAGGTCACATTTCTGCACTGAAAATCATTTTTTATTGCTCTCTTTGCTTTCTGATTTTGTTTTGAACTCAAAATTCTGAATCTGAACCAAAAATAAACACATAACTATATCCCAATATGTGATGTCTGATCAATATGTTTGTGTTTCAGACCAAAAGAGGAGATAAAGACAACTTGAAGTGATCCTGAGGGAGAAGTGTCCGTCCTGTTGTCCTCAGCCCAGATTCCTGTTTTCCTCCTGCAACCAGAGGATCTTTTTGTATTCCTGTTTTCCTTCGTTCCTGCAGACAAACCTGCTTTCCATTGTTTACATGAGTCGAGCAGCAGGTGGATGGGATGGAGGTCAACCCCACCCACCTGCCACCCACCGTATGAGATGTAAAATTCCCTCCGACCCGTGAGCTCTTTGTGGACATCAGGTTTGCTGTGATAAGAAAACTGTTTCCATGCTGGGATTTCTGATTAAAGCCTGTCTATGAGGCCTTCCTGTTTGGTTTTTTTTTATTTGTGAGTATTTATGAAGCATCAAAAGCCCGCCCTAGGCAAGCAGTTCCACCTTACTGTATACTCATTAGTGAATGCATGCATCATCTCACCTTCAGCATGTACATATTTCTTAGTCTCTGCCCCCCCAACCAGTCGTGCTCATTAAGTTATTTTGAATCATGAATCCGGTCGGCTCATCCTCCCAGGAATATCTGCTCTGTGAACCCGTTTCCTTCCTGTGCTGTTTTTTTTTTGTTTTTTTTTCTGTTTGCGAGTGAGTGGGACCCTCTCCAGAGGCTGATGTTGCTGAGCAAATGACTTCTTTAGAGATTTTGTATCATTTTACAGAAACGTAGAGAAAGCCAGTGAGGGGCTTTCAAAGTGTGGCTGGTTGGAGTTGTATCCTTGTGAAATGTGCATTATCATATCTTTGTTATACAAAAATAAAGAAAACTGGTCCAATTGCTGTCTTTTTGTGTATGTGCTCACAATTACAAATATAGTACAGTAATATATTGTTGCATAAGAATGTAAGAATTAAAGGCTAAAGTTTTTTATTTTAGAAGTAACTGCACATAAAATTCATGGAATGGGCATAAAAATCAAATACATGCTATGAAAATAATTTATTCTGCATCTATTAGTTTTGCCACAAATTCAAACAAATTTTCAGATTTTGGTCTTTGGCCCTTAAAACATTTACAACCACAGCTCCTAGTCCAGCTAATATCCAAATAATGTACGTATGTCACAGGATTGGGGGGAAAAAACAAACTGGATTAGTACTTTTAGTCACCAAGAAACTGATTTAGATTCTAATTTAATCTTAAATTTTAAGAAATCAAAATGGATGTTTATACGTGTAGCCCTTGGTGATGACTAAAACAAACAGAACATGAAGAACCAGCCAGACCATCCAGTCCTTGACCTTCTTTTATTAAGATTTGTAGTTTACAAGTTCAATGTGATTACTGCTGGCAAATGTCAAAAAGTTTTTAATTATAGTTCAGTACAAAGCACTGGAGACGAGTGACGTTTTCCTTTGACGGATCTGGATTGAGTCTGATGTTAGCTGAATGGGTTGCTTGGTTACGCCTCCAGCTCAAAGTCAAAGTAATGTGGGTCAAAGTAATGAATTCGTACGTATCCGTCTTCTCCTCCACTGCTGTAACTGTAACAACAGGAACATCAGGCGGTTTGTTACTGGGTCTTGTTCGCCTGCGTTTTTAGAAAAAGTAGCACAATTAGTCAGGCCGTACCTCTTGCCGTCGGGATGGAATGCCACACAGTTGATGGGGCCAAAATGACCTTTGACCCTCCCAAACTCCTCCTCGTATGCAGCATGGAAAAACCTAAGCGCAGGAAATTACACATATAACCGATAACTCCTTCAAAAATAGAGATTTCTTCCTTCTATCGACTTTAAACATGAAAGTAACTTCAGACTCTCTCACCTCGCCTCAAACTTGCCGATCCTGGTGGAGGTTGTGGTGACGTCCATGGCTTCCTGCCCTCCTCCCATCACCACCTTCACAAAACGCTCAGTCAGACACATCGCCACGACAACAGGGAGATTGACCGTACTCCATAAGAGTCATGTCTTACGTGATCCATTATAGGAGAGATGGCAGCAGAGTTTACAGGCCTGTCTGTCCTGAATGTCTTGATGTGATCCAGAGAGTTGGAGTCAAACAGCTAACAGGACAGAGACTCCGTGTTTAAATGGACACTCATTCACGTGTTTCAACGTATCGATGCGAGTCTCACTTTAGACGTGTTGTCCTTGGAGGCAGTGATCACCATGGTGAGATCGACGGACGTCTGGATGTCGTTGATCTGCCTGGTGTGCTCCTTCGCCTTCTTCAGAATTTCGCCGGACTGGAAAAGATCGCGGCCCCAGTTAGGACAAACCAACATCCCCGCCAGGCATTTTTATGGCGTGTCTACAGTGGTGGGCAGAGCCGGCAGTAGTTGTGTCGGCGTCGAACCTTCGCACTGAACTGGTTGATCTCTCCGTTCTCGTGGCCTGCGATGACGAACTCCCCCAGGGGCCCCCACACCGCGCTGGTTATCTTGCACTCGCTGCAGGGGACGGACAGGTACGGATTGTTGTCCTCTGCAGACACACAAGTAGAAAGTGTAAATGATTTAAGTGCTTATTAAAAACATTTTTGGGATTCTTTCTCAGCAGCAAATACGGGACAAAAAACCTTTTTTATTATTTTTTATTTTAAGCGATGTCAGTCTGGGAGTTTGGTATAAAGTATTGATGCTCCGCTCTAAATGGAAAAACTGGCAAGAGGACGACTGAAAACCCCATCAGCTACAATATTTAACAAATTAACAACAGCAAGGTGAAATTAATAAATCTCACAACACTGTTTGTGCCAAATAATACCAGAAAAATAAGAAACAAAGTCAAACGCAGGTGGCTTTTAAATCAACAAACCCAAATCACGTAATCGAACCTGCCAGAGAGCAACGGTTCGTTTTGACAGTCTCCTGCTTCCTCCAGAAGACACATAATGTATATAATCCTTAACTTTGACGTGTGCATGTCAGATCCTCCTTGAGGGTTGAGTTGGAAAACATGGCCGAGTGTTTTATCTGTACCCATCTGCTGTGGATCTCTCAGGTCGAAGAAGTTCAGGAAGCACTGGTAGCCCATCTGCTTGTCTGTGGAGAACATGATGATGTTGCCGCTGAAGTCGAAGCCGCACGTCCTGACGGCGGAGTTGGTGTTGAGCAGAGCCAACTGTTTACCTGCGGCGAAACGGGCAGGGTGTCACAGAAGTAAAAGTTACCGTACCTTAACTTTTCTCTCAATTTGTTTTGGGGGGGGATAACCAGAGAAGACGTCACGCTCCTCCAGGAGGAAACCTGGCTTACCGGTCTCACAATCCCACAGGCGACAACTGTTGTCTGCTGATCCCGTCAACACATTCTTGGTGTCCCCTGAGGAGAGGTTAAGAAAGCAACACCGCACGTCACATCCTGCGTACAGCCGTAACATGAACCGTCAGAGCCCATAGAGGCCTAAAGAAGTAGGTCCTGATGATGGAAGGATACAGTCGCAGTCGACACACCACACCGCTCCGGTGTGTCCATTGTAGGTGCCGAGCCTTTCTCCGTTCACAGAGTACCAAACGTTGGCCACCTGGAGTGAAACGTCACGTGAGATGAAGCGGCTGAATCCCACAAGTTACGGAAGAGACGCGAACTGAACACGGGCCTGGACTCACCGTGTCTTTGGCGACGGAGAACAGCAGGTCTCCTTCTCTGTTGTACTTTATCTGAGTGATGGACCTCTCATGGCCCTGCAGCAGAATGGGTTTCTGGGAACACAGGACTCCCGAGTTAGCATAAGAGCTAGCCTTTTACCACAGGGTATGTATTTAAGATAGACATGGTTCATTTAGATTAAAAACAAAAACCCCCGCTAAGCCACAGCGGGACAACATCTGCCATTGCACAACTATAACTACTCCTACTAGCAGCGAGTATCCTAGCTAGCGTCAAAGCTAAGCTAATGCTAGCCGAGCTAAGGCTGGCAGATGGAGAATGAGAAAATAACTAACTTCGTGTCGCAGTATGTTTCCTGGTAAACATACTCACCATGTTTGCCGGCTCTGCGCTGTCAGTCCGCTCGGTTTATTCACTGCGCGTCACGTCAACAGAGAAAAGATGAAACACTCGTGTGTGAGGCGCCGGAGCCTTGGCGGAAGAGGAAATAGACGTCACTCTGGTGTCGAAAAGCAACACGGTGCGCCCCCTACCGTCAACACCCGGGGCAAAATAAAACAAGACAATAAGGTCCAGGACAGGATGGTCTGGCCGGTTTTTTAGTGTTTTTGTCATCACCAGTGGTACACGTGTAAACATCCATTTTGGTTTCTTTACAATTTAAGAATAAATTAGAATGTAAATCAGTTTCTTGGTGACTAGAAGTAATAATCCAGTTTTCTTTCCCCCCTCAATCCTGTGACATACAGATTATTTATCTACCAGCTGGACTAGGAGCCATATTTGTCACACAGTGAGCAACATTAGGTTGTGGCAGCATCAAAAAGATGCAGTCAGGGAAGCATGTCAGCAAATGAGCCAAACCCAGGCTGCCAAGGGTTCAATTCTTATTTGTTCCATGTTGTTCATTTCCCTCTATGCATTTCTTCCTATCAAGTTGGACAAATAAAGGCCACTATAGTGGCAAAAAAAAACCCTTTACATATGTTGTACTGTGGCTTAATGCTTTCATACATATTATTGTGTGGAAATCTGGGGAAAGTTTTACAAACCTGTCTACATGCTTCAGAGGAAAGCTGCAGGACTAAATGCATCTGATAATTTAGTGTGACAAATTAAGTATTTGTTACATGTTACATTTTATCATTTACTATGGCTCAGAACTGCACTGACAATTTACTGCTCTTACAATAAGCTCCCTCCATATCGTGCACAAAGGGGGACAACGGGGAACTGATGGGGGTGTCCCGTCAGACCGTCAGTTCCCCGAACTACAAAAAAAAACCTTGTAAAACTGCACACAGGATTGGGAATTCCAATTCAGTCTGTTTTAAAAACATCAACCAGGCATTGATTAACTCAAAACATACGCTGCTCTTTTATTGAACAAGAAAAATATACAGGGTCAGGTAAAAGTACTGCAAAAAAGACAAAAGGAAACATCTTTGGTTCCTTCTTATGCCCAAATGAAGTGGATCACAATGAATACGTCCTCGTGGGATGACGGAAGAAAGGAAGCTTCGACATTCCTGGTTTCGTTGTCACCACTTTCCCACAGCTACATATTCATAATCATTAGTCATACAAATGAGAAATTGGCATGTTAGTGAGCGAAACATTTCAGAAGTAAAAAAAAAAAAAGAAAAAACATTACTCCGTTTTCCCCCCATTTGGCTCAGTCAGTGCACCTTTCAAAAGTATCAGAAAGACGCGACGAATAACTCAAACCCAGACGACGAGAGCAGCTCTACGTTAAGGGAGCAAATCGACCACTATCCCATAAGACCTTCTGCTATGAAGCATTTAGTTGAGTTTTAAAGTTTATACACACATAAATGAATATACATTCAAGCTAAGTGCTCGTCAGTTGAGACCGCCTTAGAATAAAACCAAGATGCAAGCGTTGCATAGAGGTACTTGAACATTCTCTTGATTGAAACCTGATTACAAGCTGCTGCCGTCATCAGTGTGGAACAGACAAGCAGAACAAACATCCCAGATGCAGTAATGGCAGATTTAGTTCAATAGACTCTAAAGTGATTTTCACATATTCCAAATAAAACGGACTGAGAGCAGGTTCAATTAGCAGAGAAGAGGGGGAGAGGGCAGAGTAAGCATCAGAGGGGATCGCTTCAAAAAACGATGGAGTGGAAAATCTGATTTTTAAATTTAAGGGGGAGAAAAAAAAAAAAAAAATGATGTCATACAAAACAAAAAAATAAATAAATACAAATCTATGGAGCCAGAAACAAAAGTAAAGACGTAGCAGCCAGGACCAAAGAAATGGGGGAATGAGAAGAGAGCAAACAAAAAGAAAAAAGGAAAAAAAAAAGAAAAGGAAAACGAAATCAGAACAAAAATGAAGTTTCATGAAGTCAGGAAAAAAGTGAAAATTAAATGGAAAAAGAATAAGCACCAATCTATGGCGCTAGCAAAATCTTAATGAAAAACAGGAATGTGACAAAATTGGAAAACAGGGTGCAAGAAAAAAACTAAAGGAATGCAATCAGGAAATTACAATGGAGTATAAGGGCCATACTGATGACAGAATAAAGTCATAATAATGAGAATGAAGTTGAAATAATGACAAATTTTATTGTCATAATTTTATGTTTTAATTTTCTTAACGTGACCCTAACACTCCGTCATAAGAAAAGAAACGAAAAGCAACAAAAAGTGAATGCAGCATCCAGAGCTTTCCAGAAAGTAAAAAAAAAAAAAAAATATATATTTTAAATGTAAGTGCCGAGAAAGAAAAAGAACCCCCGAAATTTCCCTTATTAATTCTATAGAACCTTCAGCATGTTCCAGGTTAGAGATGTTGTGATGCACAAAAAAAAAAAAAAAGTAAGTCAATGTGGTAAGTGTCTTTAATCATGTAACCCTTTCCATACACCTTCACTAAGACAAAACCCCGAACACACATTCCACACAGGCTAACAACCTCTTCTCTCCAACAACCAGTTTGACTTGGGTCCACCCAAACGGCTCCTAAAGCCCTGCTCTGGTCGGCATATTAACACCAGCTGCACATGTTCACACCCTAAAGCTTGACGTGAATCACGAGTTTCTACTGTCAATCCTCTCACAGGAACTGCTGAGTCTGGAGAGTCGACACATCAGAGGGGAAAGACACAAGCTAACCGTGCTGTTAGAAGCTGACTGTTGTCGTTCCAGGAGAGGAGCAGCAGCTTGCAGGCTGGTGGTTTGAATGTGGAGGGCGGGGGGAGGGAGGAAGCGGCGAGTGGCCCCTGCTTCATTCCAGCGCAGGAACAGGCGGTGGGGGCCCCGCCTCTTCCTGCGGGGCGTCCGTGTCCGGCCGCGGGCCGCAGTGACAGGAAGTGGAGTCTGCGACAGGACAGCTGCTGGGCTCCGGCAGAGAGTCTGTGGGAGGGGGGGAAGGTGAGTCGGTCCCGGGGTCGGAGGCGGGGGCCCCTCCGGCGCCGCTGTCCCCGTTCAGGTTCTGGACCTTCTTCTTCAGCTCGTTTCGTTCCACTTTGAGGGCCCGCCGCAGCTTGTCGAGCCGCTGGACTTTACCCTGAAGCGCCTCGAAGTCCCGGTCCCGCACGGCCTTCTGGAGACATTCACAGAAAAACATTCGTCAGCCGGCCAACATCTGATGCTGTCCTTTCAACGTCTCTAGAATATCTGTGTGGTATTCTAGAGATATCACACAGATATCTCTAGAATCTGTCAAAATCAGGATTTTCAGACATGAATTTTCTTCATGTCAATATCTCTGTAGCGCTGACGTGTATTTTGGGTCATTATTGTGCTGAAAAATGATAATCAATTCAAATCCAAGTGTGTTTTCACACCTGACAGTCCGATACACTCGGTTCAACAATACTGCAACATTTTCAGCTGCACTGTGTCAAATGAACGAAACCCTTTAAAAAAATCTGTTCCCCTCCTCGCCTGTGAAGGCGCTGCACCAATCACCACTTAAGGAAGCGACCCAGACGACGACAATGAGCACGACTTCCTTCTCTACAAAATATTTTTTAAAATGGAGTGGCTTCAAGCATTAGTAGTTGTAGGATTTCTCTTTCATTGTTGGTAAAAGACCACAAGCCATTTCTCCTGCTATAGCTAGACTCTCATGTTTGTTTTGGTTGTATTTACCCAGAATGCCTTGCGCTATAGTTCACTTCCTGCTTTTGGAGCGGTTTACTGTCTGCTTGGCATTCACATATGCATTCGAACCACACCAGAGTTCACTTCAACTGAATCGAGATCTGTGTTTTTAGGTTTATTACTCTGCATCATTCAAATACCCACTCACCCCTCCCCAGACGAACCGGACTTTCTACACAAACTAACTCGGGTTTGATTAAAACGGACGAAACAATTTCTGACAGGCAGCTTCCAGAAGTACGTCGACACCTTCCACAAACATTATCTGAACCATTTATTGCTTTCTTTTCAATATAATTGCAGTCATAAAAAGAGTTGTACCTCCTCAGCCATCTCCAGCAGAGCCTTGTTGCTGCTCTCCCACCTGGAGCGATACATCGCCGTCTCCTTCTCCAGCTTTTTGATCTTTTTCGTCATCTGTGTGCAAGACGAAAACAAAGAGTGACGTTGGAGAATAGTGGGAGTGACTCCAGTAGCATCTCCGCCGAGGTTCCACACCTTCTCCATCTCTTGCTTAAAGGTGGTGAAGACTTCGTTGCTCTTGGACAAGGTGGTCTGGAACTCCTCGAACTTCTCCGTGTACAGCGACAGCTGAAAAGACACGGCAGCCACAGTTATGGAGCTGAATTCAGGGTTTGCACCGTTTTCCCACAGCAAAATTTAAGAACATTTCCCAAGAACTTAGAAGTAAGTTCTAAAATATGACAAAGTACTTTATACACCTGACTGTTTAACGAAACACTAATTTTACACAAAAAAACCTCCCAATTTCAATGCCATCATCACAACATCTCCTCTTTTAACCCTTTAAAACGTTTTTACCAGCTTTCACTGGGAAGTAGCTCATATGGTGAGCTCAGCTGAAGTGCAGTTACAGCAGGTGTTTGCTAATTACTGCTGGCTAGTCTGAAGGAGCTGAGAAAGGGGTATTGGAAATGGCAGCTCTGAGGAGGAGCTGCGTCTCGGAGGCGGAGCTAGGTCACTCATACGTTATGCACATCTGAATGGTTGCCATGAGAGAGTAAAGGATTTACTGCATGAAATAATCAAATCAACACTACATGTATGTTTTTAATGAGGGAATAACATTATAATATGATATGCCTCTCGAAGAAAAATAATAAAAAAAGTATTGGTATCAGTACAGGAATCAGCAATACAAGCCCTGTATTTACTCGGTATCTGATCGATATCTTTACTGTTTACAGCAATCGGACAAGTTGGAGGTAGAAAGTTGAGGCCAAACCTGCTGTTTGAGGTGAACCTCTTGCTGCTTCATCAACTCGCATATCCTCTGAGATTCCACGGCTTCCTTCAGCAGCTGCGCACGTAAAGCAAATCGTAAACGCAGAGTTCTTTCAACACCGTGAACAGACGCACATTCAGTTTCTCCAAAACGGCGCTCACAAAGTCTTTCTCCCGGTCGTGGTGTTCCTCCGACTCCTTCAGCATCTCCTGCGCCTGGTGCAGCTTGGCGTCCACCAGCTGCTGCTGCAGGTCTTTGTGCTTCACCACTTTGTCTATGTGCTGTTTGTCAGGCGCGCACACACACACGCACGCACGCACGCACGCACACACACACACACACACACACACACACACACACACACACACACACACACACACACACACACACACACACACACACACACACACACACACACACACAGTTCTCGGTGAATAAAAGGCGGTTTAAAACAGCGGGACGCAGACGTGAAGAGGAGAGGTCCTCACCTCCTCCCGCAGCTTGTACTGCTCATAGAGCTTCTTGAGTTTCTCGGCCAGCTCGGCGTTCTCCTGCCGCAGGCTGGCGTTCCTCTCATTGTGCTGCTCCATCTGAGCCTGGATGTCGTTCAGCGTCGCCTGGAAGTGGGACGTCACCTCCTTCCTCTTCTCCTCCTCCAGCCGGGTCCTCTGGATCCCTTCCTCCTGCATGGGGGGGAAAGAGAGTCGAAATTCATTAAATAATGAATTAAAATGAGCTTGATGAGTTCTGTCCTCGTGATTTTTTTCCTTCACAATCCATTTTTGGTTTTGGTTTTGTGTGGGGTTTTTGTATTTCTGTTTTATTTAACATTTCGTCTTATTTTGGGTGTTTAAATTCGCCTCCAGGTCCAGTGTTAAATGTTTTTCGCTAAAGTAGAGTATTGATTTTATTAGTCTATAAAAAGGCAAACCAAAACCTTGCAGGCTCTCTGCGCCTGCAAGGCAGAGCTGGGTCCACTCAGGCCGAGCTCCGCCTGAGTTAATGGCAACCATTAATCAGCTGAATGGTTGCCATGGAGATGAAAGGATTTCTCAAACATGCATGAAGGAATCAAACCAGGATGTTTTGTAAACATTTTAAAAGACACCATCTGCTTAACATAGGCCGCTTAAAATGAGTTTTTCTACATTTTTACTGCATTTCTTCTTTGCAAAATTGGGTTTGTTATTTTTGTATCTCGTTTGTTTTATGGGGCTACGGATGAAAATGAGCATTTTGGAGTATTTATGACACTGTTGGGCGTTCATTACTAAGCACGCTACCGTTTAAATACAATACTGCAATTATCAATGTATTACTTGAAAATGGTCTCAAAACACCAATACTATCATTTATCCCAATCATTTCAGGGACTAGTTATTGCCACAGGTCTGGAATAACTCCTGCTGAGCTGATTTAAAGCGGTGGTTTGGCACCTTGAGCGTGCGGTTGTGTCTCTGCAGCTCTCTGCAGAGGCTCTCCAGCTTGCTGCGGGCCAGGATGGCCTTGCTGTGCTCATTCCTCAGGTTGTCCTTTTCCTGCACCAGCTGGGTCTGCTTCTTCTGCAGCACCCTCATCTGTTTCTGGGTGGTACGATGCTCTTCTACCTGAAAAGAGGGATTAAAAAATATACACATACACTTATATATATTTTGGGTTAATTCATGTGGCAAATGTTTAAAAACACAGATAAACCATTTAATCAATTCCTCCAGGATTTTACGATTGTTTTTCCTGATTTTACTCAAAGTCAGAATGACTGATTTTGTGGAGCTACTTTAGAAATACTTGCTTGCCCAAGGAGGCCAGAGCCTGCAAACAAGAGCCCTGCTTGCTGTATGCAAGCTGGCGTGATGCGAAAAAGTGTTTCGCTAACATCGAAACCTCATCCTAGTGGAAAGAAAAGTTTTTATTGAAACGCGTGAGGTTTTTCGAAATTGAGCGGATTTGTTTTTGTAATTCCTGTCTGTGTAGCATCGCGCTCAATGGGCACGCAGCTGGTACTGCCAAAGCACTGAGCAAAGGCTGTCAATGCTCTGTTTACATGTGATTTCTAATGCAAATATTTTGTTCATTTTAAATATGTTCGCAGCAACCAAAAATATTGAGGAAGTTTGTATGCATTGTCAAGGAAAAGTTGATTTAATGTATCATAGAACAAGGCAGACAGTGAAGTCCTGTCAGTTCTCCCTGGATATACAGTATTAACTGCAGATTACATGTCTGCAAACACATAAACTGATGTTTATGTGTATTATTTCTTTATTTTTAATATCAGGAGAGCACAGCGAAGCAGCAGAGTCACTCACCAGGTCGGCATACTTTTTGCAGAGGCCTGCCAGTTTTTCCTCAGGCGTGCTCAGAGTGTTCAGAGTCTGCATCAGAAGCGTGATCTCTTTGCCTGCGATGCACACACATCAACTCAATTGAGACAAAAAAAAAAAAAAACACTGACGAATCAGATCGGCTGAAAGAACTCGGTTTGAGGCGGTCCCTTTCCTACCCAGACCCTTCACTTTCTTCTTCTCCTGAGTCTTCTTCTGCTCCTTCTCTGCTCCGTTGACCTTGCCCTCCTCGGATTTGTCGTCTTCTTTCTCTCCAGTCAACCCGTTGAGCACCGGGCTGTGTGACTGGCCGTTGAGCAAGGCACCAGCGTCGTCCTGAAGGCTCTCCCGGCAGTAGGTGCTGAGGATGTCCTCCAGCTGCCGGCTCAGCTCCTCCGCCATGTCGCACTGAGACTCTGCAACTGGACACAGCAAGGGAGATAAATAAAAAATAATAACAAATAAAAAAGACGCGTTTTTAGTCAACCGGTAACTATGGCAACCTTTAACAATTTCTACATTGAAACTACTGACCTTCACTCCCACCCTCGTTGGGTTGTGGAGGGGTTTTTGCGCGTGGGCTCCGTGATTCGGCCCGGTCGGGGTCGTTGCTGTCCGGGCCGTCTGCAGTCGCGTGAGCCGCAGGCGGAGCAGCAGGTGGAGGTGCCTCGGAGACTTCACCTGTCGGAGGAGAGTCCTCACCAGCAGGACTGCCGGGAGACTCTTCCGCGTCTTGTTTTTTCATGTCTAAACCGAAAAACGAAGCTTTAACAACAAAAATAACCTCGCAAACTTTTGAACTAGTCAAGACTGTAACGGTGAGAGCATTTTGTGTCGAGGCTCAACTGCTTCGAATAGAATAAACACAACAAAACCGTTAACATTTTCGCATTTAACTTTGTATAAACTTTTAAGTATACGTATTTTTTTTTTTGCCAAGCTAAAAAAAATGTCCCAAGTAGGATTATTCCTGAGTAATTCCAACCAGGAGCTTTCAGTTTCCATTTCAGCATTGGCTAGCCCTGATTAGCAGCTACATGAAGCTCAAACTGCAACCAGAGCAGCGTTAGCTTGAGACAGGAGCCGGAGACGTTTTAAAAACAACCGCCATAAACATCGGAGGGCTCTGTGTGCGTCAACACTGTCATACACCGTTCCTTACTAGAACACTCCAGAGAGAAACTGCCAGCGTTGTCTGTGAAGAACCAGGCTTCGTTACCAGCGTGAGGTTTTGTTGAAAAATCTAACTTCCGGTCATAACTTTGGATTTCTCTTCTTCGTTGTACAGTAACAACGCGGTTTAAGGTTCAACGGGCTGCTTGGCGCCCTCTACAGGGTTCATTGAGTTATGCTCTAAATAACTCAATGAAGAGGGTAAAAATAAATCCTCACTTACTCACTTATTTGAAAACAAGTTTCAGTAGTTTGTGAACATTAAATTGATAAAATCAGCCCTCCATGAACAGAAACGTTTATTTAATGAAAGCAAAACTATATGATACTACAGTGGTGTTAGTATCATGCTGAGAGGACAGTTGTCATTAACAACGGCCAGGAAAAGGTTCTTATCTATCCATAGCAGCAGTTCACAACTTTGGTTGGAAACATTAAAGAGACGAGAAATGTTTTTAAATATAAAAGGTGAAGTTACATGTTTTCAATGTTATATTTGCAGAAATAGCATACCATAAATTTCGCACCTTTTATTGAAGAAAATGGCTTCTTGTTCTAAAGCCCTAAAATTACATATAATTAAATCATTTTGAAAAAACCCCATCAAGCCCAAAGGGAACTTAGATGTTTTTGTAACTCACAGTGTAATATCTAAGGTTCTTCAAAACGCTTGTGGGCAGGAAAGATCTCCAGTAGTGGTCTGTACTTCAGCAAAAGATCTACTTGATGAACGAAAAAACACCTGTGTCATAGTGTATCCTCTGAAGAAATCCAGTAAATCTTTAAAACATGTGCAATGACGGGATTCCGATGACATCGCAAGAGAAATTCATCAACGCACAACGGTTGATGTGCGTCGACCATCTTGCGTCGTTTTGTGGATTTTGACATATCCACAGAGCTTCAGTGTGTTTTGTCATGAGTTGCTCATAAAAGCAGGGTTTATTATCATTTTTGCAAATATGTTTTTTAAAGTGTGAATGCTTCCAATTTTTTTGTCATTTTTGCAGTCATCACAGCTGTAGGTATTTAGGTATTGGCAATTTTACTGCGGCCGTGGGGGATGATGGGTGGGGAGGAGGTCACGTGACAATTTGGGACTACTTGCCCAAAATGTAATAGCATGTCTCTCCATGGATCCAGTTTCCTCTTTCTGTCACAACTCGCACGCAAGAACAAATTACATCCATGAAAGGGTTGAAACATAACTTTATTTGTTTTGTACAGTATTTCCTCTGAACAATGTTAAATTCAATACAGTTTCTTTACATTTCTAATATTGTTGCAGATTCCTGTATGCGCTGTTATTTTTTTTTATATTTTTTTTTCTCTTCCATGTTTATGTTTGTGTATCATGTTCAGCTGAAGTGTGGTTAGGTTCTCGTCACTCATTCATACCGTCGGTAAAGTCCAGTCGAGTCACAGTATACAACATGGTTAATTTGGAGCGAAAAAGAAAAGTACTGACCCGGAAAAAAAAAAAAAAAAAAAAAAAAGAGGAAAATAAATAGAGACAGAAATGAGAGGACCGGAGCAGAGGATGCATCAGGACTGGTTAGTGATGGCATACAAATAGGATTTTACAAACGAGGAGTATTGTAAACATGTGTAGCATAGACGTCGAGCCGAGCCGCTGCGTTAGATTTTCATAAAGACACCAAAAGCGTCCAGGACGGAAGACAAGGTGTGAATTTTTTTTTTTCTTTTCTTTGAAGCGGTTTTTATTTATCATTTTAAACTCACTCGCATATTAAGTAACAAGTTTTCTGATCATGCAGCCCGACTGAAACAATCAAATATCCCAAAAATGATAGGAATCGCCACATCTTGGCCAGGGAAAGAAGAGAAGCAGAAAGGCTTTTGGATACTCACCTCCTCTTCTTCGTCTTTTTTCTTCCTCTTATTATTTTTACTACGCTTAATTCATCCTGTTACAAGTTCTACTGAGGCTTTTTTTTTTCTCTCCACTTCTCAGAAGTGATCAGAATTGTATTTGAATCCCTGTCAATGTATCAGAACATACATAGTTTAAATTATAACACTTTAATGTACATCGCTGCACTTTGTTTTGTTTTGTTTTTTTTTCCTTAATCTCCACATTTTAATACTTAAGGAAAAAAAAACAAAACAAAACAACTAAACATCAAGAGTTTCCCTCTGACCTCAAGTCACGTGAGATCAGGTTTGTGTCTCATCTCTGAGATTTGAATGCAGTCTTCGGAATTAAGGTTCAACTGAGCTTAAATTTGGGAGAAAAAAAAAAAACGGAAGAAAAGAAGAGCCTTTTCTCTCAGGGAGGGACTGAAAATGCTGCCATGAGGATGACAAACCTTTGGTAAACCAACTGGCAGTGAGATTGGTGCCTGCGTCAGTCTGCTGTGATGGTCATTTCTCAGGATGCATTTGCATCTAGTGCAGCTATTTTCTACTTTTCGTACAATGAACGGGGGCCTCGGCTTGAGCTAAATGCTAAACACCGGTCTCTACAGAAACTGGTGGCGCAGTTCCAAACAGCCGTGCGGCAGCTGAGCTACACGCGGCGAAAACCACAACAAGAGTTGCAGAGAACGTCCCGTCAATGAAAAACATCAGTTTTATAGAGTCAAGTCAGTCCCCCACCCAACCACCCCCTCCCAAAACCCAACCCAGAGAATTAGACATCATTGTTAAAGAATGCCACCTTAAGAAACAATGGCAAATAATGTAACTTGAAAGATAAGGAAAATAGAGCAGCAATGGTTTGCACAACAAAACATGTGCACATTCAAGTAAATAAAGATATAAAGAAATAATCTACAAGTCAAAGACAGAAACGCAGGATCCTCCAGTCTTTGTTGGTCGGATTGGCACTTTAGTGAGCAGGAGTGCATTTTGATTTTTAAGAAATATAAACTTTTTTTTTTTCCTCTCTCTCCCTCTCTCCTTGATGCAATGATTTTTTTTTCTTTACTATTTATATATATATTTATTTATATATATTGCAATTCTGGCATTATATTTGTAGGCCAAGCACAGAATTGGCCAGGAAACCGAAGACTCCAGGGTCTAAATGCTGCTCTACACTTCTGTCGGGTAGAGGTAAGATGTTGTTGCTTAATTCATGATTCGACTTCTCGCGTCGACCGGGAGCACTCGTATTCTGCGGATAAAACTCGGCACAGACTCATCTGTTAGGTCATGTTTAACGCATCTTGCAGAACGGTGCTTAACGTGGTAAAAGGCAGATGAGAAACGGCAGCCAGAGGTTCACTTTGAATAATTATGCGCACAAACGTCACATTAATTCGGGGGGTTTTAATGCCTTTGAAGGATTGCTTGACCAGGCTGGGATGATGATACCCACAACTTGGGATTCTTTTTAAATGGGAATTTATTGTGGATTTTCTGTCCAGGCAGGTTCATAATTACACATAACCCGTTCTGCCGCGATACTTCTGTAAAAAGATAACTGAACAAGATGAAAGTCAGATGACTTGTCTGGGCAGAAATAGTCATTTTCAATGGCCGATGCTAATGTTTACACTGGGTAACCAAGAAAGATGCCAGTGTTTCTTAGCTAATCAAGAATGTTCCATCTAGCTTGAATTCCATCTTCAAGCAAGATGGAATCACCTGGATGAGCAAATTCACTGCCAGGAAAACGGAAAAATTGGATAAAAAAGGGACCTTCAAATATTCTGTCAGTTATGCCACAATGTTGTTAATGGCGTCAAAAGGCATGTAGTTTTTCTGCAGCTTGCTAAAGCTAAGTTAGCCAAGTCCAAAGGGGAGGAAAGGCAGGGAGGTATATGTATATATTTGAGTTTCCAGGTAGAATTCAGACCGCCTTGATTACACAAGAACTTACAGTCATTCCACGACTCAAAAGCATTAAAAAGCCCCAAATTAATACAAACACGTCCGCAGTGAATGGATGAAAACCTCCAATTGCAACTATAGATGATATAAAAATTTGTTTACCACTTTGGGGTTCCAAGAAAAGTCAGAATAATCCTCAGAAGATTGTTTTATTTGGTTACTTTAAAGAAACCTGATTGTGTTCATCTTCCATACATTTGAGTGCTTCAGTAATCCACAGAACAGCAGCGGTTCCCCTTTCATCCTCCTGACTCTGATTAGGACATATTCTGGATAGAGTTAATAGACCTACTCCCTCACACAGCGCCTGTCAGTCAAAACTCACACGAGCACACTTCTACTTCATCTACAGCGCCTCAACACTGACCAGAGAGACTGAGCAGAAACACAGCCGATCCCTGGTCAGCGTCAACTCAGCTAATCTCAACCATCAGAAGTCCTGTGGCTAGAAACAACGACAAGTTTCCATGGCAATAAGCAACTCTGCATTTGACCAATTCGTTCAACAAAATATTTACTACAGTAGAAATGGGAGAAAAAGAAAGTTTGTGCTCAAACATGAACATTTTATTACTCCTTTTTTCCCCCTTCTTCTTAACGGAAGCTAGTTTTTGTTTCTAGTCACTCATCTGTGTTTCAGCTGGTGGTGTATGCAAGTGTGCATGAAGTGTACGCAAAGATATACATTAATGCAAATACATCAAAATCCAAATATACTTCTATTTAGATACTTGAACTTTTGTTGCAGTTAGGCTTGTCACTTATCTTCAGAGCTATCTTTCAACCCTCCAGCTGTTATTAGACCCACACAGAAGCAGCAGAATTGTCCTGGCTGGGCAGAGGAAGAGGCTATTTACATGAACAAAACACCCACACGTAAGCACAACTGTCCCATGCAAAAAGTCGTTAGCGGTTGTCATCTCCATTCCTCAAAGATATAGTGATATCGAACGCCAGAGGCTATTAATCAACTCTACCACTAAAGAAAACACCACCGTGGTCACTAAACTATCACTATTCACACCACCTAAAGTTATCGTGTTAGAGTCCAGCTTCTTCTTTGAGCCCCGCGTGTTGCTTTACAAGGTACGCTTCGCCTCTCTGTACCAACAGGTTGCGCTTGGCGAGGAATCCTCCGTGGCTGCAGGCAGGGCGGTAGAATACCATGCAGAGACCCCCACCATAGGGCCCGACTGCCAAGCAGAAACCCTTTTACCCTGCAGGGGGCCGGGAGGTGGGGTTCAGTTGAACCACTAAACTATAACATTTCCTCTACTGCAGAAGGTTTTTCCTCCTCCTTTTTAAATACAGCCAGACGGAAAAAGAAGTTCAGTTTGCTGCCAGCGGAGCAGGCTCTGCTCCACCTTGACCCCCCCTGAACTAGGCCTTGTTTAATAGATCACTTCATAATTCAAATGTTATTAACACAGCAAACAATGAATATAAGGATATTTAAATATCCCGCCCTCGAAAACAAAACAAAACAAAAAAAAAGTGGATTTTTTTTTCATGGTTAAAATGAAAAACTCTTAACCTTCACCAAAATCCCAATCACAGTCCTTCCTAGTTTCAATTTATTCTGTTACATCTCATCCATTCCCTCCCCACTACAACGTAAAAGTCGTCCTTTCGCTTGGGCGGCAGGTTTAGGCCAGCCCTAAGACCAACAATTAGGGTATTTCTTTATAGAAAATAAAACAAAAATGACTTTCCATCTACAGAAAAAGAAAAATACCTACAAAGGAGAAGATAAATAAGGGTTAGAGGTAAATAATAAAAGCTAAAAAGGGAGGAGGAACAAACAAACAAAAAAACAAAAAAAAAGGTACGCCTATGTTCTATGTTGCATTGCACAAAATCAAACTGATGTCACAAACTGGACGCCCCCTGTTTGTGGACTGCGAGGGGATGCATGGGTAATTCAGAAAACAGGAATGTCCCACTGGTGAAGAAATTTTGATAAAGATCCTAACTGGTTGCTGCTGGCGACCGGAGCTAAGAGCTACCAAACGGCAGGAAGAAGTCCTTGTGCACGTTTCAAACCGCTTCGGGTTTTCAGGTGATCAGTTCCCCCCAACTTGGTTATTAGTTTGTAAGAAATGCTCCCAATGGCCAGGAAAAGAAAAAACAAAAACAACAACAAAAAAAAAACAAAACAAGTCTGCCCTGTGAGCTATTTGTCCAACTGGTGGAAAAGCATGGTTGGAGAGGGTGGTTTTAGGGCTTAAGAGGGCGACAGTTTAAGCTTTCCTCCAAAGGGCGGGTTTGTGTGTGTGAGTGTGTATGTGCTTGGAGAGATCAGGCGAGAGAGCACAGTGGCATGACTCAGGCATCATGGGGCCTTCCATAAAATGGGGGTGGAGGGTGAGTATACAGATGGGACAGTGGGTGAGTGGTGTACTTAAGAAATCTTAGAGCTGGAAGCCCTCCATTGGAGCTTCTTGCTGAGGGAATAGGAACTGCTGATTGGCCTGGTCCACCTGAGGAGCGAGACTGCTGTCTTCATCCTCCACACCGAAGTAGCGCTCGATCAGGTCAAACGCCTTCTGGTAGATCTCCTGGTTGTCGTGGCTCTGGAGGAACTCAATCTTGTCTAGTCCTGTGAATAAATAAATAAATAAATGGTAAGGTAAGTTCATTTATAAGGTGCATTTTCAGCAAATAGGCAATTCAAAGTGCTGACAAAAAGTCTCAGCAACGAGTGAAGTCCTCTGGATCTTTTTGTTCTAACTAACAGGTTTGATTCCAGTTCTGAGTTGACTGACTAAAGTAATAAGTAAATGTAAATATAGGCAAAGAATAAATGGTGAAAAGCAGAAACATAATATATAGTAAGAATTTAGGTCATTCTTAATTGGTTGAGGTTTTAACTTAAAAATAAATAGAATGAATCATGAAATCTCACAGATAAATTGAGAAATTCTCTGCGTTTTAATATTGGGCAATTTCACACAAGATCAACTCTGAGCAGGCAGATCGATCTGACCATCCACAGATCTGATCTGTGAATGAATCCTTCACGACTTCTAACAACGTTGTTAAGGCGAGTTCGACATTTCAACATTTTTATGCCGATTTCTGTCCCGATTTTCCCCTTCCGACAATCTTAGCTGCATTTCCTCAGGTCACATGGATACGTGGAAGGAGGAAATCACAGCCTAATTTCCAGGTCACAAGAGAACAGCTAGTCCTCTATAAACAAGACTCAGAAATCCTGTCAAAATAGTATAGAGATGAGATAAATGATTTAAAATTTGAAGCATTTACTCAGATAACAGCAGGACCTATACATTCAGTCTACAGTTGCTTCTACAGGTTAATGTCTTATTGGTAATTGTCTATAAAATTTAAGCGGATTATCTCTTAACTTTAGTCTGAAATCACTGTCTTCCTGAAGCCAGTTGCTCTTTCATAACATGCCAGCAGACATTGTGATATTCAGAGTTCAAATAAATCCATTAGTGAATGTCAGGATGCATAGTGAACCTCCACTGTAAGCTCTGTGTGCTCGTATGAGTGAGCGGCGTACCGTAGGCTTCTTCGATGAGGCTGCAGTAGGGATTGACGCCGGTGCCGTTGTTCTCCTGCTTGGCCTCCTGCTCGCCCAGCCTCAGGATGTTTTCCAGCCCGTTAAGCGCCACCTGAACAATCTTGGAGTCCATTACGGTGAGGAGATCACAGAGCGGCTTGATGCAGCCCAGGTTCACCAGATACCTGAATACGAACACAAATGTTAGCATAGAGCAAGAATCCGATCGCAGGGGAAACGGAAATGGACGCCGGCGTCTCGGCGTCAAACTGAAATGCACCTGATCTGCTCTGGGGTTCCTCCAGATGTGGCGTTGGTGATGGCCCAGGCTGCTTCTTTTCTGGTTCTGAACTCCGCTTTCTGCAAAATTTCAATTAGGACTGGAAAGATGTTGGCATCGATCACCGTCTGGAGAGAAGCAGAAAACGAGAGCTTTGTGAATGAGGGACGGAGCAGGAGCTGCAGCGTCTCAGACCCAGCCCACTTTTTACAACTGGCTTCTTCTTGAAGGGATTTGTCCACAATATGATTGAGTAATATGAGAATACTTGAGATTAATATATTAAATATTCATGGAGGTGTCGTATTATTGCTGCAACAGATTTCCTTCACAGAGAATTTTAAAACAGACCTGTCAATCACTGTGGAGCATAATGTACTTGGAATGAAACGCTGCATTACAATTTAGCTGGATAATAAAAACTTTACATAATAATAATAATAATAATATTAGCATGATTCAAAGAAGGAAAAATGGCAAAGTAGCTAAAAGAGCTTCAGAAAAGTTTTTACACCTGTTCAACTTTTTACCATTTGGTCATGTCCCAATCACATAGCTCAATACATCTGGGGGGATTTTATGTGATTATTAATTCAAAATCAGGTATAATTATGAAGAAACAAACAACAACAACAAAAAAAAAAGCATGGTGTTTTCAGAATTATTTTCTAACCCTCTTCTGAAGGAAAGCGCAGCAGAGTGCTGCCACCACAATCTTGCCAGTGGGTGTTTTGTTCAGTATGAATTATAAATGTTAGCTTCCCACCACTCACTTTCTAAGTTAACCTGAAGAAAAGTTATACAAAGATCTGAAATTATATTCAATTTGACAATGAAGAGGCAGGCTCACAACTACGCTTATAAAAAAAAAATCTCTATGCTCCAGCTTTTAGTTTCTATTTTCATCTTCAGTCAGTTTAATAGATGAATTCTCACCTCGCCCAATACCTGTCAAGCTTTGGGTTTGAGAATACAGGAAACGTCTCTGGAGTGGGAGGGTTTGGGGGTAAAATGGGGATATAGAGGAGGGTTTAGACCAGGGGACAGATGAACTGAAGACTGAGGACCGGTAGACCAGGGGATGAACGTAAGAACCGGAGGAGCAGTACGGGACATTTACAGCACCTTCGTTCGTCACACTCAGAAACTCATCTACCAGCCATGTAATCATGAGCTACTCAGCCGCCCGCCATGTTCAGTCTCACCTGTATAAATAAATACTCCTGCAGAGCTCTTCCCTGACGCTATTCCAGTCTCACCTGTATTTGTGCTCTGTTTCCCGCTGTGATGTTGGAGATGGTCCAACAGGCTTCCTTACGAATCGATTCTTTCGGACTGCTGAGGAGGTGCAGCAGGCAGGGTAAAGCTGAGCAGTTCAACACCACCTAAACACATATTAGAGCCTTAAAGTAAATGAACCATTAACACTACAAGTAAAACTCCATTTTTATGCATTTCTCTGAGCTGATTTCTGAAACAAACCTGTGTCTGAATGTCGTCTCCGGTGACGATGTTTCCGACGGCTCTCAGAGCAGGAGAGGCCACCTTGTAGTCTGTGTGCCTGCAGAGAGGAGCGTTAAGTGACAGCGATCATCAGGACAATGTTTTCACGGCTGCGATTTAAGTGTGACGGAACGGCTACGGCGAGAACCCCTAACGTACATGAGCAGCTCCACCAGCCTCCTGCAGACGCCTGAGTCGATGACAGCCTGGATCTTGTCGTTGGGGCCGTCGGAGAGGTAGGAAAGAGCCCAGCAGGCGTCTGCCAGCAAGTCTGGGTCGCTGCTGAATAAGAGCCTGGACAGCACGGGCAGACAGGGAGACACCTGGACAGGACGAGTTTACGGTTAGGATTATCATTAGAGGACTGAACTTTTTACTGACGCAGCAAAAGATCATTTTAAATCTCTTCTGCAGTTTCTGGACAGTGAGATCAAGCCTGATGGAAAGGATGACATGAGGCTACTTTTAAAAGCAAGTAACTGTTTGCCAACTAATTTTCAATGTCAAATAAAAAAAACTTCTTCAACCACAAATTTCAGAAATTTTTCAGGAAGATTTCAAAGCACTGGAGGAATTTTTATATTCTGCTCTCAGTTCTGGGTCACTTAATTGACTCTTCGGCCAAAGGACTGAAATCAACTCCATTTCAGAACTCAGCAATAAGTGTGTTTATGTGGAAGTGTCACCTTTTCAAAAGCAGGCGGAGGATTTTTGCCTCTGCAGAGATTAGACAGAGCCCATACTGCATTCCTAGTCATCGTCAGTCTGGTAGATTTGGTCAAAAGCCTGAGGGGAAAAAAAAACACAAACTCAGACGATAACATCATGACAGAAATATGTCTCAGGCAGAGACTTGTTTGGGCTTGGTCACAGTGCAACAGCACTGTACAAACAACAACAACAACAACAAAAAAATAAACGTAAGAACTTACAACAGCAGCGGTGTTAGGATGTTGCAGTTCAGCACATAATCCCTGCATACCGCGCTGTCCCCGGCAATATTACCCAACGCCCACACAGCCTGGAGAACACACACAAAGAAGAGGGCCGCTTTATCTCACCGGGCGGCGAAACAACAACATCCTGCCTTAGAGCTGAAGCTGGAAAAACGTGTTACTTGTTCTTGGACGTCCTCGAACTCTGAGTTGAGGAGCTCGATGAAGATGGGCACGGCTCCGGCCTCGATGACCGTCTTCGTCTGCTGGGATGTTCCTGACGCGATGTTGGTCAGGGCCCAGGCAGCTTCGAACTGCAGCCGAACAATAAAATAGATTTTAAAAAAATACATATATATATATAAATGCTACAGATAAAGCTCTACATTTAAAATCTTAACATTTAGAGTTTTCATGAGCAGACCTGTAGTGTGCAGTTGGTGCTCTTCTGCAGAAACTCCACAAACCGCTCCACGACGCCGGCTGTGTTTATGACCTCATCGATCGGTGGGTTAGGCTCTGGAAATAAATATTAAAGTCAAAAATAAGTATTAGAACAAAAGCAGCAATTATGATAGATTTTTTTCATGGTCTCATGGTCCATAAACATGCAAACATTCACACATTTTCCATATGTGTGGAAAATGTCAAGGATTTTATACATTTCTTTACATTTTATGCAACTTGCAAGTTATTTTTTTCTTCATGACATCTTTTTTTTTTTTACTTGTGCTACTTGAGGTTACTCTGGAGAATATGGTGCTTACATTTACCCGTTTTGACATTCACAATATTTGTAACGTGAATTTGGTCAACTTGAACTTTAAATTCAACCCTTTAGTGTAAGTCAAAGGCTGCATGACTTAATGACTATATTTAATCCACTGTAAGCAGATAGAGAAAGTCATATTGATAATATTTTTATAACAACTGAAAATAACAGTTACTTGTCTGTCGTATAAAATGGCGCTATGTATCTGGAAAAAAACTTAAAACTGCCCCTTTAAGAGGATCTGGGCCTGCTCTGGTCTTGATTCCACTAGAACGAGCCAAATGCGGGAGGTGAGGACCAACTATTGATTTTTATACTTAATGAGACCAAGAAAGTTACATACATCAGGTAAGAGTCACTGTTTACAACTTTTACCAGAATCTCACTTCAACAGTCCTGAATTGTCTGCTTTATTCATGGTTCCATGCCAAGATGCAATATATTTCTGCTTGTCCCACAAACACACAACGTTCTGTACAAACCTTTGGAAAGTAGTTTTCTGAACTTTTGTGTCGTGGCAAGCTGAAGCTCTGGGTCTTCTGAAAAAAGCATGTCCACCATGTCTCTGGTGATGACTCCCTCCTAGACACGAAAAAGAACAAACACTTTCAGGCCCTCAGCTCTGAAATCACTCCTAACATCAACACCAAATCGAACATTTTATGAAAAGCCTCAAAATGTTTCCGCTGCTCAAGAATCATTAGGGAAATGAGCCGCTCACTGTTGCTGGAGAGTTGAGGTACGAGTCCACCAGCGGACTCTCGAACATGACCTCCTCCTCGTTGAGAACGTCCACGTTTCTCCTCTTGAAAAGCTGCAAACAAGCGCAGAGTCACAGAGTCATCCTGCTGAAGAAAGGTTTGAACCACGGAACAAAAACAATAAAATCTGCCGCGGGAGACACACCTGCTGTTCTCGTTTTTGTTTCCTGAGTTGGATGCCTTCCTCTTCCCTCCTGCGCCTCATCTCCTCTGGATTCAGTGCTTTGTTCTTGTAGCGGTTCATCCTGTAGTTGTCCTTGGCCGGACTGGCTGACGGTTCTGACGGCCCAGAGAGACACAGACACAAAGGTCAAGATGTCAGCAGGGAACTGGTATTGTATCGTTAATCATTTATTGTGATTCCTTTATCGAGACAAGAATTTTGGTTTATCCTCGTCACAATAAACAAATGTAAGAAATGAACCCGCTTTTATTGCCATCACAAAAGTACCGCAAACATATTGTGATAAAAGTCCATCTTTGGTTTACTTTTCTTCCCATTATTCCTGCAGTTAAAAAAAAAATGCATAAGGCAGTACGAGTAAACATGAGACGGATTAAGTTTGACTTCGTCTCTCCTGCTCAAGTTTCTAATATTAGAAAGAGACTGGTCGGAAAGTCTTGCAGAAATTAGCTTAGAAAGAAATAAAAACAAGTTAAAAATACACACATCAACATAAGCTGCGCCGAGCAGAGAGGAATTAAATTTTTAATTTAATACATTTTTGAGAAACGTGCCAAAAAAAAGTCTCAAAAGACCCCTCTCCCCGACTACCAGCAGGGTGTCCTAAGGTTAAATATTCCAACAAGCTCTGGAAATTGAGGTCACGTTTTGTCCAAGCAGCCTTGTAAAAGGTGTGTAATGTGGGAAGCAGATGGTGGAGCCGCGGGGATTGACAAACACCAGCAACAGCTGGTTGCTCTCTTCTTTTTTTTTTTCCTCTTTTCCCTACGAAAAAGGTAGCTGGGTTATATTCTTTGTGACAACCGCTTGGCCCGTTTGGCCGTTTGGGCAAGGTGGAACAAAAATAGCCCAGCTGGGAGTTGCGCGTCTGCACTGGAAATTCCCTGAGACCCCCACTGGCAAGCAGGGACCCCTCTGGGGGTACGCAAAGCGGAAAAGAGGAGGGGAACTGTTGCGCGTTTGTTGACTGGGCTTACTTATAGCATCATCATCTAGCTGAACAGAGAAGAAAATGACGACCAAGAAGATAGGAAGATAGCAGAATCTCTGAAATGAATCAGAAGACGTACACCTTGCAACAGGAAAGTTGACTCTCGGTTTGGGTGAAGCACTCTTGTGCAGAGTGTTGTAACTTTCTGGACTCAAATTTCCACAGTTTCAGCTCTATAAATCCTTTTTTATGCAAGTATACAAATACATTTTAAATAGGAAGTAATGTCTCCTGTGAATTCATAGCTGATCTGGAAGGCTTTAAATAGAGAATAAAAAAAACAACATGGAGGGGGGGAGGGAAATTGGACAACTGGATAAATGGAAGGATGACAAAGTGAAGGACAAAGAAAAAGAAAAATACCAATTTTTTCTAATACTAATATTTTTATATAGCGTCCCAATGCTTTTCAGATTATGTGGGAATCCTGGATGTTGTATAATTTGGCATTTTAGTGATGAAATCATCATATATTTATGTTGGATTACAATTGAAACACCACGATAGTGATTACGTTTAAACAATGACTAACTGAAGCAGGCAGATTTATCATCTGCATCAAGTATTTACCAGAAGTTGTGACCTGAGGTAAAGACACAAGCCGACGTCAGCTCTACCCTCCTTACAAAATACAACACAATTTTTTTTTTTTTTGGATTTAAATGAGATCATCAACTGAAAACCTTCCAGAAGACACACGGGTCATATTATAACCCGACCCCCAATGTTGTGTAGCTGTGCGGGGTCTCTGGAATGAAGCTGAATGACAGAGCTAAGGCACCGAAGCTAGCACACATGCTAACAGAAATTTATACCGTGTTGTCCGATCTGTTGTACTTTGCCAATTCATTTAAGGACGACGAGACATTTGGTGACTCCTGCTCAGTTAGCGCGGCGCATTCCCGGGTTCAACAGCTTGTTTATGCTGTAGTTAACAGTCTAAACAAATACATGTAAATAACTTGATAACGTGGTTCTCGAAGCTTGCTTGCACACAAAAATGGGAAAGAGGGGCACAGAAAATGTAGCTACAAATTTGCGACACGAAGAAAATATCTTCACGAAAATGGTAAGACCTTTGGCTAAAAACTACGTGGGTCATTGTAATGGTAAAGCGCGATGCTAACCTTGTTAGCACCTAGCCAAGTTTTCTCAAGTTAGCTTCTCAAGTTAGCACTCCCTTTCTGTCGTTGTTGAAATGAAACGTTTACAACTCGACTAATACCGCTTAACAAGTTTGAAAGTGTCACCGACCCGATAAATGGTCGTTCACTTAACCCCAGGTTAAAACGCCATAAACAATTTCCAACTGCGTGCATACGCTACATTACTAGCTACAACAGCTAACGTGTTAGCTAAGTAGCCACACTAAAGTCACAATTATTTTCCAGTTATTACCTTCGACTACACAGAAAACACTTCAGTCACCTGAACACTTTGAGATAGAAAGACGACTTACCCATTATGGTTATGTTTTAAGTATACTAAGCCGTGAAGATATATACCAAGTTCAAATCCTTTTCCCCACTGCTAGCGTTCCAGAATTTGCTCCAGTAAGCAATATGTCCGCCGGAGACGGAAACATTGAAATATAGAGCGACTTCCTGCCACCAGAGGTCGCCCCAGTACCACAAACATTTGTCTCCAAAGTATGGCAAATGCAAACGTAACCACCAAGTGACAAGCTTAAATGATCATTCCTTTAGTGAAATAGGAGCTTTAGTTGTCAGAAACACGATACACTAGCATTACATTGTTGTTATAAAATACATAAATAATACATGGGCGGTACAGCTCCTTTAACAATGCACTAAAATAAAATAAATGACCAAAAACAAGGTAATTAAAATCAATAAAAGAAAAGAATCAACAACGTTTACCAAGCAGGTGATTTTTGTTAGGAAGCAGATACATTAATGGACAGAGAGACGGTTGCTTTCACAATGAGAACTGGAATAAAGTCAGGAAACAGAAACACTTCCTCAAACAATCACTACTTTTTCATGCCTATCTAGATCTGTGTACGTAAATAAAATTTATAGACTTTTCCCAGCTTTTCTGAACTGCACAGGAACCCGATGTTCAAATCTTAAAGCATCTATGTACCACACATCTTTTGTAATCTCCTTTTGTGTCTCTCTCGTCAACATCTGGAGTTGTCAGAACCAGGAAACAACTCTGTGAGGTGCAGTTGTTCAGCAAAAACATACTTACCATAAAATAATAATAATTAAAAAAAAACATGCAAAGGAAAAAGTAAGGGTTACCATTAGGTATAGCTGTTGAAATCAACCACCATGCAGACATTTCATTTAGTAGGATGAACTGTCAGAACAACAGTCTTCTTTAAGGCAATTCATAGCATTCTGGGGACATCAAAACAAGTTTCAATTTCTCTTAAATAGTTTTATACAAGAAGAAATTGACAAGCTGTTTGCTAAATGTGTCCAATGACTTGATGCAACATACAAATGACCATATTGGGTATGTGAGATCGTACACTCCCCAATGTTTCTATGTCGATCCAAACCATGACATTTCTTAAAATTATTCATTGTTTTCTTCACTTTTTCTTTTGCCACTTCAAAGCGCTTGTGTTAGAGAATAAGCGGTAGCTGAGGGGTTCAACTGTGTCCAAGGATCCTATTATATCAGTGTAGGGGAAAATGACAGACACATCCAGACCAAAATGGGCTCAGTCAGTGATGCTTACAGGCTTTTTGCCTGCACTTGCACAATCAGCAGACAGACTAAAGACGTATAATGTCCAACTACTGCAGCAGTGCCAACGTCCTGCTATAGGTCACCTTTCCCATTGTGGTTTGACAAACTAACAGATTTGGCTGTCAGTTAGCTGTCAGGGCTTTATTTTTCCAACGCTGACAATAAGAAATGTTGCCCACTTAAATGACACCTTGTCTTTTTGTGAAAACCGGCTTAGTGTTCAATATTGCTGACCGAGACTAGAAAGTGGGCCCACACCAGATCTATTTAAAGTCTACGCACCGGGTGTCCGTGAGCTGCTGTCAGGGAAGAAAGCAGGTTCTGTGTAAGCAATTCAAGAACAAAAGAGAAAGATGTTGAGGAATGCTGGAATGCTGGAAAAGCTGGTATAACAATGTCCCCATTTTTAGTAACATGATATCTGAATCGATATGGGCTGAAAGGGCACTCAGAGACGAATAAGCTAATACACCAAAAGAAACGTGCAAAGCCAAATTACAGTTTGTAAATGCTTTCAGGAACAAACACATTGATTTTTATTTGATCTTATCCAAGTACAGTTGAAGTGTTTGACCATTACATGTGGAGGGAAAAGGGGGGAGCTTGAATGAAAAGAACAAGGCTGTTGTGGGGTATCATGAAGCTGGAGGGGCTGGTGCACTTAACAAAAAAGATGGCATAGAAAAGAACAATTTAAAAGGCCCGATTTCAGTCAAATGGTAATGCTGAAAAAGTGTCTGCAAGCCTGGCACTGTACAAACCTGAGTCTGTAGGTTTAGAAAGCTCGTCATCATTTTCTTTCCATCTCATAATTATGCACGACTTTGTGTTGGTCTGTGACATAAAACTCTATTGAAATGCATTGACACTCTTTGTACTTTTTTTCATATGGAAAAAAAAAATACAAAGAGTGTGATATATTTTCGGATCACATTTCATCAACAAAGTTGACCAAAACCCTGACACTGCAGTATGCATTTCTCTTTTTAATGCACAAGTTCTCAGAGGTGTTATTACGATCAAGCAGTCAAACAATAACTGTTGCAACAATCTTAGAAAAGTCAAGGTTCCTCACACCTTCCGCCCTCCGTCCTGCTTCAGATGCCTCCGTTTCTGCTGTATCTCTATATTTCCTTTTGATTTCAAGATGCACTGTGAATCCCCAGTGTTTGTTTTGTGTGTTTTCTTGTTTGTTTCTTCTCAAATTGAAAATGACAGAGTAATGCCGGTGAGGTGCAGCTATGGTCGATTTGCTGGGAGCAGGAGGTGGCAAATTACCGCACTACATTGTGATGCAGCAAAGTCCTGTGACACGGGTCCCCAAGGAAGCCGGATGTGCACCCGGAGAAAACTTTAGGGGGCAATGTTGCACAAATGAAAGCGAGAACGACTTGTGTCGGGCCGGATCTCTCCGCCGCGCCAAAGGGTGTGTGAGGTCAGATCAACTGTAGCATAAACTGAGGTAGTTTCTTTGCAGCCATGTGCAAACATTGTAAAGGATCCGTGCTCCCCGACTGTAGCCGGGATTGTGCTTTGCTCAGCAGAGCGCCAAGGCTGGAGTGTCCCCTCCCCTCCTCTACCCCCAACATCTTCAAACAGGTGCGGTGGTGCAGAGATGAATCAAAAGCCGGGTAGCAGCTTTTTCTGTCAGTATCAAATAACTGATACACATTGGACCAATTTGTCCTCCGGAGTCAGCATTCAAATGCTTCTCAGAGCTGCAGCCGGGGCTTATCACCTCTGATTTCACCGGCCCTTTACCTTTCTTTTTATTTTATTTTATTTTATTTCTAGGCCTGTTGAAGCACATCACACAACAGCCGACACTCTGGACAGAGATGCAAGGCCTCCCATTAGCCAATGCCACAGAGGAAAAGGTGCCTTTGTAATGATATCACTGTAACAAAGCAATGTGTGTAACTGAAGGCTTTTAAACTGAAGCTCAGAGGGAAATGGTTTCTCTGGCTGCCAGTTCCCGCTCCTCATCATTCCTTAATGTACAGTAGGCTTAATGAACAATACAATCAATACCTTCTGTTTCTTTGCAAATTTAAAATACTCTAAATTAAACAATAATGATAATTAAAAAAAAAAAAAAGGACCTTCAGCAAGATCTCTCCTGCCAAACTCATTAGTAGACATTAGCTGTTCAAGCTGAGCCCACTATATCGATAAACTGCATTTTCATTCACTTCAAGCCGGTGCATATCGCTGCAACAGCACAAAGAGTTTAACAATGAAGTGTCAGGCAACGAAGGTTTAGTTACATACAAATGTGTATGTGTCTGGAAAGAAAATCTCAAGACGCCACAATTGTATTCAGTCCACAGTGGGAGGGGAGAGAGGGGGGGTTTGGGGGGGTAGTGTGTGATGGTGGTCTCCAAATAGATCAACACACTCACGTTCTTTTATCCACTCAACCAGAAATAGGTTGCAAATCAGGTCGCAGGGATGTTAGATGCAGGAATGAAACCCAGATAGCTCAGCGAGAGACACTATGCAGATCATTTGACGGGGTTTCCAAACTGTTCTTAGGTCAGGAATGATTCATTGAGTCCCTCCAGCTAACTCTGGATTTGCCCCTGGAATAGCTCTGAAGGGAGGCACCATGATGACGCCCAGATCACAAGTCAGAACTTTGTCAGCTGACTATGGAGAAGTGGAGGCTCTACTTCCTGCTGCGCCCAAAATGACCAATAGCCACCTGAGAGACGAAACTTATTTCAGTTCATTAAATTCAGAATCTTGTTCTTTTGGCCATATGTCACATTACCTGGTATCTTTGCGTAGATGCTGAAACACTGAGTTCTTTTAAATCAGGGATAATAATATAATAATACACTTTTTTAGAGCTTCCTTTGACTCCTAGTAACTGGATCATTGGTCAATATATCTGATGTGCATTTGCTTGATGGTTTTGTTTATTGCTTGTTTCATAGTTGGCAATGATACGTTTTTATGGTTTGAAGCATTTTGAACTGCCTTGTTGCTGAAATGTGCTATACAAATAAACTTCACTTGACTTACATCCCCAAAGCAAGAGCTGTGTCTGCGCTCTACGACTGGGACGAAGTCAGGATTGTTTCCAGTCCCAGCTGGACTCCAGTTTGTGGCATTCATTTGCCAGAATGCTAAGACGTAGTCATAGAAATAGGTTGTCTGCTTTAAGAACCTTTGCTTTTTGCTAATTATTGGATTCCATTGGCCTTTCCAAAGAAATTGGACTAGTCTTTCCAGTCACTCTTTGCCCCAAGTGAAGATTAGCTACCTGATTAGCTACCTCGATTTCCTGTTTGCGAGTCACGGTAGGATGGATGGAGGATGGATGAGTTAGGGTCTTATCTACTGCAACGTAGCACACACCTGTCCATCATTTTGAAGAAAGACAATTTTGAAACTCTTGTTTTGCCATCTTAGCTTGAGCCGTCATGTGAGTTCACGAGATATGGAGACTCAACACTGGAGACAACTGAGAGTAACCAATTTACCCATAATGCATGTCTTTTGATAACTGAGGGGGAAAAAAAATAAACCCAAGCATCCACAGGACGGCCATGTCTGGACAGGTCAGTGACACAAGAAAAGAAAACCTTGCACTCAGACACAGACATAGGTAGGGCAATTTAATCTGACACGCACATGTTTGCCGACTTGTTGAGGCAGCAGCTCCACCAACTAGCAGCTCATCCCTACAGACAAATAAAAAAAAATGACTGCACACTCACAGACTACGAATATTTGGCACAAAAAAAGAGAAGCTAATCACATCAAGGACTCCAAATTCAATTACGAGGCATCAAAAGCAGTGTACTTTTGATTGTGCTTATCTAGTAGCGCAAACATAGCCGATGTGACTGCTGCTTAATTCAATTACACCAAATATGATAATAAGGCCGGTCTGCTGAAATGTGAGAGAGTGGCTTTGGCCACCTCTGGGAGAGAGACAGCGAGAGAGAGAACATCTGCAAGGCTCTGTGCCGAACGCTGTGTGCGAGCGCAATAAAGAGTGAGAGAGATAACGCCGTGGGGAGGATAACGTGTGGAGACAGCAGTGTGTCAGTGCATGTGGGGTGTGAATGGAAAAGAGGAGATATGTCTTCATAATATAGTGTTGAAAATCAATTCAGCCTCGTCCGTCCTATACCTTTTTTTTTTTTAATCTGGCGACCGGGGGAAAGGGTGAGCGGGAGGGTGGAAGGGATGGGGGGGGGTCTTCTACCTTTCCCATCTTCTCGTCTTTCGCTCACTTTCTGACATCTAGCAGGTGGCAGGGCTGATAACGCAAGATGCTGACTAGGTGATTTTTGGACTATTCCTGAGGATCATTCCTTTTGTGCAAAGGGGGAGATTTGTGGGGAACTACTTGAATTCTAATGCATTATTTCCACCCAGCAGGATAAAAGACTCAAAAAGATAAATGTGTGCCTAACATAAGACAGGCGGATTCTGCAGGATATCTTTGCACATCTAAGCCTAACCCGTTGTCTCCTGGTACAATAATCTATTTCTCTTAAACTTCAACCCACTTTCATCATTGCATGTGCTTTAAAAGCTCCCTGGAATCTTTTAGCAACATTTCACACTGTGAAATGCAATAGGAGACATATTATTCTTAGAATAAGTTAAAAAGACCTTAATGCCATGGTCCTCAAAGGTAAATATGAAGCAATTTAACTATCATGTAGAGCTTCTTTTTGTTTAGTCCCTAGCTTGTGATTTGATAGGAAGTCATCCTCACAACCAACATGCTGCTGTGTGGAGTTGAAAGTCAGATGCTGCTCATTAAGTTTTCTCCATTTTAAAGCCATAGCTCTGGTCTTTGATTGATTTAGATCAAAACGTCAGGACAGCAGATGATTTTCGATTTTCCCTTCATTAATGTCTAAATATGTGTAGAACCTCCAACTAATATGGCTCTCATGTTTTAGTGCCACAAGCTACGCTTCCGTCCTGTTATGCAAATTTTGAATTGTCACAAAAAACTAATCTCTAATCTAGTCTACTAATCTCGCCCTCTCGACTCAGACGGCAGAGCCTTGCATCAGGTGAAACCAGCAACCAGCAGTGCTGATGAATTAAAGAGATCGATACGGTACAATTATTGCACAGGCAGTGTAATTGATGAGCATGTGGGCTGGGACGACTTTCTCCCATCCTGACAAGCCAATTCCAAGCCGATCGAAGTGGCTCAATACGGCCTATTAACTCACAGTGCCTTTATTTACCTGTGGTGCAGCTCGGCGTTGCTTTTGGAGGATATCTCTTTATTTCTAGGCGATCTAACACACCCACGCACCGCGCCAGCACCAGCCGAGAACTTTCAAAGGCCATGACAATCATCATGTCTGCTTCTTTTTTTTACTTTTTCACTTAATACAGCACTTTCAGTGGATTCCGTGCGAAACCGGAAGCCGTGAATAAGCCCTGACATTTCTGTCACTGTCAAAATAGAGCTTAAATTAGCCATATCCTCCTACCTGGCGAGGGATTTTCTATTTGTTCTCGATTGATGTGTGTTCTAAAAGAGTCACGACTGTACAACGGTGTATCAGGATCATTGTAGATTTTAAAAAAGGGGAGTGAATTTCAGCTGAAAAGTCAAAATGTACTTATTTACTTATTTTTTCTGGAAAAAAATAAGGACATTTCTGAGCTCCAAAAGTTGAAAATTTGTGAAAAAAAAAACAAAAAACTCAGAAGTGTTCGAAAAACATAACAAAACAAACAAGACATGGAAATCATTCAGTTCTAAAAGTAGACGATTTAAAAATGTTTCTAAATTTTCACAGTTTCCAAACGGGAATATATATATATATATATATATATATATATATATATATATATATATATATATATATATATATATTTTTTTTTTAACTTTTGATAGTCAGTTTTCCGACTAAATTTCTGGGATTAATCTCAAAATTTCTGAAATTTCTTGGCTGAAATTTCCACCCTTTCCCCACCATCCAACAAGTTCAATTAGGCACTCAGAAAGTTCCAAGTTTTTCTAGAAAATTTCTGACATCCACCTCAAAATTTCTGAGTTTCTTGGCAGAAATTTACTCCTCCCTTTTTCTTTTAATATCAAAGGCCCTCAATGCACCGCTGAAGACTGTAGTCGGATATGTGAGGAAAGCGGCGGCCATAAAGGTGACGTGTATGTGGGTGTGCTGGAGCGCCAAACTACCACACAAAGACTTTTACAGCCTCCACCCGGATGGCAGCAATAAATTCGGCCCCTGATTGATAGGAGGGTGCCGAGGTAACGAGGGCCCGCGTGCGAACCCTGCGACCACACACCATCAAGATGTCCCGGCACGCGCCCCGCCCCGCCCCGCACGTCTCCTTAAATAACACCGGCGCGCGCGACCCTGACAGCCGTCTGATCATGTCCGCGTGCCACCGTCACCTTCCCACGGTAAATCCATCCAATTAACTCCGCCTGCCGACGAGCCTCTCCCCCCCGGAGTCCCGTCCCTCGAGTCGCTTTAATGGCTTCTGACGGGACGTAAATTTCTAGAAGGTAAAATTAAAGAGTCTCGTCGGGTTTTTTTTTTTTTTTTTTGCGTTATAAACAAAAGTTTCGGTCCCGGCGGAACGCAATTTTGTTTAAAGACAGAACAAAATGACGTTTGAGTTAGCTTCAGAAAACAAGGCAATGCTCTTTGACAGCCCGTCACCGAACCGGACCGGACGCGTTCCCGCGCGACGCCATCACGCCTCGCTGCCTCCGCTTGGTTTTTTGTTTGTTTTTGTTTTTTTTTCTTTCCTAGCCGTCTATTATTGATGTTACAGGCAGATTGAGTGGAAAATGGGAAAAACACAGAGGAGTGATGATAAGTGGATTAGAAAATTGCCTCCGTGCCCTTTAGCGAGCCGTAAAGAGAACCTTTCTGGTTCTTTACTTTTGACTCGGACCACAACGAGCCGAACCCCCCCCCTTTCCCCCTACCCCCCCCACTACCCAGCTGACCTTTCGCGTGTAGCATCTGAGTAATTGAATGAGAACCTGGATAAAGTTAATTGGCTGTTTTCTTATACTCCGAGAGCCGCTGATAATTAATCAGAGAGAACAAAAGCCACTACATCACCACCTAATTATGGGCGAGCTCTTGGCAGGCTCAACAGCCGGCATCCTCGCCGCCGTCATTTGCTCTTTTATCTCTGAGCGAGTCAGCGCACTCGGCGCCTGCGCCCCTTCTTGCTCGTGCATATCATGCAAGCGTTTATCACCTGCTGTTCTGCCTCATTACATTCTTAACAATGTGGTGTGATTACAGGAAGCCAAACACTCCTCCAGCTCATTCCACATATTTGGAAGCATTTCTCAAAAACATCGTTCGCCTAACAGTATTGATAGCGCGTCGAGAAAACGAGCGGCGCTGCCTTTTCCTCGGATTGAATGGCTTAATGGCTGGAATTTTCTGATTAGAGCGACAAGAGAGTTAAAGGGCGAGACTTATCTCTCCCACAGATGCAGGATTTAGAACAACTATGTGAAGAATTTCAGCCATAGTCCCATGCGTGCCCCATTAGGTTGAAGAGCCCTACAAACGCTATCACGCTCCGTGAGCTTTTTCCACGTTTTCTGTCTTCCCGTGAGTCGAAAACCGTCGTGGTTTTGACTGGGATTTCCATAAAAACATTGGACTAGTGCATACATTTGAAGTGAAACGAGGGAATATTTTTCGTAGCGGTAATTTCTGATAAAAGTTGGTAAATTAGACTTCTCAAGACAGCTGTTCTGCGGAGACCGAAGAGGTGTGAGAATGTTAAAGGACAACCAAGGAACTCAGAAGAGAAGTTAGGGATGCATTTTTTTTTTTTTGGGAGAGCCCAGGTGAAAGAATCAGCCTGTCGAACAATCATTAGGTTTGGAATCCACAGCAAGAAGAAAAGCTAGAAGAAGTACCATTTGCAGTTTGTCAACATGCAGAAAACTGCAAATTATGTCGTACATAACAGACCCAAAACACAGAGCTCAATCCAGAAGACACAAAATGAGATTTTATTTACAGACAAACAAATGTGTAAGGTGAACAGCAATTTACTCTTTCAGGAAATGCTTTCAGGTCAGAGTCTGGAAAAGTGAGTGACTGGCTAGTCAACTTGGAAGTCTAGCGAAAACACGAAGCAGTGGCTTTCCCCCGAAAGTCGTCTTTGAAGCCTCACAGATTTGAATCCTCTGGATTCCGTTCTCTAAAGAGAAAACTGAAACCCTTGTTTTCGACCAAGACGGATTGTTTCCTCAGGTGATGGAACCTCTTGGTCTTCTTGTTGTTCTGTGTCACAGAAAGGGGGAAACAAAAAGGACATTTCTAAGTTTCAAGTAGGAATCTTCTTCTCTAAACCCAGTTTGAATTTTAAATATGAATTGCTACTTGACTTGCTAAAGCCAGGAGTGGCATTTATTGTCCTGGGCACTGATTGGCTAGAACCCCAAAGAAGACAGTTGATGTTAGCTTCTGCGGTTGCGCTAAGATGGCTTCCACTGTGCGTATTAATTCATCGTAGAGATGTATTTGGTGATTGAACCATTAAAATAAGCAGTTTTAAAGCGTCTTTAGAGGGAAATTCAAGTATTTTGAAGCTTTCAGTGGACTGAGGGTCCACTCACGGTTCACCATAAACTCAGTTTTGTCAGTCGCAGTCACTGATAGGAGGAATCAAATTTAACACTGAAGTTTACAATGCAATCTTTTTAATTAGGAACGCTTCAACCATAATCAGTTATTTAATCCCTCTCACTATCCGAGAGTTAATTTGAAGGTCAGATGCTGTCATAAGATTGTTTTTGACTGTTAAATTAATTAGAATAGATCTTCTCTATTATGAAGCTGATAGCAAAGTCATTTTAATAGCGGAAGAAATTTTCAGAGCGTAGCTGTTCCCCTCTCCTTTTCCCTTTTTTTTTCACTCCCTGCCCAGACCTTGTCTGCCCGTGGCATCAGCCTTTTATTAAGGGATGCAATATCTACCATACCAGAGGGCCAATATTCCTCAGAGTCTTCCTCTGCCCCGTTCTACGTTCCCCCTCTCCAGATTCAGCCCTCTTTCCCTCCACACCCCCCACAATCAAGTTGACATACTAACACACACATAGCATAGCGGGAGCTCCATCTTTGAGAAAATGAGGGAAGCAGGGGAGCAATTAAATTCAGCTGGAGACATTTAATGTGAATGCCTTTTGAATGCAATGCTGCTACTCTCTGGAGAAATCTTAAAGTCAAATATAGGATCTTTGATCATTTACTGCCATATGGTGAGGTGCGCGTTTTGGACCAACGTGGTGTGTGTGTGTGTGTGTGTGTGTGTGTGTGTGTGTGTGTATAACTCCCAAGGTCAAACGCAACATTAATTCGAGACAACACTTATTCCAGGATACGCGGAGAAAAATCATAAATCAGCTCTAACTGTGAGGCAGACTGCTAAAATATTTGCCAAATAAACCACAGTGGAGGTGAGGTACATAATTATGGTGAAAAAAATTCTCTTGACACGATGACCATAAAGGTCTAGGGTTCAAATCCCTGTCTGAACTGTTCCGCTAAGTAGTTAGCATGTTCTCCCTGTGCATGCGTGGGTTCTCCCTGGGTACGTCGACTTCCTCCCACAGTCCAAAAACATAAATGTTTGGTTAATTAGCTCCTCTAAAATTACGTTTAGTTATGATTGTGCATGTTTTTTTTTTTGTTATGTGTGTTTCTGGGGTGGCCTGTGACGGACTTTTGACCTGAACATGGCTCTCAACCTGGAGATTGGCTCCAGCCCCATTGCCACCCTGCAAGGATAAACATGTATGACCAACAGATGAATGAACTTGTCAATAATATTCTAATATATCTGCGTAGTCACTGATTTAGTTTTGTTCATAAGACCTTGATATTGTGTCCCTTCCATGTTTTTACGTACCATGTTACTGAAATAACAAATTTCAATGCAAGAATGGATCAAAATCTCAGCTTCTGAATGTGCTGCACTTGTGCCTCCAACAATGTCCCACCCCAAATGCGACAGCGTTGCATTACAGCAGCCTCACAGCTTTATGTGGCATTGTACTCCTGTTCAATAACCACAAGAGCAGCTAAGTAAAATAAATGAACTTTGCCTTTAAATGTTAATTACACTTATAATGCTCAGTGTTGCATACCTTTTTAATTGACCTGAAACAAGAGAGTGGTAGTTCATGAATTACATTTCACCTCTCTTGACTTTATTTTAAATATGTGAGGAAACCAATTATTTTTTTCACCTCTTTGACCCCAGCTGACCCACTGTTGCCAATGGCGACTTCAGACTTCTCATCTGGGAGGGATGGTTGCGAGAAGCTTTAGTGGCCTTTTTTTTTAATTAACATGGAACTTATTTTCTCTACATATATATTTATATATATATATATATATATATATATATATATAAAACTTTCTCGATCTTTGCTTCCTTTAACTTCTGTGTACATTTTTCTAACAAACCTTGCAGAGACGGTAAAGGGTTTTGACGTGGTAACGGGTTATGAGACACTTGACAGGCCAGTTTGCAAAGTCATTTCTGGCGCTACCAGTGTGCGAACCTCACTTTCTAATTGTTTTACTACTCACAAAAAGGAAAATCTCATTCAAATAGCCTCTCTCTGCACGGAAGCTGTTTGTCCAAAATGAAAAGTAAGGCATTATTAATTTTTGCTTATGACAAACTGAGGCGTAGACAAAAGATGATTCTGCTCCATCCTGACAATTAAATTATATATGTCCAGATCATAGCGATAAGGATTAGTGGAACTTCATGTTTCTTTGGAAAACATCTTAAAACTTTGTTCGTTAAAGGAACCCATTTAATTTTTCCGCCGGAGGATTATGAATTAAATAAAAAAATAATGAAATAAAATAATCTTTTGTTTGAAGAAGACTGAATTTATCTGGTAGCCATTTCTATCTTTTTTCCCCAGAGTGAAGATAATTACATTTTAATTCAATTAAATTTTTTTTTCTTTTAAATATGTTACTTTAACCTTACCCAATTTCTTTGCAGGTTCATGGTTAAGCTGACTTAATTTGGTAATAGTCAGATGAGAGTGACTGATGCACGCAGTTTTTTTCCTTTTAAAAACTGTGACGCTGAAAAAGTGCAAAATGTTTGTGACATATAATACATGTACATTGTGCTATTAATGTTTTCATTTGTATTAAACTCTACAACATTCGTGAACTTCTACCCTGTTAGTACGCAACTACACTTTCTAAGTACTCCAAATAATGACCTTTGTTCTCACAGGCAAATCTCAAGTTTGAATTTCAGCAATGATGTTATTTTTATTCTTTGGTGAATGTTAATGTTGCCTTTGTTTGTGGACTGGACATCTCTTAGGTGACCAAACTCTAGCGAGAACTAAAGCTATTAACATAACCCACGTTCAATATACTGGAACATTTTATTGTCTCGCCAATTCTTATTTCGTTTTGTGCTCCTTCACTGACCAAACAAACCAGGTCACCTTTTATGACCCAATGCGAGGTCGAAACCAGCCACCCTCTGTCCTAAAAGTACAAACCTTGTGTCTGGATCTAAAGAAACAAAAAAGTGTGTTTTGGATTATGCGGTACGTTGAGGTGGGGTGCAGCATTTATCCACGATCTTACGAATAAATTGAACTTGATAAAAGAATCATATACTCCCAAGGAAGACTTTGCTTTTTGGCTCCTGTATAAATTTTACCTGAGGTCTCGGCTGATCCCTTAACGGCGTAGCTTTGTTATTCCAGGCGAGCGCCGTGAAGGACTGATGCTTTAAGAAAACTGCTGACTTGGTAGAATTTAAAGCACTGAAGAAAACAAGCAAGATCTTTGAAAAATACTCCACTCCACAGACTCTTAAATTAAATTTACTAACTCCAGATACACTGCTCCCTCAGGGAGAGAGGAGGACGGGAAAAGGAAGAGTGGGAAGAGAGACAAAGACATTGTAATCCTTCATAAAGGACAGCTCTATATCACCGTGGTTGTCAGTTGGGGTGTGTAGACTGAGTCTGTACAGCTCAGTGTAAAGACGGATCCATAACATCATGTTTAAACCTCAGTCGAGTAGTGTGGTTTTCTTCTGACTGTTGAACTGAGAGTCAATGCCATTATCGAAAGGGCTGAAACGTTTAAAAGGAAAATTGCAACAGCTTATGAGTCTGGTAAGCAATTTACAAGAGGCAGTTGATCAATTCCAGTGTATGGAAAACATTCAAATTAACAACAAGCGTACCCAGGTCTGGCTATCGAAGCAGGTCTGCCTCAAGGTCTCCAAAACCCCCACAACGTAGTAAAGAGATAAAGGGTTCATTCACACCAGTCACCTGCTTTAATCAAACCCTGGTTCACTTGCCTAGAAAGTCCAGGTCGTTTGAGGAGCTGCAAACTCTAATGTGGAGTTAGAGTTTGCAGCTCTAAACTAAGCGTTCACATATGCAGGCTTTTAGTTGTTGTGAGTAAATATCTGGTTTCAACTGCATACATACGGTGATGGAATAAAAGTGAATCAGACTACAAAGGAAGTCCTTTAGAAAATTAATTCAATATTTTATATTCCAAAGCTGTTAAAGTTCACTTCTGTAAAAAACAAAAATAGGTTTTACTTTCTAAATAAAAAACATGAAACACCTGAATAACATTTTTTTTTTCTTTGTACCACTAACTCCACTGTGTACAAGCTGAACCTTGAACGAGTTCCCTTTTCCTCCTCTCTACGTCGGGTCAATGACAAACTAGTTTGCGGGGTAACATGAAATAAATCATGTGAGTAATGAGTAATTAGCTGCAGAGTGACTATTAATTCATTTTTTTAATTAGTCAGGTGTGACTGGTAATTACATTGAAAGTAAATCATATTTGCACGCTCACTCATTCACACACACACACACACACACACACACACACACACACACACACACACACAGAAGCAGTGTGTCTCTGAGCTGCAGGACAAACGACGCCACTGGGAGACACGCGATGAACTTAAAGCACGGCTGCCTCTAGAAACAGTCGCTGCTGGAAAGCACTGAGACAAAAAGCAAAAATAAATAAATAAATAACCCTGAGCCATTTCCCAGGAAACTCCACTGTTATTATCCCCACGTCTTCTCCGAAATAGACGGCCATTTCTGCAGGGAAGGACCTCATGGAGAGGATGGAGGAGCCTCCACCCCGCACCACCACCTCACCCACCCAGTCGAAGGTTGAAAGGCCCACTCTGGTAAATCAAAGCACTGCAGAGGCCACACACATCAACACACACTGAAATAGTCTGCCGGTGGATGGCTTCATGCATGAGCTCCTCTCTCCCCTCTCACAGTAAAATATTGCTGAATGCTTCCTAGGAGGAAATAATCTGCTTTCTGGGTTTTATTGCCCAAATGGAACTCACCCCACTTTTTTTTTTAGGCTTCCAACGCCCTCACCGTGACACAAGCAGGGAGTTCTGGGAGACTGGAGGGAAGATGAGGGGGGAAAAAATTTAAAAATTAAATCTAAAACTTGATAAAACAAATTTTGTAAAATCTGATCTGTTTTTAAGTCATTATTATAAAATACCAATTCAAACAATTTTTCTAGATGTCATTTTCCACGTCCACTCATTGTTCATTCTTTCAGGTTAGCTGGGAGTCGAATTCATCAAGCTGTCATTGCATGACTAACAAAAATAAGAAGAAATGAGGAAACATTTATGCTAAGGGAATCTAATCATTACCAAGGAATACAAGCTAGAAGAAACATTCTCAAAGTTTGCTTTTCATATTTTGTAATGGGGTTTCCACCCAAAAGCTAGTTCTGTGCGGCGGGGCATAGAATGGGAATATGATATTTTATTTTATTTTGTTCTTAGTATGACACCTATCATCTCTGTTGCAACCTAACGACATGGAGTGTAGAAAAAACTTTAAGCATAATATGACATGAACAAACTGACCAACAGCTCTTGTGGGTGTTGACCAGACAGAGCAGCCCGTGATGAATACAGATGAGAGAGTTTCAACCTTTTCTCATATCATTATATCAATCCCCTCCGTTAAACCGCCTGACCCCGTCAACATCCCTGCCTTCTCACATCTTAATCCCACCTCACCCTAGTCTGACCCTCTTCCAGTTTTTCCCCTCCTTAAGTTTTGGCGTTGTCCAACCTGATCGCTCCAAATCTCATCCGCCTGTGTGTGTGTGTGTGTGTGTGTGTGTGTGTGTGTGTGTGTGTGTGGGGGTGTGTGTGTGTGTGTGTGTGTGTGTGTGTGTGTGTGTGTGAGAGATCCAGGTGGCATTTCAACAGTCACGCCTGACACCTTTCTGGCAATGTGGAGTTAGGATTGCCCTTGAGTGAAGATAATTCCCAATAACACGTTGGGCTTTTACCTCTCATACAAATGGAGGGCTGGTTCTCATTAACATACAAACTTATTTTCTTCTTTTTTTGTTGTTTTTGGACAGCACAGAGCAAGTGTGCGTTTCATTGAATATGCAGGAGCAGACGAGACGGAGAGAAAACGAGAATGAAAGAGCATCCAATTACATGACAGGCTTGGCCTCTGGATCCCGGTGATTGAATAATACGCCCTTTGCCGATATTACTTTCAGAAATTGTTTTTTTTTTTTAAACCCCTCATATTCTGCTTGTGAAGCATGTGTGTATGTGTGTGTATGTGTGTGTGTCCTTTGGGCCACTTTGGCCCCATCAGGACTGCCAACTCTGGGACACGCTTCTCGCTCCGGTCCCTGGCGTTCATCGGGCCGCCTTGCCTGGGTTCAATTACTCCCAGACATATTGAACCGGCGAACGGTTTGCGCGAGTCCTCCGGGGAGATAACTAGGACGTTACACGCCCGCTGCTGTTCGTGCGCCAGTGGATCTTGCTCCTTTTTTTTTTTTTTTATTATTTGGCCACTGGATAACAAGGTTGACTCCTCTTGCCGCAGGAAGTGCGAGCTTTCTGCTCCGTCTAGCTAAACAGACAGCGGCTGCCTGGGTTGCGGCAGACTCCGTGGGCGTTCGGCTCCACTCCGCTGCTTCTCTCTAGAGAAATCCTTCAACGTGTCAGTGGAGGGCCTGGTGGGTGTGAGCAACAGAAAAAAGAAGAAGAAGAAAAAAAAAAAAGGGCGTTTGCATACATATATGCATGCGAGACTTCTTGGCCTCTAAGACGGTTATTACAGTTATAGCTTCAGGGAGACAGGGGTTTTATATGGAAACAACTTTTGCCTGCGAAAAGTCATTTCGTACTTTTATTGTTGACTTTCTCAAGTGATTCACTGGTGAAAAGGTATTTGAAACCTTATCTAGGCTGAGGTTTGTAGAAAGGGCTTGAAAGGGATTTCGCCGCAAAAATACAAACTCTTACCAAGTATTATTGGTCAAATTCTAATGGAAATATTGAAGCACACTTGAAATAAGACAAAACTAACTTACAAGTAGCTCCTGTAAAATATAGGAGCTTGTTTTAAGTCATTAATGTCTGACTATTGATGATACATTAATGGAACTAGTTCCAATGGCAGATTATTTCATCTATAATAAAACATTTTTTCCATAAGTGATATAACCTGTCAGTGGAACTGGGACTTTCTCCACAGGTAAAAAGACCAGCTATTCAGTGGTGCCCGAAGTTGATGGTGTGAAAACCGGACTTAATTAAATTTAATTTATGTGACTAGGACAATGCATGTTCATCAATGTTACCACAATTTATGGCAGCGTCAATACACAAGAATTAACACAATTGCTAAATTGAATCTTTTGTCCTGAGCACAAGAAACAAAACCCCTCACAATAATGCAACAGCTCACAAGGGTAAGATGTCTTATTAGCATCACAATAACACCTGTCGATGCCACATGAGCTGGTTAGTACCCAATTTTTTTACCTTGAATTTATAAATACCTTTTAGATTCAGTTCTTTAGCACTGTTGGTCCTCTCCAGGTGTTATATGGCTCGCTCTAAAAGCTCTTCACCTGTAGTAGAGCATGTGTTTCCAGGGATACTGGGATGAACAATATTGTTTATGTGGTTACATTTTCTTCAGTACAAATAATCACAAAAATGATGATGAAAAATAAAATGAGCCCAATTAGACGTTTACTTCATTTTACAAAACAGAATAAGAATTGATTTTAATAAACCATTCCTGGTTACGAACTGAAACCTCTTCGATGGAAAAACCCTCATCATCCACAAAATTAATCTTCAAAGAACTCTAAACCCGGTAAAATCGATGTTTGGGCTACTTTGCTTTCTGATGCCCAAACTGGCCTTTGGAAGCCAAATTTAGCTAATTTTTTAGGTGAAACTGGGAGACTGGTTTTTGAAATGCTGACATATTTGCTGGGTTGGTTCACTCTCATAAACCAGCTGCTGAATTTTAACATTACGATGGGAACTTCTCGTCGTTGGCGATTCGTCATCCTTCGACGTCGTCGTTCGTTTCTCTTCCACAGCCGCAAAGCCGCGGTGTTCTCCGAACAGACGGACACATCATTTTCCGAACAGATTTGAATAAAACCTTGCGTGTCAGTCGCTGAGTGTGTAAGGCTGGAAACTGGCTAACCTTGTTGGCATGTTGCGGGATGTGACAGTTGTATCCAAGAGGTCTTCGTATTCACGCCTAAGTGCAGGGTTTTGCATATCACAAAGATCCCAGCGCTGCATGGCCTCCCTGTGTTCTCCCTTTTCCTGTTTGGCTACCATCCCATTTATTTATATTCCACTCCTTTTGACAGCCTTTTAATGTGCTTGTCAAAGCAAACACAACAGGTCAGAGGCGAACATGCACCTCCGATGCTTATGCGACAGCGACAAAACAAAAGTCTACTTTTGCCCTGAGAGGAGACGTCAGTTTTCCCCGGTATACTTACTGCTACCGGATCTGCATGGAGTGATGGCCGATCACAAGCGCGTCATTCACACACACACACACACACACACACACACACACACACACACACACACACACACACACACACACACACACACACACACACCGAGAGGATAAAAGAAATTACAGTCTGTGCGTTCATGCTCTGTTTTTCAATTCCAATACCTCTTACGATGCGGGTGACAAAAACGTAACGCCCTGGAAGACATCGTAATAGAGTTTTCCACAAGGAGTTGAAAATACAGTAAAGGTAGAGAATCATTTATATCAATAAAACTGCAAAATGGAGGAATTGCCTCAGCTAAGTATTTCCCTATCTGTATCCCTTGTGTTTTATTTTATTTTTAAAAAGTTTCTGATCTGGGCTGCATAGTGGAGTTGGTTGGACTGTTGCTTTGCAGCAAAAACACCACGGGAAAGTAGGAGCAAAGGGAGGGAACAGCGGACTACAACAAGCGCCCCCTGCTGGAGGAAATTTAACTGGAACAATATGATTCCCTGTATTTGAACAGAATCCAAAAAACAATATTCCCATTGGTCCAACCGTTGAAGCCCAAAGCTGGGTTTCCACTTAGCATAAAATTGAGCAAATTGACATTTTGAAATGAAATCTGCCTAATGGAAACAATTTTGAATAAACACGTCTTTCGATGAAAAGTTTTTTTTTCGGCTATATTCAAATCGGTTTACTTTCCAAAGCTGCAATGGAAACACTGGAGCAAAACACTGACTGGTTGCTCTCATCAAAAACGATCCAGTCAGAACTCGCCATAACAAAAAAAACAAAAAATAAACAGCGTTGAACTTTCGGTTCTTCCCTCGAATCCTCATGAGAAATATTTCTGTTGTCTACAAATGTACTGCCACATTGCTAACGCTACTGCTCAAATTTCTTTCTTTTTTCTTTTTTGTTTTGTCAGATCGGCGGTTAGCAAACAACTGAAGGACGCATTACCGCCCCCAACTGATAAGGAAGGTCTGCTCAAATTTTCTCCTTCTTGCATTTAGTAGTAGTAATAGTAAACTTTAAATGGGACTTCTTTCAACAATGGCTTTTCTTCTTGATGCTCTATTAATGTGCTCTTCTATTAGAGAACATTATTGTAATCTCACTTAAGCAACGATTCTATTGAAAAATGTTTACTTCTGTTGCATAAATGTTCACAAATAAAAGATTGGCTTTTTCAACATTTTAAGGATTTTCACACTCCAAACCAAGGGGAGCCTTGAAATTACAGTAAAGTCAACATAATTAATATCAGAAATGTGTATTCACTTGTGTGGAAATTGTTTGTGTCCATACATCTGTGTTTCTTTGTGTCTACTTGTTTGGAAAGGAGGAAGAAAACACATTTGCCCTTGATGAGGCAAATGTTAGAAATATTTAAACCAGCGTTTTGGTCCAGAAAATAATGAGTTTGAAACGGGGGAGAGAGGGTGAAGCGATGTTTGTGTACTCTTTGATGTGCGCCTCTCATCGTGTTTTTTTGACCGTTAAAATGCCAACAGATGTGCAACAATCTGGATGATCTTTTATCATTCGTCATTTTACCCAGACACAAAAAAAAAATCCGTGATGCAAGGCGATACCAACCTTCTCCTAATAATAAAAAAAAAGCAGTTTAAATAGCAAGACCTACCCCTCTAAACCTTTCCCTGCAATTTCATCTGCATTGATTTCAGGCAGCGTGCAGATCTAATGTAGATAAAGGGTTATTGGGTGATTCGTTCAGTGTCTGATATGAAAAAGTGCCGGGCTTTCTGGATGCTAAAGTGCCCTTTCACATGACCGTGATGAGAACGGCAGATTTTATTTCAGCAAATGACCGAGTTGACCAGGACGTGCCAGGCGAAGCCTTAACAGATTTGGAACGAATGAAAGAAATGTCAAGTACAAATTGAGAATAGCAATGAGACTCCGGAGTTCCTTTCACTCCAGATGCACACAGGCCGAGATAATGTGGGATGTTTCTTAGAAAACAAAGCTTCTCGCTACGTTTGATGCTCGTCACGGAGTTTGGTCATTACCTCTTGAGTAATAGCCTGTTTTTTTTTTTTACAGTGTCTTGCGAAAGTGTTTGTAACTGTCTTTCCATGAACAATAGAATTGAGCAAAATGAAATTACCAATATGCCAATTTTCAAAATAAAGAAAAGGTTTTTTGATCAAAATGTGAGTTGCTTTCTCAAAATGATTAGAAGTATTTCACAATACTGCATGGAAACATATTTTCCACAACACACGAGTCGAGTGATAAAGAACCAAACGTTACTACTGGCGGAAATGAAGAATAAGACGGCAGGAAATAATATGAGAATCATGTTTATGCCGATACCTTCACATTTAAATTTTATGTTTTATCAAATGTCTGACCTTTACGTGTTTTTATTTCTTCTTTGAATAATTTTGTTCAAACCTAGGACAGAATTTGGACTAAACAAAATATCTCCAAACTGAAACATTAACGCTTATGAATCATCATGGCTTTGTTAATGTAACGCCTTCTTGAGATAAATCCAACCTGGTGGATTTATCTCCCTTTTCTAAATATTTTAAACGCTGCTTAAAAACACATAATGGTGAAATGACAGCTACTTATTTTGCAAACCAATATCCAGCAATAAAAAAAATAAAAAAAATCACACCTTTTTCTTTTCCTTTTCGATCCTAATTATGTGCCACTTTGTTCAGGTAGCACATAATTGCTACCTTTTTGTAATAGTTACAACATTTCATCAAAAATGCATTTTAAGTTTGTGTGTGCAGTGTCATTTATTCAACGTCCAGGAGGTGAATCGTGTCACTTAACGCCACCTGAATGCTGCGCCACATCAATCACAGTTCAACAGACCATTTATGGCAACAGCAGCACTTACGGTACATTAGGAGACCAAACCGGTCGTCACAAGAGCACTTGAGCGCTCCGAGTGCTGCGGTCTTTAAGGATCTGAGTGGAGAACAGGTAGAGGAAGGGGAAGGAGATGCTCTTTGGTTTATTTCTTGTTTAGACGAGCACACGGGGGGAGGGGGAGAGTCGGCGGTGAAACGTGCAGACGATGAGCGATCAGCGTCGAGATACTGCAGATCAAAGCCGTGCGGCTTGCCGAGAGGTTTCGGGGAGCGTCCGTCTCCTCGTTACGTTCGCAGCTTTCATGTGTGAGGTTGATGAAACGGAACGAGATAACTGAGCCTTTCCGTCAAGCGCAGGGTACGGTGATTATAATTTGGCCTTTGAGTAACGATTTAGGTGGTCAGGAACAGCTAGGTGGTTCTGTGTCGTCGCGCCAATAATCTGCGTGAAGTTGGCCTCCCCAGCTTCCTCAAATCAGACAAAAATGGTGTGAAATAAATGTCTCCAGAGGTCATTAAAGGTCAACCAGTGCCCCCACACCCACCTTCTGTAAGTCAGATAAAATTGGTGTCAATCAACTTGACTGCGTTTGTGCGGCAACATTTTTTTGTTTGTCTGTGCCGCTTTGGCTTTGAAGGTATAAATGAAAGTTTAAAGGTCAAAAGGTCAACCAGCCCCACCACTTTTAGAAAATCAAAATGACCTTTATTGTGTATTAGGCTGGCTGCAGCGATCAGTTCACACTCACTCGCCCGGCCTGTCCGCCGTCCCTCAGTCCGCTGATGGAAACCTTTTCACCCAGCCGTCAATCCGTCCTCCCTTCTGTCTCCCTGAATTCCTGGGCTCCTCTCCTCTGTCCAAACCTTTTAACATCCAAGTCACCATGACTTTGGATTCCCAGCTCCTGAACATCTTTAATTCACCAAATTTAAACTTGCCACCAATCTTCTCCTCTGTCGTTGTTATCCTTATGAGCTGCTTGGGTTTTCTCACCTGATGACATAAATGGGGTTCAGGGCAAATGACATAAACTACGAGGCAAAGTCTTTGAATTGAACTTCGTTCGCTGTGGTTTTGTTTGGTTTCTTTTGAGTGCTCCCTCACCTGGAGTTGACTGAGCAGTAAAGACTTCTCTGAAGCTACATTTCCAACAAAGGCCGTGTTTGTCCAGGCCTCATCCCAGTGGGAATGACTTTGGACGTAAGAGAGGTCACCTCTGCAGAGCCTCAGGGTAAATCGGCAGCTTCAGTCAGTGGATCTAGCTCCCCTTTCCTTGACGCTCTCCCCATCTCTCTCTGACATGGATGCTGTATTGACAGTTCACAGCCAACCTACCTCTACTTCCTTTTCTTCTTCTTCTTCCCTTTTGTTTCATTTCAGTTAGTCGCCAGTTGGGTTGTGAGTTCAGGACGCCGTTCTGAGCACAGATACAAGGGAATATCGAAATAAAGTTTTCCACTTACTGACAAGAGGAATTCAGATGCGATCTGGATAAAAACCAAAAGTGTTTGAAGGGATTTATGAAGCACCGCACATCTTGTTTACACCCAACCCCTCCAAAAATGTGTTGTTTTTTTTAAGCACTACGTTAATTACAGCGCTTTGTCACGTTTAAGGCTCATATAACGTCTGAGAGTTTACAATATGGCCACTGGAGCTGGCTGGCACTGCATTCGTTTTTTTTTTTTTTTTCTTCTGCGGCGCATAATAGCGTTTCAGCAATCCCTCGTGTACCAAGGACTCTTCCATACCATCATGACCAGGGATGTTTGAGTCCTGAGCTGTTAGCATGCCAGATGGTGCTGTTTATAAAAACAGAGCCACATGATGGCCTATGATCACTTCTGCTCTGCCCTGGTTTTCACCCTTTCCCTGCAGAGATAAAGACAAACAATATAATAAACACACACACACACACACACACACACACACACACACACACACACACACACACACACACACACTTGGATCACGGTTGCAAACTCAGATATGTTTTGTTTGGGTCCATATGGATTCTCCTTTGAAAAGTTTTTTGTCCTTTTTTTAAAAAAAGTTTTTTATTATTGTTATTCTCCCATGTTTGCTTTCCTGGCACAGATGCACTTAGCACTGTTGCCTTGGTTGCCCAGGTCATAGGTTCATTCGAGAGAAAGCATGAAATGCAAATGTAAGTACTGCTCTAAACGCCAAAAAAAAAAAAAGTAGTTATTTGCTAAATTGCAAACTTCCAAAAAGGTAGTGACAAACTTAGAAATGATGGGAATCAGAGTTTTGGGGAGAGGAGATGAAATGTATATGATAATATGATGTTAATCATAGCAGTACATCATTTCTGAAGTTAGTCAAAAAAACACTAAATTCATAGTAGAATGAACACTAAGGATGATAAAACAAGCAAACTGCTCTCATAAGTGACTTTTTTTTTTAAAGAATGCATTTAATCATTTTTAATATTAACGAACCAACATAAGGGAGAAAGAGAAGGACAAACTTGCAGCTTGAATCATTATTATAACTGCCAGTTCAATGTTTCACTTTGTCATTTAACTACAGGAACACAGGATTTTTTTATTTACTAATCTTACCATCAATGCACATGCAGTAGCCATGTGTTGCATAGAAACACTCTTCTGTAGGGATTATAACTTACCTTAACACAGTAGCTCTGAAAATACTTGAAATTAAATGTTTTTTTTTTTTTCCCCAGTGCGCTGGTGTGGGGAATGTTAAGAGATCAAAAAGTATTATATCCCCCCGTCTAGTTTTTGTGTTATTAAAACGAAAAGAAATGCAATTTGAGATCACTCCACTCTAGACTCTATTCTAACATCTACAGCTGAGGAGTCCAAGGTAAGGCCACCGAACCCCCTGAGTGTTGATAATAAAAACAGCTGCAGCGGATCTCTCTCATTTCTTTCTGTCTTCCATGTCTACCCAAGGTTCTTCTCTTCCAGAGTTCACATTCAGCCGGCCGTCTATAGGCACGACCTCCGGTGCGGCGTGACCCTGTGGAAGGAATTACAGAAAAACTCTTCAGAGTGGCGATGAAAGGCGAAGCTGTATTTGAGGACGGCGCATCAACGACGTGTCGGGCACTAATTCATATGCGTCGATCGCATCGAGACTCCCGGGAGCGGTGAATCTTGATTTAGAAGTGCGTTGGGAGGGGCAAGGCAAAGTATACGCGTACGGAGCGGAAGACGGTTCGTCAAGAGTCGCTTAGCCTGAATTTATCTGCCTGCTTTGAAAATTTCACATTTCGGAACAAGGAGCCCGCCGGCCCCGCCCAGCATCGCCCTGGTTAATAGATTGCTGAAGCACCTTTTGCTGCACCTGCCAGTGCAAGTCTTCTGGGGTACGTCTAGACACGCCCTCCAGCTTCCTACTGAAGGGCAAAACAATTGCTCGCTGATGATGACTACCGGCGGTTTTAGCTGTCAAGTTGTCAACATAACGTGTTAAGTCTTAAGTGTACATGTGATGTATAAAAGGGAAAGGGACACAGTGCCTTGCTATTAACTGTCAACTTTACAACAAGTAGTTAACAATTTCCAAGGGTTTTGCATTTCACGGGAAAACGTTTTCATAAGAAACGTAGAACGGGAGAGGGAAATAGGTCAGTTATGCTAGCTTGACTTTGACAATCTCAACGTGTGGATGGGCTGCAGAATTTAGCGCGCTTCAATTCTGTGGAAAAAAAGCGGGTGGGTGACTCACACACCAACTCTGACAGACCACCTGCAGATCAGGTGTTTAAACTAGTAAAGAGTGTTCAGCCCATTATTAACAATGATTGCAAAATGAACGTCAAGTCTGACAACATATTGCTTGATTAAATGCTCTAGTTCATCGTTTTAATAGTCACAATGAAACGATCATTTTACCACACGTTCAGTAATATTGTTTGTTTATTCTACTGTGTTCATGACTTTTTTTGTCATGGTATTATTATTATTCATTATTCTCTAAATAAAAATAAGTCTTAGTAGGACCCTAATGGGACATAAATGCCGCAGGTTCCCAATATTTATTTATTTATATAAATAATTTGTTCTTAACCTTTAACCTCACAACCCTGCTCTCCGTTGCATTGGTCCATCACGTAAAAATCCATTGAAAAACACTGGAGTTTGCAGTTGGAACCTGACAAAACGTGAAGAACATCAAGGGGTATTCAAACTTTTGCAAAGCACTGGAAGCGGATGCATCCGGCTCCCTTCATGCAACTCGTACTCAAGCAGACTACAAACTGAGCATAATGATTGGTGCTGAGCTGAGTTTTGTCTCTTGCAGCATCCCTCCCTCCTGCCTCCCCGTCTATTTCTGATCCCCACTTTATGGGCTGACCTTGGACTGAGGAGAATGCTGGGGTTTTTTCTTCTTCTTTTTAAGTTCCATTTTGGCAACTGTCAGCATGTGTGCGTGCAGACAGGTGTCTGTGTGAGCATCCCAGCTCCCACATACGAAAGCCTGTTGTGGTTTCTGAGGGTGGGGAGGATGGGAAGAGGAAAAAAAAAAGGAAGAAGAAAGAAGAGAAGAAATAGAAACCCCTTTGAGCTTTGCTTTTTCGTGCACGGCGTTGGAAGCTCTCGTGCTTTGTCCTGTGACGCACTCGGAGTCTGTCAATCAATAGCCTCCAATTACAAATATAATACACCCAATTGACTCGACGGGCGAGCAGCTAGATTGCAGCGTGGAAAGCTATTAAAGGCGCGCGGCGTGCCGTGCAGAGAGCTGAGCCCCAAGAGTTGTGTGTGTGTGTGTTGGTGTGTCGGTGTGAGTATGGGAAGAGCGGGTAGGGTGCAGACAGGGCTGAACGGAGGATGCTGTCAGGAACTAATAGCTTTGGGATGTAGTGCTGGGTTGTGTGTGTGCAGCAATCTCACCCTGTCTTTCACAGGAAGTGAGGTGGGCAGGGAGGGGCGGCGATGCTACACACGGGACGGCCTGGGATTTCAAGCCAAAGATCGCCGAGTGTCATATGCGCGTGTGTCTCGTCGCGTCGGCGAACGATCCGGCGTGCAGCCGGAGCACGCCGGCCTCGCTAAAGCAGCTAATATCCGCAGGCCGTCGCTGCATGATGAAGTGACTTTGTGGAGATTGAGAGCCACGTTCGCCGCAGTACACCTCTGTCAGGTAGAAAACAGGTTGAGAAGAAGAAAAAAAAAGAGGCTGGAGCAAGAATAGTGATAGACAGTGAGGGTGTCTGGGAGGAGGATAAAGAGGACTCTGGAGATAACAAAAGCATTTGAGAGACAGGTGCAATATACAGGAGGAAGAACAGGGAACGGGGAGCGGGGAGGCAACGCACGGGGAACGATAGAAATGAAGGAAGACGGGACGAGGAAATGACAGAGAATGTGATGTCGAAACGGGGTATTGGATAGCTATTTATTCTCATATAAATATCCGCTGGCTTCTGGAGAACGATGTGAAGCCTTCCAAAAGAGGAGAAGGGTGTTCGGGTGGTGAGGGGGCTCGAGCGCCCGCAAAGGAGGGGAAAACGGCGAGGCGCAGATGAAAGATAATGAGCCAAAAGTTGTTTGCGTTTCTGAAATTATTGGATTCTGCCTGTGTTTATTTTCCGTTAATATCCCAGGAGCCCTCACAATCTGAGGAATCGAGCGAAGAATGCGCCGAGATGAATCCCCTCCTGGTTTAAATGCAATATTTGATATTGACAGATTTTGTTTGAGTCGGGGATTTCCAGCTGCAGGAGTGGGGAACCACTACAGCAGTCACGTCATGCTTTGCCAAAACCAAGACCTGCCGTCGAGAGGCTTTACAGTCTTTAAGATGCAGAGCAGGTTCACTTCAATTAAAGATGGTTCAGCCTGAGAAAAAATACCTTTGGGTGATGCTCAAAACGAACACTTATTCTTAAATACGATAACTGGATCAGAGGACACGTTAACGGAATATTTTCCGTATTTGACCGGTGATTTTTTTTTTTTTAAACAACGGGAAAATGTGAAGCCCGTCGGCCATTTTGACAGGTTTTAATTCACACCCTCGACTGGTGCACATGCTCAGACATTATAGACTTTACGCAAAGAGTTCATCGCGAAGGCAACTAAAATCAATCAATAAAAAAAAAAAAAAGCTTTCTGAATACCATCTCATGGACACTGAACTAAACATGCCTTTCTGTCCGGGAGCTGAAAGCGTGTTGAAACACGTGTTGAAGGGTTTATGGACCCGACGCTTTGGACCGTCTGGTTCAGAAGCTTTAATTCCAGTCTCCATTCCATACAGAAAAGAAAAAAATAAAGAAATGTTGTATTAATCCATTTATATTCTAAACAGAGGAGCCGGCAGTTTATCTTGGGGAGATAAATACAGGTGCAGAAGTTAATTAACATTCACGGTTCAACTGGGTGAATATTAACTAAACCGCATAAAAATGCGGCTAATTTTAATTCGATTATAATTTGGCGGGTAAAATTAGCCCAGACCACAAAACTTAACTGGTATTTAAAAAGTGATGTCGACGACGCAGTTCACAGACGCTCTCCACCCAGACAGACTGAGCTTGATTGGTTTGGTTAAGAATTGCGAAAAACAGTTCTACACGTGTAAAGTTGTCGGAGACGTATCTCCAGAGTTGCAGCTGTAATTGCATGAAAAGGTGGCTTTACAAAGTGTTGACTCAGAGGAGCGTGACTCTAAATGAGTGTCACACTTTTCAGATTTTTGTGAAAAAAAAAAAAAAAAAGAAAACTTGTTTTCTTGACACTTTAAAATCATGACATGAAATCCAGAGAAAATCCAAGAAATGTGACAAATGGTAATAAAAGTTTTTTCTTGGATGAATAAGCAACAATAAGCAACAATACAGGTTTTCAATAAGATGTAAGAATATATGTTTCGATGATGAAAACTAATATCAGCTGAAGGGAAATTATAGATTGAACTAAAGGAGTTAACCTCCCCAAAAACCATCTATGGAGTGATAACAATGATCCCAGCACTTCAAGACTACTTCCTGTTTCATCAGTGAATGTATTTCATCCGAAAGAAAAAAAGCAAGAATTGTCAATAAAACAACTCATTTAGCTAAACCACATAGACTCTAATATCTCCCGGCACATTTTGGTCTTTCCACAAAGCCCCCTTTTCATTCACTGACTTAAAAACATACAGATCAGATAATCTGAACACACATTTGTTAGTGTAGGATTGTATGACAGGATGTCAGACTGTAGCTCCAAACTGTCGCTGATCTTGGACAGTAAACGGCTCTAAACTAAAGACCAGACACCCCACGGCCGTAGCCTTCAGTGGTAAATACTCCGGGTTCCCTACAGTGCAACGTCTTACATCGGATTTATTGTTCTGTGACAGCAGAACCAGAACATTTCCCCATATTTACCTTCAGCTCTTTCCCCATCACAGTCTCGTCTACCCTGCGCTTCAATTATATAAGATAATTCACTACATTAGGCAGACAACGCTCCAGCAGTGCCCTATGCATCTGATACAGTAGCACAGACTGTTTGATCTCCAGCTCAGCGAGGCTGTCACAGATTTTCTGGAGATGTGTAAAAACCTCAGCAACTTGAGCGCAACAACTCTGTGACGGAACCCCGAAAGGTCACGCAACAAACTTTGCTTGTTGTCAGGGAACACAGCACAACACCTGAACACAACTTTTTCCGTTGGTATCCGTTGAATAATACATTGTAAGTATAAGTTTTATCGTCTTCCAGCAATAGCAGACATTGCAACTGGCCTGTAAAATGAAACCCGCCGACCTGAAAACTGTAACTGTGTGACGTAAGATGCTGGGGGCTTCACTGAATTTGCCTTTACTCCTGTCCAGCTTTTAAACATTATCATTAATATGTTATGCATCAACTTCTTGTTCTCCATTCTATGAATGTCATTATAAACGTCGCTATAGTACACAGGGTTTCTACCTGTGTACTATAAGCCTGGCGGGCCACCAGGCTTTGCCTTGCCGTCAGTATTGTTTGTTTGTTATAAATAGTTTTTTATATGTACTAGAAACAATGACAGTAAAGTCAGATTAAGCAAGGTTTACATTTGACACATTGTTGCACCAATTGTGCAGACCCTGTACCTCACACACTGTTATTTACAAATTATCGTTTCTGTTCATGCTCCTCTTGATTTCTTATAACTTTTAGCATTTGTTAACACAAAAACACAATGAGTCACCGGTGGACTGCTCTACTACCGGGCTTAGCAGCTTTTCTGGGGGAAGCCCTGATCCATCTTCACTGCACATAAGTTTATTATTATTTAGAACCCCCGACGTGCCACTTTGGGCAAATAAATTCTGTTTTGTTTTTGTTCTTGTTTTATCCCACCACGTAGGTAAAAATATATATTTTAGGGGTGTCCATTGTCTCAGAAAGTTATTACACTAGAAAACCATCCAGTGGCCCAAAGGTTCTTTACAAAACTCATCTGTTTAAGAAGTTTCCCCAAGACATGCTTTGAAAGGTATTGGTGCAGAGCCTGCAGTGATGCAAGCGTTGCACCCGTCAGTTCAGGTAAAGGGTGAACTGAACCAAAAGACAAACCTTTTGATTTACTTGTTCCCATCCCAGATTACGGATACAAGTGCTCGAAGTGCGTTTCCTCTGCAGGGTCAGAAGCTTGGTCAGCAAGGATTGACTTTATTTTGTCAGGATGCCTTCTGGACGCCTCCGTGGTGAGGTTCCACCTGGGGAAGACCCCGGACACACCCTGGGGACTCCCTGCTGGCCCGGGAAACACCTTTGGGATTCCCCTGGCGATGTATTCCAAGTGGCTGCTGAGGGGAGAAGTCTGAAATATCTCTACTTTGGCTGCTGCCCTTCAAACCGACTAAGCTGGAAGACAGTGGATGGAAGGGCAAAATATTCAGCTTGAAGACCCATAGCATTGTTCGCGATCAATAAAACATTAATCAGGCCCCACATCTTCTCTGATCTGAGGCATTTCATTTGTATTCTGAAAACGCAGTATGCTTCCAAGAGGAAACCTGTAAAAGTCAGCGTCTGTGTGCCTATTGACTCAAAGGGTCCCACTGAGTTGTGTGCTCCAGCGTCCGTGCACTGGATTGTGTGTGTGTGTGTGTGTGTGTGTGTGTGTGTGTGTGTGTGTGTGTGTGTGTTTGTGTCTAGTCGAGTCGAGTCCTGTGGGGCAGAGATATACTCTGCGAGTGGATAGTGGGGGTATTGACAGAGGACTGCGTGAAACCCATGTAAAAGTCATTCCCTGCATAGCCCTTACAAAAGAACCCTTGAGTGGCTACCAGCGAAAGACAGTGCTGATGCAATTACCGGAAAGCACCCTGAAAAACAATGCTTGATGTTGAAGAAGAAAAGGAATGTAAAAAGAAGAGGAGCAAAGAAAAGATTTTCCGAAACATTGATATTTTTCACTCCCCGTCTTCTTTGAAAAGCGAAACAGCCATGCTGAGATGTACACTTTCCCATGGTGAGCTCGTCCACGGTTCTTGGCTGCAAGGAAAACACCACATAGTAGTTTTCACAGATTTGTTTCACTCTTACATCGCGGCGAATGTGATTAGGAAAGGTGGTGATAGCCGCCAGAAAACGGTAGATTAGAATATTCTGTCAGACGCAGCCCAGCGATTTCCAACAGAACGGTCCTGTATAAAATGTATGCTCCGTTTCTCTTGTTCCGACGCACACATCAGCAAAAATCTTTCATTTATCTGTTTAACTTTAGTTTCACTTACCGAAGAAAGAAACTACCTCTTCAGTACATTCTGAATAACACAAATGTAACAGCATCCAATTACAGCCAGGGCTGATTTCCACTGCTTTGTCATCCTGCCAGATGGTACAGCATGAACATCCTGAAAATCAATAAATTACACACAACAAAACCCGCATAAAAGACACATCAAGATAATATTTGCCGTTTAAATTACACTATAAATAAAATTCTCAAATTCATTTCTAAACTTCATGCACAACATCAGATTTATGGATAATAGCCACATGTCTCTTAACAAGATAAATTCACACATTTACACAGGTGTGCATCAATGCACATGTCCAGACACTTAGTCATATTCGATAAATTAGAAAATGCATTCCGGCGCAGCTTGTTTGTGAGATTAAAAATACCTTCTAGCAGGGACTAAAAGAACCTTTCATTAACTCCACAAAGGATTTCTATAGAGCTGAAGTAATATTTTAATCAGAAATGCTGTGTTTTCATTAGATGTCAGCTTTAAAATGTTATATGATAAACAGGAATAAAGGTTTTAATACAGAATGTGTGTTTAGATAATCTACGTGACGAGCCTCAGTGGCCAGCGTGGTGATGCAGAAGTAAAGGGTTCAAATCCCGACCAGTTGCCATGTTCTCCCTATAAAATATAGCTTCTCTTCATTATTATTATTATTATGCTTCATGTAACATCAGGACTTCATTAAAAAAAAAAAACGTCTCTTCACTGTTTTTACCTTTTGGTCGAATTAAAACAAAAGACAAGATCACCAAAACTATACCAGTCCAGAGTATGGAGAATGCCCAGAGTTCCAAATAGGGTCATAAATATTGTTTTCAATTACTGCCTTTCTAATTGACTTGTTTGCAATTTAAATAATTGATGTTCAATTAAGCGGTTTTCCTAGCGCAACCAGATAATGACTGGAACGGGAAAGTTCGGACACAGCTCTACTCTGTTCATTTAATGGCACCGTAGGGTTCCTCTGGGAAAATCAGACCAAATGCCAAATCAACCTTAATTAGACCTCAGTGTGTCCATACATTGACGGTAAAGCTGTGAAGTGTCAGGTAGATGTTACGGGGTCCATTCTGCACGAACCGTGTAGCACTTTACTTTTTTTTTCTACAAAAAAACCGAAAACCAAAGTAAATCAGAGCTTTTTAAGAGATTGAAATAAATAATTTCCAAGTGTCAAAATCTCGGCTGTAGTTCTGCCATCAACTTCACACCCGCTAATAAGAAGACCACCAGCTACGACGCCCTTAATTCCTGACCCTGAGAGGAGTTTTCCGACACAGACTCAGACTCGGAGGGGCGATGACTCTGACTGTCATGTCATTAAGTGAAAAGGGTAGCTTTGTCCCCATGGGGCTCATTTGATTGCGCCGTAAGTTAGAGACTTTTCAAATGAGATAACCTACCCTGACTGCACCGTGGAATTAAAAAGGAAAAGGGAGAAGTCGAGGAAAAGCTTGGAAACAGTTCCAATTAGGGAATCTTGTATTGGCCCGATATTCATATGTTGTACCCGACTGTAAGCACGCAAAACCAATGAAGCGATGCTGCCACTGCCCAGCACATGCATTAAGCAAATGTCCTTCTGCGAGGCATGTGAAAGGGTTCTCCACATTCCTGACTCAGAAGGAGTGTAGTTTTATTTATTAATACACAATGCATTAGAATTGAGAAAACAATATGGTCAAATTAAGTTCAAAATATTATGCATCAACTTCTTGTTTTCCATTCTCTGAGTGTCATTATTAGCGTCAATCAGGGTTTCATCCAGTGTATTTTAAGCCTGGCGGGCCGCCAGGCTTTGCCTTCCCACCAGTGTCATTTATTATAGAAAATCAAAATGATTTACGGAGCACTGCAGACAGAACAGAACAATGTGATTGCATTAAATCCACTGCTACAGAATTTTGTTTTCATTTCACGAAGAAGGAAGCTAGGCTGAATTGTCTTCTTCGGATGTTTTTGTTGTTGTTTCCATCTCTGGTTGTTGGTGCAGCGCCACCACAGGCAAACGGGTTTTTTAAAGGGCTTGGTTCGTTTGACACGGCACAGCTGAAAACGAAGCAAATGTTGCCGTTTTTGGACTTTCGGGTGTAAAACCTCCCAAAGGGGAGAAAGGTGACGTTAATAAGTTAGCCACGGTTCTACGTCGTAATGCACCCAACATGCTAATTCACCAGATCGCTTCCTTCTCAAGACCTTTTTCTAGCCTGTCTGATTGATACGGTATGAAGGTGAAGGAAGTTACCCTCATACCGTAACATGACTAGCATCTAGTCATGTTCTAGATGCTAGAACATGACAAGGGTTTTTTTAAAGTTACCAGCGAACACCATGCGATCAATGTGATCTCATTTTACAACAACGTAGAACTTGTGAAGTGTGGGCAAACAGCAGCCTGCAAAAGCAGCGAAAATTTGATTTGAGTAGCAGCTCGTAAATAAGACATAAAAAGAAGGAGAAGGTGGGAGAATTAATTCAGCCTCAGCCTCTCACCATCAATCACGCTATGCATTTTCTTAATTTAAGCCGTCTTTTCAATATTGCTAATTATAATTTATTGCACAGCCGGTGGAAGAAATGGTAAAGGATGACGGCAAATAACACAAGATGGTTTGGATTTTTCTTAAATGGACGTTGTCAGCTCCTGATAACGATTTTGTGAGTAATAGAGCTGGAAAGCAGAGTTTGCCAACTAGCCTTTATTCTTCGTCGCTGTGTATGTGTGAAAGACTCAACGACCAGCACGGCTTGTTAACCAATAAAGTAAAACAGTAAGGGAGAGAGAGAGAAAAAAAAGATGTATTGCCATTGTCATAGACAAGAAAGTACAACTTTGTTAATTTTACGTGCTTATTGTAGCACAGGAGACTTTTCATTGCGTAAGATATTTTATAAACATTTTCATATTGCCAAACAGGGTTATTTTTCATAGGAAAAGCTCAAATTACACTAACCTGCTGAATTAAAGGTGCTAAACAGAAAAGACAACAATGTTGTCATTATAATGCAAAACTATGCAGGGTTAAAGCAGGCTGTGAACTCTTCTATCCAAATCATGACAGCTCTGAGTGAAGCAATGAAACTACAGAATGAAAGCTTTAACTCTCTTTGAACAAACAATTTACGTGACGTTATTCAAAAGAAGACCAAAACATACAGCTCTTCAAAAAAAAAAAGAATATATTCTTATAAGCATGAAAAAAAAAAAGAAGACAAAAAACAAGAAGCAGCAAGAGCCAACAACCATACATGCTATGACAGGGGAGTAGCAGCGGGTGGGTTAATAAGAAGCATAAGGGGGTGAGATAACATCCAGAAAGATCAGGGAAGCTGAGACCAATACAGAAAATACCGCAGAGAGAATCTAATCCTACGAGAACAAAAAAAACAGAATACATAGAAAACAAAACTCGCACTGTAACAAAATAGAAAGCCAAATCCAACAATCGGAGAACTTAAAATCTCATACAGCTGGTCATTTTGCTTTTACACCGTTTTGTACCCTAGTACTTTTGTTGGTTTCAGACCAGGGTTAAGAGTGATACTCACCAGAAAGTCTGTTCATGTTTCCTATTCTTTTTTTGACAACCAGAAATGAGATGAAATGCTGTATAATGTGTGGGTCGTCTATAAAAGGAAACATGACTTTTACTCTGATGAATATCGACAATTGGGAGTTTGCTCCACGTAATTTTGGTTTGACAAACGCAAATAGTGAGACTTGAGGTATTTTTCAGTGATTACTGATATAGCTTCAAAACTACTGAAAGACAGGAATTCATTGTTTTCTGCAAAATCCCTTCTTGTGTGTTGTCTCATCATCAGGCCCCTACCAGGAAGTCTTTGGTAGAATTTGCTGTCGGTGCCCAATAATGAGTCTGCTGATGCATCACAGGCTGTTCATAAAGAAAAAAAAACCCAAAAAAGCACAAAATAGAATCTGCATAACTTAGAAATGACTGTCAGAAGAGAGAGAGAGAGAGAAAATAGGTTCCTCAGAGCATTTTCTGTTGGGCAATATTTCATAACATTAGATTAGCCTGACAGCGAATGAAAGCGCAGCCGACGAATTCGTCTTCTCTCAATTATTTTGGACGATGTTTGTCATCCAAACTCACTTACGAGTTGGGAAACAGCCTTTTCTTCATTTTTCCGTTAGATTTTCAAATCGTGTTGTGGGATAATCCTTGTTAGGAAGTCAAAGTTTTGGGGGGGGGGGGGGGGGGGCTGTTCTGCTGTGTCAGCATATTTCGCCCTGATTTCACGGCTTTGTGCAGGAGAGATAGATTGAAGCCGTGGCAAAGTGTGAGTTCTGCTGATGTTCCTGATTCCCATCGATGGCTGAGGCACAATGGATAATTTAAAGCGTCGCAGTTTCTCGGATTTCCATTTTTGTTCAAAGTGTGGGCCCCACTTCCTGCACAAGGATCATTCCAGTAATCTGGTCCATTTCAACAGAGGGGAAGTCATTTCTCCAGTGGGGAAATGACTTCCCCAATGGCTTTGATTCACCGGGATGAATTAAAGCCGGTGAGCCAGACTTTTCAGCCTACAGCTTTAGACTTGGAAAAATTCACCCTCACGATAACATTTGTAACTTTTCCAGCCGAGTCTACCTTATCTACACTTTTTTTTTTGTCAATATTTAGAATTAAAATCAGCCTTCATCGTCATATTACATAAGCATAATGAAATTTGTTCCAATACAACTCATTCAAAGACCAAAAAAAGACAAACAATGTAAGATATGGCTTATGACAATAATGATAATAATAATAATAATAATAATAATAATAAGACAGCTGCTTGAGGCTGCAGCTCAAAGTCCCGGCTTTAATTGTAATGTGTCTTCTACACTTAACCCCTGAACCCAAACAGAAAAGGTTTATATATTATAAAATCAGGACAGGAAGTCAACACATTTGCTCCCCTGTTCCCGTTTCATTTCCTACCTCCGCCTCCCAGCGTGGCTGTCCATCCCAGAGGAGCCGGGACGTGTTTAGTGTGCGGCGCATGTAGATGGGCTGCGGAAGCGAAGTGTTTCCCTGCCAGTCTGTGTGGCCTTGTCAGTCGGTGTCGGCGCCGAGTGGCTCTGACACGTCCTCTGGCCCGGCCCGTCAATTACAGACGAAAGCAGGTGCCAAAGAGCGGCGACTCCGAACGCACGACGTATCACTGCGGCGAGCGTCGAACAGCGCGTGGGACCGGAGTCTGAATAAACGACCACCTCAACTTTTCGGAGCCGTTGGACGTTTCAGGTCGACGGCGTCGGTTAGGAAATAGGTCAGATGAGGTGCTTCGTTTTTGTCGACGGCCCCCCCCTGACCGGAAACCAAAGCCGAGCTGAAAGCGGGATGAGAAGTTTTGAGTGATATATGCGGGGCGCATCAGTCAAATGCTTTAAAAGCTGCGTTGCTCTATTCACAGAGACTCATTAATCACAGAAGAGGCTGCTTGGTGTCAGTGCTAAGACAAAAAAAAAAAAAAAAAAAAAGCCCGTGGCGTAAAACGTTTTCCTTTCCCTTGAGTTTGAGCTGTGAACGAACGTTCTTTTACAGAAAACACAGCAGAAACATTTAATCAAATCTCCTCTTCTTCCTCACCCTTAAGCTGTGATGATGTAGATAAGTTGGTAGATGATTTTCAGTCTAAAGTTTCATATATCATTGATTCCATCGCTCCAATTAAAGTAAAGGTTGTGACTGGTAGGAAGAAATCTCCATGGAGAAATGCACAAACAGTTCGATCTGCAAGACAACTGTGCCGCAGGGCAGAACCAAGATGGCCTAAAACTCAACTTCACGTTCATAATGACATCTATAAAGAAAGACGATGTAACTATCACTCAACACTAAAACATGCAAGGGAAGCTTTCTTTGCAGACGTCATAAACAAAAACATTAATGATGCTGGAGCTTTATTTGCAACAGTTGACAGGCTCACAAACCCTCCCATGATGTTACCACCTGAACTCAATCTAATGCTGCCTGGAACAAGTTTTGCAACTTCTTTTCAGAGAAAATTAAAAAAAATCAGAGGATTAATCTGCACATCAACTCTAAAGTCAGAACTACTGCTGAACCCAAACAAAACTAATACAGGGAAAATGACCCACTTTCAACCATTTAATTATAAAACCCTAGAAGAAATTATAAGTCAATTAAGTTCAAGCTCCTGCTGTCTGGATGTCCTACCCACACATTTCTTTAAGAAAGTCCTGCCTGTTATTGCTACTGATCTGATCCAAATAGTAACTCATCACTCACATCAGGCGTTTTCCCCCAGGCTTTGAAAACAGCTGTTATCAAACCACTGATAAAAAAAACAACAATCTGGACAAATCACTACTGCAGAATTATAGGCCGACCTCTGACCTCTGACCTCCCATTCATCAGCAAAGTTATTGAAAAAACTGTGTAAACGTTTAAATAGTTTCCTCGTGATGACCAACTGCTTTGACTCTTTCCAATCTGGTTTTCGTGCTCACCACAGCACGGAGAGTGGCCTAGTCAAAGTGTCCATATAAATACGGACTGTGGGAGAACCACGGTGCTGGTTCTGTTGGACCTCAGTGCAGCTTTTGACACTGTCGACCATGACATATTACTGAATCGACTGGAGAGTTGGGTTGGACTCTCCGGTTCGGTGCTCGACTGGTTTGAATCTTACATAAAGAACAGGGATTTCTTTGTTTCAATTGGAAACTTCTCATCAAAGAGGTCAAAGGTCACATGTGGGGTACCCCAAGGTTCAATCCTAGGACCCCTCTTATTCAATATTTATATTCTCCCACTCGCTCAGGTTATAAAAGGAAATAATATTAGCTACCATAACTATGCGGATGACACACAGCTGTACATTACATTGTCACCAGGTGACCTTTGACCCCATCCAATCACTGAATAAATGCTTATGTGTGGATGTGCCAAAACTTTCTCCAGCTGAACAAAAACAAAACTGAAGTGATTATTTTTGGACCTAAAGAGGAACGATCTAGAGCTACAGATATAGAGCTATAGATCTAGAGTTACAGATATAGAGCTATAGATCTAGAGTTACAGATCTACAGTTATAGATCTAGAGTCAACGCACAGCTTCAGTTAGTACAACTAAAAACTAGCGATCAGGCCCAAAATCTGGGAGTAGTGATGGACTCGGACCTGAACCTCCAGAGCCACATAAAAACAGTAACAAAATCGGCCTTCTATCACCTGAAGAACATCTCCAGGATTAGAGGACTGATGTCTCAGCCAGATCTAGAGAAACTCATTCATGCGTTTATCTTTAGTCGCATTGATTATTGTAACAGCGTCTTCACAGGCCTGTCCAACAAATCAATCAAACAGCTGCAGCTGATCCAGAAGCTGCTGCTCATGTTCTCACTAGAACCAGGAAGATAGAGACATAACACCAGTTTTAAAGTCCCTCCACTGGCTCCCTGTAGCTCAGAGAATAGATTTTAAAATACTGTTGTTAGTCTACAAATCACTGAACGGTTTAGCACCACAATACATTAAAGATCTGCTGTTGTTGTATCAACCTTCCAGACTCTCAGGTTCTGGTTCTGGTTCTGCTCTGCATCCCCAGAACCAGAACCAAAAGAGGAGAAGCAGCTTTCAGCATCTATGCACCAAACATTTGGAACAAACTTCCAGAAAACTGTAAAACGGCGGAAACCCTGACTTCCTTTAAATCTCAACTAAAAACACACCTGTTTAGAACTTTATTTGAAATGTAATATGTAAAAATGTATTTTTTTATTCTATGTTGCATGACTTTGTGTTTTTGTGTTTATGACGTAAAGCACTTTGAAATGCCTTGTTTCTGAAATGTGCTCTACAAATAAAATTTGATTGATTGATTGATTGACCCTAGCATGAGCGTTTGTGTGCGCGCCATTATAAACGTCACGTGAGCTTTAAAAGCCTCCTCCTTCCTCATCAGCATTGTTTTTATGGAGATGTGAGCATTAGACACATCCAGGGAACTCACTGCAGCTGTGCATGTTTTTCCTCTTCTACCCCTCGTTTCCCCCCAGCTGACAGTATATCGATCTGCCTCTTGTTATATTATAACATTTCTCACTGTGTTATTCACACCATTAGACAGAAAATAGCACCATTGTGAGCTCTGCATCATTTCTGAGCCCGGAGCGCTAACAGCTGTCCGGATTTATTTCTTAAAATTAACATTTTCGGCGGCATCGGCTTGCAGCGAAGATGACAGAGCGACGACAAGGAGCTGTTGAAGCGAAGCGTCACATCCGTCAACAGCATAACTTTTAATTATTGTGTTAATAGTCGTCATGCCAGAAGGCAAGCAGCAGGATCACAAAAGATAAACCGTCCAATCGTGGTTCAGGCTGCACAGTTAGAGGCTTTATCCTCTTTAAAGGTCAAATTTGCCCAATTTTTCTGCACATTATACTCACACGTTGGCTTCTCCATCTTTAACAAACTAACAGAACAAACTGTAATTGTTTAGATTGGAATTTAAATCAGATTTTCATTCAAATCAGTGTTCCTGAACGCATAAATCAAGCTCAGAGAAAAGCGACGATCACATCCTCTTCTCCTCGCATGGACATGCAAGAACACCTCACTGTGCCAGTAAAAATACAAGGTCAGCATTGCATTTTTAAATCAATAAGACGTATTTGACGCACAACCGCACTGTAAATGACACCAGAGTAATCCATCTACTTAAATGTTTGAATTCAAACGGCAGTTGTTGTTTTTTTTGCACCGCTTTGAGAATTTGCGCAGATTTCAGAAACCTTCTCCATCAATGCTAACGCTCACGTAATTAATACTTCGCTAAAAAAAAAAAAAAAAAGATGTAATATTTATTCCACGACTTGCCTGACCTGTAATTGGAAAGGTTGTTCTATGTTCTACCTTTCACTTGTATTGAGGTCAGTGATGATGTGTTTAGTTACGAAGTGGTAAATAAAATTATTATATAACACCTTTGATAATTTTATACCTTTACTTTATTAATGGTTAGATTTTACACATGTATTTTATATGTTTATTTAATTTTGTTACCCATAATCCTCCATATTGCCACAGGAGCCATGAAATAAATACATTATGAAATAACTAAATATCTTTTCTTTAAAAGGACAATTTGTTATTTAAATTCATCAATCAAAGGTAGATTTGATTATTTCACAGAACATTTAATTATTTCATTGCACAATATATAATTTTATGACATATTTAATTATTCAGGGGTAAATATAGTTTTTCAATATAATTTTGTGATGCATTTAAATAATTAATGGGCGGTTCACACCCATGTATTTCATGGTATATCAAATATCCCATTTCCACAACAGAAAATGCATTGAGCAACGGCTCCAGTTGTTATTGCAACTCAGATATGAACATAATAAATTAAATGACTCGCAGGTTAAGAACCCAATGAGTGAGTGCACAATGCAATTCGTCTTTCATTGCGTTGGAAATAGAGGTCAGTTTCTTGCCACGTCCTGCTGCACTGGAACTAGATATTTTTTACACCCATCTGAACATTCAGCAGCCTGCTTTTTTTAAAAAATACGTTTTCATCGGGATAATAAATGGCGGAGACCACTCCCATCCAATGTTTTCTTCAGAACATCTCTATTTTCTTAATCGCTTCAAGTATTTGCATAGTAATATTAAGAATTTGTGCAGATGGGAAGGTCTAGAAATAAATGAACTCAAGACGTGTGCAAACCTTTTGCCAGGATGGCCACAACCGTCCCGAAAGTTGTGGAAGCCCATAGAAAATGCATAATTTTTCCCCCTTTCATCTTACATGAACAGGTAATATTTTCATGAAATTAAAAGTTTGCTTGCTAAAGAAACGGGAGCTTTAAATCATCTTTACCTGAATATGTACGTACAGTTTTCTAAATTTTAGGGATGATTGTTTTCTACTATTGTCCAGGAAATAAAATTGATATTGAAAATACGTCAGGAAGTGTAAGTGAGTCGCTCTTCAAACTTACCTGTTGTTTTAATTGTTGTGTCCATTCATGACATCACTGTTTCTGGTCCGATGTACTACAAAAGTAAAGTGAAAGGAAAATGTGTGGTTAATTTAAGAGGAAATTTGCTCGAATTTAAAGTTTACTGATCTTTAAGAATGTGTTGTGGGATTATTGTTTTGCTGTTACCGTTATTTCACTTAAAAATGGTCTCAAAATAACAATATTATCGTTTATCGCAATAACCTCTGGATCAATGTATCGCCCAGCAATAATATCTGTTATCGTGAGAGGTTTACTTACAGTAGTAGTTTTCGAATTTTCATAAGTTGAATCTAAGGTGCCAAAAAGTGAAAATTATTGAATTTTAATTATGAGTACATTGACTGGTTAATGAATACTCAGCAGAAGATACTGTTTCAGAAAATGGATTCAATTATTGTTGAACAGCCAACTGACGGTTGGCTGTTCAACAGTCCTTGCTGTTGCCGTTTTGTGAACAAGCGTAAGTGCTGCCAGGAAGAGTGTGGAGTCCCGTAATTTGCCGACAGCTGACGCAAACTGCTTGCGTGAGGGGAGGAAAAATCAATTTCACTTTAGTTTGAAAGGCTAATAAATAGACACATGAACACCAAAAATCATGGATATGATGTTTGTAATGTCAGTATGCTTTAGTGAGTTTTATAAACATAGGATATAGTTCCAGTTAGTTACAGTTTTTCCCCTTTAGTTACTGTTTTTAATAATTTAAGTTAACAAAAATGTTTCCTCAATTTCATTCTTCATCATTTCATTCGTTTTAGTTAACTCTAATAACCTACTTAGTGGTCATAATATTATGCCTGGTCGATGCAAATTCTAATATTTGTTCCATGAATAAACACTCATAAATAACGCCTGCTTTCCATTTACACTAGAGTTCATTACGCCATTTTAAATCCACAAAGGTTGTGACAAGACCCGGAGACTTCAGACTGCATTCAGAAAAAAGACAACAACTTGTGATTCATCTCCTGACCGAGTTCTGCATTAACGTGGTTTTATACTCTCACTGTATTTGTGATTTGTGCGAGGCTTTCCGCTGCCGGTGTTATTGCAGCAGTAAGTGAAGGCTGGACGATAATTGTTGTGGACACGATGAAATGGACAACAGAGTGCTGAGTGGCTCTGAGCTTGTATACACCTAAGTGGCTGTGGTGGCTCAGCGAAGTGCTTGTGGGAGCACAGGGGAGCCGTGCCCGTCTCCTGTTTCCCCCCCGCTCCTCGAACGCAGCACGGTTACTCTCCTTCATTAATTCATACAGACCGTCCCTCTCTCTCCCTCCACAAGTCATTTCCATTTACCATAAATTTCCCTTTTCGCCACATTCATTCCTTCTGCCTTTTATTTCCCTCCCTCCATTTTGCCACTTGAAGTACGCTTTTTTTTTTCGTAGAGCCCTGATTCATTTTCTCTTCGTCCTTTTCGTGATCTGTCTTGGCCTCTTCTCGACAAAGTGAAAGCAGCCCATTGCTGCACCTTCTCCGCTCCTCTCCTCTCCTCTCTCCTCTCTCCTCTCCTCTCCTCTCCTCTCCTCTCCTCTCCTCTCCCCCTCCCTCTCCTCTCCTCTCCTCTCCTCTCCTCTCCTCTCCTCTCCTCTCCTCGTTGTCCCATCAGTCTCCATCAGGGCCGACTGCTGCCACTTCAGACTCTTCTGTCCATGCGTCTCCTTCCTTATTCTCTTCTTCTCCTTCCTGGACACAGTTCGCTCAGCCTTTCTTCATCTGCCTTTGTTCTGGTGAACAGACTACGATGACAGAGGGTGAGTGGGGTGTGGGAGTTAAACACAGGTGAGGCGTGGGCCCCCTAGAGTATTTTATTAGCCACGTATTAAAATTCAGTTTCCGAAGCTGGAGTTGAACCCACAGCTTTAAGGTTGCAAGATGACTGAGCTGAGAAACATCATTTCAAAGCGGCAGCATTGTGTAAAATCTGCTTTTTATTCAATCTTTACATGGTGTTTTCATGTCATTCCCTCATCAAAAACATACCTGGAGTGTTGCCCTGAGTCTTTCATGGATGTTTGAGAAATCCTTTACTCTCCTGTGGCAACCGTTCAGCTCTGCCAATCAGCAAACACCTGATGGGACTGAGATATGAGCTCATGACGGGAGTTACTAATCACTGAAACGCTGGTGAAAAAGTTTGTTAGGAGTTAATAGAGGAGCCATGTTGTGATGACTTCCTGAAGGCGGAGTTTCTTAAAGAGACAGATGCCCAACTTCTCTGAACAAAAAAAGCATCTAGCTGCCATTTGAAATGACTAATTTAACGTAGAACATGTGTCCAATTTCTTAAGGATTACGTGTATAAAGTAGGCGAAATACTTTCCCTTAATCACAAAACATTATTAGTCGAATCATTTCAAAGGTCATGTAGCTTTGGAGTTTCGTGTGAGCAGAGGATTTTTAAACAAGAGAGGAGAACAAAAGCTAAGCGAGAGAGTTTATTCTTTTATTCTTTTTTATCTCACCTACACTAGAAAGGTTTAAGACCGAGGCTACAGTGCAAAAGTGGTGAAGCACCTAGCAAAAAAACATAAATAATAATCTGTTCAAACTGGACTCAACCCCTGAACTTGTGTTCTAGTGATCCGGAGTTAAGCCAACTGAAGCTGTCAAAAATATTATCAAGTAATATTATCTGCTTAGGACCTTTTTTTTTTTTTTTTTAAACAGAGACAAATTATAGTTCGAATGACCTTAATGACCTTTTTCGTAATTAGTTAATTTAACCTGTAGGTTTTGTTTCCTCATCGCTGTAAATGGACACAAATACAGCTGGTTTGATTTATTGTCAGTAGTTCTTTTTTTTTTTTTTAGTTCTTTTTTTTAATTATTATTATTTATCGAGACTTTGCTTTTTCTGGTAGCAGGGCTGCAGTATTGACTCATATTTGCCAGGACAAATATTCCAATGCACCTATGCACATAAGCACATCCATATGCATGTAATGGAAATAGGTAATACGTTATCTACATGTGTATACATTAAACATGAGCATTATTAATTTGCATGGACATCTGTTAAGCTGTGAGTACAGATGTGTTTCTGCATAATACTTTACTTTTCCCTGCCCAGTCTGAAGCTTGCAGTTGGATCCTTCCCCAGCCACTGATTCATTGATTTATTTACGTTATTATTTTTTGGGGCGGGAAACAAATAAAGGGCCTTTCTTGAATAAATAATGGAAAATGGATTAGATTTGTATTGAAATTGTTCAGTCTCACATTCAGTTTGTACACTGGTAGAATACACAATTCTGACACTGTGATACCCTTTATCGGAAACGACTTTCAGAAAATATAACTTCAAATAATTAAATGTGAAACTCAGCACTGGGGAAGCTGCTTTTGTGTAATTTTTTTTTAAATTTTTTTTTTTTGAGAAAACAGGCTTCACAAGCTCAAATTGTATTTTAATGAATCTTTTGACATTTGTAGAAATCATCCACTCCATGGTTTGATCTGTCTGTGTTTGTTCTGGTATTTTTCACTATTCTAAGATTGTCTCCCCGCACCCCTCAAAAAACAAACCAATATATATATATATATATATATATATATATATATATATATATATATATATATATATATATATATATATATATATAAAGACATAACCAAGTGGCAGGCATAGTGTACAGAAACATCTGTGCAGAATATGGACTGGAAACCCCGAGATCAAAGTGGGAAACACCCCCAAAGGTGGTGGAGAATGCCAGAGCTAAGATCCTGTGGGACTTCCAGATCCAGACAGACAGAATGGTAATGGCGAACCAACCAGACATTGTCGTAGTGGACAAACAACAGAGGAAAGCCGTTGTGGTAGATGTAGCAATACCAAGTGATTGCAACATCAGGAAAAAGGAGCACGAGAAACTGGAGAAATACCAGGGCCTTAGGGAGGAACTGGAGAAGGCCTGGAAGGTGAAGACCACAGTGGTGCCTGTGGTCATCGGGGACCCTCGGGGCAGTCACCCCCCAAACTGGAGCAGTGGCTACAACAGATCCCAGGAACAACATCAGACATCTCAGTCCAGAAATGTGCAGTCCTTGGCACAGCCAAGATACTGCGCAGGACCCTCAAGCTCCCAGGCCTCTGGTAGAGGACCCGAGCTCAGAGGATAAGAACCACCCGCGGTGGGTGAGAAGGGAATTTTTTTTTATATATATATATATAAAGAGACATATATATATATATATATTTATTTTGGTGTGGCTCAGTCAGAAGCTTCAGTGAATATCAAGTTGTGTTTATAAGTTTCTCTCAGTGATTCAGTTTGAAGTCTGGATAAATAAACTCAGATCAAAGTTGTTTTTAATTAATTTTTTTTTTTAAAAGCAAACTAAACTGTGAAATTACCCTTTGATTTAGCGCTGATTCCCAATTAATCAAGTACCAACTTCAGCCTCTTTATCTAGCTAAGGTTCTTTTCTGACCTAATAGACTTAGTTTGATTGAAGCCTCAAACATTTATCCCATTTTCTGCTGCGGTTTGCTTTTCCCAGGTTTTGTCTCTAACATTTTTTGTTCCGTTTCTGCCCATAAAAGGACAGAAACCTGAGAATTCAAACTTCAATGTTACGCGTCTATGAATATGCACATAATATTTCCGTCATTGGCAACTGGAGAGGTGAGAGGGAAGTTCACCACAAGCTCTTAGAAGTTACGACACATTGACAATGTAAAGGCATGTATGCACAGGATTAAAAAAAAAAAAAAGGTCGAAAGGAAACAGGCGAGTAAAAATATTAATCAAGGAAACGGGTAAAGAGGACATTATTCGTCGTGAGGCAAAACACATTTGACATGCCGATGCAGGCGGACACGAGAGGGGAGGAATCGGTGAAATATGGAGCGTCGAGCTTTTGCTGCAGAGAGCTCATGGTATAAATCATGAATCATTTACAGTCTCTTTCCCTCAGGAGCCTGCGTTTAAATATTAATGCTCTCCATTCAGATCACAGCCACCCTGACCTGCATAGCTGGGCCTGTTCCCCAAGGACGCCACGCGCGCATCCTCGCTACTCACGCATTTTCATGGAGCGTCTATAGGAGCTGACAGAATATAGCGGAGTGCCAAACCGGCGTACGGTTCGGTTTTGTGCTGCACTCTTATGTGTGAACTCCCTGAACACGTTGGGTGTAACACAAATTTGAGCAAACTCCAGAAATTTTGTGTTGTTGGGGAGGAGGAATGGTCCAAGTCAGTCCCAATTTTTTTTTTTTTTGTCCAACGGTGGTCTTTATTTAAAGGGGCAGTGTTATGTATATTTTCTAGCTACATAGTAGCATTTTATAATGCAATCAAGTAATCTTGAGTTGTTATAAAAAAAAGTGCCACATATTTAAAATATGACTTTCACTTTGTAATTCAATGCCTTGAAATTGGGTCTCTGTCTCTTTAAGAAACTAGTTCTGAAACTCTACCTTGAGGAAGTCACCACAGTATCGCGGGTGTAGTAGCTATTAATGTTTTTTTACCAGCTTTTCTCTGAGACGTATAAATAAACTGAATTGAACCTTTATGAACTATATATTTTAATTAGCATCTCTGCATATGAAAACAGACTGCAGTTTGTTTGTTTTTTTTTTTTAAAAGGACCATCCAAAGCACATCAAAAGTGTGCCGGTGAAACCACTTCCAGTCGTTTAAAAAGGATTTTAGAAAATGATAATAAAAAAAGAAACATTTACAAAAAATCTAGGATGCCTGGGACACTGCTTTCAATTTAAGAAGTTACAAATATCAGAAAAATAAAACTTGTGGCTTTTAAAAAATGTTTGCCAACTTTTACATATTTATTGCAACCACATGGACTGTTTTTTGAAGCCAGCTGTTTGGTTTCTTGATCTCCCCATATTGAGGTTAATATGTGGAAATTTTAATTTCTTCCAAATGAATTATTTCCCAAGTGTAGAATTACCATCCCTCGTCGATTAACATCTCTAGAAAGTTTTTCACAAGTTTTTAAACGAGAAAAATAAACCATTTCTAAGTCTTGGCTTGCAAGTTAATCAGTTGAGAATGACTGTCTTTCGTAAAGATCGCAGACCTTTTGAGCTCATACAGATGGGCAATAAAGGCTGTCACCAGAGCAAGAGAGCAAAAAGCTTGTTCCTCACATCTTCAGGAAGAACCTTTCAAAAATCTGGCAGCAGGTTCGGGAAAGGGGGAGTTCGCTGGTGAATTCGGCTTCAAAGATTCCAGCCAGGATGTGCCTCGAAATAATGACAGTGCACGGCACAATGTCTCTTTTGGAGACAGAACCACTGTCACGTTCTTCTGCTCCAGCAAAAAGCGCCTGTTTTATCAGTTCACACCTCTACGAAAAATCCATCTCCGGATATTCTTTGCTGAACCGCGACAAGTCGCTTTCTCCACTTAGTGCTGTTTAGAAAGGACACGAAGCACAGTTGTTAAGGGCAACCTCAGGTTTTGACGGCATCCCTCAAAAATAGCCGCTCAAGAGTATAACGGGACTTCTGTACCTTTCCTTTACATGGGATGTATTATGAAAAATTCACATTTTGCACTTTTTCCTACTTCCATTCGTGTTTCTGCTGCTTATAAAAACAATTCAAGGGCTTCAAATGTGCTGGGCGGGATGTTAATGTTTCATTAGTGTCTGGAAAGTGAGCCGTTTCAAAAGCCTCCTGAATGTAAAGTCAAACATAAGCAGACACTGCCTGTCACCTAGCAACCCTAACCTGGTTAGCCTCCTCGTTACCTAGCAACCCAAGCAGAGCTCCAGCACATTTGGTCAGCTGGTTTTGCAGTCGTACGCGCTGCACATTCGCTGCTAGAAAAGACTTACCATCCAGTAACCATTTGCTACATTCTTGTCAGGGTTGCCAGATCTGACTTAATGTTCACAATCCCAAAGCAATGTAAAACCTGACCAAAAGAACCCAGCACAAATCTCTCTCTGATTCTTGTTGATTGTGCAGGAGGCTCCACTTCTGCTTTTCAGAGATATATGGTTGTACAATTGAGTTGGGATGAATCATCTAAGAATGATTTCATGCTAAAACTGTAATGAGCCTGTTCAAGGAAGCATAGCATAGAAAATCTCCAATGTTTTCTTCAGTATCCCATTGGACAGGCGAATAACGTGGAGGAATAAAAACTAAGGTGTTGTAATAAAATCGCCCAAACTTCTCTTCGTCGTCATTAAGGTACTACAAGATTTTAGGCGGGTTGCTACACGGTTGCACTGAGCTAACAGCTGAATTTGTGTTCTAAATAAACTGTGAAAGCGGCCAGGTTGACAGGTAGAAGGAGGGCTGACTGGCAGACAGATAAGACGGGCTCCCTGAGTTGAGTGATTGGTGACAGACAGACAGGGCAGACAGATAAGTAAAAAGACGAATTCCCTGAAAATAGGAAGAACAGGTTTCGTCAGACAGGACAGAGTCTGAAGCCTAGAAAAGTCATTCCTCCTTAGGATGAGGCCACAGCTCACAACAGTGTCACTAAACTGGCATAGACAAGATTTTGGGGTTTAAAAAAAAAGACACAGATTAGCAGCAGGTTAATAAACTAATGGAACTCAAGTGAGAAGGTGCACCTGCTGCACACGAAGACAGGATGACAGGAAATCAGCATGTAATTGAATTTCAAGACCACAGAGGTTTGTTAGACGACATTAGTGAACAAGCAGCATCACGAAGACCAAGGAAAACGCCGCACGGGTCAGGGAGGAGGTTGTGGATTAGCTCAAGGTAAATATTTGTTCCAGAATAATATCATCCCAAGCTATGAGCGTCTTACAAATCTTATAAAAATATGTAAAATATGTCAAAAAAGTGTGAAATGAGACAGATGATAATTTAAAAAAATAAACTTTCTCCCAGTGTTGATGATAAACAAGCAATCAGAGCCAGGAGGAGTGTCTTAGTGCTGTCAATCATGCTCGTGTACATGTTGAGTCCTTTTTCTGCCATTAGCACTTAAAGCAGCGTGTACATGAGGATTATTGACAACGCTAAGACCTTCCTTCTGTCTGATTGGTTGTTCATTAAAACCAGGAGTGATGTATTTCGACAGACAGCAACAGTAGACCTGGAAAGGGATTGATTTTTCTGTCTCATATTTCACTGTCACAACATAGTAACAGTTTTGACAAATATTATTATTTTTAAGTAGTTTAAAGTACAATAAATGCGATCAACCATTTACTCTCAAGACTGAAAACACAGAATGGTTGACTTCTGAATGAAATTGGCTGCTCTAAATTTTATTTACGGGTATAAGAGTCACGTAGGAGGAATGCAAACGTGCCCCACATTTGTATTAAGTTCATTTATTCTTCATATCCCACAATCATTACCCAAAAAAAAAAAAAAAGATCTGCAAAATACAAGTTACAGATTGTATCATGACAAAATGTGAGGAGGTTGGAGGTGTGTGAAAACCTTTGCAAGACATCATGGAAAGGGAAACGGGTCTGAAGAGGATATCTGCCAAACTCTCCCTTCGTCTCCTCACTCCACCTCCTCGTCCGTCTTCCTCTTGTTAACACAGAGAGCCGCGCAAAGAGGCCGAAGATCCGACGGCGAAACAAACACTCCTGACATCTCCCTGCCACAACAACGTGAAAGTTTCCCCGATCCGGCGTCGCAGAACGTCTACGGGAATCCACGTTGAGCTCCCCACCAGCAGCAGCAGCACACCTTCCAATTAGTGTCACCCTGAGCGTGAAGCATCCCTCTCTCTCTCTCTCTCTCTCTGCCTCATGCTATCCTTCCACTTCTTTTGGTCTTCCTCTTTAATTCTCATCTTCTTTTTTTTTCTAGCCCCAGGCACATTCCAGGTATCTGCTGTTGATCCTATTTTCTTTTCCCCCTCTCTTTACCTCATCTTCGGCGCAGCTCCTTTTTTTTTTGTTTTTTAAGACTACGTGCTTCACTGGTTCTCTTTCAATGTTCTTTTAATATGGCCGCTGTTTAGATCAATCTTACCGAATCAATACTTAATATCAGACAGAAGCGCTGGCCTTTTATTGTATGTACTCTGGCGTATCGTCAAGACACACCGACCATCGTCTCCATTCAACCTATTCACACCTAAAGTAATGAGATATTGAATTGGACTCTCTCTCTCTCTCTCTCGCGCGCACACACAGAGACACACACACACGCACACACATGCACAAACACACACACACTAATACTGTACCAACCAGAGCAGGTGCGTTTTCTTTAAAAAAAAAAAAAAATAAAAAACTTGTCTGGTAGTAAAGCATCTGATAATACCTGACATTAGAGCCTCATTTTTCTTCGTTTGTTCTTCTTTGAACAATTTCATGAGAAGACCCCACCAATTCTGCAGGACTGGAGGGTGGGAGGGGAGCGGCAAATTGACATTTTTCCAACATGATAAATGAACCCTGGGCTGCTGACCTCTACGAGCGAAAAGGCGCAATTTTTTTTTTTTTTTTTAAACCGCAAGTGCTTACTTTTCAGATGCCTCTCCTTTCTCTCACAACGCTCCCAGTCGTCCCATTAACCATACATTACGGGCCTAAGTGTGTTGGCCGCGACGAGCGGGCAAGCAAGCCGAATGTAAGTATGTCTTCCAAGCCGTGTATAATTTATCATATTCGAGGCCTTCGAGCTTTTTAATGGTCTCTGCTCTCATTATAAGCTCTTGCTGTTACTTGCTGTGCCTTTTGAGAGATGCATACCCTCCTAACCCCCCTAATGGAGGGACAAATAGATTCATATGAGATCATAATTACAGTGATTTTGTTTTTTTTTAAGCGGTAAAGGCAACAATCAGATGCAGGTAAAGAGAAGGGAGAAGATACAGTCATAACCGACGGAGGAAAAATCAGGAGGGCATCACATTGCCCAACAACCACGTCTTGTCGTTTGCCTCCGTTTCCTGTTTCTATCTGTTTCCTGTCGCCGCGGCGACTGACAGAGTCTTGGGAGGAGCCGAGCGTCACATCGGAGTTGTCTGATTCTTTCGATGGCGTTCCACCTCGACTAAACGGTAACTGACTGGCATCCAGAGCGCTAATCGAACAGAGACCTTGATGTCTCTTTTTACAATGTTCTCTTTTTTTTTTTATTTTTGATTATTATTATTTATTTTCTCCAACATTAAGTCGTTTTGAACATGAGGGTCAGTTTAGGTTAGATTAGGTTAGCTAACTGCAACTTTGATGTGCGTTTATAAAACTAACTAAACCATACTAAAATTATAGACATAATGTGCTTTGCTTGTGTGTTTACACATTTATTTGTTAGCTTCTAAAACTGATGAGAAACCGATGCAGTTTACGCCAGATGTCGGCAAATTACGTAACTCCTTGCTCCTCCTGGCGCCACGCCTGCTAGCCAACAAAATGGCGACAGCAAAAGTTGGGAGAGAACGTCAGAGTCAGTTATCGTTCAATATTGATGTATTCAATATTTGAGTACATTTTTTTTTGAAAATGGTATCTTCTGTTGAGTATTGATTACCCAATTGATGTACACATAATTGCACTACAATACTTTGACCTTTTTGAATTCTGCACCTAAAAAAGCAAAAACTACTGTTCCTGCAGCTAGTTAAAAATGAACTAAAACTAAACAAAATGTAGATAATAACTAATGAAAACTAGCAAACACACAACAAACTGACTAACTGTGCTGGACAAACAACATACTTCACACCAGTGAAGAAAAATGTAGAAAATTGCCATGGAAACACTTTTTCCACATCGCGACTCGTGATCAGCAACCGGATGTTACTACAGGCAGAAAACACGAAGACAACAACAGGAAATGGAAGGCGGACGATGGCTTGGCATGTTTGTTAATGACTTATCATGTGAACAAATGTATTCATGAGTGATTTTAGAGGTTCTTTTTTTGACAGCAGAATACCAACAAAGTTTTGTTGTGCACATTAGCAATGGAAATTGAAAACTAAAAAGCTTGTATGTTTTCATACTTTGAACTGTATGTCATAAACATAGAGCCAGAGACCGAGTGAGAGAAATTAGCAACAGAAGACCCCAGTGGTGAGGCAGAGTGATGCCATGTTTTGGCAGCATTTCCAAGAAGGGAAAGGGGGGAGAAAAACAAACAAAAAAATGTTTTTTTTTGTCTCTCTCCATTCATCCACGGTATAACATCACAGGAGACAGATCAACTGTCCCAGAAATACAGCCGAGGACTGAGGGGAAAGCAGCAGAGACGAGCAGGACACCGAACAACAATCTGGAGACTGACAGCTTCATGCGGACAGATAGCTCACTTCAAAACTGATCTGGAAATAGTCCAGGTGTTGTCGAAGCACGAGCGTTGCACATTCACCTCCCCCTGTCCGAAAGGCGGGAGAGCTCATGCATAAACAATGCTGTCATATTTATATAGGAATTCCCGTGGAGTCCCGACCACGACTGCGCTGTAATACTAACTACCGCTTCCCTGGGAACATGACAGCGCAGCAGCAACACATGTTGGGAAGTGATTAGGATTCATCCTCCCCTTGTGGGCCCTCTCTTATCGGTGACTACGTTTTTTTTCTCGCCTTTCTCCGCCAAAGAGGGGGTCAATAGGGGCAGCTGTAAGAGGGAGATAAAAATTGTATTTTTCATTCCCATTGACTTGACAGCCTCGCGCCATTGGGAACGTTGCTGCGGCTCTCCTCTGGAGCGCTGCATTGATAACAACAGATTCCCTCTGTAGCACTCGAGTATTATTCTTTCTTCCTACCCCCCCTCCTATCTGAGGCCTATTGTTGGAACACTGGGCGGGTATTGGGTTTTGTCAAAACAGGCGAGGGATAAAATGAGAGATTGAGACAAGCTTCATGCCCCTATTCTCTGCTCTGGTGTTGTGGAGCCAAGCTAACCGGTGTGCTGTGTCTTTCCGGAGCATTCCTGTACCACGTTTGGTGACGTCACAACTGCAAACATCTGCACAAAGTAGTGCATAATTGTGAAGTGGAAGGAAACAAATACATGGTTTAAAGTTGTTTTTTTTTGTCGAATCTAAATCTGAACACATCGTAGTATTTTGTTACCTTCCTAAAAACAATGCCCTAAGTCTTTTTTTTTTTCCCCGCTAAAACATCTTTTGGCAAAAAATGACATCAACCATTATTTTAGGAAGGTGACAATTTACATCACCACTTTACCCCGACAACCAAAATAGAATTTATTGACACTAGTTGACTTCAGAGGTCGGCTACAGTCAGAATTCAAAAGAGAAGCAGCCAATATCCACGTCTCCGTGGTCAGAGAGTCTCTCGGCACAACAAGTCTACACTTTTGCCAAAAAGTTCGGCTTCTCCCGTGAGACCAGATCAAACCTGTTGGTCTGTCGAAATCAAAGTTTATTGTATGGCAAGTGTATTGTTTGAGCTGTTTTGGAAAGAAAATTTTCCAAAACTTTTTAATTTCCCAAATGTGCAAAGCTGGCAGAGACACACACCAAAACGCTCTGAGCTGAAATCGCAGTGAAATGTAGTTCTACAAAGTGAGAATGAAGTTTTCAGAGAATTTTAATTTTTACCAGTAAAAATCAAATTTTACTAAAAAAAAAAAAAAAAATCTGAAACTTGATAACTAAGGTAATTTCAAATATGAGTCTTGCATGAATTTTTGATGCACTAAAACTGCAAAATCATTTAGACACTCCCATTAGTGGAAAGATCATTGATGGAAAAGGTTTTAGCACCAGAAAAATTAAAAATGTGGCTGATCACATGCAATAAAATACACAGGAGCAAGAAACATCCTGTCCTAGAACAAATTAATGAACATAAAAGTTCTATTGTGAGGAATGATTCAACCAGTCCTGAGCGTTTTAATGAGGAACATTGTGGCTCACCTTTACTCTGCATCACTTATTAAAACCATTAAGCCCCCATAAAGAGGTGTAACACAGAGAAGAGGCATTGTGGGTACTTTTATCTTATTTAAAAAGTTTATTTCCTTCATGTATAGCTGAGGACTGATCGATTAACAAGCTCCTGTGATTGACCCCGTTTTATTTATTTTTTTTAATTTGATTTTATAGAGATACATTTTTTTACATCGATAAGTGATTTTCTCTAATTCCAGAAGTTGCTACTGAGCTACATGTTGATACGTGAAATTTGCATATTGGTGCTAGAAGTGCAGAAAAAAATTACTTCTCTATTGTTATTATTTTTATAAAGAGAATTACAATTCCTAGTGCTGAAAGTTCTCAATCGACTTTGCCGCTCCAATTTGCAGGTACACTGCATACCGCATTATGCGAACACTCGCCCACTGTATGCATTTTGAATAATTATTCAATACTTTTAATACCAGAAAAACCCAGGCTGCTAAGCTAACATAATACTGAAAATCTAAGGAATAAAAACTTTGCACAAATATAAACTGTTGGAATTTTGTCATGTTCCTAAAATAATGTCATGTGATTTTTTTTTTTTTTTTTGCCTAAAACTTCTGGAAAGAAAGACATTGTGATTTAAAAAAAAATAAATAATAAACTTCTGTCATTATTTCAGGAAGGTGTGATGGTTTGACACAGCATGGAAATGTGTTTTAAATAAATGTTTAAATCCAGTGTTTTCCTCTTGTTAGTCTAATAATTCAAACCGAATCTCTCGATCGTAGGGAAAGAATACTTGGTTTGTGAAATAAAAATAGTTTCTGAATCGAATTGTGATCCTGAAAAGAAATCTAATCGAATTGCTTGTCACTGAAAGATTTGCATATCTAATTTGTGGTGTGGTTGAACCCTTTGAATATATTGGTGAGCCTGTTTCTGTGTGAACATAATGTATCATACTATTTTAATTATGCACAAACTGTTCGGTGCTTCGTAATGACCCATGAACCGAAACGCGTCAGCCTACGAATAAAGTTGTTTTCTTAGGTCTTCACCTCACCAGATCTTCGTCTCTCTCTGTAGGTCCTTGAGGTCAGTGAAGTTGTGCCAGAGACTTTTGGATTTCAATTAAAAAAAAATAAATAAATAAAAACAGTTGCCATACAGAGCCTCTGTGAAAATCAACTTTGCGTTATCCGTTGAAGAAAGGTGGATGATTATGCAAGGCTCTCAAAGAAAGACTGTGTGGGTGTTCTTAGTTCAGAATTTGAAAGACTATCATAGTTCAGATTTACTTTTCCCTCCATCTCACTTAAAGGTCAGATATTGATTTCAGACCACGCACTTTCAGATTTTATATGTTTCTCTGGAGTTATTCCACAGATGATGCTTTCAAGAGAGGCAGAGATCATTTGAAATTCATTCGCCCGGCGATGGCGGTCGACCTTGTAAACTTCTCCAGCTCGCAGCCGAGTAAAGTTTCACTTTCGCACCCCGCCTCGGCGATCTAATGAGGGTTTGCGGGAAGGGAGAGAGGAAGGGAGCCGCGTCTGCTATCTGCGGGGCCTTGTTGTGAAATTAAAGGTCATTCTCACTGGCTGAACAACCCTGATACCCTCCTATCTCTCCCCTCACTGGCCAACGGGGAAATCAAACACTATTAGACTAGAGAAGCGTCCTTTATCACCGCGGTCATTATCGTCAGAATCATCACCCCGGCCACGGAGCGTCATTTAGCCTACCCATTTAACTTCTCACCAGCCATGTGTCATAGATACCCACTGGTGACAATGTGTCCGGCAATATTGCTAGCTGGCGGGGAATTATTCAGAAAGGAAAGCAATTAACGGGCCACTAAAGGTTGGCGATCCACAGGCAGAGGACAGTGATAGAACATGGCGAGAAGGAAGGAGAAGGTAGAGAGCTGAATTACTTATTAATACCACTAATGAGGGCAAACGCAATGGGCTTAAGAGGGATCTGTGTAATGTGGCTGCTGCTGTATAATGGAGGTAAACGGTCCGTCGTACGTACTCGTGTAAGAGTACGCCCCTGAATGCAAAAACGGAGAGGCCTGAGTGCCTTACAGAAGATTTGAAAGTGCTACTTACTGCAAATAACGTGATGGCAAAAAAAACACAAAACAGTCGAACTGAAACTTGGGTTTGTTTGCTTGAAACCTGTGAGAATCTCTTGTAATGTTTTGCAGTTTGACTTCAAAGTTTATTTAGTCAGACAGCATGCCACAGGATGTATCGGTGAAAACAGATAAATTCAACAAAACAGTAACAGGTTTTGATCAAAATGTCCAGTAGCGTCTCTCAATGTTGGTGTGGATGTCATAAATAAAATTACCTTTCAAAATCTCCAGACATGAGATTGGAGATAATCGTATTTTGCTTACCTTCTTTTGTGTTTGTGTGTGCATAGTGGTGTTAAACATAGAGTAACCAATACAATGGGGTTTTTTTGTAGATAAACTGTCTAACTTGGTTCTTAAAGGTGCTAGCAATTTAGTATTAGGGCTTTACTAAGAACAAATTTAAAATAAAGTCATCTTATTGCTAGAATAGTTGTGCGAGAAGAAAGTCAAAATGAGTCAGTATTTTGATTTCTCATGGCATTACGAGAAGTCACGTGAAAATAAAATGTACAAGAATAAAGTTGTGATATTGCAAGAAAAAAGGTTATATTATTACGTCTGTTTCTGCTCAAAATTGTTGCTTGATCTTTTGTATCATTAAAATGATCTTACCCACAAATTTTGGGTTTTCCTTTTCCATAAACCATTATCACAATTACAATAAAAGCTTACAATACTTTTGCTCTACGTGCAATTAATCTGTGCTTTTTACCGTCTAAAATGAGTTCTTGTGTGTGATTTATATGCCTGCACAACATCAAAAAGCAATTTTAAGCCCAAGCTGTCTTAATAAAAATATGAATAATTCATATACACCACTTCCAAACTAAAATACAATATTCAATAAAAGTTTAGAGCATTCTCACATTCTAACTACGCAACTGGTGAATATGTAGATTTATTTTCTTAGGGTTTTTTTTTGTTTCTGTTCTTTGAAAAAAAAAAAAAAATGACGGCTGGAGGTCTGGAAGACGGGAGCGAAGTCAACAGCGAGGAGCTTCTCTGCAGTTCAAGTGCGTCTTCCCCTCATTTATAAAGTAGCTTTGCCAAAGAGCTTTGTGACACGTCTCATCTTTTTTCTGTTTTAATCGGTTGCTTGAAAAGGGAAAAAAAAAAAAAAAAAAAGCCTTGTGCTTTCTTCACAGCACGGCTGGCGCTAATTAGTTTTTGCACACATATTACTCGCTAGGTTCGCGAAACCCCTGCCTATATCCAACCCCAAGTTGACAAAAGATGAAACAAAAATGAAAAAAGACCTTTATATATGTTGGAGGTGGAAGCAAAGGAAAAGATAGAAATAGCTACATCAAGGTAAATAACGATGCTTAATAGAAACAGGTGCAAGAACTTTTCAGCTTGTTCGCATTTGTTGTGTGAAGAACTGCATCTACATTAGATTGTTGAAAATATTCCAAGTTTTAGCCCTATTGTTTATTTATTGTTCAGATGAAAAAACTGCAATTTGAATTTTACTGCCTTAAGTCCAGAGCACACATTTTCAGTTTGGAGCAGGACTTTGTGTCTTTGTTTTCAGAACTTGTAATGCTTGCACTCAAAACTGCTGCTCTCTTTAAAATATTCTCTGTGTTCTCTCAAACCTTCCTTCTCGCGCTCAGAACGTCTTTCAGCTTGGATCAAATCTCGGCTCGCAAACCTCCATCCTTGCTTGCAAATTCATTCCTGCTCTCTCACTGTGGTGGAAATTTTCTGCCATAATCTAAGAGCACACATTTTCAGTCTGAAAGCAGGATTTTATGTCTTTCTTCTCAAAACTTGTAATGCTTGTGCTCAAAACGTCTTGTGCTCAGACATAGTCTTTGTTCGGATTCTCTGCTCATTTATGAAACATTTTCTACTTGCTTCCGAAACAAAAACGCATCGTCGCCTGGTGGCGCAGGTTGCTACAATCAAGATTTAGACGCACAGGCACATCCGCTACAAGGAATCAAACACCCAGGACAACACTTTTATTCTATTGGCTGAGAGGTTGCCAAGCGACGGTGTCAAAGGCGATTCCAAAATCAAGCGGAGAACATTTTGTAAGCGAGCAGAGTTCTGCAAGAGCGCAAGAAGAAAGTTTTGAGGAAACTTTGTTGTTACAACTTTTGAAAAGAAAGAGATGAAGTCCTGCTTTCAAAATGACAATGTAAACAAATGTATTAAAAGCTTGGAGAACAATAAACATGTAATCCTGCTTTCAGACTGAAAATGTGTGCTCTCAATTTATGGCAGTAAAATTCCCTCAGAATTGTTCATCATGTGATCGGCTTAATGTGAGTGTTTCCATTGCCGTTTTATGGAATAAACCAATTTCAATATGGAAAAAAAATGCCTCATCCTATGAGCAAATGTTTTTGCATAATTTTTTTTTTCTTGGCATTAAGCAAATTTAATTGCTCAATGTCAGATTTTGCAGTTGTACAACCCATGAAAGTGGCAGCTATTTAGGCCAATTTACTGTTTTTGTCCTGCAATGTTATCCTGAGCATTCAAACCATGATGCTTCTAAGAAGAAGAGACATTCTTGAGTCTGTGTGATCTTCATCTGAAGTGCCAGGCAATGTTCTAGCTGCCAGCTCCAATCGTCCAGGTTGGTATACACTAACATTCCTAACTTTTTTTTTTCATATTAACATCAATTGCAATTTACCAACAGTGGTGGTGGGGGTTTGGACATGTAGGCAAACACAAAACAACTCCCAATGAAATGCCAGAATCAATTAGAGTGTGCCCTGGATTTGCGTTAACACGCTATCAAACGTCACATCAGCTTGTGAGGCTGAGTTTAATAAAAACGATGGACGGAAAAGCAAAGGGTAGGGGTAGCTCACGCGCTTTCAGGTCAGCTGGAGGAACAAGGCAGAGATGTAAGGGTCCGTTCGCAGCGGGAGGTGACTTCGTAATTGCGATAGAGAAATAGTTAAAGTGATGGGTGCCTTCAAACGGGCGGCAGGGAAGAGAACGAAATTCACATTGACGATAGAGAGGGGGGGGGATCCTGGTGCAGAGATGTGTGGGGAGTGACCTGATAGAAAAATGAAGGTAAAAGGAGGTATGAGATTGTCCGCAAGAGGGGGAAGTTAAAGTGGAATGAGTCTGGAGGAGCAATTTCATTCCGGTGCCCTGTGATGAGAGAGCGGATAGCAGTTTTTCTCAAACTAAAGGGTTGTTGAGATGGGGAGTGGGGATGATACTGGTGAAGGGAGATCTTTGAAGAGGTCAGGTATTTTAATGTGAATAGTTAGGTTAGACAAAAATACCTGTTAGGCCATGGTTCAGGAAATAGGAAAAGGTAAGGAGGAGACCGATTGCTGAGGAGAAGAGAATAGCAGATTTTTGATGCAGGAAAGGCTGAGGAGGATGCTGGATGAAGTGGAAGAGAGCTGATGGGAGACACTGAGGATGGTGGAAGATATCGGCAACGGATGGATGGAGGTGCGATTAATTTGGTTGCAACTGCAGAAATTATTAAAGGGGCGCCTAGAAATTGAAGTCTTAAGTGTTTGAATTTGAATTCGGAAGGGACTTCCTGCTTGGCTGAAGTACAAGAAGTAAAGAAAGGAAAGAAGGACATGGATGAAAATCTCTGATTTCGGACAATGGAAAAGCTGATGCGGCGGTGAAAAAAATCCTACTTGAATTGGGTTCTAGTTGATGAGGGCATTTCCAGAATAGTAGAGGACAAGGGCAACAAATAACATCTTGGTGGAGGTGGAAGAAAATTACACAGAATATTACACAAGCAGAAAAGGATTCAGGGACCCTTTGGAAAGCGAGACTGCCAATGAAAGCTGAGGAGGCAACACGCTTCCATCATTCATCATAAATCACAGATGGATTCACATTTAAATAAGATATTCCTAAGAATGTTGCACGTCCTTGATCAGAGGGAATAAAACTGAAGCGCAGGCTTGTTAATTACCCCAAGATTATCCGTTTAACAACACCTGCGCGTCACAGCGAGAACGCCTCCAGCACCGCCTCCTCGTTACACCCTCACAAACCAGCTGTTGATACTGTCCTCGAAAAGCCTATTACCTCTCCTTCACCAGAAGCTTATCCCTCAGTTATAGCAGCGAAGAACTTGGCAGAGCGAACTAGGATCGGTCCTTTGCTCTGGAGCACGAGTGACACTAAAGCCGCACAACCATAACCCAGTTCTTGCCTGTTACACAATGGAAAGCGTCAGAGGAGAGATGCCTCTAAATAGCTCGAGGAAGTTCCAACATCCCCCCTCCTGCGGAAACTAATACTCTTGTGAGAGCATTTGCTTGACACGACAACAGCTAACACAGGTGATGGAAGGCGCATGGTTAGAGGGAGTTTCAACAGCTTTGACGGGAGATAATATTTTCATTTCTTGTACAAGAAAGGAGACAGATGTCTTTAGATTTTTTTTTTTTTATCTGCATGTAAAGCGAAAAAAGAAACGGAGCTCCAGAATAGCTGCTTTTGTCAGTTTCAGAGGTGAACAGCGTGTCTGGTTTGGTATGCGTCTGTCTTTTTTTTTTTTTTTTTGTAATTCCCCCATGTCAGATATGGATAGAGGAGCTGCAGAGGCAAACATGCAAAATTCATCCACAAAATGTCTTTCACATTTATCCCGAAAGAAGTCAAACCATTTTTGTTCAAACACGTTTTAATACCACTGGAAGTAGTGAAATTTTAAATACAAAAAAAAAAACTTAAAACATTTAATTGAAATGCAGTCAGAATAAGAAAACTCCTAACGTAGGAATTTCTCAGTCTGAACAAAATACATTTCCCAGATGAGCAGCTACAAGCAGATGGACACCAGGAGGAGCTGGAGAACCTGTCTTTTGCCCTCAGGACAAAAACAGTGCCATTCTGAAATCCTTTTATTTAGTTATAGTGTAATGCTCAAGACAGCATTTCTGTCAATAAAATACCTTCAAGGTCTTTGGAACAAACTGAATGACCTAACGGGGAAAAAAATATGCATGTAGATGGAGGGTTTGAGAAAGACCCGGAACCTCACAATGGAAACTCTTAGCAATTACCTTTTTCAAGCCTAACCAAGTAGTTTTATTGACCAACAAAAGCAACTGGAAGAGAAACTGACGAGTTCAAGCTGAGCTGAAGGTCTTTTGTCTTTCAGCTGAGGAGAACCTGAGATTCTAAACCCTTTTTTTTTTTTTTTTTAAGTTGCCACTCCAAACATGATACTTCTGATTCCGATCCTTTCCACCCTGTCACATTACCCTGCCTTAGGTAAGTAATACTGCAGGGTCACCTTCCTGTGCATCAAATACAGTGGCAGACAGAATTTGATCACCAGTTTTAGTTGGACATGTCAAAAAATGAAATTCACTATTTGAGAGTTGCAAATCAGACACTGCATTTCCCAGAAATACAGGAAACTTGTGCAACAAAACGTATGAAAGTGATATTTAAATGTTGCAACGATGATGTCGTAGAATTATTACTTAGGTTCTTGTTATTCAATCCAGGTTCTGCATCCACAAGTGGAAATTAACCTACAAGTTTGCTGAACTCTTGGAGTGACTCCAACTGATGGCAGCCTGACCTATTTTATGACACAATCAACCCAAACTATACACAACAAGGGAGCAAAAAATGTAGAGATGTACTGATATAAATGTCCGTGTTGTCACAATATTGAAATAAATTCTAGATCAGGTTTTCCTGTCAATGTGAACAGATCTATTGCCTCTAAATCTATGCTTTCACTTCTGAGCAGCGTCATGATTTACTATTTATTTTACGTCATATTTAGAATTCCTAAATGCACTTTCTGAACCATTGGAAAGTTTTTTTGCAGTTTATTTTTTACACACTATTGCTTTCATCAGTTTGAATTTATTTATCATTTACTTTACATTGACGTAGTCCATACTCCGAATTGCACTGACTGAACAAATTAAAAGTTGTGTTTTTACATGTTTGACCAAACTTGTGAAGCTATTAGGGTATTTTACGTATGCTGTACTGGTGCAGAGTTATTGGTTAAATTTGTAATTCAGTAGATTTATGTCTGTTTCAAAAAAAAAAAAAGAAAAAAGAAACACGAAGTCAAATCAGCACCGATTTTCTGTAGCGGATCAGTAAAGGCCGATAATAAACCTTGAATATCTGTGTCGCTATTGGAAGTGGGAAAAGTGGATCGGTGCGTTAATAATAAAAAGCAAATTAAATTTTACAGGTCTTGAAGCTCGTGCAAAGATGTGCTTCACTTGCTCAAGTTTAGACTCGCATACAGTACAGCCATTGCTTGATACAACATAAATGCTAAGACAGGAAACTGCCGCACATCAGTTTCAGGGAACAAACTATGAAGTTGACAACGTGTGGAGCGTGTAACTAGGACAAATAAGTTGCTTTTCATGCAATTAAAACAGAGAAAACTGGTCTCTGGCACTAAAACCAAACTTTGCTCATCCCGTCAGCGTCGCCGCGGAGGACAGAGGCTGTTAACGGAGTCATACTCCTTGATCTCCGCATGAGCCAAGACCCGGCTCCGTGAACACGACAGAGGCGGCCGGCCAAGAGACGGTCCTTGGAGGCTTCATTTCCTGAGGAAAGCACAGCCCCTGCACAACAGCTGCCGAGCCCCCTTTTACAGCCGTGCTGCCGAGCGCGTCGCCACTAACTGCGTCGCTCTGTGGCACTCTGGCTTCACCTCTGAGAGCAGGAAGGCTCTCCAGCGCATCATTAAAACGACTCAGAGGATGATGAGCTCGCAGCTTTCAGTCACAGCTGCAAAGTCACAAACAGCTGCAAGAGTCGCATCCCACCCCTCAGCTCCACCCCCACCCGCCAAAGCATCGGCGTCTTCGTCCTTCTGCTGTCTGGCGAATCGTCTCGGCGAGAAGCGGCTTTGGCGCCACAGAAATCGCCACGCTGCACTCGACCTGAGACGCAGCGCGGTAAATACACACTTAATACATGCTGACCTTTGGGCTTCTCGTCGGCGGCTGCCCACATTATATTTTAACCATTATGACTGGTTTTTATTACATGGCCTGGCCCACCTCAAGTGCAATAATTACATATCTGACACCATGTGTGGTCCCTTTATTTATTATTCCCACCTCTCAAGTGCAATCATTTATAATTTATCCTCTTGCCCTGAGCGCAATAATCTGTTTGTGCAATATCCCTCCTGTTCCCAGTAGACCCTGTACTTGATAGTGCACTGAAAAAACAAAAATTCCTATATATATATATATATATATATATATATATATATATATATATATATATATATTTCTTTTTGTCCCGGATAGTTTTATATGTTTATTTCGAAGTATGAAATTTTAATGTGACTGTCCGCTCTGCTGTTCTTTATTGTTAAAAAAACAAAAACAAAACTGTACCTCTGGAGTAAATGCAGTTATTTTTTATTTTGATACACAGTGGGCTTCCCCGTCTTCCCAACTTCTGAACAAACTGAGGGGTTAGCTGAATTCAGCAAAAAAAAAAAAAAGTTTGGCTTTAGCATTTAGTTGAGTGATTCAGGCCAAAATGCAATTTTGTGGTATTGCCATTACTGCAGCTGGGATGTGAGCGTTATTTTGATTATTTTCATGATATTCCCTCATGCAAATAGTTACAAAGGTAGCTTTTTTTTTTTTCAATCCATATTTTTTAATTCTTCTTGAGAAGTAATAATATGCAATAAAACGAAACACATCAGCAGCATACATGAAGTGAGAGTTTAGAAAGGTCGTGTTTTGTACTTGAGGAATATGGCCCAATTTGAGCGACTTAACCTGTTAGTGAAAGTAGTTTGTTCCATTTCATTTATTTCATTCAGTAATAATAAACCTGAATAGCTTATCGAACAACTAAAATAAATCATTTTAAAAATGAGTCAACTCAGAAGACTATTACAGACATATTTCACAAAAAGTAAACACAGAAAAATGTGCTTATTCAACGCATCTGTTACTTTCAATGCTTACATAATGTAACCTCCAGCTAAGTCAGGTTACTAAATACATACGATGCTAACGCTAGCCTGTCCACGCTAAAGGCCAGCAGAGGCAGTAGGGCATCTGGTGGGCGACCGGCCTAGGCTTGCTAATCATTAGCCTCTCCAAAGCTAACACAATTGAGTAGCCTCCTCCTCATTTGCTAGCACCGGTTGCTAAGTTACAGCTTTCAGTAACTTAGCAACCGGTATGTTGCTAAGTAGGCGACTGTGGTTGTGTGGCAGAGTCTTGCAATCGGAAGGTTGTAGGTTCGATTCCAGCTCCCTCCTGCCACATGTCGATGTGCCTCTGGGCAAGGCACTTAACCCCAAATTGCCTACCGGTCTGCATATCGGTGTATGAATGTATGGGTGAATGTGACTCCAGTGTAAAGCGCTTTGAGAGGTCAAAATGGCTGGAAAAGCGCTATATAAGTTCAGTCCATTTACCATACCATTTAACTTAGCAACTACCGGTTGCTAAGTTACCGGTAGTAACTTAGCAATCTATAGCTAGCTATAGATTTATTAATCAAATCTATAAATGTTGCACCTGTCATTTTAAGCCCTACTTAACAGGGGGGCTAGCAAAATGGGATTTATTGCTAGTCCAGATTTCCTATTGTGAACATTTAAAAAAGTAGCATTAAGTAAAATCGACAATTTTTTTTAAAAAATTTTTTTAGCTTTAACATTGTGTTAGGTTATTCCCTCATCAAAAACATACCTGGTGTATTGCCTCGATTCACGTTTGAGAAATCCTTTCATCTCCTGTAGCAACCATTCAGCTGTGCCAATTAGCAAACACCTGGTGGAACTGCCAGTCTGCTGAGCTCATTATAAGAGCTGCTTCTCAGTGCAACGCTGGTTTATTGGCTCCCGTCACTTTAAGGGTTAATAGAGGAACCATGTTGTGATGGCTTGCTGAAGGCAGTGTTCCTGAAAGAGTTTTTAAAGCGACAGGTGTCCAATTTCAGGTCACTAAATTGCAGAATAAAATTCCTTTTTACGTTATATTTGATATATTTAGCATTTTTTTAGCAACTGAAGTTATAGTTGCATAATTGTGCTATAACATGGCACTATATGCCTGACACTGCTCATTTAAACTGTACGATGGGGGAGGTGGGGTTAAAAAGTAAAAAAAACTATATTCATCCTAAGTCAACAATCATGAAAGACATGTATAGGTAATATACTTAGTCTAATTGCAAATAGACAGTTTTAGTCTGTGAATTATACATTATGACCCGTTGAGAAATACTGAGTTAAAAATAACATCATGCACTTCAACTTCTTAACGCTTGAACATCGAAAGTAGTCATCCTTATTATTGACATACGTTTAAACAGCTAAGTCAGGTTTACTTTTTAGCAAGAAAAAAAAAAAACCTGCTGCGCTTTGGTTTCTCTCCCTCCTTGAAAACAGAATAACATTCATCATCGCGCCAAGGCTCTGTGCTCGTTTTAGCCCATTTCAGAGGGAGTAATTTTGGTTGCATCTATTTTTAAAGCAGTTGGCACCTTCTCAAGACTCCCAAGGAAATCCTTAAAACATATCGAATCAAAGTGCTTCGCAGGGAATGATGCGCGCAGTCGTCTCCTCGGGCAGGCTCGTGTTGTTGTTGTTGTTGTTGTTGTTGTTTGTCCCAGAAACCGAAATTCCCCCAGAAAAACAGCCTCCGCGCTAATCAACGCGTCGACATGACTTGCTTGGTCCTACAAACGGACAACTTCACCAAGCACAGAAATATCGGGTTTATTTGTGGGTTCGACAGCGTACAGTTGCATGCCCGAACGTTTGCCTGTTGCTGGATTGTGTGTGTGTGTGTGTGTTGTGTGTGGGTGTGTGTGTGTGTGTGTGTGTGCGCGCGCGCGCTCAGCTGAATGACTATGCATCTGTTCAGAAAGTAGCAGGGGGCGGTGGGTGGGTTTGGCTTTCATTCGGGGGCTTTTGCTTTGCGTTTGTCTTGAGGGAGAGAGTCTGGAAGGGATGTAGATGTGCGCTCGACTCGACAAAACATCAATTATTAAGACTCGGCTCAGGATGCTGATTTACACGAGAGCGGTCAGCGCGTGCACGCGTGTTGTGCGTACACGTGCGCTCGGCCGCCCGCGCCCTTCGCTTTGAAGTCGTCTTAAAAAGATTTGACGGTTCCCGGCTGGATTTATTCGCTCCCATCACTTAAAACTTAATTTGGCCGCTCACTGTCAGTCTTGTCAGTTTGTCAGCTCTCAGGAACCGCTTTTATTTCCAATCGCATCGGCGCTGGAATGAGCTCTAGGGAGCCAGCAGCCATAATCAATTCTTTGTTATAAATAATTAATCTGACGCGCGCTAAAATATTCCGTATCAAGTGCAGAAGTCAAATGTAGTTTTCTAACAGAATCAAGGCAATCGAACTATATTTTTCTGTTTATTCTGCCCGTCGTTTGTCTTGAAAGCGTTGCGGAGGAGCCCCGTCTGCATGAGAGGGGTCCAGGCTCGCTTGTGTGCTCTTGTCGGATTATGATCAATACCTTGTAAAGATTAAAAATAAGAACGCAGACAGAGCTGGAGAGGAGAAATGAGAGATTAAAAGCAGCGGGGGAGATTGACCCAAGCGCACACCTTCAGGCCAATAATCGTTTCAGCGCATCGCTATTGACGCGGGGATCGCCTCTCAGCTTTGCGCGCGGCAAATTAACCTTTGCGTATGGAATTTTGATGAACTTAGCTTTGTCTTTTATTGCCTTCAGTCATCTCTACGCATGGGGAAAAAATAAACTTTTTTCTTTACATACATTTTTCAATCTGTCTCCTCGCTTCCTCATAGGTGGACAACTTGTGTTTGGACTTTAAAATAAGTGGCTGACATTTATAAGTGACATTTATATCAAATGAAACATTACCTTTATTGCAATCTGTCTATATGCTAGCGTTAGCATTGGATTTACTGGCATTAGCCTTTGATAGGCTAACAACTCGCTAGCATGTCTAGGCTGGTCGTGACTTCGACTTTCCTCTTCAAAGGAAAATAGCTGCCCTTCAGGATGTAAGCGACACACAATAGATGCATTGCCATGTGTTCATTTGACGGAGTTTACTGTAATCCAATGTGACACCAAGCGTACACATACAGCATTACTATTGGGAGCTGAAGTTGGCTTCTGTCTGGATACTTTGGACCTGTGGTTGCAAGACAACCATATTGACAACTGTTCAAAAATAAGGTATAATAACAGAAACACGTTCTTTATATTCATAAGAGACAATGTCGTCGCGTTACCCTTGACCTGTCCTCTAAAACACAGGACATGATGTCCATATGAATAGACATATCAATAATGGCAATTTCCTTCCAACATAAAACCATTATCTCACATTTTAACAATCATGTTAGTGCATATTAATTAGCTCTTGTTAACAATCATTTCTGACCTGAATGGGCCTTATATGTCTCATATGTAGAAGGACTGGGAACGTGATCACAAAGTTGACTTAAGAAATCTGCAGTTTCTTTTTCAAAGGCGGCAAATGCACTGGTTGACCAGTAGGGGGTAGTATATAGCATGACACACCGGATTCCCATTAACTGGCTTATTATGCATACATAATATCAACTCCCAGACATATAAGCTTTTAGGACTTTTGAATAGCTGCCCATTGTAGTGACCACTGTCACACTGCAGAGCGAACAGTGACAAAGCAAGACTCAAGATTCATTTCATCACTGAGAGAGCGGCGCTCGGAGAGAAGTGGCTGACCTTTTTTCTTCTTTCCTTTCCCCAAAGTGTCTCTCTGTTCGATGGCAGAAACAGAGGTGGGAGGGGGGGGGGATCACCTTCATCAGGACAGCACACAGTGTCCGCCTCCCGTGCCGGCCTCAAGGTTAAGACAGCTCGTTACCTTTTATGGTCCTCGTTAAAGACTCTCGGAGCTCTGGGGGCCAACGGGAATTTCAATGTTTTTCTTTCTTTCTTTCTTTGACCCAGAAAAAAAAAAGGGCGTTCATCTGGGATCCTTTAAAGATCCCACATGATCTTGTGATCAAACACACACACACACACACACACACACACACACACTGCTCAAGGTGACTTCATTGAAAAAAAAAAAAAGAAGTAAAAACAAACTTGTGAATTCACTCATTTTCTGTAAATGCTTAAGGAAAATAAATAATTTTCTATCTATTCTGTGGGTGAACCAAAAAAGAGTCCGTTTTAAATGCAGCTCTGTTATTCTGTGTGATCCGTCTTTTCATGACTATTTCTCAAAATATTATTAAGTCTTAAATCCCCACCAGTGAATGACACTGAAATATAACCTCCCGAATGTGTTTTTGTTTACCTTTTCCTCGCTGAAGTGGATACCGCGCCGATTACTGTTATTGCGCGCAGGAAGATAGCGGCTCGAGTGTGCTCGCTCAATTTATTTTGCCTCCTCTTCTGGGTATTATTCATTATCACAGAGTGGTTCTTATTCAAGAGCGTTATTCAGAGATGAAAAGTTGCATGGATTTTATGCCAATTTGGACCTGCCAACAAAGGCTGACAATCACAGCAGCCAGTCACGGACTAGTTGCCGTCCTGTATTTGAAATGTAAAGTTCTGTCCCGCTTCACAAGACAGATAATTAAATGGGACTTTGCATTCATGCTTTATTGATGAGGACGGGTGCCAAAACACGGCAACGTTTCAAATTACCGGAGGTTTCGGAATGCCGTGTCAGGATGGATTCTGCTACTTTTGTTTGAAAAAAAAAATTGAATAAACATTCACCTACAGGCGACTGACTGGTACTGAAGTGGAAGCCAGCTGACACGAGACCAAGTCAGGACGAGAGTGTAACGAGTCTGATAAAAGACGGAGGCTTGGCCTCACAAGACCGAGACGCCTAGGGACCAAGACCGAGTCAAGATCGAGACTTTTAGGATCCAAGATCGAGACTTTTGGTTGAGACAAGACCAAGATTTTTAGGGTTAGAGACTTGAGTCAAGACCAAGACCAGTGCCCCACGCTGTGTGACACAATAAAATGAAACTTGCTTCTTAAAATGATATGAAAGAGCCACACCGAATCATTTTAACATTCCTCAAATGTACCGTATTCCAGGTCCAGGACGGTTGGGACCACCATACCAACCGATAACTGATTTCTCTCCTTCTATCAGGTCTTTTGCCTCAAAAAGTGGAGCAAGAACTGCATTCGGTTCCTTCAGCTCCTGGGCTCAAACGCCACATCCCCGTAATCCTTGCGGCACATTTCGTTCAGGGCTTTGCGGTCCAGAGCGGCGAAGGCCTGCACGTGTTGAAATGAGTCGCGTTTTGCAGCTGGAACAATCCACCGAGTGCCAAACATGGCCTCACACTTCATCTCTGAGTTGTCAGCTGCTTATATAATAGAGTTGTGAACCGGGATGTGGGAATTGTTCCTAAATTTCTTCAATCCGTCATTCACAGCCGACCTGCAGAGAGTGCGCACGGCAATGAAATTACAGCTGTATGCTTTAAGTAATATTTGAAATGATGAAATGAGATGTCTTGGTGGGCAGATATATTAACATCCCTCAAGCGATATTGGGACTCTGTTGATGGCATATTAAAAGTCTGAGAATCTTCGGCCTACAGAATGTTTAATGGCACTGCATTTACATTTTCAGAAATAATTATTTTTCTTCATTATTAATGCTGAAATGATATTGCTTTATCCGAGATCTCTCATTTATTTTAATTGATATATAATTGTGTTTCCTCACTAGTTTTTTTATTTTTAAACTATTCTCTTACATAATATATAATAACTGCTATAGCACCGTGGGGATGTTAATGATGTTGCTTATCTACAACCATTTCTCAACCAGGTTGGTTTTGGCAGCTGTGTGACCTAGATAAATGAAAAATAAAAAAAAAATCAATAAATTAAATATTAAAATAATACATTCTGCACACATCTATGATTTATTTATCAGAATGTAAGTTTGAAGGGAAAGATTTTGTGTAATACTTACAGTTTTAAAAGTACCATCAGCCTCTTTTAAAAGTGGGCCTTGTATCTCTATTACCGAGAACAAAATGTACGTATCAACCGTTTCTATGACAAATTCAAATAAAGAATAATTGGGCATTTTGTATCTCTGCTTGTTTTTATCTTGCTCTGATATTAAAATGAGTTTGCCGGTGTGAAACATTTAACGGCAGCAGACAGACGGTGCTACCAGAAAGTCAGGGAAAAGATCTCGGAGTTTTTTTGCTGAGACGCCGCAGCATCCGGCGGCAGGATGAAAAAGGCAGAGTGATAAAGATGACAACCATATGTTGCTCGGTGCTTTTTGTGCAGCTGCACCTCTCTGAAGCGATAGAGCAATTTTGTTAAAGGTAAACTAGCATCTGCACCGAGTTCCTAAAAGGATTACTTTGAGACAAAAAAAATAAATAAAAGGGAAAGAACGGTGGATGGAAGACGGGTTTTCTGTTGTTGACTCGTTTGTCATTTTAAACCCTTTTCCATCTCCCTTATCTCCCTCCGGCTTTCAGCTGTTTGTCAGAGGGGCTGGAGTCGCGCCAACCCCATTACTCCAGCAGGACTGTAAGTCGCAGCCTCATTGACAAGGATGTGACAACAAGCGTTTAGACAGAGGGCATCATTCATCATTAACCACGCGGCCATGGGGGAGGCAAACGCGCCTGGTCTGACGACGAGGCTGAGCCGCGGCGCCCCGCTGCACCTGTTTCACATGAGATCCTCACCTCTGCGTTTGGGCTTGTGTTGGAGAATGTTAATTAGCCGGCGTCCTTGACGAAACCTTGCTTGGAATCTCCCCGGTGATCCGACAAAAAAGGGAGACACGCGGAGAGAAGAAGCACAAAGCGCTACAAAGAGGAGGGCACTGGTAAGACTTTTACAAAGAGCACTTAGATATCGCCCGATGTTTTGTATAAAACCTTCTTTCAAGAGCTTTCTCGAGAGATACTCTAAAAGCTTCCAGTAATCCTCCACCCCCCCACCACTCCCCTGTCTGGGCCTGAATCAGCATCAGTCCTGCGCTGGTAAGATGAGATAATCTCCTTGCATGTCTCTCTACCCCATCCCATTCTCTCAGAGACTTTACTTCAAAATACTCTTCAGATCCTCATTGCAGCTGGGCGGACAAAACTTTCGCTTTCCTTTTGATTCCGTCCACTGACACTTGCACTGCGAGCTGCCACTGCCTCAGGCCATTGATGGTATTAGCCCAGAACTGATGTCCATCAGCGGGATGGCAGGGGGCCAAGGACTGCCTCGTTCTAAGAGAAGAGACAGGAGTTTCTTATTGATCAAGAGGCCGAGGCTGGCCAATCGTTAACACATCAATCTTCGCTAAAGGCGCAAAGACATAGTAATATTGTTGTACTGAGAAACTTCGATTCTCAACATACAGATAAGAACCTCTCGCTGCATGGCTGCAACGTCAATATCAGTGATGCAAACAGATATTGCCGTCTTTCTAAAGAGAGGGTTGGTCAGGATCCCATTTTACCCGTTGAACGATTCTTTAGTTCATGCTTTTGAAGAACCGTGAACTTGAACAGTTCTGTGTTAACATGCCTCCCACTGATCACGGCGCTCGTTAGCTCTGCGGTGGAATGAACCATAAACATACATTTGTTCTGCCCTTCCTATTTATGATTGAAAACACATCCAAAATGTTCTTTACTGCAGGCGTTGTGTGCTCTAATAACATTTTAGGGTTATTTGTAATTCATAAGCGTAATAAAAGAAAAGTAGACTTGGCAAGAAACACTTTCTTTCAGCCAGGAGATAGCCCAGCATAAATAATGTTATTATCTATTATTTACGCAGTTAGTCAGCGTGGGGCACAGCTCAGTTCACCGAAGATAAATCAGAGCACGCATCAATTGTTGTAGGTCAGTTAGCATCACCACAAGTATCTCTATTTACTAAATGCCACAACACTGGAAAGGATGTCAGAGATTTATGTATTAAATGTCTTCAAAATCAGAGGTTTGCACACGGAATTATTGCTATTTCTTTAAACAGAACCGTGAAGTCCAGGTGACGATGTCATGGTGTTGGAAACTGCTAATGGGTTGACAGGCGTTTGAGTTCGACACGATGGGAAAGGATGAGAACAGTTTCCAGATTCTCGAAGGCACTGCCATTGTTCTTGATCTCCTCATCTGCACTAAGTACAAAACTTCATTTATGAAGTTTAAAACACGTCGCAGTGGGTACGCGAGGTCAGTTTAGGTTGCTTGCGTTACTGAATTGTTTCGATTCCAACTCCACGAGCTGAGCGTGGACTTGGTGATGTCGAATTTCCCGAAGTGAAGACAGAACCACAAACATTTTCTGAAATAGAAAGCTTTAAGTCTCTCTCGCATGCACATTTTCCCAAAGAGCGCTTTGGCTGCTCAGCATAACTTATTGAAAGTGAAAGCGATTAGAACATCCCCCAGACGGCTGGGAGATGCAAGTGAAGGAAACGTCTGAGCCGCCAGAACCTAAAAAGCAAGTTTTTGGAAACGCGTGCTTTTCCGAGTTCTGCTCAAAGGATGCTAGTTTGCTCTGTGTAGAAAACAATCTTTAAAGTGGATATGGCAAATTTAAAAAAATATATATATATATATTTTTTAACCTGAGGCGAAAGATGGGAATAAGTGGTTAGATATTCTTTCAGAAAAACAGCAAAGATTGAAATATTTCCTGACCAGAGCCTGCACCTGGAGGGAGATTAACGGTGGGTTTATTGATAGGTAGAGAGGAAAGAAGAACCCGGTAAGGCGGTGAGAAAAATGTCCTGGAACCAAACCGGCTCCAGCGCCGGCCAAGAATCAAGACAGAAATCCCATATGAATAGTTATCAGCAGCTTAAAGGAAAAAATCCTTAAGAATTTAATTCGCAAGCAACATTGTGCAGGTGACTCACAGTATTTATGTACAGTGCATTTTATGTTTTAGGTCATTTAGGGTGATGAAAATAGTTTTTTATTAGTTAATTCCAGAATAAAGACAAGCAGAAATGTTTTCTACGTACACTCAACCTGCGTTCCTTCTCGTCTCGTCTTAAAACCGACAAACTGGGCAACAATTTCTGACCCAATCTCCCTTCCCAGCCTCCGTCACAGCAACCCAAACTCAGCTTTTTAAAAAAAAAAAAAAACACCCTAAAACAATAGCTTGTGTGTGTTGCATTTATATTTAATGCAGACTACTTTGTGGAGATACGGTTGTAGCTTAGTGCACCTCGACACTCTCACAAAGGTGCAGACAGGCTGTATTAACTTAGATTTGTGCCACCAGAATCTTAATGCCTCGCCCTCCCTTGTCACTGGGTTTTTATTCCATTGCCAATTTCTCAAACCACCTGCATGTATTCTTTTTTTTTTTTTTTTTTTTTTACATATCCACTGAAATAAGCAGGCAGCGATTTGATCCCGTATATCCCTGTGAAGATTAGGGCAGTGTCAGTACAGGATTACTTTAGTAATTCATGTAATGCTGCTTCGACACAGTTAATTTCCCTGTGGATGAGTGGAGGGAGTTGAGTAATAGACCAGCGCCAGCTCCCCGAAATACAGCATATCATTCTTCCACTGTTATCCATTTCCTCAATGCATTTGGTATGCAAAAGACATGGCTCCATTTTTTTTAGTTTTTTTTTTTTTTTTGTCTTAATGGCCTTCTAAAGTAATTATTATGGGCATACGGCTTCAGTGATTGAGGTGTGGATCCTTATTTCCATTGAGTAACAAGTTGTTGAATACAAATAGGATATCTAATCATTGGGGATTCATCGCGCAGACCGACTTCCAATCATCATTACCGGGCTCCGGTCTTACTTATGACGTTAGAAAGGGAAACGACAACGGACTGAGATTTATTGTTGTTTACTTTAGAAAATTACAAAGGCTATTGAGGGTGAGACATAGACGGTTACGCCTCGATGTCGCAGCGGAGCTTAAGTTTCTCCCGTAAAGTCCACTTGGTTCCTTCTCACTTAAAACTTAAGACCTCGCTGCGGCAATGACAGTCAACCCGAACATGGATGGTCTTTGCTGAGTCTTTGGAAGATCCTCTGGGCTGCATCAAGAGCGTGACATGCGAGACAAAGCAGAAGACTTCCACGTTGTTTTGGGGATTCGTTTCTGTGTCCGTCTTTCATCCTGGTGTTGGTATTACTGGGTTCTGAGTGTTGCATGAACAGAGTCTAGATGGGGTAGATTGTCCGTGACTTTTTGCCGCCACCCACTTGTACGTAGTCAGCTTAACACACAACTACGACCTCCAAACCGTTACCGGACGTGCTAAAAAAACAGGATCTCCCCAAGACGAGAGTTGCTGTCCGCAGGGCGCCGATGTGAAGACGTCTGTGATGACGCAAACTGAAGTGGGTCCACCATAGTTATACAAAACACTGAAAGATGGGGGGTGGAACTGGAACAAGAAGTTCCCCCATATACCCATTTGTCCTGGATCCAATGAGTATATAATTTATTTATTTATTTTTTTTAAAATAAAAACTTAATTTTTAAGACAAAGAAAAATTTTTTGTCTTTTTTTTTTTTCAAATTGAGGGCTCTTTTGAAATTCCGGTTCATTTCTGGAGAACAAGGAAGTTTAGAAGAAGCTGCTGCAATTAGAACAAGCCACACACATATTTACCGAGCAGAACCACGTCACATTTCAGGTGAAATCCGGCACATCGGAGGATATGTTAAAAGATTCTCTTCAGAGACTAGCATTTCTCAGCTGTAAGTGAGAAAAACGACATGAAGAGGTGTGAGAAGTGTCTATACAAGTAAATCTCATAGACTGCACATAAAAAAAATAAAATAAAAATAATATAATAATAAAAAAAGTGAACAATCTTGGCTGGAGAGACTCTTTAATATAAACGATTGCCACTTTAGCACTAGCCACCCATGCACTTTGTCCATGGTGTCTTGGTGAGGTGTTTTTCAGATAATGGCTTGGAAAGCCGGAGCAGCTCCATTAGTCCTGGAATATTTTAATTGGCCTAAGCAAAGTGCTATTTTAAGAGGACTCAGCTCAAGTCCACTCTGTGGAAAAATGAAATCCTAATTTGGAGAAAGTGCTGCTTTTTTTCCAAGCAATGCACACACACACACACGCACACGCACACACACACACAACACACACACGCGCACACACACACACACACACACACACACACACACACACACACACACACACACACATATATATACTTACACAAACCTAGAAAAGACTTACAGAGAATTCTTGCCCCAAGCACACATAATTCTCTGCTGATTACGCTGACTGTGGTTTAATGGAAGCCCCAATAACCCAGACTGCAGAACACCCCACCACCTCGCACTTGTAGGCACACACTCACACACACACACACCCACACACACACACACACACACACACAGAGCAGTGAGAAGCTCGGGAGCACTGCTGTCAGAGGGAGACAGAAAGAGGACGGAGAGATTAAATTCTGCCAGGAGTTTTTTGTCTGTGAGATTGGTTCTTAACGTCCTCAGCACCCTTCACACTCCCTATTAGTGCAGTGAAGAAGCGAGAGGACAGAGGCAGGCCTGGTAAAAATAGGAAAACTTCAGCAGAGACAATACTCTGAGGATACTTAACAATGTTATTAATCCATTAATCCTTGTTTGACATTTGCCAATGTATCACCGCGTGATTGCTCTTTCTTTTGGCGCTGCGGGCTTCCGTAGGTGCTCTGTATATGTGTCCCTTTGTTCGTTTTTTTTCCCCCTCGTTTTTTTTTTTTCTCCATTACTAGCTTTTCTTGTGTCCCCACAGGATGCTTGTTTAAGGCGGAGGCAGCGGCGCACTGAGAATTATGCCAACAAAAAGCTGCAAATTACAGGTGGAAAAAAGCCTGCGTCTGCAGAAGCTGACGCAAAAAGTTTATGTTTGTTCTTTGAGAGAAAAATAATGAAAACAAAATTATAACTGTACAGCTAAGGCAAAATTATGTAGGTTTCCAGTCTCAACCCAGTTCTGGATGGAATATGGATTGGAATGTATGAAACAAAACTTAATAAAGTCAGTAGAGACAAATATTTTTCCAAACCATTTCTTATATATATATATATCTATATATATATATATATATATATATATATATATATATATATATATATAAAGATACATGTATGTAAACTGCCCTAACTTACTATGTTGGTAAGGTTTCTACTTACTTTCCAAATTAAAGTTGCTGATAATTGGTTGTGTGAATATTCGAGCACAAATGAACAAAATTAAAAACGGCTTCCCACAATTTTTTGAATATTTGAAGCCATGCGAACAGTGCATTGGCGTGCTCCTGTTAAAGCGTACAGATCCTCTAAAGACACACCCTATAGCGACACTTGGAGCCGTGTCATTGGCCGCAAAAGTATTTTATTCAAAAGTCCATTATTCACTCTCTTGAAGTTTCTTTTTATAGTTTCCATTGATTCCTGGGGGAAATGTCAGGCTCTTAAAAAGATAAATGCTGCTCCGCCGCTAAAAGTAGCTAACTTTGTCAATGTGACATTTGCTTCTGGTCAGGCAGCACAATGTAGGTTCAGCTTGGGGTTCTTTTTTTTTTTTTTTTTTTTTTCCGGCTGAAAACAGAAGGTCACCGGGAGCCGTCAATGTGAAGCAGGTCTAAAAGTACAGTCCTGCATGCGCTATAGCAGATTATTTGCTGACATTTCTCCATTGAATGCTACGTCTTATTAATGCTCAGTGTTTGTTGCACGCTGCTGGTGTCAGCGGTACAATAATATTCCGTGCCCATTCATTGTTCACAGTCAAATCCACCTTTTGCTTTCTGGAAAATGTGTTCCTTTATTTAAGAAAAGTGGTGCAAAAAAAATTTGTCTTGTTTAATCTAGACGAGATGAATATTCATACAAAAAAACATGCTGGAAACAAAGGCCAGTTCCCACCGTGTTGATGCTGGTGGTCAGGTTTGGCTGAGACATGAGGAAACGAAGCAGAATCAGTGGAACGTCAAGTTCTGTGTCAACTTGTAAGGATGTGTTGCGTCGGATGAGCTTCCAAGTTGAATAGTGTACGGGGGTCAAGGGTATGGAAGTCATAATATTCAAACGGCATCATGACAATAATATCACCATCCGAACTTAAGTGTTCAGCTAACCATCTGGGAGCTACATGTGACCGTGAATGAAGCCTATGTGGTCAGACAGGCTTACTTCCTGTTTCAAGCTTCTGGCATGCTGATGTGAGAGAACCATGATCAGATTACCAGACATTGCATTCTCATAGTGTGAGATATAATTTACTAATCTTAATATCACTTTTGTACAGTACATTCATTAAATTACCTGTCATATCCTGAAGTTGTTTGGGTTAAAGTTTGTGTACTTTTGATTACGTTCTTGGGGGTTTTTTATTTTTTATTTTTTTTTAGATCAATCTTAGTTTCTGTCTTTACTTTTATCATAAGCTATTTATTTAGGTAAGATTTATTTGTCTTCATCCATTGCGCTTAACTATTTTTTATTATAGTTGGAATTATAATTTGCCAGTTTCCGTTAGTATTTCTGCGCCTGCCTGGTAACATTTTAATGGTGGCCCAAATGGTCACAAAATTATTTAGCATTATTATTCAGAATGAAGGTCAAGTTGACAGTTTTGCCTTCTGTTTCAAGCTTCTGGCATGCCGATGTGAGAGAAGCATAATCACGTCATTAGGTCATTAGACAGTGCATTTGCATAATGTGAGGTGTGATTCAGACAGTAATGTTAATATGACTGTGTGTGGTGAGTCACTGAATGGAGTTATATCTGTACAGTCAGATTAAATAACATACATAATATCTAATGTCTAAACAAATTTATAATGTTGTTTAGACACAGAATGTTGTGTAGGGTTTTCTTAGGAAAAAGGGTTGTGTTTAAATATTTTAGGATAATTTATATTTAAGCAGGAACAAGAGTTTCCAACTTAACCAGATAGGGGAAAACATGCAAAGAGCTCCGAGTGAGAAGCCTGAACATATACTTAGTGTTCTCTGTAAATACTTCCAGGGTGAGCTCTCAAAACTCCCAGCATGTCTCCCAGTAATCCGGCTAGACAACAGCAGCTATCGGTGGTTAGCATGTGGTCACAGCGCATTTCCACGTCTGTGTTTTCCCAGAATCCTGCAGCCATGCGGGACTGCACATTTGTTCAACATGTTTTTGTGTCGTTTTATTTTTTTTTTTTCCTGCAGCCCAGCATGATTTGTTTGTCACTGTCACACAGTGACTGTCACAGTCTGCTGTAATTTTTTTAATCACGTCTCAAAAAAAATAAAACATAAAAAAGGAAACAAAGCCTCGCTGAATGGGAAAATATGAAATCCTGCTCTTCGAGGACGAAACGTCATGTCTCATGGCGTGTGTGTGTGTGTGTGTGTCAGAGATGTCTGCTTCTGTACTGTACGCTCTGCATGAGCTCAATTCTCACTTTGTTACAGTGGAAAATAATTGGCACTGTGTTGGTTGCGGCGACGCTGGATGTGTCGGGCCCGGTGCTCCTTTTGAAGAATTGAGGAAAAATGAGAGAGAGAGAAAAAAAACCCCCCAAAAAACCCGGAAGCTGCGTTGTAGTTTCAAACCTCTCAATCCATGTCAAATTCCCCAACCACCATGTTCTGACATATGCATCCGCAGCTCAGAGTTCACATCTCGCCCCGTTTCTCTCGCTCGCCGCTCCCTAAATCCCCGAACTGTCATCGCCGAGCAACCAGTGCCGGCTCTGGCGATGGCATCGGGTTTACTTGTCGGGATGAAAGTTCACGGTGGTTTGAATTCAAACAGGCGGTGGGTTCATTAGGAAGCCGGCAACTCGCCTGTGCTTGATCTCTGAGATTCCTCGTGTTTGGCGTTTACGCGGCGACAGCGAAGCCGAGAGGCATTGGAGGAGAACAGACCTGGAGAGCAACGCCAGAGCTGATTGTCGTACAAACAACCAACTTGTGTGTTTGAGTGGGAAGGAAAAGGGGCACCAGGTTGAGGTCAAATTCAAGGCTGGACAATGTGTCGCTGGTGAAATCTATACATATGAGACCTTTCCCGTATGTTTGATTTAAGTGCCTTGTAAAAGTTATCACAGCTTTGTATCATTTTAATGTTGATGTGAGTCCAGCAACACGCCTGGTTTCAAGTGACCAAAGTTCTTCTCTGTAAAATAGCGAGATGAAAATGCAACGATGCAGGATATAATAGGTGATAAAAGCAGAAAGCAACAGTGACATAACTAGTCTAATCCTCTAGCTCAACAAAATTAAAATCAAATGAGTCACTAGAGGAGATTTTCTGGCGGACCTTTTGGACAGGAGGAGGCTGTTCCACAATCTGGAAGCCACAGCTGAAAAAGTTCAATCTCCTTAGAAAGGACAGTGTTATGTATTATCTAGGCACATTTCCAGGTCATTATAGATCACAAGCAAATAACTGTTCATTTCAAATGTTATAAAAATAAATGAAAACATATTACAAATTTATCGCCTTGAAATTGGGCCTCTCTCTTGTCCCGAAACTCCGCCTCCACGGAGTCGTCACCGCATTGTTTTCACCACTTCAATGTTCACCGCACTGCATTCTGGGGGATGTAGGCAGGCGAAAAGGTTTTAGCCGCTCATGCTTTCGTGGCCAGCTACTCAAAGTCGATGGCGTCCACTAACTCACTTGCTCTCTGGTTACCTAGCGACAACCTGCTTAGTGACTGACGCAGCAGGAGTTTCAAGTCTGGCCACGGTGCCGCACAGCCGATCAGACATAAAAAGAACGACGTGGAGAGAAAGAAAAAGCTCAACAAACTGAGGAAAAACAGATTATGTCTACAGTATATCTCAAACCAGAAAAAAACCCAGCAGAAAAATCAATGGTTATCAATATCGGCTGATGTGAAATCCTTATATCAGGATACTTTTTCCAGCCATGTGGTCCAAACGTAGATATACCAGGATTACTTTTCTTCTGTTGTGATTCTTCGATGACTTACACATGCAGCCAGAGCTAAAGGACACGGGTTTAGATCAAAGCATGGAACGCGTTAGAAAGGCCTACTCAAAGTTCAGGCCAAATGCGAGTTGTTAAAACCCTGGACGGTGGACATATGCACCGTTTCTTTCATAAAACGCAATTAACATACCTTCAGGTGTGCAGTTGTGCGACAAACTTCCAAGCGCATGAATAATTCTGCGAGGTGTTTTATCTGCATTTTCATTGTATTCACGAATGTCTCTGTCGCGCGCTCACTTGCAGGTCTCCCGTCTCCTGCTCGGCTTTTGTTTGTTTATGATTCATTTAACTGCAGTCGGCTTTTAAGGGGCGGCACTGGTGGGCTTTTGACTCGCTTTGATCTCCACCATTAAAAATCAGCCCCATGCATTATGTAGAGCCTGCTTGGCGTGTAAACGATGTTTAAGAAAAGCTAATAATTGCTCTGTCTGCCTCATATTTCATCATTTATTCATTCCAGATCTGAGAATTCCAACTCCGACACAGGGGGTCCCTTTAGCTTTTTTTCTTTCGTTCTTTCTTAAATCAAAAGATTTAATAAATCTTTTGATTTATTAATCACCTAGATGAACCTAATTAGAGAAACTTTCTGGAAGAGTTGCGCGCGAAAGCACAATCTGGACTTCTCGACTCCCTGAAACAGGCGTCCGTCTTGCTTTGACGAAGCCTGAAGACGATCCAGAATGCTGCCAGGACGGAAACGTCAACGTCAAAGAAGAAAAAAAGTCAAATTAGAGGACAGCAAGATTCAGATTGTCATTAATAATGTTTCTGTAACTGACAGCTTTAAATAACAAAAGGGGCTCCCACCGGGTACTGTGGTAAATATTTTTGATTTATTTACGTTGGTCTGGTCTGATGAGGCCTTCCTGTTCTCAACATTTAAAATTTGCACATATGTTTCCAACTATTGGATGAAAACTGTTGAAAATCTGCACATTAACATGGTTTATATTTCATTTTGACTTTTTTTAATACAGTATAATAACTCAAACTTAATATGTCCAGCAAACTTATAAAATTATATTAAGCTTTCATTTCTTTTAGATATTTGGTTTCTTTTAGATATGCCAGTAATTGCATATGTTCACCGCCTGCATGTGTGCACACTGTCAAACTCGCCGCTTTATATATGTTATATATATCTAGCATATTAAAAGTGAAATAATACGCTAGATAATTAGTTCGTTTTTGTTTTTTACACATCTTAATGTTCAGACGTCCCAAAGGTTATTTCAGTGTTGTACTTATGTTGCTCATCCTCTGCAGTCTCCTTGGTGCAGGGCAAGGTGCGCACACACACACACACACACATACATGCACGCACACGCACACACACACACACACACACACATGCACACACACGCACACACACACACACGCGCACATGCACACGCACACACACACACGCACACACACCATGCACATATTAACAAAAGGTAATGTGCTCAGTGGGGTACTCCACACATTACCCTTCAGCCGAAAAAATAACATTTTTATGCAAAACCTAAATACTTTTATTGCATTAGCATAATTTCACAGTGAAAAACCGTCTTTGCCTCCATTACCGTCCTCCTCACTGTGTGTGAGATAAACGCAGGTCTCCGCCTGACCTTGTTTGTCACGGTTGCCGTTGTTTTGAACTGTTGAGCTATTCCTCTGACCAGAGACATGGGCAAGCTTAAGTAACTATTTCATTGCTGTGGTTAAAATAAGTGCTGAACATTTCAGCTTTTATTTGTTTAAATATTTTCAGTGGCACCCAGGGCCGGCCCGACGTAGAGCAAGATTGTTGGGATTTTTTTCCCCTCCTTAATATATAAAAACAATATTTGACAAACGTCCAGCTATCTCAGGTTACCTCCCTATGATTGTACCATTTATTTACGACGTCAAACGTTGTGACAAAGAAGCACGGACAGGAAAAAGAATTCCACGGGAAACGTGTCACGCGCGTACTGAGCACATAGCAGAACCTGTTGTGTTTCGAAAATAAGTGAGGGGAAAAAAAATCTCTGAGCAATTTAATCTCGAAGGATGTTTTAGTCGTTGTTGTTAGGCGCAAAGAAGATTAACAGGTTCGTGTTCCGACGATCCGCCGCCGCCACACGCCGCTTTGACCTTGTCCTCCCTGCGAGCGCCTTCCTCTGTAACGAGAGATTCTCCTTTTTGGCAAATGCCAGTAATTACATACGTGCACCGCCTGCACATGTGCACACCGTCAAACTCGCCGCTTTAATTATTCAGAAGAAAATAACCAAAATAGCGTTGAGGATCAGGTGTCTATTTTTACTCAAAAGAAGGTTGATCTCTCTCTCTCTCTCTGTCTCTCTCGCCGTCTCTGAGCAATTTCAGATGCCGTGCAGAAATCTGTCATCATCCGCGATCATTAAAGGGAGCTGCTTCGGAGAGGCTTTTTTCTGTTGTTGTTGTTTTTTTTTTTCTTGTCAGCGGATGTAAACATACCGCACACTGGGGGATTTATCTGATAACAATGTCAGAGTGGGTTGACAGAGCTTTTTGTTTTGTCTCTTTGTCCCCCACGAAAGCCTTTCGAAGAGGCGCTTCGGCGTGGGCCCCGGTTCACGTTGCAGCCGCTGTCGGGCGCAACTTGTAGGCCTTTGTTTTCCGACAGCTCCGGCGGATGAAGAGGATCGCTATCTGATTATATTGACAAGCCAGAGGCGTCATTAAAGAGGGGCGTCTTTTGTGTTGTAAATAAACACCTGGGAGAGAGACTGATCTCTGGGAATAGGATGCAGAGACAGGAAGCGCCGAGCTGACAGCTCAACGGTGGCAGAAAGCCGTCGGTTTCTTTTTATTTTTGATTTTTTTATGCAGCGTGGAGAGAAATTTCGAGAGAAAAACCAATGATTGAGGCGGCCGCGTTGGGTAAAATGTGCTTTTTTTTTTACTTTACATCATGTTGTGATATCAAGTCCCTCGTCACAAACATAGCTGGAGCGTTGCCTTGATTCTTATGCATGTTTGAGAAATCCTTTAACCCCCCGTGGCAACCATAAAGGTAACTCCTGGGCGGACCCGGCGCTGAAGCTCCTCAGGGCTGCAGATTCCAACTTCCTGACCTCGTTATTCGACCTGCGTTTCAGTGAAACGCTGGTACAAATGTTGGTAGCAGGTTAACAGAGGGGCCATGTTGACGTCCTGAAGTCAGAGTTCAGGAGGATAAAAACTGCTCAGGAAGAGCAGTTTTTATAGCGACAGGCCAAATTCCAAGGTGTTAAACTACAAAGTCAGTTTCCTCTGTAAGTTATATTATATGTAAAGCATTTTTTATAACGTGGGAGGAGTTGCTCGACTGTGCTACAAAATGGCTCTGGATGCCTGGAAAACACATATTACTGCCCCTTTAAAAGCCGGTGTTGTGCTAGTGGCTCCGTTCAGATCTGTGATTGTGCTCCATGCCGCTGTGGTATTAAGGCTTATGGAAACTCATCTCTGTGATTACAATCAAGAGCGGCCAGGATGCTCACATCCCTCCGACTGCCATGTTTCATACTGATAATGAACCATTCATTTAGCCTAATTTGCTGTGGGACTCTAGTAATCTTCCCCTTGAGTTAAGATGGAAAATGAGCCGCCGTAATCTTCCCATTGTCTCCTCCGTGTTTGCCTGGGTGTTTGAGTTTGTGTGTGTGTGCAGAAAATGGAAGGCAACGCGTCTGTCTCTCAGTTCAAGCTGCATTCCAGGCCTTGATTGTGTTTGTTTTTACCTGAAGAGGTTCTCTAGGGGATACATCATTTGAATGTTTAATAAGAGGCTGCCGCAAGCCTCAACCCCGCAGCCCCCAAACACTTCTGGTGCTTTGCTTAAAGTTGTAGAAGGCAAACTGTGGCCGGATGCAGAGAACTGCATAACTGGACTGAATTAACGGTGGAGTTTTGTGTGTTTTCCAGCAACAGAGTGGCATTTTGTAGCACAATCAAGTAGCCATGTTACCTTCAGTTGTTGTAAAAAAATGCTGTATACATCAAACATCAATCACAGAGGAAGAGCTTCATCGTCAAAGGTCCAACCAGACGTTTTGCACAGTGGAATGGTTGCCACGGGAGATTAAAGGACTTCCCCAAACATGCATGAGACACACCTTTGTTAGGGACTTCAGGACTATGAGGTACCAGGTTCCTTCCCTTAATACGGGTCCAGACTTACCGTCCCGTATTGAGGCTTGTTTCTGGTGAGAATTGAACTTTGCTAAGGCAAGGGGGCCCTTCGTTGCCAATTCTGTTTGAAATCTTTACAGACAGAATGTTTAGGTATAGTTAGGATCGACTGGATCCGTTTCGGTGTCTGCTTTTTGCAGATGCTGTGGTCCTACTGTCTTCATCAGACCGCGAACAACTCCCAACTTTCACCGGAGCAGAAAATCAGCGCTTTCATGGTTCGGGTTGGAAAGGGATAGAATTCCCTCTCGGGATCAAGTACAAGGGTTTCGCCTCAAGCGGAGGAGTTTCAGCAACTTGGGATCTTGTTGACGGTTGAGGGAAAAGTGGAGTGTGAGATCGACAAGCCGATTCACGTGTTGTCCTGGTCTGTTGTGACGAACCAAATGGTGAAGCTCTGGACCGTAAGAATGAGATCACACGTAGCGGCGACCAAAATTAATTACCCTGAAAATTATGCAGCGCTGGTGCTTGATTATTTTCCCCTTTTGACCAACCGTGACTGCTGCTCTAGTTGTCCCCTTTGCAGACATGTATCTCCATTTAAAACCCATAAAACATGTTATATACATATATATTTTTTTAAAGTAAGTTGGCCTTAAATAGAATAAAGCCAAATAGTCCTGCCTTGTTGTATATTTTCTCACAGGGCACGACTGTTCAAAAAAACAACAACAAAGTGCTAATATAGCTGCTGAAAGGTCTAAATAGGGAATGAGTTGGATAACGTGTTTTTTTCCTTTCACAAGCTGTAAAATTTGAAAATAGAACAGCGGCGAGAAGTGTCGGCGAAGCATCGGGGCTGTGGATTGATGCTGCGCATCCAACCACCAAAGGTATGAGGCCATGCAATGCAAAAATGAAATGAAAGCCATACGTCATTGTAAGGGTGAGACACACCAACCTGGGGCGTTTGTAACCAATGACAGCGAACAGTCTGATCGTTCAGCGTATGTTTGATGGCTCAACGGCGTTTGACATTATTTTGTAGTTCATACACACATTAGAGAACAATTGTTAGCAAATTGGGTGGTAAATCTTTGCCTTGATTGTATTGAATGTAGACCTGAGTCGGTGGGTGGTGCTTTATACACGGGAGATTAAGGTTAGTGTGCAATCGGGTCAGAATCTTGACGTATAAACAACGTCAAGTGGACAAAATGAAACCGAAATCTGAGTCGAAAAGTTTGTTTATGCCCTTCAGGATTAAGATGGGCTGTTTAAGATGTGAAGCTACTTAATAGGAACATAGATCATCATCATTAGTGGTTAGTTCAAAGCACCAACGTGCCAATTATGGCCTGAGATATCTGCCTGTGTGGCTTTAGACTCTTGAACTTGTTTTTTTTTTTTTTTTTTCTTTTTCTCTAAAGATTTTCAAACACCAACTCGTTGTTTGTGTCATTAATTATCCATAATTAGGCTCAACTGAGAATCCCCATCTATTCATTTGATAAATAGATTTTGGGTTATAAATAAGCTGTTTCAAAAAATCAAAAGTCCAAAATTTGACTAACAACAAAAAGATGTCGGGCCAAATTAAGCAAATCCTAACAAAAACGGAAGAGTTATGAAGCCACGCTTTAACGAGTTGAACCCGTTTAGTTGTAATTTGTCTCCGCCTAATGAATGCGTCAAATTTCAGTTTGAAGTTTAGCTCCGATCATCAACCGACCGCGGCACCGAGAGCTGACAGCTTCGCCTCGCCGCTGTGAGCGTTATGAAACATGCAGGGCTCTTATGACGCGCATCAATCATAATCCTGTCCAGCTTCCTCAAAGCCGACGCTCTGCGTCGCCTCTGGAACGTCTGTTTGCTACCTGTGCGAATCCAGATTTCCCCCCCAATCTTCCTAGCTCTTCTTAAGTAGCTTACGTTTGAGGTTAGTAGTTTGTTTTTGACAAAGCGTGCTTTCGATCTTCATAAGCCGCTTGAACGCTGACCCTGTGAAACTTTTCTGCTGGGGGATGTGACCATACTTTTGATTTTTGCGAGTATTTCAGGGGAAAATTGGAGCAAAGCGTCAACTGTGTCATGTAGAATCTGTGATCGGAACAAGCGTCAAGTTCAGGTTTGACTAGAGAATCATGTACAGCCGTGAAAAAATGGACAAAATGAAAACACTGCATTTAATATTCAATTCTTTAAGAAGGAAAGTTCACGTGACGATGAAAAGTGATGTAAGTAGAACAAAATAAAGAAATTGAAATGGTTTTACTTAAGAAACAAAAGTTGTGGCGACCTGTCCAGGCGCCTCTCGCCTGAAACTTCAGCTGGAGACAAGCGCCAGCACCTCCTGACCCCGTTAGGGACGAGGGCGTTAGAAAATGGATGGATGGATGGAGGTTCGCAAAGCCTCTTCTACACTAGTTCAGATTTGAGTTATAAAAGTGTTTTTTATATATTTCTTCTTGTGTGTGTGAGTGTGTGTGTGTGTGTGTATGAGACAGATAATAAGCCTCATTACACTCATGTAGCACTGCTACTATTGCCGTGGTAATGAAACGTTTTTCCGGACCAAAAACAACCAATCAGAGCCAAGAGGATGTTAATTAAGCTCGTGAATACGCTGTAAAGTGAGCTGGTGACGGAGGAACGACTCACAGTTACAGAAAAACTGTTTTTTCACCAACCTCTGTGGCTATGCTAACTAGCTTTAGCATTCATGGCAGGCTGCGCTAAATCTTTATCCAGCACAGTCAAAGAGAGAGACTCTGAAAAGCATACACAAGCTTGATTGACAGCGATTGATGAAAATGTTCTAGATCCATTGGCAGATTAGTTCACTGATAACAAGACATTTTCTCCATAAGTAAAATAATCTGAAAATAAATTTAATGCAAATTCCTATATATTGGTGAAAAGTTACTTCTAAGTGACTTTTTGTCATATTTCAAGTTTACTAAGATGTTTGCTCCAGAAACTAGACCAAACATTCTTGGTAAGATTTCAGATTTTTTGCAATGTATAATTTATTGAGTTCTACATGGAGACACCCTTCATCCCAATACCAGCACACAGTAGAAAATGGGACGGCACCACAACTAATAACATCATTTGCAGACATTTTAATTTTTTTCCCTGCTGAAGATTTTAAAATCTCCCTTGCTTGTGCGTACGCTGATGACGTTTCTTTCAGCGTTGCCGACGAACAAGACACATACATGCCTGTGTCTGGGTATGTGCTCTCTCTCTCTCGCTCTCTCTCTCTTCTATTTCTTTTCCTTGCACTCAGTCGATTCAAGGTGTAAAACAAGAGATAATGGCAGCGTTTCATAAATAATGCAAAAGACAAATCTGCTTCCTGTGTGTAGTATTTGTGTGTCCATGCAAGAGTGAGACCGCCCTGTCAGCACTCTGGCTTCTCTTCACTCCAGCACCTCCCTGACATCCAAGAGAGACCCCCCCCCCTCCACCACCACCACCACCACCACCACCCTGCAGGTGGAGGTTTAATCCACTCCCTGCCTCGCTCCCTTCTCGCTCCCTTCTCGCTGTCTCCAAACAGTCGTGGAACACACACTCGCGGTGTTCAGACACCCTCCATCAGGTTTTAATCTCAGAACGCAACGCTCCCCGCACCTTGCTCCTCCTTCCCCACGGGCTGACTAAGACGGAACAAAAAAAATACGGAGAAGACAAATGACTCATTTTATGGTGCAAGAAAATTACTGCCTGGGAGACATTACAAGGTGTATGTATATATTTGTTGTAGGAGGGGATGAGATTTAAGGCCTATATTTTGCGAGAATTACAAACAATGGAGCAGGTTGGAGGAAAACGTGCAGCCGGTTTGCAAATGAGAGGCTTGTCTGAGGAAGCGAGTTCTGATCGTATGCCGTGACATTCTGCGTATGGCCCGCTGTAGATGCTACGCTATGCCTCCTGGACGAGTTCTAGCTTGAATCGATAATGGATAAAACATTGTAGTGGGAAAAAAAGTGAACTGCAGTGTTCAGGATGTTTTCTCGTCCTATAAGAAAAATGCACTTTAGCAAATTTTTGGTTCACTGGACAGTTACCAGAATGTGTGGTGTTGTGGGTGGAGGGCATGTTAACCTGTAAACGTAGCACCTTATATATTCCGGCTGGATGATTGTTTGTGTCCTAGAACTGCTAAAATCTGACGCGACTCCATTTTTGTTTTGCCTTTGACTCATGTCCTCTTTTTTTTGTCAATTTTTTTTAGTACTTCTCGGAAGGAAGGCCCTGCGGGTGAGGGTGTGAACAGGGTTTGTTTTTACTAGTTTGGATCATTTGACACAGTGCGGTGTGAAAGGGAACCGCACCAGCTGAATATGCAACAAATGTTGCACTTTTGTTCCCCAATCAAACCGAGTCTACCAGACTATCGGGTGTGAAAAAAGCCTGACACGCCACGTTGGACTCTACTTGCAAAAAACAACAGCGTGGGGTGAAGTGCCCGCTTGACGGATGGCTCGATCTGTGCATCTGAACGACAGGAACGCTGCTTATCATGTTCCTAATCGTCAGGCGACTGACATCTGTCACCTTCGGTCTCCCTTCTTCCAGAGTCTCTTCCTGGCCTCTGAACACACACCGACGGCGTCTGGCAGGCAGCTGAAAACACACAAACACACACCCTGTTCCGTCATAGTGCCAAGTCCCCGCTTTCCCAAGCATCTCTGCCACTTATCTCTCTCATCACTCAAACTGTTTGCCGTAGCACTCCTCCTTCCTCTGCGGCGCGTTGAAAAAGGAACAAGACGGACGGAAAGGGACAGGGGGAAGACAGAGCGGACGATTCATTCATTCGGGAGGGCTCATATGTTCTGAAAGGTGCTGCTTTGGCAGCGAAAACCGTCCTCTGACACGTGTCCGATTGATACGTCGAAGTGGCTGCCCACTCAGCAGAAGCGATGGAACAATTCCTCTCGTCTGCAGATTGGGAGATGAGGAACTAATGTTTGGGGCAGAGGGAGGGGAGAGAGAGATTGAAGTGCCACAACCGGCTGAGGATTCCAGCTATCACCTCCGGCACTCGCCGGGTCTTGTCTTATCGATTTTATTTATGTCCCGCACATCATTGCTTCCAACTCTTCTTCCCGGTCATCATCACCACTAGCGGTGGCCATTACGTCCAGCGGCTTTATTTCACTGCAGTCCATCCAGCGGCGTAACGAGCAAAAGCTGTAATTATAACAGCCTTCTTGCGAGAGCGATGGACTTGCACAGAAATAATAACAGAAGCTTTTATCTATAAAATGGCTAACGCAGGGTCAGTTGACGTAATAATGTACGTCAAATGTGGGCAAATAAGTTTGGAATAATTATCCATTGAATACATGACAGTGAGAGTGATGAGGTACATGTGTTTTTTTTACTTCCAGATTTGGAATGAAAGCATTCCCAGGTATAGAATCGGAGATCTAGAGAGGAAATGGGATTCATTGGATTAATACGGATTGTGAAAATTGAGACTGTTATCATCAGTAGTTTGACTGGAGGCCCCAAATCTCCAGAAAAACTCTCGCTCAAGTATTACCCCACTTGACATAGAGATGTACATGGGGAAAAAAAAGGTACACGGTGCGGCGTGAAAGTGAACCGCAGCAGCTGGAGTCGGAACAAATGTTGCAGTTTTGGTCCCCAATCAACCCGCGTCAACCCGACGAACGGGTTTTTGAAAGCGCCTGCCGGGCAACGACGGCATTAACCAGAGAAGCAGAGATCAACAACCAAGTTATGGAACATGTCAAAAGACAAAAGTCCAGATTAAAATCTGAGATGCCGTGGAGCGACTTTACACAGGCTGTACATGCTTAAACAACAGTAGTTTTATTTTCATTCGTTGTTTAAGGAGCATAACCAGAACGTGCTGGAGATCCTTACTGGAGCCGGTTCTGCTCCGCTGGATTCAGCTACGCAGTCCTTTCCTCCAGCTTTAGGGTTTTCGCAGCCATCCTGTTTGTTGTTGGTTTTCCGTTCCTGCTGGAGAGCTTCAGCTTTTCTCTTTCCTCACGCTGTTTGCCTGCGCTCGGCAGGCGCCATGCGGCTGCAGCTTTCCAGCTCTTCTTAGCACATGAAATAATGTTGCTGTTTTTCTCTTGTTTACATCCACACAGCAGGCAGCCGATCTGAAATCTATTGGGGCTGAAGGGATTTTTCTGCTGGAAACTTTTTCCTCTCTGTAAGCAGCAGAACATTATGTGTTTTCTACTCTTAAGTAGAAGAGATCTCACTTCCATTTGCACTTTGAGCTGCCTTGATGCTGAAAAAGTACTGTATAAATGAAACTTCTTCATTAAAGGGGCAGTCTTAAGTCAAATCAACCTTTCTTTCAGCTTTACATCATGTTATAAAGTTAGTCCCTCATCAAAAACATGCCAGGAACGTTGCTTTCATTCTCTATGGATGTTTGAGAAATCCTCTAATCTCCCGTAGCAACCATTCAGCTGTCCAAAAGGCCTTCAAGGACGAAGCTGCAGTCTCCAAACTTCTGCATTACAGAGCGACTCAACTCAGATCCTGCAGACTAGCCAGCAGCAATTAGCAAACACCGGGTGGACCTGCGCATCTGCTGGGCTCATCATACGAGCTGCTTCTCAGTGAAACACTGGTGAAAACGTTGTTAAAGGGTTAATAAAAGAGCAAAGTTGTGATGACTTCCTGAAGGCGGAGTTTCAGAAACAGCAGGGGTTTCTTCAAGAGAAAGAGGCCCATTTTCTAAGAGCTAAACTACAAAGTCAAATATCTCATGTCTGTTACAAATGTGGCAAAAGCTTTTTTTTTTTTTGACATTTCTCTATTGTTGAAACCTCCCTCCGCCCCCACAATTTTGCAAATGCTGTGTTTCAATTAAGTCAGAACCACTTCCTGTCTTCTTTGTGTTTTCCGCCTGTAGTAACATCCAGACATCGATCACTTGACAAGGGTTTCCATTCCAGTTCTGTGAATTTCGCTAATTTTGATACGACTGGAAAACGACCTCATCATAGCGCAAAACCCTAATCAAAAAATTTCTGTTTTTTTTTCTTTTTTTTTTTTTTCTTTTTTGCCCTGTTTCCATCAAATGAAATTATTTTTGTAATTCCACTTTGCACAATTACCAGGTCAATGTGAGCTGGGACTCCGCTTAATGCACTTTTACTATAACAGTAATTAATATCTCTGGGATCTGTCCCTTCACAGATAAATGACCTATCACTGGACAATGTGCAGCATGTACATACAGGACGGTTGCTCTCTGACTCTTTCACATCTGCACTCCTTTTGAATCGGCTCTCAGCGGCTCGGTCCAACAAAAGCAATTCACTGTGAAGCTCGGCTCGCTGATTCACTTTCTGCTGGCACCGTTGCTGAAAGTGGAATGCTGATATTACCAGTCAGAAAGGATTGCCTCCTGAGAATGTGCCTGACGCTGCTGCCGTTTCTCTGAGGAGAACTTATAATGGCCTAGCCAACAGTGACATGTCGTATGAGGAATCCTATAACGCCTCTGCCGTACGCAGGAGGAGAGGGGGGTTTATTTTGGCTCACTACTCACTGAACTGTAGTGATGCTCCCATCGGCTTCCGGATGGCAAAACACAATGCATCTGAGCCAGGCTCCCGCTCGTTACGTTCAAGACAAGAAACTGCCTGTAATGATGCACCGAGCGCGTCCAGTGTCTGAGTGCCATCGTTTCATTTGTTTCGGCTGAGCATTTGCGTGCGTCGCGGTGCGTTCTGCCCTGACCTGATCACATCCCGTAAACACCGCTCAGTCTACAGCGACCTGCAGAGAGAGATTCGATTTCGAGACTTCGGGGGAAGTATGTGGGAGCCTTTAAACTCAAGAGCACGCGCCCGGATTTGGAGTTGCTAATGTCCGTTCTGGCCACGTTAGAGTTAGCAGCAAACGTCGTCAGCAGAAGTCGGAGACCCTAACCTGAGGTCCCCTGAAAACCTTTGCTGTGCCCAGAAATTCTGGACATAAAAATTACATATAGAATCAGTGACCCGGGTTAGCCTTGGCAGAGTCCAAACTTTAGCCGAGACCAGTTCAACTTAATGTGCGCAATGCGGACAAAGCTCTGACACTAGTGGCACATAGACCCAAAGACCAGTATGAACCTGAAGTACCCTCTGTAGGACCCCCGAGGGACATTGTCAAACAGTTTTCGCCAACTCCAAGTTTGCAAAACCCATGTAGAGTTGTTGGTTCGGCATCCAGCCTTCCAGGCTCTGCTGAGAGTCTAGAGCTGGTCCAGTGTTTCACAGCCAGGCTGAAAAACCACACTGTTCCTCCTGAATCTGAGATTGACATGGATAATGATGAACAGACTTTTCAAGGATGGAATTGATGTAAAGTTGGATGGTGGGGAAATCCTGAGGAAGTAGAGGTTTGTCCTCATCTGTCTTAGTCACTATGCTGTTGTGTCCTTGAGCAAGACACTTTTGGTGAGTTCTGCTATTGGTAATATTTTTGCCATTTATATTTACCATAGAAGAAAACCTGACAGGAACTGCAGTTTTTGTCTTTGAATGGCCTCCATTCATTCTGACAGAATGTGAGCGTTTTGCAAAGACAAATGGACAAAATGTTTGTGTCTCCATGTCAAAAAGTATTCTGGACAGACTGAATGCAAATGCTACAGTTTTGGGATTTTTGTTTCTAAAAATGAAAAAAGTCATGTTTCATTTTCCTGTTGCTTAGTGTTATATTATAGCACATACACCTATAAATTGCTTTAACGCTTCTTGTTGTAGTATCATAAAATGTGAAATGGTTCAAGAGATGCAGACTCTAAAAAGTGTGGATTTGCACCAAATTTTGCTAATTTAAATAAATAAAAAATGTTATTGGGGCAACAGGAGCCGAAGTGCTAAATAATACTCATTTAACACTACGCAAGCATGCTCCCCCGTGCCACACTGGAGTTTACAGCTGATGTTAATGCCTTGACTGCAGCGTGAAACCAGGAGGCTGACGCCATGGAGACGGGACTGAGCGGCAAGCTGCAACAACGGCGAGGATGCGAGACCAGTCAGGAACGAAATGAGACACATCCAGGATAAATGACTGCCGCTTAATCCGTTTACTGTCTCACACCAGAGTTATTGAACCTGTATTCCCCAGGCGTTAAACTTATCACCGCGGCTACAGTCACTGTTCTGCCTCACGAAGCCATCATTTACACCGCTTCAGAATATTTTGATAATTTTTGCTGCACCTCTTCTTTTTTTTTTTCCTCCTCAATAACCCTTCCTAAATTTTTATGCTTTTGGTAATATTTATCCATTAAAAAGTTTGATTTGTAACAGTTGCATGACTTGACTTTATCTTGAAAACGTGCGCAGAGCAGTGGGTTTTGATATTGGCGATGTGGGCAAACTCATGTTTCCACACAGCTTTTTTTCTGCATGTAAGACACTTAATTGTTATAAAGGTAAAACTGTCCACAGCTGTTTATGTTCTACCAATATGCCTCTGATTTAGAAAAAGACACCCGGCCTAATCTAATCGAGACTGAAGCAGCGAACGCACGCGCCGGAGTTGGTCGCCTGCCAAGGCAGAGAGATTTTTATTCCTGGCATGGAGATTCGTCATCCACTGTTATCCGTCCCAGTTAGTTGTTGGGTCAGACTCCAGCTAACTGTATTATTTCCCACCACCTGTTAGTCACACATTTATCACTGTAACCCAGCTGCCTTGGGAGAGGTTCAAATGTCAGCAGCTTTAATTTTGTCCCTTTTTTTTAAAACTGAAAGTTTACAAGGTTTTCACCAATGAGAATCTCCTGAGATTGATTATTTTCATTTTAATGCATGGGAAAGAAAATGTCCATTTTGTTAAACCAACATCAGCATCAAACCTGATACGTGTCATTCCAAAACAGACCGAATGTCTGTGCGTTGTTGTTGATTTTTTCTTACACGTTTGTTCAAATTGTCGTGAATATGATACACATAATCTGTGAAAAGATTGAGCTCCTCCACATCCTCCCGGAGCTGCTTCTGTCGTCTGAAGACTTGGAACCGCTCCCGGTCAGAAACGACCAATCAGAGTCAGGTGGGTGGGGCTTAGAGCTGTCAACAAACCTGGTAAATGTGCTATCAGCACAGAAACAACGTATTATTCCAGAAAAACTGTTAATCCACCATAATTGGCGGACGTGCTAACCAGCTTTAGCTTTGCCTGGCAAATATTTGACTTTTCAAACTCAGAAACGTCCAAACTTTTTTCTAGAAAATTTCTGAGAATAATCTAAAAACTTCGGAGTGTTTTTATTTTTTTTATTTCGTTGTATATTAGAAAAACTTAACAGTTAATATTTTAATCGATCTTGTCTCACATGCCTGAAAATGTGAGGCGAGAGCCAGACAAGCCTAAACCAAAGCAGGAATCTTACCGTTTTCAAAACAGCTAAAATGTTCAAAGTATGATTTACGTGAACATCTTTTCATCAAAGCGTCATCATGTATGCGTTGCTGTGCTATTTATACAGGCGACGATGATCATTGAGTGAACTCTCTTGATATAAAAATAAACCAGCATAAAAAGAAACAAAATATATCAAAGCAGATTAAATTATCACCTTTTATTAGCCTAGAGCAAAAATGCACTACATGTCCCACTGTCAGTACGTGTCAAAGTAAGAGCCTGCTTTGTATTTTCAGCTTACAGCGATTACCACATCATTCTGCTAATTATCAGCATCTATAAACTGATACTATGTGGCTGGAAAACATAATGTTTGATAAGATATTAAACATACTTTTAATTTAGTCTTCAATATTTTTATTGGCCCTGATATATTCTAATCTTACATTGTTGTTTTTAATTAGCTTTAAGCAAACAATTATCATAATTAACAGAAGGTACTTATAAATCAGTGAAATTAATCTATATAATGTGTTTTTACTTTGTAAAGGAGTCAAATTTACTAAACATGATTTATGTTTTTAGCCATCCAGTTTATGAGTCGTTTTCTCAACTGCAGTCTTTGGTTTTTTTAAATGTGCTCAAAACGTTGCCTGTATTCTGCTAATGTGAAAACGCCCCCACAACTTTGCAACTGCGACGTTTCCATTAAATGAGAAACGAAATAAAACTCACACATAAATAGGTTTGTTCACGAGCCAAGTCTTTCAAAAACATGCCACGCCGTCTTCCTCCTGCCACTTCCTGTTGTCTTCTTCGTCTTTTCCGCCAGTAGTAGCATCCAGTTGTTCATCGCATGACACATGAAGCAAAAAAAAGTGTTTCTCCAGCAGTTTTGCGAAACACCCTAATTTCAATATGGCAGAAACACCGTCTCATCCAAGCGCTAAAACGTTTTTCTTTTTTTTTAATTTCCATGTTTCCATTATGCAAATTTACTGTTGTAATTCCAATTCACGTAATCATATGGTTAATGGAAAACCTTTTTTAGTTTGACTTCCCCCAGTCGGCTCACCTTCTGCTCTTCTGCTAGCTAAAAACATACCTTGTCATAACTAGGCAAAAACGACAGCTGTTAAACAGAAATCACAACTCATAAGATATGTTCAGCTAAGTATCATACGGAGCTAACGATGAAGTGTCCAAGGACTGATGAGACAGGCGAATGTCTCAGATAAAAGTCTGGAACAAAGGCAAGAAGTGAAATTCACTGACAAAGGTTTGCTAATATGGTGAATGTTTGAATCTTGTGGAAGTAGAACGCAGCGTCCAGCGGAGAAAAACACCCAGCGGAAAATGTCATCCTCATTTTGTGTCAGTGTGGAGAAACGCAGAGAGACTAAACGAGAGACACTGGAGTCAAAGAGATGCGGGAAGGAAAAGGGGGGGGGGGGAGGGCTTCACAAGGTCAATCATGCATTTGGGGGACGCTCGACCTCTCATCTTATTTTCCAGAAAACAGCAAAGCGCTCTCGCCCCGAGACACACGAACGCCGCGGAGTGTTTGTGTCCGGTTAAATCTGAGCGCGCAGTGCTCCTTGGAAAAAAATAAAAAATACAAAAAAAATCATAATAACAAAAAGGATGAAATGGCTACGACTGCAAAATACAAACCCGACTGTGTTCCAGAAGCACAAATACCACAGAGGTCTGTGACACCATCACGAAGAAACATCCCGACATCCAGAAAGGTCATAATCCGCTTCCAGGTTCTGCCTCTGTCTGCAGAAACCTGTGAGCCATCTCATCAGGAAAACAGACTGCACAAACACAACACACCAGCTAAAATCATATATATATATTTTTTTATACACTGCTGAACATAGTTTTTGCAGCTCAATCATTTCTACTTTTAACCAGACAAACCCAGTCTATTTTAACTTTTAAAATGCCGTTCTTGACGCCCAGTGCTATTTGAAAATGGCAGAACGCACACTGCTTTCAAATTTAATTCCTAAAACCAAGAATAAAATTAAATGAACCGGGTTGGATTTTGCTTGAAGCGCATGAGGGAATGAAAAAAGGAAGTGACACGACAATATTGACTCCAAAGTGGCATTTTGCTAAACGTCAGGCTGCCAGAGGAGATGAAGCTCAGCTTTATGAACCGCCATGGTGGACAGGAAGTAAGATTCTGACTCGTGACACACATCTGAAAATCTTAACGTCATTTGAGGCTGGCCTTTATCTTGATCTGGGTTTAAGTCGTTGTTTTGTAAGTCTCACATTTTTCCACACAAGTCCAAAGTCAAGACAGGCGATGTCTGAATCAATTCGAGGTCCTAAATTCTAAATTTTCAGTCGTTAACAAGTTTTGTAGTTGAAAATGTTACTTTTTATAGTTGTAAGTAATAGAATAGAATAAGAATTTATAACCAGAAACACTAGCAACACAATCTGAATGTGTAAGAAATGACAACAATCAGGGGTGATTGTTGTTTTCAATAATAAACATACATATGTTTTGAAAACACAAATGAGAAGTATGGTTCAAAAGTTGTGCTCTTTTTTTATGTTTAAGTTTTAGATTAAATAAAGTATTTTTGAATTTTTAGATTTGACTCATCCAGACGTGTACGCTGACTCAGCAAATAACACAGCTGGTAAATAGAGACATGATAATTACAATAAAAATTAATTGAATTTCTATACAAAAAAAAATAAAAAATAAAAAAATCTCCATTTTACACAAATGTGGCTTCCAAAAGTATTCATACACCTTAAACTTTTCCAACTTATTTCAATGGATTTTCTTTTTTATGTGAAAGACATAAAATTTATATCAAATACGTTTGTGTGTTAGACAAATTATCTAAGTTCATTTACTTTTATTTGAAAGTTTATGTTTTCATATTATTATTCTGTGTGTTGTTTTCTTGATTCTTTATTTTATGGTATACTCTTAACTGTTTTTTAGGTTTTCTCTTAAGGGTTAGAAATGTTTACACATCCTTGTGTTACGAGCTGCTTTGATCATTATCTGTATCCTGATAGCGGTCATCCTTGTGTCCCAGCAAGGGGATGTCAACGGAAGACTTCCAGAACATCCTGTGGGGAAGTTTATTGGTCAATTGTTTGCATGATTGTGTGAAAAAGCCAACCTCTTTGTTTGTTAACATAATAAAAGGCAGTTGGGGACTGAGAGCCGGCGGAGTTGATCCCAGACAGCGTTTGGCAGCGGTTCTCCGCGTCGGGCTCTTCTCCCCTCTTCTGCAGAAAAGTAATTTGTGTCTTTGGTTGATTCTTGCAGGTTGGGGAACAAAATAAACCCAACAATATGTTAGTGGTTGTAATTTTGACAAAATATGGAAAAGTTCCAGGGGTGTATTTGTTAAAGGAAAACAAAAAGAGGTTCACGCCTCATGTCTTGCGTTCCAGAGTCATGGAAGATGAACTCTTGAACAGTGTCGCTATCCGACCCTGATGCCCACAGACCCGGCTGCCGCCCCGGCTGTCATCCCCTGACGGCGACTGTGCTCAGGTCGGCGCGTTCGGTCGCCGAGCGCCGGAGCGTTGAAAACTCGTCCGTCACCGGGGCGCGCCGCCTTTTTTCCTCGCAAACTCCGTCCAAAGCGTCACGGGGAGTTGGGACTGTCAGCTCAGGTTCTGCCTGGAAACCGGAAGCTGCAGGCCACCCGCGCTGACTGAAAGGAGCATCGGCACGCGACGAGTGTGTTGCATGTCTGCGTGTGTGTGTCCTCCCGACACAAACATGGGTCACTCAGGGTGACGGAATACCGATGACCCGACCTGACCCAACACGCTCTCACATCCACCCAGGAGCGCCTTCCATTGTAAACGGCACCAACACTTTGCACGCACAAGGTTCAAACGATGTTTTTTGGGGAAAGTGCATATGTGTAGCACACGCACACACACACACACACACACACACACACACACACACACACACACACACACACACACACACACACTGAGGCTCCAGTATTGATTAATAGCATGTGAAGGCTCCCTCAGACACGCTTTGCATTTAAGCTAAAAGGGTCATGGTAGACCCCGGAGAATCATCAGTCCTGCAGTCCTTTAACTCCTATTGACAAGTTCTCTAAACCCCCAGAAGGCTAAGGCTAGCGCTGGCAGACACACCGGCTCGCTAACGCACAAACAAAAAGGCAACTTTTCCCGCCACAAACACAAACCTCTCTCTCTTCCTCCCTTCCTGTCGGAGTGGAGTTATTCCTCTTTAAAGTGGAGCTTTTGTAAATGCGAATAATTCATCTAAAGCCCTCTTTCTGAAACGAGGGGAGCGCTAACACGAGACGCCCTGAGTGGCACAATTACACTTATCGCGCGGCGCCGTGAGCCACATTAACACCGGCTCCCCTGTTCAGACCCGCCAGAGCGACGACTCCCACAATGCAACACTTCTTCAACGCCAAACGAGCTTAAAGCGAATGAGAATCGCAGAGGGTAGAAGAAACGGGGATCATTTAGCAGCACAATCGCCCCGCATGAGGTTTGAAGAATACATTAGGGGAGGGGAGGACAAACTCAAAAGACACACACACACACACACACACACACACACACACACACACACACACACACACGCACGCACGCACGCACGCATGCAGAAAAAAAAATTATGTAAAATTGTGACAAACCCTTGATGCAAAACATCCATTTGGAAGTTTGTTTTCACGTGTATTCCCTGAACTATCTTAATAATTCATTACCTTTTTATCATCAAAGAGATAAATCAGCGATGCGAGATAAACAGGAGAAGTGCTGAGCCAAACATTTCTTAATTGATGCAAAATAAATGAAGAAAAACACCTTTTTTGTGGCGGCTTTACATTTTTTATTACTATTATTATTATTTTTCAGAAGACAGAAAAAAAGAAAAACAGTTAAAATTGTTACTGGGAGGCAGAAGCTTGGAAACTGCACCTCAGAGGAGGAGCTACGTCCTTGTAGGCGGGGCAAGGTCCAACAAAGCATTTCACACAGTTTAATGGTTGTTACGGGAGATCAACGAATTTCATAAACATGCATGAAAGAATCAAAGCAGGTATCGTTTTCTCAATAACTGAGGCTCCAGACACTCTGCAAGAAGTGAAGCGTAAAGCAAGTGGCTGGATTTTAACCAGGCTAAGGTAAAAAGTTTGCCCTCTGAGGCAGATGAACAGAAAATAGCCAGAGGATTATGAGAAGCCCCGATGCGAGCTGTGCTAGCGCTACAACCCCGGTGACGCATCCGAGAGAACAACAGTTTCATCGTTGAGAGCGGTTTTAAAAGCTCAGTATCGCTCCTGTGTCTGGAACAGTGAAGGAGAAACCACGCAAGACGACGACGTAAGCTAACATCACGTCATTAAATATTAACGCTCCCCTGGTTGTGGCGGTGTATTAGCTCAACATACTCCTCTGAGACGTGCGTCTTAGGTGTGGAGTACACACTGCAAGACACCGTTGTTCTCCTGCAGCTGCAAATTACTGCAGCAAATGGCTTCATCAGGTACAAAAAGATGATTCGCCAAAATGACCAAGACCACCGCCCTCCCCCTCTATTACTCTGCTGCTCATTAGTGATCAATCAGGGGCTAATGTGGGTCATGATAACATGAGCGCTCGTTAACAAACGGCGGACCCAGACTGAAGCTGACATTTTAGAGCAGAAACTGGTCGGAACCCATTCCTGCAGACTCCGGTTGGTCGCTGTGGAAAAGATTACGGTGATATAAATGACCAGAAACAGAGAAACTGAACATCTGCTGTTGAACAGGTTACGTTTGCATCAGCCTGAACCTCTAAAGCAATCTGTTCCTGAGTAGAAAGTCAGTCTAAATTGCACCGTAAAATCCTTATTAGGTCTCCTTACCTAAAACATATATTCTAGCTTGTTGCCTCAAAATTACTGAATTTTTAATTAAATCAACTAAAATTAACTTGTGTAATTTTATTGAGCGTAACAGAACTTAATACATTTTATTACTTAAAGTGCACCCAAGCTTTATTTTGATATAAATATGTAAATAAACTCCAAGTTATCTGAAGGCACTTCCTTTCTTTCTTTCTTTCTTTCTTTCTTTCTTTCTTTCTTTCTTTCTTTCTTTCTTTCTTTCTTTCTTTCTTTCTTTCTTTCTTTCTTTCTTTCTTTCTTTCTTTCTTTTTTTTAATATAACTTTAAACTACTTAAAAAGAAAATGACTTGATTGAAACAGTTTCTGGCTCCTGTTTTTATTTTTATTTGTTTCTCTATTCAAACTTGAACAGAAAATTTAGACAGCAGTGATATTTTAACCCTTTTTTTTCTTTTTGGTAAAACACAATAATTAGCAAGACTTACTTTTAAAACGTTTTGTACCTCAAAAGGCCCTCAATCTTTTCAAATCCAGTACTTAGCATAACTACATAAAAAAAGCACTATTATGTGTTTTCCAGCCACGTGATGCTATTTTATGGCACGATCAAGCAACCATCTCATCTTCAGTTGTTATAAAAAATGCTATGCATGACGTATGCGACTTAAAAGAAATTTGAGTTTGTAATTTCACGCCTTGAAATTGGACTTCTGTCGCTTTAAGAAGCTCTTGTTCTTTTTCAAACTCTGCCTCCAGGAAGTCATCACTACATTGCTCCTCTTTTAATTCTTTAACATTATTTTTTACCAGTTCACTAAGAAGTTTCCCCTATCGTGAGCTCCGTATGCACAGTCCCACCAGGTTTTTGCTAATTGCTGCTGGCTAGTCTGAAGGAGCAGAGTGCGCTCTGTGAGGCGGAACTTCAGAGGCTCATCGGGAGGGGCTTCGTCGCTGAAGGCGGAGTTCGGTCCCTGAAACGTTTTGCACGGGAGATTTACGGATTTCCCAAAACATGCATGAAGGCGAGGTATGTTTTTGATAAGCGAATAACAATAAATTTAAGTAAAACTGCCCACTTAAATTTGCTCATGCGTATCCGTTTACCTCATTCATAAAACAAACCTCGCAAAACATCCTGATTGATTTCATTTATCTTTACCACAGCATTATTAGACCCAGACGAGAGCGGGGTGATTACATCCGATAGATAGCTTATGTAAAAAGAACCATTGTCGCATTTGCATGGAGAAGACAAGAGACGGATCTGGTCCAGACGAGCCTTCCGACATCTGAACACCCACAAACCCGCGTGTTGACAGTTCCTCCAAAGGGACAGGATAATTAGCCGCTGATGGAGAGCCCCCTTCAGCTCCTCATTAGCGGCTGGATTTGTGTGCGCACGTTCCAGCCCTCCTCATACTGATGCGTTTGATCAAATTGAACTCGGGTCGCACGAACACGCCACGATGAATCGTTGTCTTTGATGCTCTCCTACAGAGCCGTGTTTTGCTGTAGTCCCTCGAACGCGAGAGTGCAACTCTACAGGCGCTGCGGCGTGTGTACGTCTCATTAGCGTTGCAGCAGTCTTTTATCAGTCTAAGGGGAGATGATGTCTGCGTAATTCTGTCTAGATTATCTGACCAATCACTTGGCTCAAACTCCTTTCAAAAAAAACAAAACAAAAAAACAACAACTCCTAGCTCCCTAACATAAACAGATTCATCTTCCTCTCACCCACGCTGGAACGTTGAAATAAAAGTAAACTTGAAAACCTTTTTTTTTTTCCCTTTTCTTTGAAAAAGTTAAGTTCCAGGCAGATGGTGAGTTGATGTCAAGCGATCCGTCTTCGCCGATCATCCCCTCCTCCCCCCGACTTTGGCTTCAAGAACAAAGCTGAGTCGAGCATAAATATTTAGCATTTAATACATTTGAACCCTTAAAAACAGTAGGAAGGAAAAGAATGGAGGAGGACATAATGACCTTTGCGGGGCGCCATAAGCTGCTAATGCTAACGCGGTGCGACTCTCGGGAGCTGCATGGTTACCAGAAGTGATTGGTCCATTCACTCTGCTCACTGATTCCTTGGCTTGGTTCTCCATCAGGGACACCACTGGAGTTTGTTTGTTATGTGTCAGACTAGATGCTGGATGCGACTTCGTAGCCACGGCGATTTCAAACCGGTCCTGACCTTTCGCTCCAAAGCTTGACCCGGCGCCTCAGAATCACATGCCGACACAAATGGCTGAATAAGGACAAAGGCGTCCATGTAGAACCTGCGAAGAGCTCAGGATCAATCAGACGCATTGCAGGTTCTGTTTTATTACGCGCCGATAAATTTCGCTCAAACTTTCACACCGTTTGTGCTCTTAATAAAACATAATTAAAATCAAGCGTCTAACTCATATGCTGAGCACCAGTGGGAGAAACACCTTGTGGTCTTTCACCAAAGACAAAAGAGAAATCCGACAGTCCCTGAAACCCTGAAACCCGGTGCTGCTCCATTTTTGTCTACATTTTGAGAAGAAGGAAGTTGCACTCGCTGATTTCTTCAGATGTTTTCCATGTCGTTTCGTTCAGTTTTCACGTCGTTTTGTTCAGATAAAATGACTTTTGACATGAGAATGTGAACCACACCATGTCACATCCAGCCTACGGGGCAAAAATACCTCAAGTTTTCTCCGTTTACGTAATTTTGCACTCTTTCATCCCAATTGGATCAGTTTATAGAACTTGATCACGCTAATCCTATTTAGTGAATGCATTCCTAATTTTACGTTTATTAGAGCGAAAATGCATAAATGTGAAATTAGCAAATTTCCTGACAGCAGAGCAATTGCCCTTTACGGTTCATTTGCAAAATCCCGATGAGTTAAATAAGCTAAAAACACAACTGCATTGCATTTATTTTTGATAGAACTAGGCCTGGAAAAAGTGCAATCAATGTAAGAGGCATATTAAGGAGATATATCTTTAATATTGGACTAATAGATAAATAACACATTTGCACAAATGCATCAAAAATGAAAACAGGTGCCGTTTGTGATGGACGGCAGTAACGCAAGAGGCGCGTTCAACTGAGAAACAAACTTTACAAGATTTCATTGTTGCACAGTGCAGTCATCTGAGGGATTGAGGTAAAGCAGTGAATTGTTTTTGTGAAATATTAATTAAAGTTGAGCTTTAATTCTCATGCTGATGGAAAACTCCCATATTACATTTACATATTATCCATTAGCCAGATGTTTGCCTTTTTCCCCAGGTGGAGTGATTCAGCATTAAAGGCTTCGCCACAGTAAAGGAAACCTGGCATTTCGCAAAATGATGAAGCACAGAATGGAAAAGATCATTTCAGTAAGGGATGTTTTGATAATGAATAAATTCTTGGTGGTGTATTCATCTTCCTCATCTTATTGTGATTAATTATAGTCAGCAAGCTAACTTAGTGAAACATAGTGAGGTAGTTTTGTTTGGAAGAAATGTTAAAGAGTAAGCAGCAGTAAAAAGCAATGTATCCTTACTGATGCACTCTCTTCTTTCAGATATGGTTTGAATGATAAAAACAGCAGACAGACGAGACAAGAAGTCTCATGAGCGTTGGTAAACATCTGTCTTGCTCGTAACGCACCGCCGGCTATATTGGACCCCGTCAACACTTCTTACTTTCCTCTTAACGTACTGAGTCGCTGTTGTCTCTGTCATTCAGAGAAGTGCTGCAACAGATCTTTCTTAACGACGTCTGGGTATTGCTGAGGAGTAAAAATGTGTTTTGAGCTTAAACGTTTTATGAACGGCAGTAGGAACAGAACTCTCACAACTAGTTCCTTAAAGCTGCAGTACTTTATTTAAAAAAACAAAAACAACACTTTTTACATGTTTGTTGAAACTCTTGACGGAAGCTGTGGAAGCTCCTCTGCTTTCTCCCAGTGCCAACTAGAAACAACCAATCAGAGTCAAGAGGCGGGCCCTCGCGCTGTCAATCATGCTTGTGTACACTCTGCTCCACCACCCCTCCCTCTCTGCTACACTAGTTTCTTTCCGACTGAGTCTGCCAGGATTGCTAAGGCTAGCTAGCATGGCCACAGAGGACAGTGGCTAAATGGTTCTCTTGAAACAGTAAGTTGCTTCTCTGCCGCTAGTCTGTTCAGCAGCATGTACACAAGCATGACTGACAGCGTTAAGCCCCTCCTCATCCAGGCTGTGATTGGCTGTTTTTGAATAGGAGTAGTATATTTCCATAGACTGAAGTAGAAGGACTTGGATGAGGTGGAACAGCTTGGTATTTTTTGTTGATAGATTATCTCGTATCTATACTGTCGCATTTTTTACATATTTTGACAAATATGTAAAAAACTACATACATGTATATATTTTTTAAGTTACATACTGCAGCGTTAAAGAACATGAAAAAGCTATTTAGATTGATGCTAAAGCTAGCTAGATATTGACAATAATTAAAAGCTTAAAGCTATAAAACACATTTCTTGGACTCTATTCTAACTATTCATTAATAGTAAATAGATTTCATTTCAGAAGCAGACTTATTTTTACCATCTTTTATTTTTTATCAGAGTTAAAAAAAAAAAAAAAAAAAGAAGCGTAAAGCTGATTTAGCCTCTCCAGACAACAAGGCTGCAGTCACAAAAAAAAATCCCAACACAAAGAACAGCCAGAGTACTGAAGAACCTGAGCTGCTCTTCGGTGACCTGTTAGATTTATTTGAGCGCCAGCCTTTGACCAGAAAGGAACAGACAGTTTGTGCAGACACATCTCACCGCGGCTCTTTTAGCCAGCAAAAGGAGAGAAAAGAGGCAGGGGTTAGCGTCTCTGTCAGATGTGACCCTGTACGCTGAGCTCCTCTAACACCCCATGACAAATGACAGTGTTTAGCGCTGGGCAAGACAGTCCCAGACAAGCAAGCAGCACAAAAAGGTACCTTCACTGACGGTAAATATGACTCATGGCTCTGTCCCATAACCAGATTATGAGGATATCCCTCGTATGAAGTTGTGCAACCTTCTCCCAGGGTAAGCCTTCTTTCATATTCCTTCGTGGGCCCTTAGAGGTCACAGGGACCGGGCATGGCTACGTCTGAAGCCACTTGGGTTCCACTTTTTTGTTTTTACCTCGCAAGATAACTACCCTAGATACTGCAACAAAGCTCATTAGTATTCCCTGTGTGAGCCGCTAAAGATGCAGAGACACAATGTTTGCTGTTGTTAGGGGGTGTTAATCCTTGGCAGATATTTCTAAACCTGAATGACAAGGGGATATTAAAGTACACGCACTGAATCCCAAACACCAGGCACAAGATCTTTCCGCAGCGTTGACTATTATTAGGCTTTCAAGCTCTGAACGTTTCACTCTGCCGCCGCTGAGCGCTTTGCTAGCTTTAAGTCGACAACCGCACAAAAGAAAGAGGAAATATTTCAAATCACGTAACACGAGAAGTTGAAATGTTTTAGAGTTGCAAGGCAGCGCCTCTCGGTGTTTCCAGCCCAAGTCCGATGAAAAATGTGTAAAGTTTGTGAAATGGACTTGCATTCTGCTTTAGCGGCACTCCGTTGTGCCACAAATATCCCTGCCGAGAGCGTTATACTGCTGTTGTGAGCCCTGCAAAGGACAAATAACTGTCACCAGCACCAGCTTTGATTCTTCCCCAGTGAAGTTTGTAACTCAAAGGTGAAAGCGTTTATTGGCTCTGTGTGTTTAGCCTTCAGAATAAACTCAGTTCTACACATTGAAGACTCTGTTATATTGTCCCAGTGTATGAGAGAGTAACAGGGAAGCAGTCATGTAAAGGAAATATGGACACCAATATAAAGACCCAGGTCTTTAAAAAGAAAAGTTCATATATCTATGTTTTATTTATTTATTTTTTTACTGATTTAGTTGCAGGGAAACATTAAAGAAAAATAAGGGGATCCTACTTCACGTCCTACCCTAGACAGAAATGTCTGAAGCTCCGTAAACCACAAAGACGATGACGAAAGGAAGTAGTAGGAGGATAATGGTGACATGTTTTTTAATGACTTATTGTGTGAAGTAACTTACTCATGGGTGATTTTAATTGTGTTTCTTAATTAATGGAAACACAGACAAATTTTGTTTTTTCTACATTAGCAAAAAACCAACAAAGTTTTTGCCCATGTTTGCAATGGAAACGCAGCTTGAGAAATGTTGGGAAGAGTGACCAATTGTTTTGGGTGTACAACCCATTTCAAGTCACCTTGATTTCAATAAGATCAAAATCTGACTTTAACTAGGCCCTGGTGTTTTTGGTAGATTTACTGTTATATTTTGGATCCTTAAGATGCATTGCATTTTTTTCTCATGACTGATGACTGACATTCTCCTCACATTGTCAAGCATCTTCAATTCACAGTGAAATTCACTGTCAGTTCTATGATGGTGAGCCAGCCAGGTGCTGCCATGACACTTCTAGGACTACACTTTAAAGTTACAACACAATTCATTTCCTCACGTCATATTTGGTTTGGGTTTTCTCCGATAAACCCATCATGAATGGTTGCTTGTCTTTACCCACTAATCAATGCGTTTATGAAGCTTTTTATTCACTCTCACCCACAATGAAATATTTTCGCTGATCCTTATTCAGCCAAATGAGCAGAACATGGTGTGGTAATGCGAACAAATTTAATGGTGAGGCAGTCCAGTCAAGGTCAAGATGATCTTTATTACTCCTAAGGGTGTAATCTGCTACACAGAACAGCAGCAGTAAAATAATCCAGAATCAATGCAGAAACATTAACACACCAACACACACGAAAAATAAAAAAGACTTAACCGCAGTCTTACCGGTAAAGCTGCTTTGCTAATTATGTTTATTTTGTATTCAGATGCCGGTAAATACTTTCATACACATTTATCTTGAAAACTTGAAAACAAAATGAGCTTCTCGGCTGCTTTGCATTCCGGGAGAGCCACCATCAATGCTCATCTGTGAAATAAATCAGAAAAAATGCAAGGGTCAGCGTTTTTCAAATCAGATTAAAAGTTGCATATTGCCTGTTTAAATTAGCATATTTCACCTACAGAAAGGCTTCACGGTGACGAGCGGTGGAAAAGCACTGAGAAGTTGCACAGCTGAACCACTGAGGAAAACGTATTTGCTGTATTGCATTTTGCCATGTATGTTTGTGTATCAGAAATACTTTCAATGGGAATATGAAGGAAAGAAACAAACTGCTTTTGTGTGCCACTCACCTGATGTAAATGTGTGGAAGCAGCAAGTGGCTCTTTGGACTTTCAACAAGGGCTCTTTTAAATTTTTGTCTAAAAATGTTAAGGAACCAACTAATGCTTTTTTAAATACAGACAATTTTTTATTTTTTTTTATTTTTATGAAATACAATGACCCCAATATTTTTATAGATTTATTTATCCTTTCAGCATCTCAGAAAATATCCATCCTTCCATCCATTTTCTTCCCCTTATCAAGGGTCGGGTTGTGGGGGTAGCAGCTTCAGTAGGGAGGCCCAGACTTCCCTCTCTCCAGCCACTTGTTCCAGCTCTTCCCAGGGGAATCCCAAGGCGTTCCCAGGCCAGCAGAGAAACAGTCCCTCCTGCGTGTCCTGGGTCTTCCCCGGAGCCTCCTCCCGATGGGACGTTCCCAGAGCACCTCACCAGGGAGGCGTCCAGGAGGCATCCTGACCAGATGTCCACCTCAGCTGGCTCCTCCAGACGTGAAGGAGCAGCGGCTCTACTCATGAGTCCAGTCCAGATGACTGAGCTTCTCAGCCTATCACTAGAGGAGAGCCCTGACACCCTGCGGAGAAAACCCATTTCGGCTGATGGTATCCACTACCTCGTTCTTTCGGTCATGACCCAAAGCTCATAGATAAGGGTGGGAACATTGATTGACCGATGCAGAGCCTGCTGCACTCTAGGCGCTGCTCCAATCCGCCTGCCCAGAAAATATATGTATTCCATTTTTTTCAATAAAAGTTTTAATTTACTTTAAAACTAGCCTGGGTAAAATGCTGGCCTACATTGTTTGCTTCGTGGGCTCTCATCTGCTGAGAATCGATTGCTTCCTGGAGGCGTGGCCTGAGCTGAAGTTTCATTTTTTACACTAAGATCGAAAGTTCGACATTATGAAGCTTACCGGAAATTTCCAGCGCTGTCAACAACTGTCCTCCACAGTCGTCCGTGTTTGGTGGCCAACACGGATTGAATGGCTTCGTTCAAAACTACGGGCAGACTACAATTTGAAAACGACATCATTATTCACAACTTCTCCTAACAAACAAAGGTGAGAAAGCCCAGCCTGAGCTGTAAGGGAGACCTTTTTTTTGAGCGCAGTTGCACAGAAAGAAAATGGCCAAGCTATTTTTAAGACCTAACAGTAGAAATAAAAGGACTGTTCTTTAAAAATAACACATTCAACACATTAGATATTTAATAAAGATTATTAGGTCTTTTTTTTAAAAAAAAGGTCTCGTATCATTAGCATCTCTTGACCAAGATTTATTAGCCAGACTCGATGAACCGCGAAGTCTGCCGTTAATATTTCCACTGAGTGGTACGGCACTGGTCGATGTGATTTCCTACGCTATTATATCTGTTTCTGATGTAAACGTAGGTCATACAACAAAATCCCAAGATAAAAAACAATTAGGTCAAAATCAAGACTTACTTTATGTGACTGAGGTCAAACTATTGTACCGCACTGGAACAGAGCCTCCTTCACATGGAGGACCGTAGCTGCATTTCCTTCACAAACGTTCACAAAACTCCACCAATATTCCACTAATGTGAGTTTATTATACGCATTAAACATAAACTCCTCAGGTGTCCTATAAGGCGTAGAGGAAGCAGACAGGAATCCAATAGCACATCGTTACACACACTTTCGCACACGGCAATCTCAGACCCCGTTATATGTTGATGCCGACCCGGGAGCCCTCTCGCTGTATATTTATACGATCACACACATGCTCCCGCTGACACACAAGGACACGCAGATGCAGCAATTTGTTGTGACAAACTGCTGAGTGAAACTCCGGCGTGACTTCTGTTCACCTTTTCACATCTGAAGGCGCTATCTATTAGAGCGAAGCTATCAATGCATGCTGGGTAACTCGCACACTTATTCAGAGCGCTCTCTCTCTCTCTCACACTCTGTGCAGACACACACACACACACACACACACACACTCACACCGTTCACTCAGATGAGAAGCTGCCCTGTTAGCGGCTTGAATTTCTGCCCGTTTTCTGACAGCAGTTAAATACCTGAAAGAGATTTTTAACAATTACGCTCGACAGGAACCGTTCTCACTTATTAAACAGGAGGTGGATTCATCCAGTGTCATACATTATACTGCATTAGATAAAAAAATAGCGTGCCTAAATCAATCAATCAAGCGAACTTTAATGATAGGGCACTTTGCATGCAGCAAAGTGGAACACAAAGTACTTATTCGAGGTTAAAAATGGAAGGATTGATAGAACCATTAGATCCAATTTCAGAAATAGACAGGAAACAGTGAAGATACAGTAACCTGAGAGCATACATCGTAAAGCACAAAGAGTAAACAATAAAACCTAGACTAAAAGATGACAGTGCCAGGCATGTCTCATGGTTTTGGAGCGTTTCTGTGCGGCCCAATACAACCAACCCGTAATGAAATGGGTGTGCTCATTTCGTCTCTGGTCGATTCATCGATTCTTCTGCTTCTGAATATTTAAAGCTACAATATGTAAGTTTATTAAAAATATATACCTTTTGTCTTAAAATTTGTTGAATATGGGAGATAATCTGTGAAAAGAAACCAAACTCCTCCGTGCTCTGCCAGTTGTAGCTGCAGAAATGCACCATGGCCACTGATGATGGAATGTTTTTTTCAGAATGGTGATTTATTTCTCCGCCGTTAGTATATGGAGCAGCGTGTACGCGACTATAATTGACAGCGCTAAAAAAAAAAAAAGGTGTTCTGGTCAGATGCCGACATGCAAAGAAAACAAGTATAACTAAAAGCAAATTTGCGAATGTAAATGTAAATAAAATCACACGTGAATATGTTTGTTCATGCGACATGTCACTCCAAACACATGTGGTGCCGTCATCCTCCACCCACTGCCTGCTGGCTTCTTAGTCGTGGCAACATCCGGTTGAGGACCACGTGAGTCGTGTGAACGAAAAAAGTGTTTCCTCTGCAGTTGTGTGAAATAAACCGATTTTGACACAACCAAAAAATAATAATTACGTCAAACAAATTTACTTTTGAAGGTCAAAGACAGCTAGAGAAACAAACATTGCAGGTCAAACAATGACAAATTTAATTGAAAAACAGAAATTTTATGTAACTATTTAACAATAACAACAAGAAAAGTTAAGCAACACTCACTGCAGATTGCAACCCAATTAATCCGCCCCACTTCTAATTCATCATGCAGACCAGACCCTATTTGATGTTCTTTTATTTTTCTTCTTCTTTTTTACGTTCCCACTCTGAATCTGAGTCATCTCCTTTCACACAGAAAGCAGCTCCTGCGGCGTGAAGCTGCCTGCTGGTGTCAGAGCGAGGGTGTGTTTGTGTAAAGCCCTGCATGGCGAGCTGAGAGGCTGTCGAGTCGACGCGGAGCAGGATACGGCACCGCAGAAGGCTGCAGCTGGAGGCGGCTCGCAGGTGTAAAATGACGCTGGACGCACTAATTATTTTAATTATGCCCCTCGGCTATGGATTTTCTGAAAATACATAGGACTGAGTCAACAGCTGCACAGCAAAATGCTTGCCAAAGAAGTGGTTAGGCGAGCGTGTATTCAGCGAATCTAAACCTCGCCATGAAATGGAAAGCATAAACTTAACTAAGTTTAAACAGAAGGTTTCACTGTTCATTTGCACCTTGGTTGCTCTATTTATGTTGAGCGTTAGACGACAAGCTACAGGAAGTCGTATTCGCTTCACTTATGTATTTAGTCTCGTATTTTGACTTCAGTTGCATCTTCCTCATTTAAAACTGAGGAAGATGGATTAGGATCTGACTACTTTCTGGAAAATGACTCAGAACTCGGAGGTGGAGGAGCACCAATCAGAATTTTGTCGCTAATTTCCTAAGTGCTTCGACCTTCTACTGACTAGGTAATTTTGATTTCCATCTGAGAAAATAAAACAAAATGATTCAAAATATTTTCCTTCTAGCATTTAGTAATCACTTTAACAAGGATTTAAGCCCTTCGTGTTTTGCCGAAATAACGGCAAAACATGGTAGTTTCATATTTTAAAACAGTCGAAATGACTAAGAAGTTGGCGTTTCAAACGAGCTTCTCATCAAGTAGGTTGTAAACTTCCTGTTTTCCGCGTAAAGTCTTGCTCTCTCTCACTCCTGCAGACTGAATAAACCGCAGATTGGTCTCAACGTATCGGAAAAAACTCCCATTTCAAAATGTTTCCAGGCATCCCCCGTTTCTTTGGTATCAGTAAGCCGTGTGAAACTGACACCGAAGTTAACATCAGCATCAGCGTCACTCTTCAGTGTGAACGGTCAGCGGTCAACACGGCTCGACAGGACTTAATGTGATTGGTTCATTGATTAGAAACATATCTGACTTTGCGTTGCCATTTAATCAAGACGGTCTCAGAAAACATTGCATAAAGTTGAGCTCGACATTTTTGTTTTTACGCATCCAGTTTTCTTTGTCTGCTTTCCTCTGTGTGTAAACCAGAAGATGCCTGAAGAGGAAAAAGAACACATTAAATTTCAGCAGGATTTTAGAAGTGAAATGTTGTATAAGCCAGCCTATGAATAATATATGAACAACCTTCTCTGTAAGCAAATAACCACGGAATATAGATGGGAAATCAGACCGAAACGTTCTGACGCGTGAAAGTGTCACGGAATGAGACAGAGAGTATGAGGAAAACCATCAAACGTTCAAAGTGGAAACTATTATTTACAGGTCATTTAACCCACATTTGGTTAGCGGTTGTGTTTTATGTGCTTACTTGAGAATTCAGCGGCTTCTTGAGCCCATAAACAAATCAGTAAATAAACTTCTGTAACATTAGCTATATAACAATACAAAAGAAGTCATGACTATAAACCAATTTGAATTTATCCACTACAAATGAGACCCTTTTATGACCAAAACACAAAAAGAAAGTCACATGGGTTAAAATGTAAAACCCTTAACAAGCTACATCTTTGAATAGTGATTGGTTACAACACCGTGTGTTTGACGCCTGATCAGTTTTGATTGGTTGAAATCCCATTTATGTTCTCCGGATCACTTTGACCCCTCATTTAAAGTCACACGGCGCCGTAACCAAGTCCTGTTGATTTCCTTTCAGTGGGAAAGACAAAAGGTGCTCTTACTCTGGCTACATGTCACATAACAAACTTGGTTGCAAGGCTAATGCATACATGTTTATTAAATGATTTCATTTTGTCCACAATACCCATCGCATTTTTTATTTTTTTTTTATTTTCCGATACTCAATCTGGTCTTGGTTGTCTTACAGAACAGAAATCGCACAACATGTAGACTTTGTATCCCTTTGTCATCCTTCTTTTTTCTTATTTCTAAACATTTTTTTTCCATTTAGAATACTAAAAACATGTTGAATTTGATCAAATTGTTATCGAGAGCACGTTTTAACAGGACGTCATGATGCCTTTCTCAGTTAACCATCGTTAGTTAAGATGCGTCTCTTCACCCCTCCGACCACAGAAGTACCAAAAACCTCCATGATGAGCATTAGCAGCAGCTTCCGGTGGCCCCGGATCCTCCTGGCAGGACGTAAATCATGACGGGCGGCGTTAACAGCCGACACACACACAAACACACACACACACACACACACACATCATTAATGTTATCGTTACAGCCTGGAATAAACGAGTCAATACCTCGGCCCGAGGAATTGTTAGCATTCGTTACACCAGGATAATGTCGAAAATCCAAATAAACTTGAATTATACCTTTAATGAATGGCGTTTGTGTGGGGTTTTATGTGTGTATTGATTAATCCATAAGAGCCTAAGTAAGCTTCGGAGCGGTCTGCCTGTCACGCACTTTCTTGCATTGTAGGAGTGGAGCAGAGCGATGAGGCGCTGAAGGCAGTGTGGGTGAGGCCGACACGTAGGCTGTGCTGCAGCTGCTTTCACTGCTGCAAGACGGATAAATACAAACAGATTAATATCTCTGTAGAAAGAAAGACACTGAATTGCAGAAAAAAAAATGTATGTCTTGGTTATTTAAAACTCATTTGAACAAGTTTTGTGACAGTGATTTCAGTTTCAGATTGCCATCTTGTCGAGATGTTTGCCTTTGCAACATAACTCATGTATCTCTGTTTTTGTTCATATTTTGTAGTTGTAAGTCTCGAGATCATTCCTGCAGCTGCAATGTTTGTCACCTTGCAGCTCCTCCATCCAGCCAAACTCCTCCACTATTAAATACAGCTGGGCGGCTCCAAATGAGAGTTTGAGAATTTTGGCCACAATCGGGATGGTCTCCGGGTAGATCAGCTTGGGCAGTTTCAGGTAATAATTTGGGTGAGATAGTTGTCTGTAACATTCCCACAAATATCGCCGCTTGTCCAGGATGACAATTGCGTTCCGTTTGTCAGCTTGTTTAACAATTTGTCAATTAGTTCCTGTAAAGTTGAAAACTCAGCATCCGTCAAACTGGGCTCCAATGATCCGGTTTGAAATTTGGCTGAAAAAAGTCAAGGTTTCTAATTAGAATTTTGGTTTTGGGAGACATTTCTCGCATCGGAGGCGACCAGAGAGACCTGAAAGGCTGAGACTTTCTGCTGGGATCAGCTTTTAAAAAACAGGGCCAGCTTGATCCTGCGGAGATAATGTTGAAAGTCATACCTGCTTTCGAGCCCAACCCACCTGTTGTGGAGAGTACGAAGGTCGGACCTCTGTAGAGCATGCGCAAACCAAGAGGACACAATCTCGCCCCTACCCGGTGATTTCTGGCTCGTGGGGATACCGAGTTTTTTGGCACGCTGTGCTAGGGTGCCAAGTTGGCCGCGGCGATCGCCGGGGTCCAGTGGATGCTGTCCTTCTCTTGTCGCGAAACCCGCAGCATGGCCTGCTCCCGGTGGCTGAGGAGCGGCACAAAGGTAGATCTAGCAAGTTAATTATAAATGCAAACTCACTACACTTACGTTCATGACGAAGGGTTTCAAAAGTCAAATATATTTGATTTTTCACACTCCAATTTTGAAATTTATCTTAAAAAACAAAATTTGAGTTTAAAAAGTTGACAATTGTCTTGCTTTCAGAGTTTCAAAAGTAAAAAAAAGACTTTTCAAAAAGAAATTTCAAATTTTCTGTGATTATTTTCAAAATGTAGTTTTTGTTGTAAGTTTACCGCTTTTTTTCTTTTCAGGCCAGAATTGCCTCGATGCGCTCCCCAGGTAGCGTGGTTGTGCACCATAAAACTGAGTGAAGCGTCTTCCTTTTCTGAAATCAGTTCTAGTCGTCTTTCTTTGAGAGAGTTTGCTACGAGAGAGGAGGAAGACATGCGGCGGGACTCAAACCTGTGACGCCTCATAGCCTGTGAAATCTGTAGCCTCCGGATATTCGTTGTGCGTCCCACCCGTACATCACCGCAGCGCCCATGAAGCATCTTTCTGTGCTCGATTGTCTTCATGCCTGGTCAGAATCGTGTCTGTTGTGTCAGCAGAACTAATCCGTGTCGTCGACCAAACCTCTGGTGCTCTGACAATTCGTCACAGAGGCGTAGCTTCGCACTTCTCATTTCACCCCCGTGGTTTTAATATCCACCCAGGAGAATGTGGGCTGACCAGTGAGGTTATTAAGATATGAACCATTAGCAGGTAATGTGTTGGGGAAATGGCTCATGACCTCCACCTTAGTGTTTAACATTTAAATGTACTTTATGACTTATGACAGCCATTTGCAGAGCGAGAGAAATGGGAGGAATGAATGGAGGAAATGGGAGCAAAATGTCTTTTTGAATTACAGGTCGGATGGAGGTGAGTCAGGAGTTTCTCGGGCAAAATTAATTTTTAAAGCAGCGGCAAATTCGTCAGTTCATCAAGCAGTTTTATGGTACGAGTTAATGTACTACGGCCCGGTGTGTTATTGCGTGTAATTATTTGACCTTTTTCAGGCTTTCATTGCGACGTCTTCTTCAGATCGCTGCCAGGTGGTTTCTAAGCAGGCAACAAAACGTTGGCATGTTGAAAAATATGTTACGGAAGCGAAAGCTTGGGGAAAATTAAGCGCACGTTGCGAAATATCAGGTTTAGGAGTTCCATTTTTCCATGACGGATGTGGAAGTTGGAAGTTTCATTTTTATTCCTTTAACTCAAGATGATTTGCGTTAAGTTGTGCTCACAACATCCAAACCAGTGTTTTAAACCAGTGATCGCTTTTAAAGCCAAAACGGGGCAAAAATGGAATGTTTATGGTTTTCAACACTTAAAAAAAAAACTCAGAGGTGCCTCTGTTTTTCTAAGAACAAGAGAAATGCATTAAAGTCACTTTAAAATAGTAATTTTGCCCGCTGTAACATTCTCAGCGTGCAGAAGTTTGGTGTAAAAGTAAATTGTACCTAGTCAAATAAAAAAATTCACTGCAAAAAAGAACCAAATAATAAAAAAAAGTGAGCATGACATTTTATTTCACACATTTGTTACCATTGCTTATTCTGTAGTACAGCTGGGCTGATTTTTTTTATTTTTTATTTTTTTGGGAAATATTTTTTTCATACATTGCTATTGTGTTTTGATGCGTAACCATAGCAGCAGAGCTTCATTTCCTGCCTTTAAATCATGAGTTGCTTTTGAACCAAAATAAATGAAACACTGACCAAGATATTTGAAAAAGAAAAAGAATATTAAAACGATTTATGGCTTGGTTTCAAAGGGTTCAACTGAGTTAACCAGGTCTAAGCTAGAATCAGTTTCCCTTCCAGCTTCTTGACGCTCTAAAATAGTCAGCAGCGCTCATCTTGAAAAAAGGTGAGTCCAGAACCAGGTGAATCAAGCACCGGTGAAATTGAGTTTAATTGCTGAAACTGGTACGCTACAGAATAAACTCACTGAGGACGCAGCAAGTAAAGTTGAGGCTCCAGCAGCTGACTGGGGACGAGAGGGAAACATAATCAAGAAAACCAAAAACAGCTGTGACATTTGAGCCCAGATGTGGGGCTGAAGTGACCTTTAGGGAACAAAAAATACACCTCATGACAAAAATGATCAACATTTTTATCCAATGCATTTGTGTCGGCAGTTAAGCGAATGCAATCATTTTTACCCACACGTCTCGCTTAGGTCTGCTTGAGCTCTTTGTGCTGCGCTACTTTGAGCAAAGTGACTGCACGTCGTCTCGTCGCCGCCAGCCGCTTTTAATAGATTGCTGGAAACTGCGAGGCTGTGATTTCAAAGACAAAGACGCTGTGGGAAGAGATATTCACAGCTCTTGATTGTTGCAAAAACATCTGTGGTTTTCGCCTCCTTTTATTTATTTTCTCTTTAAGAACAAAACGGCTCTATGAATAGTCGCACGAGCAAGAGGACTTCAAACGAAATTTAAAACGTGAGAAACAACTCGCGCTTCTTAATGTATTCGGGATTTCAGCAAACAGTCTTGCGTTTCTGGCGCTCTGTACTTTCTTTGATGATGTTATTGACTGTTTTTCAGTCCTTAGAGGCTTCGAGTTGTTTTTTTAGGGTATCTCTAAGTCATGTGGGAGTGATTGGAGTAGACGCTCATTGGGAATTTTTTTTTTTAAATATCCAGTTTAGGACTTGGTTTAACCTTCAGAACTACCATAATTTCTCATGACAGAGTCAAGAAGGTGCTGGATCCGTTCCTCGGACATTTCTGGTCTGTCGTGACACGAGAGCGTCCTGCTGTTTCTGCAGATTTGTCATTTGGACATTTAGGAGGAAATGATGAAGAGCTGGAGTTGTTGTCGGTCAGAGTGGTGACAGGAAGGTGAGTGATTTTCGGAAGAGTGGTGACAGGAAGGTGAGCGTTGGAGGGTGGACAGGCGGTGCAGATGAGCTGACAGGTAAGTTTGTCGTCCATCTTTCCAGAGTGAGGAAGCTGCCAGGTGGGGATTAGGTGAGTAATCCGAGATGGCATTTGGCAACTTGTGTATTTGACGATCCCTGTAGGAGTTTCTCACGAGAAAACTTAGTTGGAGGACACTTTACCTCGACCTTTACGTTCACCTCCAAAGCTGCAATGGGTCGCACTTGGGAACAAGAACGACGTGTGTCACGGCGGAAAAAGAAAAAGAAACTGGTCACTGGAAACTGGTCAGATCTGCCGTTCAGTGGTGGTGAGATGTAAAGCTCAATGAGAAACGCCACAAAAACCTGACAACTGACCCCGAACCATTACAAAAGCGTTATTAAATCTCTGTCGAAGGTTTAAATTTTACCCAATCGCTAACGTTTGGTCGTGATGTGTGTAAAGAACCAATTCAGTGCTGTAAAGGATACCAGAACAACCATCCTCCACTGTGAAGAGAGCTGAGCAAGACGGCTTCTTTCACTGCCTGCCATTGCTAAAACTACAGGCAGACTGCAACTCGAAAAGCTTTGTCATGTACTAGAGGAATGCAAGTGAATGGGAGAAAACCCAGACTGATGTGAAGCGAGGTTTGAATCGAGACAAACAGAGCAGGAACACATTGTCACTGACCTTGTGAGCATCAATAGTTTTTAGTTCACATTTTGAAGTATCATTTTAGGAATGTTTGATGGTATAATAATTGAAAATAACTTCATCATTCTTGAAAGATTCATCCCCCCAAAGAGCATCAAACAGTTTCTAACTCAAACTGTTTTCACAATTGTTGACTGTGGGATACGTTTATGTCGCTGAGCACTTTGAACTGCCGTGCTGCTGGAATGACCGCTGCAAGTTTTGTGGCCTGATTTGATGCGATTTCTTCCCATGCGTGGATAAGTTGGGTTTGAATTCCCTAAGTTTTTACAAACAAATTTACAGAGACAAATTGTTCCAATGCCCAGTGCAAATATCGGGGTCCAAATGCCTCCCCTGTCACTCACAAACTCACACGCACCTTTTTCCATTACTCTCCACCAGACAGTGGAGTAAAAACAAAGAGGAGGAGCGAATCGGGAGAGAGAGGCCAGATAGGAAGTGTCCAAACGCACGCCGCCATCTTTGCACTCCTCCCACTTCACCGAAATCCGTTTCATTTACATTTTCTGGCTGGAGCAAAACAAGGAAAAAGCAAGGGCGTCTTTATAATGATAATCCGTGATCTCCTTTCTGTCTCTCTCCCGAGATGCTAAGTGCTCATTACAGAGACGTGTCGGCGGCGCGCACTTTCCAGAGATCACCCGTCAATCACGCAGCATGCTCCCGCGTCTGATGAGAAAGTTTGGCTTTCCGTAGGCGGTGCTGCATTCTGTGTCTTCTTCTCATTCGTTGGGGGGGATGTCACCGCTCCTGTTAACTACCTGCTGCAGAAGTCGTGCAACTTTCACAACAATCTTGAAACAAAACTGCATCAGGATTTCTGGGATATAGATATAAAAGAAAAAAAAAAAAAACTGGGAGAAAGTTTTCTCCATATGAGCCAGATTCATATCACACAGTTGTGATTAGTTCCCCAGAAGTTTGCCAATAACTTTCCAAACTCTCCATCCCTCTCAGGTGTCATTCCGGTCTACTCTCGCTCCATTTCGTTTTCGCTCGGCCCGCGTTTCGTCTCCCGGCCTGTTCGCTGATCAAATATGAAGCAATAACTGAAGCTCACGCAGTGGGCTTGTTGTCTTGGTTCCACTCAATCTGTTCTCCAGTTCCAAGCCGGGGAGCCGGGTGAAAGACATATTTCACCTTTAAATTGTAGATTTTTTTATTTTTTTTTTCATTTGACAATCTCTCACCACACACTGCCAAGAAATCTGGTGGGGGAAAAAAAAAAACAAACAAAAAAACATCAATGTTTGCATTTTTCTCAACTTTTGCTACTGACAGGTTATAAACAGTGTGATAAACTGAAACAATATATATTTCTGCTGTGCATTAAATATTCTGATGCCTTTATGACACAAGTTGGTTTACATTTCACCCACGAGCATACTTTGCTAAGCGATTACGGTGCAATAACGTTAAAATAAAGCTACTCCCTTATTTAAGTAAACTGGGGTTTGACAGATCAATAATAAAAATAATAATGACGATACATTTTAATCATAACCCACTCGACACTAATAGAAATGTCAAAGTGTCACAATCAATAAAAAAAATAAATGCAAATCAAATCAGAATTTTTGTACTTTTTAACCACCTGCTTTTTATAAGTGAGCTTGTGCTTCAGAATAATAAAAATACAAAAAACATCAAGGCTGGAATTGTAAATAACTTCATGTCTACCAAAAGTGGATCAACAAAAACATTACATTCTTGTAGCACTGCGGTTTTATGTATGTAATATTGACGTTATTCTTGTAACACTGCGAATTGATCCTAGTATTATGACTTTATTCTAGTAATACTAATTAGTAATTCAGTCTCATAATTTCCTTATTTTTAGTGGGGCCCTAAGCCACATAAACATTGCTGCTGTAGTAAAAGAAAAAACAAGACACTTGTGCTGTTATTTTTTTAGCAACAGTGCTACTTTATTTTGCTGCTCAGAATTCTTCCTCGGTTAAGTATTGGAAATAAAATGGTGTTTTTCCAGACATGGGGATGCTGTAGATTAAATGAACTGACTCCAGATGCCACAGCCGTCCTGAAACCTTCTCCCCTGGCCCCTAACGTTTGGTGGATAAAAATATTATTCCTGCCAAGCAGTGAGTATACTTTTTTTTTTTTTTTCTGACTCTGTAGTCAATATCCAGGCCGCCCATGTCTCTGACTTTCTGCAGACTCAGTGCTGAATGTGAGGCAACATCAATACCCCTCTCCTCCTTCGGCACGGCGGAAGTCAGCAGGAAGTGGCGAGCGGAGGCAGAGGTGGTGTCGGGCATATTCCGCAGGATTCTGCACTTGGATATACTGCTAAAAATGTCCCCCGGAGGGCCCGGGCAGAAATATGAGTTTTCAGGCACTGGATTATTGTGTTGCTTGTTTACTCCGGTGTCACAGTAGATTCCAGTCTCTGTGCTTTCTCTAAATCTCAGAAAATCTATTAGATCAGGGTCTAAATACAGTCCTATTTTTCTTCTTCTTCTGTTTCTTTTTTTTTTTTTTTTTAAAACCAATACATTTGGAGCCAGAGCTTGCTCTGGACTGTCTGTTTCCCCATTTCAAACATTGATGTTAAGACAATGGGATCTGTAGGAGCCACTTTTTCACTGCGGGAATCACTTAGCAGAACCTCGTTACAGTGAAACGAAACCACAGGGGCCATAAGGGCCAGGAGTGGATGAGGGGGATACATCAGCTTATCATCGGCAATTTATCTGTTAGTAGATTAGCTTTTTAGTAAACATCAATAGCACTCAGTGGAATAAATGGGCCAGTAGAAAGCAATGTGTGAAGAGATGGGAGTCGAGAGTTCGTAGTGGTTACAGGTGTAACGTCAAAGTCGATTCCTGGAACACGTTTCCACGGTTATGAAATGATCAAAGTTGGAATTTCTTTGCAGTGAGGTTCAATACAGTGATCCCCTATCAGACTCAAACCACAACCCAGCCATCTGATTTCATCAGAAGACAACACGACTTATCACCGAATTAAAGACCATTTCAGATTGTGTTTCAAACCTTGGTCACAGCTCCTTATTCCTGATCAAAGTAATCAAGTCTGGTGAAGCGTTGGGATTAGATAAATCCACATCGTAGCAGTACAAACACCAGTTCCTATCCGTTACACTACCAATCCCAGCATCATCGAGTCTACTCTGCTCTGCTTCCTGTGGAGATTTTCCTTTGTTGACCTCCATCGTGATGATTATCTGCTACCTGAGTCAATTTCCTACATATTTCATTCCCATTGTGTGCGGCTGGAGCTTGCTGAATGTTTCATTCATGGCCCTGTCAACAGGGAGGCTCAATCACAGTTTATTTAAACACATTAACCTCACCGTTGTGAGGCCAACAACCCAGGTAGTTTTTTTTTCTTGTTTTTTTTTTTTCCCCCCTGTTGTAAAAATCCAGCTGACAAATACTTTGTGTTTGTGTCAAACATGCAGAGGAGCGAACGAAAGGGCCCCGCAGAGCCGGCCGCACGCAGCTGTTCCGGTGAAAAACTGCCCTTTAATACGCCCCGTGTCCTTCCCCGCAAACTCCCAACATGAGTGATCGCTTACACATTACAGTTCAGGCCAAACTATCCATCACCGATCGTCGATGATGGATAAACCGGCCGAGGATCCGACGGTACGACGCTGCATTTGGGTCAGGATGAAATAAAGGCTCCCGGCTCATGAGCGCGCCTCCTCGTTTCTCTGCTTTTCATCAATAAAATGTTGCAAATCAAACGCCGGTCGCATCCTGCTTCGGTCACCCCTTAATTCACGTCGCCATAACAGCGGTTCCCCAACAAGCAGAGCTCACTTCCGTTTATTAATGTGATCATATAAAAGTTACCCCATAATCCTTTGAAAATTGCTTCTCAGGTTCGAGCAGAAATTGTTAATTCTCCTCTATAATGACATATTTGCAGATGATTACATTTTACAAATGGGCCAAGGCGAAGCAGATCTGGTCAAACTGCTGCAGGGTTTGGGGTTTTGGATGGGTTCGGTGGGGGGTGAGGGCTCTTGTTAATGATTCAATAAAGAAAATTAATCAAAGAGGTGACGCAAAGATGTAGCTATTTATCCAAACGGTGGAGACGTTTCTAGACGGAAATTAAAAGCTGAAAATATTCTCTGAAGTCGGCACTAAAATCTTAACTCAATCAAGCAGCTGCCGCTTTCTGCTGCGGGGAGGAGACAGATTAAAACGGGGGATGACAGGCAGCACTGTGCTGTGGGCCTCAGAGGTACAAAGACAACTGAATCATTTAGCAGATTAAAAATGAAAAATAGTCTTTAAACAATGGGGGGGAGAGGGGGAAGGGCGAGTTTTTCTTTATTTTCTTTCCCAACTGGAAATTCAGGAATGAAAGTCGTTTATTAGGGAAGAAAAAATAAATAAATAAAAAGACCGAACACTGCAGAGAGTGACGCTACTTTAAGTGGACGGTTATCATTCGTTGTTGATTCAGACTGATCATGTCTAAATAACCAAAACAAGTAAAAACAAGTTTTGTAAAACTATTTGAAAATAAAAAAAAATAAAAAAAAATATAAAAACTGCCAGGAAACATAAAATCAGGGGTTGAGGCTTTTTAATCTTAAATATGAAGTATGTGTAGCAGTCAGAGTCTTGGTTTGGTTTTGGTTTGTTTCTGGTTTAATAGTTTTGATTCTTTGTTCACGCCAAGCGCATCTGGTTTACATTCAAAGTCTACGTTTTGATTTTGGAGGGCCCGTCGCAGCAGGATTCGAAGCCGCAACGGAAAACAACAGCTAGAGCGATTTTGATGCCGTCTCACACGCCCTCGACTCGCCCCCATGTAGACTCGCATCTGAGGTCCTAAGCACAGGGCGTGGAGCAAAAAAAAATCAAGCGTCTGCTTTCAACGCGCATTCAGGTGGAACTTGAAGAGTCAGGCGCGTAACGAGTTTGGTGAAAACGCACCATTAGGTGTTCTTATTTTGGTTAAATCGGCCAGGCTCGTGTTATTAGTTATTTTAGGTCATGTTATTCATTTCCCATGTTTAGTTATTATTTATTTCATTACAATCATTAGTCCATTTTGCTCCTCTGTGCCTCCTCTCTCCCTCAGTCTGCCTGCCCGGTCTGCCCCCCTCTCAGCTGCACCCGGCAATCAGTGACCTTAAAGATTGAAAGATTTTCTAAGATTTAAAAAAAAAAAAAAACAGAAAAGGGTTTGCAAGAGATCAACCAACTCCTCGTCAACAAACGAACAAAGTGATGGAATTTAATTGCGCTACGCTTGTGTGGCTACAATTTCAGTAGCACAGTTGATTTACGCAAAGTTTGTTTGATTTTTTTTTAATTGTGGGCACTAGTTGACCTTTGATGACCTCTAAAGGCATCTGGAAACGTATGGATGTCTTCAAAATGCCAGCGGTACAAATGAAAAATCTTTGCCGCACAAATGTAGCACAAAAACGTTTGAAACCATGTCCGGGTGAGGAGGATGATGTTTCAGTTCAGAGTGCAGAGAGGGATTTTGGACTTGTTTTCTTGTAAATAACTGATTCAGTTCAGTATTTTTTTATTTTCCGAGCTGGTGGTGTATTTTTGTTCTGGCGCTTGTCAGAATAATAATCAGCTCCGCTGACCTGGATTCCGTGGACAAACAAGGAATTTGACTTCCGTTTCACACACTCACAGCATCCAGACATTGAGCATATATATATATATATATATATATATATATATATATATATATATATATATATATATATATATATATATATATATATATATTTTTTTTTTTTTTTTTTTTCAGGGAAATGAAAACAATCTGTGCATGCAGTGGGGTGGAAGTAGTACTTAATAAACAGCCAATTTTTCTCACTATGTTTATTTGGGAGTGGTGCGTCTTTTTTTTAAGCTACTGTTGACTCTTCATTTTGACACAAAAAGAGAATGTTGGATTGTTTTTGGATGATTGAAGATTTTAGGCAAGGAACTGCCTGATTTTCACCGTCTTTCTTACACATCTGCACCGATCTGGTTTCACTACTTTATGGTCTAAATGGAGCGAAGTTAGACTGAAGAGAGGCTAGAACAGCTTGTTAGACCCTTTGGCCTCAGTTCATCTGAAACTGACAAAGCAGAACTTCATCCGCTGGAAAAAAGACACGAGGTTCACTTTAATTATCATTTTTAGTGTGTAAAATGGGAAGTCTGCACAGCTGTCACCGACAACCATGGCAACCGTTAAGAAGGGGTCACTGCTTGAGCTTTTCTTTCTTTTTTTTTCTTCTTTTTTTTCTGATATTACGTCAAACTTTTTTCTTTTTTTTTTTAGGATATTGTGTGATAAACAAAAATTTCTGCATGATTTCTTATTATTTCCTCACCACTTCATGCAGCCTTTTGGAGGCCTTAACATATTCAGAAACTCACCACACTTCACCCAAAACTGTCCCCTGTGTGAACTTTTTGGAAAGAGTTCAAAAACATACGTAGAGGCGGCCATTTTGGGTCAAAGGGCAAACTTTGTCAAATCTTGAGGTTTTGGCTTCATCTTCGGGCAGACGGGGATTGGAAGATACCAAAATCGGACATTTTTGAGCATGTTTAGGGGGCGTGGCCAAGCGGCTCACTTGGCGTACTCTCCAAACCAACCGATCGATAAAAATGACCAGAAGTACAGAATGTGAACACATTTGCATAAACCAGACTCTCATTTATAGAATTAAGAAATCTGCAGTTCAATTCATTTCTTAACTGAATGAAACATATACATCTTAAAATGTACGTACATTCATTGAACACATTTCTTAAACAAATCTTATGTTGTCTAATTTTTTGTTACTCAGGAACATGACACCTTTATGTTAAATATTTTTTTCTTACTAGTTTTGCGATACATTTTCTTCATCTTAAGCGATATTGATTGAGTTTGAAGATCCCCATAAAATAATTATTAAATGCTGAAGTGAACCTCAGCAGAAGACGAAAATCGACTCCAACTTGGAAAACTAACAGGTACGTTTTTGTTTTTTTTTCACCCCCCAGGTTTTGAATCCTCTTAGGATATTACTATTAAATGTGCCAAAACTAAACGTGAGCCGACTCGGAGAAAGAGGCTGCACAACAGCATGACTGCTCTAATAACGGGCTGTACAGGATTTACCTCTGCTGGCCCAGATGTGTGCAGATCACAGCTCTTCAGACACTTTCTGCCAGAGTGGCTCGCTGAGGCCTCGGTAAAGTCAACACTCCTAGCATCACAGTAATAAATAAAGTACATTCACTTCAGTACTCTAACCAAATACAAGTATTATGAACACCTTTACTTTACGCCACTATTTATTTTTGGGGGGACGTTCGACTCCACTACATATTTATGAACGTTGTCGTTACTGAAATGCAATTGGCCAGTTGGTGTGCTCCAAATAAAAAGGGGAGCCAATCACAGTCGCCGCTCTCACACGGGGATTTAGAGTGATGTGGTGGTAAACCAGGTTGACTGAAGTCAACCAGGTTCCTCTAGTAGACTTTACTCGGTTAGCTTTGACTCAAAGTGACCTTTGAGGGAACACGGGTTCACTTGAGTCACGTAAACTTTGAGATCGTTCAAGTAAACTGAGTAGAACTCGGAGGAAACTTTGAGTTTACTCAGATAAAGTGCGAGGAAACCAAGTTCTGGTGAGTAATCTCAGGCTACCTTGACTCGAGTTAACGTGAACAAACTTTCGACTGAGTAACTTTTACCTGGACCCAAATAAAATTTGACCACCGCTGGCTACGAGATCCAGAGGATCCAGGGATTTCCGATTTCAGTTTGTGTCACAAGGTGAGGGCGATGAAGGAGGTGAAGAGGGACGAAAGGGGAGGTGGCAGGAGGAAGAGATGGATGGCTCAGGGTGACTCTCTTAGGAACCGGAGGAAAGTGAGACTAAAAGGACCGAGATAAGGAGCGGAGGGAGGCTGCTTCACTGTCGGCCGCTGCTTGGAAGCAGAGAAAGGCCAGGCACATTTTGGCAATGAAGGCACCTGAAATCCATTCAAATTAAAACGCACAGCTGACGCAAACAACGGCGCGGGAATACAGAGAGCGACTTAACGGGCTGTGTGTGTTTGCTGAGCCGGTGGAGGAAAGGAAAGAGGCGAGCGTTTCTTTCTGTAAGGCGCGGCCTGAGGATGTGAGTGTTTGTCTGGCAGTTTGCCTGCTGGATGGAATAAAAGTCCCCCTGCTCAGCTGTGGATGCGTATATGTGTGTGTGTGGATGTCTGCATCCAGAGATTTGCGTTGCCCGCGTGTGAGAGCATGAGGCTGGGGGTAAGCGAGCATCAGGGAGCTGGGAGCTAAGAGAGTTTTGGGAAAGGTCGTGAGGCACAGTGGCTTGGCACTGTGGCGTATTTCATTTATAACCTCGTTGGGGCAAAGCTGCGCTGCAGGCAAAAAGAAGCCGCAACGCCTCGGTTTGCACCCAAACGGCGCCGCATGTTCCATTAGCGTGGCGAGTCGAGGCCTCTCGTGTCGTTCGGTGAGATTTTCACCGGAAAACATTTTGTTCCACTTGTTTAGCTCGTGTTTATGAGCCGGGTTTGAGGGGCCAGCAAAAGAAGACGAGATGAGGTTAATAAAAAAAATGAAGGATAAGCACCAAAGGTCATGACAGCAGTGACATGTTTTTGATTTTTACAGCTCAGTCTTAGCCAAATGTTGGGCTTCACATACACATTTAAATGAAGACGTACAAATATACAGCAGAAACACGTTAGCACTGACGCCATTAGATACGACCATAAAATCACATAAATTGGAATTACGGAAATGCTGCCCGTTACTACTGGCGGGAACAACGAGGAAGACGACAGGAAGTAGTTGGAGGACGATAATGCGGCATGTTTTCTTAACAACTTACGGTGTGATTTGAATTGCGTTTCTCGTTTAATGGAAACCAGAGGGTAAAGTATGCGTGATTTTATGGTCGTAGCTAATGGCATCAGTGCTAACGTGTTTCTGCTCTTGGTTAACTGTCTGTATGTGTGTTTTTTTTTTTTTCCCAACGTCAGTGGAATATCAACACAGTTTTGTGAACATTGTAATGGAAGCAGATGATAATTGTCAAGGTCATTACAAGGAGCACAACTTAATTTGTCTACCCATATTCCAATACAAACTGGCTGTATATAATGTACTGAACCACAGTTATTATTAACAGGACCACAGGATTGTCTTCTGACCTGTCGCTCTATTGCATATGTTGCATTTCTATGGTAAACCTGCATAAAAACCTGTATTTTTAGTCGTACGTGACAGGACTTTACCCACAGCTGAAGTCCTGTCACGTCGGACTAAAAAAACAGGTTTTTATGTTTTTTAGATGTTTTTTAAATGAGACGGTGGGGAAAAATGTTCGGACAGCGTATTCGAGAGGCTGACAAAGTCATAGAGGAAACAGCCGAAGACGGTTCTGTATGGAGTCATGGCGGTGACGATCGATGTGGAAAGCCTTTCCCCCATGTCTGCATGTCCGGATTATTATTGTTATTATTTAAATAAAGTAATGAAACCTTTCGGCTTTCGCTCGGCAGGATGCAAAAACAATAAAAAATATTCCTCCTCTCCTTCTCCGACGGAACGACTCTCCAAACTTTTCAATAAAGTTGTGGTGTCATCACCTTTACCCAGGCAGGGTAGGCTGACAGAAATGTAAAAATGAGCATGACTTCCCCACCCCGTCGCACAGTCTGGGGAGGCAGAAGCTTGTCACTCTCTGAGACTCTGACACACCATTTCAACCCATTATCCACCTCCAGCGTGTTGCGCGGTGTCATTTGGCGCTCATTTCCCGTATTTCTGTCAGGCCGGCCGGTTGTGTGACAATAATGGCCCGAACACCCTAACAGTATACATGTCATTGCTTGTTAACCAGGTATGAGGAGCATTAATGAGATCTCACCCCGAGTCTTATTTCCGCCGGCTCCCAGACATCAGCAGAAAAGTTCATCTCGCTCAGCCTGAGCTCGCATGACAGAGGAACAGGACGCGCTCTCGTTTAACATATCTCACATTTCTTTCACCTTTAGCGCTGCTCAATACCGGCTGATGGCTGACCTTTAGCAGGAGAATGAGGAAGGCCTGAGACTGTAAGCCCCACCCACTCACACTCGAGCGGGGTGAAGCGCACACACACACGCATGCTTTTTCCTCTAAGGTCATAGCCCGAGGAAGTCAATAAGAGCGGTGAGCTTTTGTGTTTGCCAATACTCCTCGGCAAACGCTTCCCGGTTGCCAGAGACAAACACGAGGAGGAGCCTCTCAAGCAAACTGATGGAGGAGGAAAGCACACACACGCACGCACACACACACACACACATGCACGCCTACGACGGGATGGTGTCAGTTTTGACATTAAGATGAAAATATAATGCAGTGTTGTCTTTCCGCTGCCTCTGAGCGGCACGCTAGCGTGATTTAGCGGGGGCGGGGGGGGGCATCTGACACAGAACCGATGTTGCGGCAGGTTAAACATGGAGTCGCGCCGGCGGGTAAACAAAGGGGAAAACAGTCGCATCAGCACACAAACGCGCACGCACGCGCATACGGAGGGAGGAAAAAAAGCTCTGAGAGGCGCGCATGCCACCCCAAAATCCTGCAGAGACGAACATTAAGTCATACAAACACCTTGAGTGTCAGCCTTGGCTGCAAAAGGCCAGGGAAGATGGATGGTCTCCAGCCCCGGCTGCTCAGGCAGTGATGAATGACCAGATAATTTCCAGGCCACACACGCAAACCCGCACACAAACCTGCACACGCACCTGCATGGCATCACACACTCAGACATATCTATAAGAACAGCGACCTGATTGCAAAAAAAAAAAAAACAAGAATATACAATCGTAGTCAAGGAAAAGAATCCATATTTCACACCTGCGCCCTTGCTGCCCCATACGGACAGAAATGTATGCAACATTTGAAATTATTTACAAATTCAAAACTGCTTTATTGATCCCAAAGGGAAATTAAATGTTGTTCTAACTCGATTAATTAAAGAGTTGCTGTAGCGGTGAGTTGCTCCAAGCGCAACGCTCAAGAGGAGCAAGGGAGGCGTACCGTCAGACCGTCAGTTCCAAAAACCACACACACACAAAAATTGTGTGTCCCAACACACTATTAGTAACAGGTGAGTTGGTCCCGCCACATTACTTTAAAGTATGAATGTATTTAAATGTCTACGTCTCCTGAGGTTCTGGGTTTTGTGGGGCCAAATACTTTTTATATGCACTGAAAAAATACATACACAGATAAAGACAAGCATCAAATTCCTTCCTTCAGGAATGTTTGGAATAAATCTAAAACTGTTGCCTAATAAAAAAATAAAAAAAACTGTATTGATGACCTACATTGTGACAAACTATCACCTCCACAAATCATTTGAGATGGCATTCAAACACAATCAACATTTAAGCACACAACATAGAACCGCTGCCTTATCTGAGGTAATCACACTCTATGAGATGAAACCTTTGGCTGAGTCGACAGGCGGCTGCCATTACCTATTGCGGGGTTATTTTATTTCCTGCTTCCTGTCTCCTTGGGCGTTATGGAATGAGTTCTGATAAACGACATAATTAAAGCTCACGCTGTGCTGCTCCTTCACGTTTCCAATCATCTTCAGAAGCCACTTCCTTAGAGGGCCGGTGGGACTCCCCAGCTGTGCCAGATTGACAAATTTGGTCGCTGTAATCCAGACCCCCCCTGAACCCCCACCGCTCCCAAGATGCTATGGCAACTGGTGACACCTGTCGGTGCTCTGCTCTTTGATTACAAATCCTTAAAGGGACAGCATTGTGTCAAATTGGCTCGTTTGAGCTTTTCACCATGTTAGAGATTTTACTCCCTCATCAGAGACATACCTGGAGTTTTGTTTTGATAATTTCATGCATGTTTGACAAAATCTTTAATCTCCCTTGGCAACCATTTGGGGGGGGGGTGGCTAAACGCTTGCTTTCACCAAGAAGCGTCATCTTCTCCACGCAGCTCCTCCTCCTATTTGCAAGTTTCCACCTCACAGAGCACCGACCCTTGACTCCTTCAGACTAGCCAGCAGCAATTAGCAAACACCCGTAGAACTGCTCATCTCATGAGCTCATTACAGGAGCTACTTCTCAGTGAAATGTTGGTAAAAGGTTAACAGAGGAGCCATGTTGTGATAACTTCCCAAGGGCAGAGTTTAAGAAAGATCAGGAGCTTCTTAAAAAGACAGAGGCCCAATTTCAAGGCATTAAATTATGAAGTCAAAACTATTTTGAACCTCATTTATATTTTATAACAACTGAAGGCAACATAGTTACTTGATTGTGCTATAAAATATACAACACTGCCCCCTTTTAAAGATATCTCAAACTTTAGGAGGTTGAAATATTTTCTCAATTCAGTTGAAACACAGTTTTAAAAAAGCTGCTTCTGATGAAAATGATGAATCTGTGTAATAATATATAAAGCAGGTTTCAGACAGTAAGTCCTACATTATTGGAAATCTTCATTTAGTGCGCATACATATCCTTCTGTGTCCTCGGCTCGCCGACTGCCAGCAACAACTATTAGACGAATTTGTCTTCAGTGGGAGTCAAAGGCAGGAACGCTCGCCCTAACCAGACGAAACGGCTCGTAAAGTGAGCACCAACCCTAAACGCTCTCGGTTTTCAGCAGTTTAATTGCAGAAAAAGGAGAAGAAGAAGAAGAAGAAAAAAAAAAGGTGCGTTGCCATGGAAACTAAGACCCAGCACTCGTCCAGAGAGCAGAGCGAGGAAAAAAATAAAAAAATAAATAAAATAAAGATGCATGCAGATAAAGTCAGAGGAAACAAGAGATAGGCGAGAAAAACAGAAAGGAGAACGGAGCAAAAACAAATGACAGAGCGACGCGTTTTAATCAGGTCAAACTGGAAATTTAAACTCTGGATAGAGGAGTGAGATCTTCCTTTTCCCCCCAAAAAAATAAAAAATAAAAAAAAATTTGCTTTTATTATCATTTCCTTGCTTCATCAAAATTCCTTTTTTTCTCCCCTTCCTCTCCGTCTCAGACGAGGTTCTTTCAACGTGCAAAACAAAATTCGCAGCAGCCGCAGCCTCAGCCTGTTCCCGGAGCACGTGGAGGACTTAGCAGGATACTTGTGATTCTTTAATGAACCATCTGTCTCATCAGCTCGACATCACATTTTTATTTATTTATTTTCTGAAGAGGTCTGACGCTGACAGAGCTGGATATCTCCATATGTTAACACGCGGGCCTTTTTCTCTTGCTTTCTCTTTCTTTTGGTTTCCTCGTGCCGTCGCGAGTGACAGAAAGCGGTGAGCGTACGCCTGACTTAAAAGTTTCCCTCACGGGGAACAAGTGAGGCATCGAGGAAGGGAAATGACAGGATGCAGAATTGTGGAGTCATACGAGGAACATGAAAAAGAGAAATTTGTTTGTATACGGAGGGAAGACAAATACAATCCGCGGCGTAATCCCATGTGACTGCTGGATACGAAGGAGCACGTCTAGTTTCTAGAGGAGCTTCCAACCTGGCGTCTCCTGACACTGCTGCCACTTCTGACGATGGATAAGTTTCCATTGACCATAAAATTGTTCAAATTGGAATTAACGGAAATAAATTTGCTTATCAGAAACGCGGTAATTTTGAAAAAGCCTCCTGTTTTTTGGTAAAGTGTTTTAACACTAGAATGAGGTGTTTTTTTTTGACCGCAACGAAATTACTGGATTATGCAAAACACTTTTTTTTCGCATCACACAAGTCATGCGATCGACAACCGAGCGATGCTACTGGGGGAAGTGACAAAGAGTACGGCAGGAAGTAGATGGAGGAGAATGGCGCGACATGTTGCTTAGTGACTTATCACTGAACGACGTCCAGAATTTTTTTTCCAAATGTATCAAAATGAGTGTATTTAATGAATCTGCAATGGAAAAACTTTTTTCGTTTCACACGCGTCACATAATCAACAGTCGGATGTTACCACTGGCAAAAACATAGAAGAAAAACGACAGGAAGTGGTCGAGTGGCTGCATTGTGTAAAGACAGATTACAGATTGTGAGTACACAAAGAGCTTCACGTGTGAAAGCAAAAGCTGTGACGTGATGATACTGCAACTGAATTGCTCGTCCATTATGACCATCATTACATTTGAATGGAAAAACAGAAAAATGTAGCAAAGTTGCTCCAGGAAAACACAGTAAATGTTTTAAAATGGTCAACACAAAGCCCTGGCCTCAGCCATGGAGCTGAATTCAGCCTCAGTTCTGTCTGGAGGAACGGGCCAAAATCTCGACCAGCTGTTCAGAAATGTTTGTGGATGGACATTATAAATGTTCGAGCAAAGTCACACAGTTTAAAAAGCAGTTCTGCACAATTTGAAGAAATTTCCGTCAACTTTTCTCTTTATTTTGACCAGACAGAAATAATTTTAGAAATCTCAATTGACCTAAAATAGGAACAAAAATAGTTACATTTAATTTTATACCATGAGGAAGAAAAGAAAGCTTAATAATAATAATAATAATAATAATAATAATAATCAGAATCATAATAATAACACATTTTATTTATATAGCACTTTTCTAAAAACTTACAGATGTTTTACAGGAGTCAAGAGAAAATAACAAATAGTTACATTTAAGCACAAAATCATAAAAGGAAAAATAAAGTTCTCTAAGCTTCTGTCTCATAGAGCAGCCGCCCTCCGCCCCTAAGCGATTCCTCCACTCAGCTCCTTCAGACTAGCCAGCAGCAATTAGCCAACACCTGGTGAAACTGCACATCATGTGAGCTCATTATAGGAGCCACTTCTCTATGAAACGCTGACAAAAACGCTACTAAAGAGTCTTATGACAGAAGCGTCTCTGCGTTTTCTGCAGAGATGGCAAAAAGAGGAACAGGAGTTTACTTTGGACAGCAAACTCCTGAAGTCGTGCTTAATTCTTGCCAGCTGTTTAAGACGACATCAAGGACTGACTCTGCATCCAGAGGTTGTGTTTCAAGTTTGAACACGTCCCCAGTCACCGATCACCCGCCCTTGACCTCTCCGCGCAGACAGACCAAATAGCTGGGTTAGCCCGCGACCCCGCCGACCCCGACAGACAGCTCCTCGCCACCAAACATGCAAATAAGCCCGCTGGCGCTGCCGGCGTGCGTTAAGGTGGAAAATTTCCAGTGACACCTCCATCTGTTTAGAACGGAGCGGCGGGAGAGCAGAGGGAGGTGAATGTTCTGTACTTTGTGTGGGAAATGTTTCTCAGTGTTAAACCCTGACGATAGCGGATCTGTTGTCAGCCAGTTGCCATGGCAAAGGGTCTGTGTGTAGCTCAGCTGAGACAAAGACTGAGGAAAAGGCGGGTTTGAGGCGTTCTTCCATGGTTTTTTTCTCTTCGCTGTGACACAGTCCACTTAATTGACAATAATACTTACAACTTCAGGTTTCATTTTGTTAACTTGTCCTACCGCGGTAACGCGGCTACGGATGGTAAGTAAAAGAATCGTCTTTTTGCCCTCAAACGTTCAGAGTGCACGCACAGCTTCCAGATGTAAACAATAACATGTTACGCGTCTTAGAGGTTCGCTGCGCGTTTGTGAAACAGCAGGCGAGACTTCTGAAAAAGACGGAGAAGTTCCTTCTGTGTCACTGGAAACGCTTTGATCCCATCGAATCAAGCGTCTCTGCTGATCAGACAATCAGCCTCTCGGTTTCTCTTGGAAAGTTTTTGGAGAGGAATCAGAGCGCTTCCTGCTCCTGTGTCATTAATGATTGAAATCCAGAAATGGCTTTTTTCCAGCCTCCCTCTCTCTCCCACCGCCGACTCTCATGAATAACGATGAAAAACTTATCTCTGTGGCTTCAGTCTGAATATTCAGCCTAACAAGGCTCCCCTTCTGGGTCTTATCTCAATGTGCAGATCTGCAGCTCAAACATGGCTGCTCTCTCCCTCTGTGATTTTTTTTTTTTTTTTTGTTTCCCCTCTTCTGTTTTTTTTTTTTTCTGGCCCGTGTTCGCCTCCATCTAGGTCAGCGGCACCCCACTCTGTGCCATCCGACAACCTGATAACGCGATCAGACCATTAGCGCTGCAGGGCTCGCGGCCCGGGGCGCAGCCGGCCCAGGCGTACCTGCGCCAGCCGCGGGGCCCCGAGTGCTCGTCTCCGGTAGATTAATGATCCCCGCAGCCGCACGGAGCGGGCCACTCCTTGAGTGTGAAATACACCTCATGTGCCTGACTGGAGCTCTGATTTATTCCCCGCCTGCGTGCTTGTCCTCGATGTCTGCGGGGGGCGTGAGGAGTGTGTGTGAGGAGTGTGTGTGAGGAGTGTGTGTGAGGAGTGGAGGGTAGGGGGGACGTGGGGGTGAGGTGGTGGGGGAGGGAGGCTTGTCTTTGTTTTACCGGCGGCGTGTAAATGAGCTCTCATTGTGCTTCGCTTGATTTTTTTTATTTGTCCCGTTAATCGGAACATAATCAAACCGATGTCGGGGTAAATTATGGAAATGCATTGCCGGCTTAATCAGGCGAGAGGGAGCGCATGCAGGATTATTTGCATCTGACGGGGAAATATGAATAAAACGAGCGGCAACGTCACGTTGACGCGACTCTGCAGGTCTGCGTTAGTTTCCTTGTCGTCGCAGCGATGTGTGAGAGTTCACCATTAGAATTTAATGGTTGTTTTATTTCTTTGAACTGACCAATCAGAGCTCAGCTTTGCAGGGGTTTATTATGTGAAATAGACAGCTTCACATCATATTATGATATTCTGTCACCCAAAACAAACATAAACATGTTGCACGCATGTTTGTGAAATCCTTTAATCTCCATGGCAACCATTTATTCTCACCAAGTGCCGCCTTTTCCAAATACCTCAGAGCTCCACCCTTCAAGCCGAGCTTCTACCTAACATAACCTCTGGCCCATGTCTCGCTCACTCCTCCAGACTAGCCAACAGCAATTAGCAAACACCTGGTGGAAACTGCGACCTCATTATAGGAGCTACTTCTCAGTGAAACGCTGGTGAAAAACGTTGTTAAGGGGTTAGCAGAGGAGCCATGTTGGGATGTATTCCTGAAGGCGGAGTCTCAGAAAGACCAGAAGCTTCTTAAAGAGATAGAAGCCCAATTTCAAGGCGCAAAATTACGACACATATTGATATAAACAGCATTACTATAACAACTGAAGGAAAACTGCCTGGAAATGACATAATCCTGCCCCACGGAAGTTTTACAATTGTGAGTATTGCTTCCTGGCTTATGTTCTTTATTTGAAGAATAGTTTTGTTCAATTGGAGCCGGTCATGGCGTTTTGGTTTATTTGGGTTTTTGGATTTCGGTGCCCAGTCTGCCGGGTGGGGAGGGGCTTTCAGTCGGCTTTGGTGGGGCGTGTGGTGTTTTGTGGAGTGGCGGTGTGTGGCCTTGCTTGGGCACCTCCTGGTTTGCAGTGTGGGGTCAGTGGGGTTCCCAGTCGGTGGGGTTCCCAGTCATTGGGACGCTCTACGTTGACCTTTTCTGCTTTTTCCCCGAGGCTCCAGCCTGCAGGGCGGTGCAGCGTTAGCTGAACATGACTGTGGATGATGTCTGGAAAGCTGACTGTGCTTCTGTTTCTAAATGTGATCTGTTTGTATTGAGAAGTGCATTAAGATGAGTTTTGCTGAGAATCACAGAAAAAAAAAAAATCTGACTAACATGAAAGGAAAGGTAAAAAAAACACCAGTTAGTGGAAATAAAGGGAACAGGAGAGAAAATAAAGAAATGTAAATAAACTGGTAAAATACAGTTGCATGCTAACATACTATGCTAACCGGTGAATCATAAACCATATTATTTTACATTTTATGACATAAATAAATGCAAACTTACTAATGTTCTAAGTGTGAATTCAGGTAAAACATCTACTAGTTGATGAAGCATGAATATCACTTGTGGGAAGTGACCTCACTGCTACTTCCTGTTCAGAATAAAACGGCACAAGACAGATTTAAGTCTCACTGAAATCCTCCAGCTCCATTTTGGAAGTGGTGAAATGGTCTTTTAAGGTTCGTCTAGTCATATTTTACTGGTGTGGGAAATTATAACGAGAAGACGAAAACAAACAGCACAAAAACACAGCATTCCTAAAAATGGAAGCCCAGGAGGAGCGATTAGACAACAAAGCGAGCCTCATTAACAAGTTACTGGAGGCTGTTCTACATATTCACAAAATGTGCAGCATTTTTCAGGAACATCGCTTGAATTAAACATCACATCATCTTAAAAAAAGAGTCATTGTACAAAGAGCTGAGGTGTCGGTTGTCAAACCCCTTATGTGCATATTGACACATTTCAGCCTTAAACTTCGTTCTGTTTGATTTGAACGGTGTTTGACAAACCAACAGTGTACAGCAAAAGTGAGAATCTGTGTTGCTTGTGTTTGAATTCAACTCTTTATTGAGATGCCCCTAAAAAAGACCAAAGAAAGTCACCCGTATGAAACCAGCTGTTTGTGAAGGCCCTCAAAAAGACTTGAGACATCCCATCATTGCAAAGCTGGCAGTTTGATTGACGGCCGCTTCAGACTCGTTTGTCGCCGCAGTTTTGCAGAACTGGAGGGAGGGTACTTCTCTTTAATAAGACCTGGATTCTGTGTAGGAACATCAGCCAGCCAAATCTTGAATTATGTAAAACTGAAGAAAACATTTGTGTTGTTATTTTTTGGCAACTTCTCAAAAAAAAAAAGTTCTCAAAAAGTCAGTTCCACTACTGGAAATTCCTGGAGATTTCTAAATGTTAGCAAATGTCCAACTCAAGAACTTCTTTCTTACCAATATTTGTTGGGTTAATTGTGTTTTAATTGTGTTTTTTACACCTGATAGTCCGACAGGCTGGGTTGTCCCATTGTCAGCTGCTTTTTAACAAAGTCGCATGACACCAACTCAATGCTACGCCGAATTCACTTAAACCAGAAACATGACCATCGCACAATCTTCCTCCGCACCACGTCTGTCCATCTTAACTGTTATGCTTTTAATACAGCTGACCTCTTCTAGAATGCAATGCAGCAATCTCTACAGTTGCACTCTACAGCCGTCACCCCCAGAGTGTCCTCTACCGCTGCTTAGCACCCGTTTAAATCAACAGGCAGCAGCAAACGGCTAGAAAGATGGATGGCGTTGCTTACCGGGGCTGTTGGCAGCTTGTCTGGGTTACAGGAAAGCAAAAAGGATAGCTGCTGCTAATGACCTTGGATGTACAAAAAATAAATAAATAAAACCCAACAAAAAACCCAGTGTGTGCTTGTACATCATTAGTTAGGGAGACATGCTTAACCGCACACGACTCCACCTGTGGTGGTGTGTGATGGCCGTACAGGAAGGCGGAGAGTGCAGTTCTCCGGACCCGGCTGCATGCAGGATGTAGCCGACCTCGTCGTTCCGTCGCTCTCTCCCCGCTGCGGATAAATGATGGGGAATCTGCAGGCGGCCCAACCTCGCTGAGGTGATGCATGGAGGTGCCTCCGCGACCTTTTGTCCAGGTACGCAGCTGGACCCAATTAGAGGACAGGTCCATCCGTTCCCGTGGCTTAACGCCGGATCTTTCCTGCGTGTTTCTATCAGTGTAAGGCCACAATAAATGTACAGATTCTCTCTTTCTGGCAGACATACTCTGTTTCTACCAGTTAAAAGTGGATTTCATAGTGTGGAGCAAATACATACTTGAACCAATTGTTCACACACAGTTCAGATTTTTTTTTTTTTTTTTTTGCATGGTCGTCCATGTCCGTAATTAAATGAGTGAGCGTCGTCCTTAAGAAGCCAATTTCAAATGGGAATGTTTTTTCAAGAGCAGCATTTGTGTCCATACAGTCACAAAGTACACAGTTTTTGTTAGCAAAAATGTGAAAAGGTTCGATGGGTCTGAAAGGTTCTTTTTTTTTTCTTCTTCTTTCCAAGGCAATGTAAAGGTCAAACAGAACCCAAAAGTGAGTAAAGCGACCAGTGTCTGAAATCATGCTGGGATCCCTGATGTGTGACGAGACGACCCCCCGCCTGGGAAGCCAGCTGTTTTCTCACCGCAGACCTGCTGGTCGTCTCCGCTTCCTGATTTATCCTGTGGGTGCTGAAGCAGAAAATATATTTAAATGTTAACTTCACGCAAGTGTGAGGGGAAGAAGCTCCGGAAACGGCGCTGGTTTTCATAAACGGCAGCAATTAAAGACAAAAAGGCAGGTGGTGTTTGAGCGGCCGGGACTACTGTGCGCAGGGAGCAGCGAGTGAGACCGGCTGGGAAAATTAGGCATCGGGACTCGAGGTTAAAAAAGTGAAAACAAACCTAAACGTAGAAGTGCGATCAGCAAAGAAGCAGAAAAATAAGTCAACTAACGAAGGTGGGACGGTTTTGCGGCACAAAATCTCTGCCCCTAAGTTACAACACCCGGACATTTTCGGCACTCCTCTCTGTGACAGTAATGTTTTCCTTCTGTTTTTCCAGCTTTTAGAAAATGCTGTCACTTTATTTCAAACGTTGCTTAACGAGCTTCAAACCTCGTTAAGCAACTCAACAGCAGAATCGGTGGCACAACCTGGGCAACGTTACTGAAGGTGAATAAGCTTTCCACCTTTTTAACGTAAAGTTTGAGAAAAAAACAACAACACTGGAAATCACACATTTATCCTCCTCACTGGTTTCTTTTTCTAAGTAGCAGACGGATATTTAATATTGACCCTTGTAACCCTAACCCTTTACCGGAATGGGAAAACGTAAATGTGTAAACATTCTAAAATGTCCATTTGTTTTAGTCTAACCTTTAAAGGGACACTATGCAGGACTGTCATGGTAACAAAGTTTTGCAGAAGTTGTCGCAATAAATGATAATGTTGTTGTTTTGAGATCATTTTCAAGTACTTTATTTGTGATGGCATGATAATCCAACAACACATTCTCAAACACCAATAAACTTTAATTGTCCATAAATAAATAAAAAACAGAAAACAACAAACAAAGATGAACTGTGAAGTAGGTATAAACAAAATTGACCAAAGCAACAGACTGAAGACTTCTGTCATGCAACTTTTGAAATTGGGTCCTGTCCCTTTAAGAAGCTCCTACTCTTTCTTAAACTCCGCCTTCAGGAAGTCGTCACAACATGACTCCTCTATTAACCCTTTAACAACGCTTTCACCAGCGTTTCATTGAGAAGTAGCTTTGCTAACTGTTGCTAGCTGGACTGAAGAAGCCATGTTGTGATGACTTCCTGAAGGCGGGGTTTCAGAGAGAGCAGAAGCTTTTTAAAGAGACAGAGGACCAAAGTCAAGTCAAATTTCTTTTATGTCATGTAAAGTGTTTTTATGACAACTGAAGTTAACAATGTTTGTGCTATAAAATAAATGTAAAATCTGTCTGTAAAACATATAATATTGCTCCTTTAGAAACCTGTGAGTAACAGAAAGGAAAAGCAAAAACTAAAAGAAGTCTGTCTCGGGGGCAGGCGTTTTCACATTGCACTGTAATAGATGACTAATCCTCCTCGGTTTTTATGCTGGTCTGATATTGCAGCCATTAGTAGCTTTCTCATTTCTGACCGCCCTCCCAGCTCACTGTAACCTCTGCGGACCCCCCGCCTCTCCTTGCTCTCTTTATCCTCCTCCACCCCCCGCGTGGAGCACAGCTGCCCTCCATCGCCTTTCCAGGCCGAGTCCACTCAGCGTCTCGTTCTCTCCATTATTCACTAATCCCGACCACGCTGTGCAGAGGCCACTGTACGTTCTGATAAAAGCTCCCGCTGCCTGGAAACGGCTAATCAATGGAAATATTCGGTCAAAAAGAAAGGGCCCTCCGCGGTGTGAGCAAGCACTCTGAACGGCCGTGTAAAGCAAACACACAAACACCGCCTTCAATAAACACGTCTAAGGGCTCGATGGTAATCGATATAATTATGCCTTGATTTGTTGTTGTCACGTTTCTCTCTCTCTCTTTCTCTCTCTCTCGCTTTCTTTGGCGTATAAAGCCGAATGCTTTGAGCTGATGCTGCCCCGGTTCAACAGGACGACTTAGAAAGAAACAGAACAGAAATAAAACAAATAAATAACAAAAGATGTTAAATTCTCTGTGACATGATGGTAAGAATCAATATGGCTTTTCCCTGCTAAATGGAAGATAATGGTATCACAATGGAGGCGTGTGGAGCTCGTCTGCTCGGCCGGCCCTGATTGATCTGTTACTGCAAGAGTCACTTTGGGACCCCCGATGGTGTCTGGACACATTAGCTTCACGCCATGCGTTAGCTGGCGCGTACACACACACACACACACACACACACACACACACACGCGCACGCACACACACGCGCACACACACACATACACACTTTGGGTTCATTGTTTGTCTTCAAAAGAAAAAAAAAAGATGTCATTCTGTAACACAGGTATAAACACCTACATACCTGGGTAATCAGGTCGCACTTAAATGGGCAGCATTATGGGAAAATTAACTTTTTTGAGCTTTGTAGCATGTTGCAAATATATTCCCTCATTCAAAGCACACTTGGAGTGGTGCTTTGATTCTTCCTTCCTTTCCTTGAATCTCCCATGGCAACCATTCAGCTGTACAAAATGACAAAATGCCTGGGTGGACCTGGCTCTGCCTTCAATGACGAAGCTCCTCCTAAGACTTGCAGTTTCGAAGCCCAGCTTCCGCGCATTACAGTTCACTAGATGTTGTGTTTCCCCCACTCAGCCCCTTCAGACTAGCCAGCAGCAATTAGCAGACACCTGGTGTAGCTGAGCATCTGTTGAGCTCATCATAGGAGCTACTACTCAGTCCAGGGCTCCAACAAACATTTGTAAATGCTTAATGGAGGTTTGACTTATGTGATGCCTTCCTGAAGGCGGAGTTTCAGAAAGAGCAGGAGCTTCTTAAAGAGACAAAGGACCAATTTCAAGGTGAAAAATTGCTAAGTCACTTTTTTTTAAAGTTATGTTTAAGTAGCATTTTTATAACAACTCATGGTTACTTGATTATTCTATAAAAGGATACTGTGTGGCTGTAAAATATATAATACTGTCCCTTTAAATTCTTCTAATGCCTGTTCAGATGTGTGGTGTTGAACTAGACATCTTGGTCTTCTTTCAATGTTTGTTGTTCATATACATGAACTGGGCTCTTGTTGAAAATATTTTTAAACTTATCAAATGTAACTCAAATTAAAATTTAGATTTAAAAGCGCTGACGGACAATTTATGTATAGCATTCAAATCCATCCTGTTCTGCTTAAAGCTGCTGAATCAGTTTATTTGTACAGCTAATTCGAGCAAATAGGTAGTTTAAAATACTTTACATCACGAAAACAGAAAAAGCTTTATAAAAACATCCGTCACCAACTGTGTAACAAACGCCATTTTATCAAGTACCATCATCAAACTCATTAATATGAAAGTTTCATTTATTATGGTTCAAGTGCAACTCTGTGGGGTTTCAGCTTTGATTTTGAAGGAACTGAATGTTTCAGCTTCTTGTTAATAAGCACGAGAAAAATGGATTTTGTCGCACATCAAGACTACTTATATCTTTAAAGTGTGGATGACTTTTGGTGGACTCTAGTTCTGAATAGTGAACATACCCAGAGGCCAGTAGTGATGCGTTCACAGTGTCCTGCATGTTCCATGTCCGGGCTTGAAATTGTTTGGTTTCGATTTTCCGGAAACAAAATGAAGACACAGTGCAGTGTGGCGGTGGTCCCAGAAAGCATTGCAACCTTCTAGAAAACATACAGAGCTAAGCTAAGGGTCAGAAGCTTATGCGCACTGACATCACACTGCCACCCGGTGGCCTGGCGTGACTGTTACACGCTAAGTATGTTGGCGGTGCAATCTAAACGTGGAACTTTGTCCCCAACGTCAAAAAAAACAGTTTCAGGCAGCAGTCATGTGTAAATTAAGCCACATTTTCGGATTCTACATTATAGCCATTCCACTTTCTGTGTCACTTATCAATCTGCTGATTCTGCCAAGGTTGGCTAATGGAGAGCTCTGGAGAAAAGAAGCTGCAAGTAGGGAAAACAGAAGGGATGGATTTGGACCAAAAACATGGCCTTTTCCTCGTGGCCACCATGAGTTTATATGTCTATATATACTGTATATGTATGTTTTATATATATATATATATATATATATATATATATATATATATATATATATATATATATATATATATATGATATGATATCCAAAAGGAACATGACGCACCAGAGAATATATGTGCACCAGATGGTGAATGTAATTGCTAAAATGAAATAAAAATAAAAAATAAAAATAAAACTCATCACCGCAGTAAAAACGAGGCCTTGACATTTTTTTTCTCTGTTTACGGCCACATACCGTTAGCTGATTGCTTATAGAAGATTTATTATTAGGGTAAGGTACCAAAGTACCTCGTCACGACTCCGTGCTGAAAAGTGAGTCGGCTTCAGGCAGTCTGTGCGTTTCCCTCTACGTGTCACCGAACTACCGAGGCCCCCGAGTTCATCGCAGTTGTCGCCCGCCCACGTCGTTTCTGGAAGCTTATAGGGATTCTTGCTTTGCACGCGCTGACAAGTTGCTCTCATTAGAGGCTGAAATCCAATCAAGTGCGCATTCAGAGGCGCGCTCAGTCGCAGCGGCGTGTGTTCTCAGCGGTAAATTGTGCTTTATGACAAAAAAATAAAAAAAATAAAAAAATAAGGTCTGCACTGTGCTTTTCTGCCTCAATGAAGTTACCATTAATAAAAGGCCATTTTCCCCCGTTCTGTTCATTCTTCAGCTTGATTGACACTTTTATTCTCTTTGCGGCTCGCCTTCGTAACAAATTGGGGGGGACGTATTTATAGCTTCACACAGGAGCTTGAATTTCGAGGTGGATTTTGATGTGAGGAGCCTGCTTGATATCACGCTGCGTAGAGGCAGAAACCTAATTAAAAAGTCGGGGTGGGGGTGGGGAGGGAAGTGGTACATGAATCCCACTTCAGACAGCCACTGATATGCGGTGAGTTTTCCTGAACCGGTTCTCCATCAACGAGACGCCGGTACTGTAGAGCCTGGATCACACGTCGACTTCTGCTACCGAACCAGAACGTTGCATAAGCAAGAGTCAGAGTCCCACACCAAATCACAGCTGCAAACTCCTGCAGGTTTTAATTGGATTACATGTGACAAACCAGCACAAAATGCTGCGCAAATGTGAATCCAACAGGAAAATGATTCTCGGTTTTTATTTATTTATTTTTTCACATAAAAAAGTCCTTAGTGTCATGTGGATTTGTACTTACCCACCCATGGTTTTATAAAACTAGTAGAAAATGAATTTTTCTTACAGCTTAAAGAGGCGATTGATGCTCTATTCTTTCATATTCTCTCCTACCTGATTCATACTTTAGACTTTTCCTCCTTAGACCACATAATAATGTCCATACATTGCTGGGTTTCAGATGGCGTAGCACCGACGTCGCCCAATACAGACGGAGAGCCGGGAGTTGAAGCGACCCATTTATTTCTGTTGATCCAGCATCAAAATGTCTACAGTCTGTGTCCTGTCTGGTTGTTCCAACCGTTCTAATAGAGAGAACAATAAACATTATTATCTTGTTTCAAAGGTAGTTGGTTGCAAGGGAGTTGATTTAAAAGAACTGATCAAAAAAAGAGGAGAAAAGTGGACCAACAATGGACGACTACAAACAGGAGGTGCAGAAACTAAGAACGCCAGAGTTTACTCTTTCTGACAGGTGACGATCCATTGTTTAAGTTGTATTTTAACATATTTTACTGGATAGTTACTTAAAAAGCCACACATTCATATTGTGCCCTACCATGGACATCCCCAGAGTGCTAATGGTGTGACCATCTCTGTGGTCCTATTGCCATCTGCTCTCGGTCAGAAACAACCAATCAGAGCCAGGGGGAGGGTCCTACTGTTGTCAATCACTCTCGTGAACAGGTTTTAACTGTATAGCCCAATTTAGTGATTTTCATTTGTACTTCATGAAATAATAACTGGTAATAAATCATAACAATAATGATCCTAGTGTATTTATATAATAAAATACTGGAATAATTTGACACTCGCAGCTCCAATTATATTACAATTTTAGCATTTATGAGTATGCATTTTATGAATTGTTGATATTTTATGGCACTATGAATGGAAAATACATGGTAGTATTAGCTCACTACTACTAGCAACACAACATTTATGTAGGTTAGCAGCTCCAAACATCATGGGCTGAGTCTGCCTTAAGCTGTTAAACTTCTATAGCAGTTCATACATTTTAGATTATTTATAAAATTATTTGAGATCCATGCATCCTTAAAGTTTGTGGTCGTAACTTGACCAAGTTTGAAAACTTTTACAAGACGCAGTGAAAAACAAACAAAGGAGTCTCTAAAGATCGCTATCAAAATGTATATTTTCATTGAAAAGGTTTTTAGAGCTTTCAGGGCAGCATGTTATTTATTTTTTTATTGTTTTTATTTTTTTGGAAACGTCCTTGTCTCCTGCGCGATAAACACACCCCGGGATAATAAAGTCCTTTGCTTTTTATTCATGCATTTGTCTCACTTCAAACGTGACCTGGACGGCGCTTCTGAGATCCAGAGGCAAAAGAGGTGGAGGACGACGTAACAACGGAAGCAAAACGATGCGGCCTCGTCCCGGGTTACGGGACGGGCTTTAAAAAAAAAAAATGTTAAAAAAAAGTCCCTCTCTTTTGTCTTCCCCTTCATTAATTCACCAGCGCCGATAAGTGAAGGAAGGAGCGAAAAACGGGAGAGGAAGGACGTTGCTCAGGGAGAACAAAGGGGAGAAGCCCGTCGTCCGTCGCGAGAATAGGCGGTAAACAACTTTCCAACACATAAATATTTAAATGTTTCATTAGCGGCTGCCTCGTGAGGAGGCTAAGGCGAGCTCGGGGATTTAGCTTCGGCAGCCGGCACAAAGTCAAACCCAGTCAAAGACAAATCCATTCTGTCAATAAGAACAAGCAGTCTGCGGAGCTGGTGAATAATAGATACGGATGTGTGAATAAATGATTCATGTTGAACTCCAGAATAAAAGGCGTCACGTCTTTTAGAATACGCTTGATTAACCCATCGAGGCCTGGAATTCTGGGAAATTCAAGTGGAGTCTATTGAACCAACGCGTTGAATCGTTTACCGTTGAAGACATACGGCGGACGTCTTGCGTCTTTTGAACCGTCTGATGAAACAGTGGAGTAAAACCTCGACTTTTACATCAGGGAGCAAGATTGTGAACTTTACAACTGAAATATGTGAAGCATACATGACAAAGTATTCAGACTAATCAATTATGTCTCTGAGAGAATAACCGCTCTCCAAAGACCCGACTGCTACAAGACTTGAAGAATTAAAAAAATTCAGTAAATTCGATCGTCTCTGACAACAGGAAGTCGGCTCAAGCATCCGCCAGCCTGCAACGAGGTCAACGGAAACATTTCCAAAGGTTCACAGCGAGAGCCGTAATGTAAAGCCTTAAAATCCTGCTTTGCTTCCCACAAGTGAAACACCAGAAGAGAAATCTGTTTGCTTTTGTCTGTTTCACATCTCGGCACTTAGTCGTGCAACTTGTCGAACTCTTCCCCCGAGGTAAAGCATGTTTTTCACATATTACGTATTCTACTATAATTATTTACACCTGTGCTTCTTGTTGTCATCTCATGTGCAACATCTAAACAAAGAGTCTTTCCCATCTCGCCTCGTCTCCACGTGCGATTTATTTTCTCACCGAGTCGGAAATCCAATGACTTCAAAAGCATCCGGTCCACATTTGTGTTTGATAAGACTGAAAAATTGTTTTTCTCATCAGTCCTCCATAATGAGAAATTAAATAAAAAAGGTGTGTGGAGACTTTCATAAATGACTTCAAATTAAAAGTAGGAAAAGCTTTTTGGCATTTGAATAGGTTTTCAGAGCTTTTTGTAGTGACACGCAGCGTTGAGCTCCGCTGAATCCCTCATCAATCAGTTGCCCTTGAACTGCTTCTGCAACTTGATTAGAGTCCGCATGTGCTGCGGCGAATTAATTAGACGTAATTATGGAAGGCACAGGCTTGTCTTGGGAAGTTCTCGCTCGTTTTAGCAAGCGTGTCGGAATGACGGGCAAAAGTGACGTCTGAGAACTTCGAGGTGGAGTTTTGTTGAGTCCCGGATTTTGGATCGGAAAACCTGAACCTGACGGACAATGAATACGCAAAAATGTGTTGGTCTGCATCGTTATCGTTCAGCGATCGGCGGAAGAAGACTCAAACTTTTAACGGATGGTCTGGTCAGATTGTGTGTCACATTTTTAAAGCCGACAGGTTTCACTGAGGGTTGCGTTCTTTTGCTTTGTTTGTCTTATGGATTGGAAATGAGGATAAGCTGCGACGTCAATAGTTGATTCTTACGTCAATTGATGACTGTAGATTGCCCTTTAGGTGTAAGTCTGTGTGCATGTGTGTGTGTGTGCGTGTGTGTGTGGTTGTTTGTCGTGTGTCTCTGTGTTACCCTGTGATGGACTGGCGACCTCCCCAGGGTGCATTCAGCCTCTCGCCCCGTTATCGGCAAGGACAAGCAGGCACAGACAATGGATGGATCAATGGATCTTAAACAGAGTCAGGGTTAAAGAGGAGCTTATGACCAGGACAGTTCACTGGCGACATATGTTTATTTTTTGAGTTTGCGATAGTAGAATTAAAAAAAAAAAAAAAAACGTCTAAGAGTAATTTTTGATTGTTCTGTAACGTCTTAAAAATGGGGGCAAATCCCTTCGGCACTGATTTCTTTTTGAAATCAGGGTTAAAAGTGGCCTTCATGGTAGTTTACGCTCAATATCGCAATTTCTTTTGGTTGAACCGTTTAGAACATCCCCAAATACCATTTTTGTCAAGTAAGAGTTTTTATTGTAGAATACCGAACAGTCATGAACCATGGCTAACTGAGGCGAGTGTTGAAGATGTTGTGATGTATAGGTGGGTTAACCACATCCTAGAAAGGCTCCCCACAATTCAAGGTTTTCTCTATTTGTGCCTCTCACTGTGGTTCACCAGAGGCTTTTCACACCAGATAGTCTGGTGGGCTCTGATTCGTTGGGGAACAAAACGGCAACATTTGTTACATTTCCAGCCGGTGCAGCTCGCTTTCACACTGCATTGAGTCAGATGAGCCAAATCCTTTGAAAAACATGTTCTCCTCCTCGCCTGCAGTGGCGCCGCAGCGTTCATAGTCCTGAGTACTGCAGGACTGCTTCCTACAGTAGTCCACTTCCTGCTGTTGGAGCGACCTTTTGTCATTCACACTCGCATTTGAACCGCACCAGAGTTCAATTCAACCAAAACAAAACCTAGGTTTGTAGACAGAACCAAGTTTGCTTTATTGGTCTGCATCAAGAGTTCGATTGCATGTTCACACCTCCCCAAACAAACCACACTTTCTAGGCAAACGAACTAGAAAGTGAACTAAACGAGGCTGGTGCGAACCTCAGACATGTCTTTACAACCCACTCCACTCTGGTTGATGCCATTGCCGCAGCATCAGGATCATAATGGAACCTTGATCCCACAATGTGGAGTCAATCTGCAACTCGGGTGTAAAATAAAAACCAGATGACAGTCGTGGCTTTGAAGGGGATTCAGAATAAGTAAGTATAGCTCTCTACATAATCAGAACATAATTGCGGCCCTAGGCCAAAGCCTAAATGTTGCCACAGTAATCGAGCGCCGCAACATTTGAGCTGTCATTCGGCTTCTTTAAAAATGCAGCGTACCGTCACCTGCCTTCCTCACGCGTTCACTGAGACGAAACGGCGCTGAGTGTCCCTCTCTGCTAATTTGCATGCAGATTAAACAGCGCTATCCAGAGCGATGAAACGGATCTCGACAACTTCGTCTGCAACCTAACAAGTCGATGCAGTCGCGGCGACGACGTGAGAGATGCAGCGGTCACGAAAGATCTAAACACCGACTCACAAAGAGTTTGGAAATGCAAGAGGTAAAAATCAGAGCAATTAAATGAACTTGACTATGTGAGCGTTTGCATTATACCAAGAGCAAACACTACTGATCTCAGCTCATCTGCCTGCAAATGAGTTCCTGCTTCCTTCCTTTAAATGGATCCCTGTTTTGTTCTCCAAACGAGACGGAACAATGTCGCTGCTGCGTCAGGATATTGCTGCATAAATTTGAACTGAAACGGCTCAAAGTGCAGAGTTTGCTGCTGCATATTGAATGCTAAAGATCCACAGCAGCCGGTTCGCCTGGACTGATCGCTCCTCTTGTTTCAAGGCTTCCGTCGCCGTTTCTCAGAGTAAACAACGCGTGCTGAAAGTGTCTCGTTAGCTGCTTGCTTGGCAGGAGAAACGGTGCTAAAAAAGTAAAACCTCAAACTTGCGAGACGTTGCAGGACTGGAAAAGCAAAGTTGTGAAATTTAATTTTCCTGCACTGTTTTCTTGGAAACGTCGACAAAAGGAAGGTTGGGACTGAAGTGCAGGTGGCTTACATCACTAATTGGATTTCACAGCCAAAACTTTTATGATTGAAAGTCACTAAAATAAATTGCATATAATTAGTCATATTCCGTAGAATTGAATATGCTTTTTGATTAAGCTCATTTGTCAGATTAAGTACCTTTTGAAAATTATAACCTTTCAGCTGATATTAGCATAATTTTCATTAAACCTGTATTTCTGTATTAAAAAATGTTGGAGGTTTTTATTGGTCTGATGTTATATTGTAATTTTAAAGTGGAAAATTATAATTAACAGAAGTTAAAAGGTCTAAAACACCATTCGGTGGGTAATAATCTATGTGATGTGGCTCATTAAGCAATAAATATTCTAATGAAATGATGCATTTTATACCACAATCAGGAAACCGTGTTATCTTAAGTTGTTCTAAAAAAGTACTACATATATCAAAGATGACTTACAAGAAATCCGACTTTGTAAATTAACGCCTAGACACTCGGCCTCTGTCTCTTTAAGAAACTCCTGTTCTCTCTGAAACTCCGCCTTCAGGAAGTCATCACCACATGACAAAGCTGAGTTTTCCCCTGGGCTTTATTGGCTATTCGCACGCTTTTATTTTTGCTTTTGGCCAATAAGTTGTAGGTTTGAAGTAAACATATGGCTCTCATTAGCATCTTCAACACATCACTCAGGCAGCAGGAAAACATAAAAGATGCTTTGGAGAAGACGACATCTGGCAGAAATTCACTGGAGCTACACTGCGCAGAGTAGCTGCATGTAGTAGCTGAAGCATCCAAAATAAAATAATTATAAACGTCGGATATGTTTTCAGGCTGAAAGGAAACCTTGTCTGACATGTTATATTCATCGCCATCTTTTGCTCGTCCGGGGGGAATCCTGAGCCGTTTCCCGATCAGAAACAAAGGCCCGCCAGAGGTTCAACTCCACTAAAGTTCAGAGGTCGTGTACGACTCCGTGGCAGAAGCTCACAGCCGGACAAGCCAAACAAAAGCTCACTCCCAGTCGTTCATGCTGTCGGCTGGAGTTGCAGCCTGATGGACGATGAATTCTGCAGCATCAGAGACGCACAGAGAGGTGATGCATTTCCTGAGAGCTGTGTACTTTCATAGACCGCTGAAATGAAACACGTCGATAAAAAAGAAACAGCTTTCAGGAATAAGCACTATGTCTGAGTTTTGTTCAACTCAGATGAGGATTTGAATGTCCAACCTCCATTATTCCATCGCTGGATTTGACTTTTTATTTCCGTACTGGGACGTCTGACTTTTGCATTTAAATTTTGGAGGGCAACTGTAATAAACAATCAGAAGCCAAAACAATGCTGAGGTGGGACTGGAGCATCGTTAGCTCATCCTCTCACCCTGTGCGGCGATTTAAAGCAAAGCGAACGGGAATATTCTCCCTTCCTGAAAGGAAACTTCCAGTCTCTGTTGGCTCGCGGTTTTTAGTGCTTCAGCTTCTCTCCCATCGTTCCTGGTGTAAATTACAGAATCAACCCGTCTATATGATAAATGATTGATCGCGGTCATTAGCGAGGTGGAACGCTAAGCTCTCCGCTGCGCTTCAAGCTAATTGGGGCCTCCAGCTTCTTAGCGATTCAGGTGATGGTGCCGCACTTTCACTTTTCCTGACGACTTGCTGAAATGACCCAGGCTTCCCCCCGCGCCTCTAATAACAATCATTTGTTATCCTCCCCAAGCGAGAGGAGAGGAGAGGGGAAGAGAGGAGAGATCGTCTCTCTCGGACGCAAGTCGTCACCACGGCAATCATAATCGGGTCTTAATCCGAGTTCAAAGTCATGGAAGGAATCTAATTTGCGGGGGACAAAACGTCTTTGGATTGCGGGGGGATTATGGCTGAGAGCGTTTAGCCGGTGTTGTGTTGGGAGTGTGCCAATGTTCACCGTTAGAGAAAATACAGAATCACTAACGTTTCACCTTCATGTTGCTCCCAGCGTCCACCGTCGGCTTCGTTTACTGTGGTTTACAGGAAATAGACCAATTTAGCTTTTGGTTTTCCGATTATTCTGTTGTTTTTTTTTTGGGTGCGTGTGGATGGATTGAAAAATGATTGAGTCGTGAATAAAGAGCCGCGGCTTGATGACATCAATGATACTGAAGCCAAAGTCTGGTCACATCCGCTCAGGAATAGTGTCCTTAACTCGTGTTTTATGGTTTTCATTTCCTCCTTGACTATTTCTTAATGTTCCTAATAGGTCTGTCGCAATAAACGACAAATAAGTTAAAAGGAACTCAGCATTAGTTAACTTTTTTTCCTTCTCTCTCTCTGGTGTTTTGGTCTCAACTACCTCTTTTCTTTCTTTCTTTCTTTCATTCCTTTTTTGTCGTTTCCGTTTCTTTATTTTGGGTATTTAAAATGTCTTCCAGTTCCAGTGGTTAAACGTTCGTTACATTTGAACTCTTATTGATCGTTCAGACTGTCTTCTTGCGTCGTTGTGCAATTACAGTTGCACTGCTTGCAAATGGCCTCACAACAACAACATTATCGTTTATCGCGATAACTTCTGGGACAATGTATCGTTATCGTGACAGGCCCTGTTCCAAACAGCCAACAACAAAAAAATACATTTATACAAAGGGGAAAATGAACGAAAAAGATTAGATATACGGATGGAATAAGCTTTGATTAAACTTACATTTTACTCCTCTGAAAAGAGCAGAAGTGACTGTGATCTATTTCTGCGCTTCCCGAAATAAACAGTCATCACTGGTTTTATTAGACTCATAAAGCACTTTTTGAAGGCCTTGTGTCAGAATACGATCTGTTTTTCTTCACACCATTTCCCTCCTAAAGGTTTCCGTGGTGACAGACGGCGGCATTGCAGATCTCATCTTCTGCTGCGTCCTCTCTGATACTCTGCTGCTTCAGCATCACACCCTCACCAGGTGACGAAATGATTAGAAGTCGTCTCATAGATCGGCGGTTTCCAGGCCTGTTCTCTGTCTTTGTTCGTCTTTTCTTTTTTTTTTTTTTCTCCTTGCTTCCCCGGATTCCCATTTAGATTCTCTTTATTTATTTTTGTTTTGGTTGAGGGGATCTGAGGTTCAGTGAAAAGATTAAATATCCACTAAAGCGCGTCAGTCATGACTCACGCTGCTGTACCATAAACAAGCCTTTTATGTTCACTCTAAAATGTTAATTTGCCAAACAGGAATTCCAAAAAAAAAAAAAAAATCAAAATCTTTTATTCACGTTGGAGTTTGAAAGAAAGCAAAGATTTCATGATTTTGTGAAGGTTATCGGTGCTCTCTTTTCCCTGAGCTAATATTCTTCTTTTCTTATCAAGCCGTGTGTCAAAAGGACCAGCAGGACTCTGAAGCTTCGGCCAGATTGTGCAGCTTTGAGTGTCATAACTATCGTCTTACTATTATCCCTGTGACTCCGACTTATTATTCTCCTGGGTCCTCACCTGGATTAATTCAAGAATTCATTCTAGGGTTTTTTTTTCTTGCTGTTTTTGTTGCACATAAAGGTTTATCTTGTCAGAACAGATTTTTTATTTTTTTTTTTTCAAATTCAAGAAGAGATGAGAAGTCACTCACCGGCTTTCCTTTGACCATATAATTACGCAATTTGACATTTCGATAATAAGTTTGCTTAATGGAAACATGGCAATTTGTAACAAGACCTCTTGTTTCTTGATGAAACGTTTTGGTGCCAGGATGATGTGGTTTTCAGGCCGAAATTGGTTTATTTTGCAAAACTGCCTTGGAAACACTTTTACCCATCACATGAGTCACATGATCAATAACAGGATGTCGCTACTGGAGGAAACCATGGAGAAGAAAACAACAGGAAGTATAGCATACACCAAGACAGCCTTTGTTTATTAGGTGTGGACATTCACAGGGCCCTAAACCTGTGTGTAGGAACCGTCGTATCAGTCCAGTGAACCGTACACACCTTGTTCTCCCTGGTTATCAGGGGGGGACTGTTGTGAAACTTTTAAACACGTTCCTGCCCTGAATGAAACAGCTGAATTACCTTCTCTGCCCTTTATCCACTTATTGACCGGCCCGTTTAAACCGGCTCCGGATTTAAAGTTTGAAAAAAGACGCGGCCCCCCAGAGGACCAGCATGCAGAACGAGCTGAAACTCTGCCGTTCCAAAGCCGGCGCAGGAACTCCATGAGGCCGGGAGCAAAAACTCTGCTGGTGGAGACGGATGTACAGGACTGACTCCACACTTTCATGATTAAAGGCTTTTGCTGAGGTAATTGACACGGGGGAAACCAACTGCATTTTTTTTTTCTCTTTCTCTTTGTTTTTTTTTTTTTTTTTTTTTACCGATTCTTAATTAGCGATCTTTAACGATCTTTAAAAAAAGCCTGACCTGCTAAATACCAAACAATTGGTTTCTCAATAACAATTGAAAATTGTCTCTTTTCAATCAATGTATGTAATCACATTCCAATAACTTGACCTCTTTGAATTCTACACCTAAAAATGAACCAAGAACAAACTAGAGGCGCTGTAACTAATAAAAACAAAAACGATGTCAAACTAAAAAAAAAACACACACTCGCTCTCTAAAACTGAACGAGTCAGAGGAAAAGTTACGACGAAATAAAACTAAATTATAATGAAAACCTCAAAACTATTACAACCTTGATGAGTACACCTGGCTACCAAGCTAGATTTTTTTGAATCCACGTCCTTTTCCTACCACTCAGCAACCCGGCAAAACCAGAAAAAGTTCAAGGCGTCTGAATATTTGCAAGGCGCCAGAATTAGATCTACTTGCTCAGGCAGCGGCTCCGTCAGAGAATAACACGAGCGGCAAAATATCGGCGAGAGAAACGTTCAAACGTGAAGATTAGAGCGTGTGAAACGTCTTAATGGCCTCATTTGCACCTGTTTATATTCATGTAACCGATGTAGCAAAAGCAGCCTGGTTTGTTCGCTGTCATGTGCGACCTTCAGTCCTCTGTGAGACGTGTCGCAGACAGGAGGCGATTCCTTCCCGCTCTCTCATTCGCAGAAACACAAAAAGGTATTTTTGGTCCAGCTTCTAGTGCAAAGTATCTTAATAAACATGAAACAAGACAAAACGGGAAGGAGACTAAGTCTACTAAGTCTACCGGTTTCATGTAATATGGCGAGTCAAATCTTTTCGCCAATGCATTTTGTCCGGAGTTGTTGCGCTAAACATCTCACACCACGTTGTTCCACTGGGAAAAAAAACACAAAATCGAGTAGTTTAAAATATCTAACACTTGAAATCGGACAAAAGTAACTTACGAGATACTTTTCGGCAAATCACAAGTCATAATTCCTTGTCTTGATGAAAAAGAAAAGATCTATAAGCTGGTAACGTCACTTATGGGAAAAATGTTTAGTAATAAGTGAGATAATCTGCCGATGGAACTAGCACTTCTTTTTCATCTATATCAAAGAATTATCTACTTAAAACAATCTCCTATATCTTGCTGAACAGTTTTCTGTGAGTTAGTTTTGTCTTATTTCTAGGGTAGTAAGACATTTGCACCACTAACTGGACTGAAACTACTTGGTAAGATTTTGTGCTTTTGCAGCGTAAACACAGTTGCCATTTGAAAGCTTCATGTGTTAGCATATTGTTGCCTTATTGCTCTTAATTGATGCATAACAAACAGTTATTAACGATTAAACATGTTTATGGATGACACACAGCATGTCCGTAGCTCCGCTGGCAGATCATTTCACTTATAACGAGACGTTTTTCAGACGCCACCAGTGAAAGTGATACTTTCTCATCAATATTGAGCAGAGATGATTTGGTGAGATTTCTTCTTCTTTTTTTTTTTTTTGCAGTTTGTCCCATGGAAACTCAACTGTATCCACCGTTAGCATGAAGGCGCTCGCGGCGGCGCGGCCACTTGCTAAAGATTGAAAACCCTGGATCGTCCAGAACCCCGTGGAGAGCTCTCAGCGCGGCGGATCTGCATACAGACGGTCCCCTCGCCAACCGTGACAAGCCGCACACACACACACACACACACACACACTCGCGCGCGCAAACATAGAGTGGTACCTAATAAATTGTGTTCAGCCACTGCCCTGCTGTGCCCTGTGGGTCAGTGTGGGGAGTGAAGCGCCATTAATCATTTTGATGGGATGTGTGCGGCGCATTAGCGCGGTGTGTGTGTGTGTGTGTGTGTAAATTTTGAAGTATTTGGTTAGGTGTGAGGTTTAGCGTGTGGTTAATGCGGGACGTTACGGTGCGGTGTCTCCTGCTGTCTCTGTGTCTCTCCTTGGCGGTGGGTTTCATGTCTGTGGTAAACGCTGATGGACCTCCGCCTGCCCCCAGGCCTGCTGTAGCTCTTCACTACGGCTTTATTACTTTTTCCTCTCCAGCTTCGTTTCGACTTTTCTTCCTGCTTTTATGACACTTTTTGTCCAAGTAATTCATTTCTCCCACTGATTCCCTCCCTGCAACCACTCCCCACTGGGTTGTTTTTTTTTTTTTTTTTCATTTCCCTGCCCGTTAATCTGCCTCTTCTCCCCTCATGTATCAACCATGGGCTTGCGGCTCGTCGGGTGCCCGGCTCCTGTAACGGGAGACGGACGGGCTGGTTTGCATGGCGTCATGTTAATTCGCTGTGGCTAACTTGTTGCCGCATCCGAGAAGAAATCGATGCGTCGGCTCCGACCTCTGCCTCCGCGGTGTCGTCAAAAAACAAAAACAAAAAAAAACACTGGTTGCCACTTGCATGGTTCTTTTTGGGGGTTTTTTCTTCCTTCCATCCACATTGAATTAAAAAAAAAAGCGCTTTGGCAAACAACAGCAACATTCTGCTACAGTGAATATTGAAAAACATCCAAATGGATGTCTGTGGTGCTACTGCCATCTGCAGAAATGCACCACACCCGACCAGAAACAAACAGAGCCAGGAGGAGGGTCTTAACGGCGTCAGTCACACTCATGTAAGCCCAGTTCTCACTGTTAGCTCTCCGCTACGCTTCCCTGCCTTCAATGCTAGTTAGCTAGTTAGCATGGCCACTGAAATTGGCAATAAACAGTATTTCCTCTAGACTGACTTTGTTTCTTTGTTTTGTTGCCATTTTTGCACAGCCGAAGCAAACTGACAGTCTTCAGCAGCGCGTGCATGGGCTTCATTGACAGCAATAAGACCCTCCTCTTCGCTCTGATTGGTGGTTTCCCTCCCAGATTCAGTGTGTTTCTGCAGCTGGCAATAGAAGGCAAGATTTTGCGCATGTGATGTCTCACTGCAGTATCTACAAGTGCAATGATCTGCCAATAAAATGACTACCTTTTCTCCCAATTTAAGGAATTACTGACTTAAAACAAGCTCCTATATATTGTTGAAAAGTTACTTGTAAGTTTGCTTTGTCTTACTGTTGGTAGAGCAGCCTATTTTTAATTTTTTTCTTTAGACAAGGTTCCTCTGTTACACTGCAGCCTTTCTCTTATCAACATTTATCCGCCCCTCTGAGATTTTTTTTTTTTTGTCTCTTCTCTCTTTCATTACGTGAAATCGTCAGACGCCGTCGCACCTCAGAGGACGGGAAAACGCAGTTTTCCTGCCCGGGAATGATCAAGGGGAAGCAAGCGACGCCGACGTCCGACGTCCCTCTCATCTGGTCCCCCGTCGGTTGGAATCAAAGTGGCGAGACGCTCGCGCTGACAGACACTCGTTATGCGGGGAAGAAAATAAGGAGAGCGAGCCTCCATGGTGATCCTGACGGAGGAGTTTCTAAGCAAAATTGGGGAGGGGCAGGGAGAAAAAAATAAAACTAATTATGATCAGAGATGAGGAACAACAACAACAAAAAAAACCCCAGTATGATTTCTGCCCCTGAGTCGATCCGTCACTGTGGGCTTTGTATCAGGAATCTTTGTCCTTCAGCAGAGGTCGCGAGAAGGAATGTTTTGTTGAAAGCGAGCGCCAAACGGCAACGCTGCCCTCGCCGGCGAGGCCCTTCGCCGAGCGTTTCCTCGCCGAGGCGTCGAGCTGGACGACGGGCCGGCGCGACGTTTTGTTTGGTTTACCCCCCCTGTGTGGAAGGAAGCGGAATGGAGGCAGATGCCAGCCGAGGACTTGAGCTCGCTTCCTAATGCCATTCTGTTTGAAGCAAATTAAAGCATTTCTTTTCAACATTTCTCATTCTAATGAAATATTTAAGGCAAACAAGACTGTGAGGAGAGTAATTAAAACGGAGCCTAGCAAACGGAATGATTTTTCTTCTTCTTCTCCTTCTTCTACAAATCGCCTTTCGTCTCATTGTCTTTGATTAGGAATGTTCTCTTGTACTTCCAGAACACGGGGAATGTTTTCACCGGACTGGGAACTTGCCGAGGTGGATTCAGACATCCCAACTTATTAAAATATTGATTGGCATCAAAGGAGCTGGTCTTTGGTCAAAATCATAATTGGGACAATTTGCACACATGGCTTCTGATTCGCCTTCTCAAGACGACATGAAGGGTGGCGAAGATTTCTGAGTTCTGATCTATCACTTGTTACTGGATACGTTACATCACCACATTCCTGTTCGCCTGAGTAGATAGTTTGACTGATGGCTTTACTAATAATTTTTTTTGGTAACCCTTATTTAGTGTAAAATAAACGCACAAGTAAAAAGTTTCCCATTTTTTGTACTTAAAGCTGCACTTTGTAACAATATCTTTCTTCAACATATTTTCTTAAACTGTCGCAACATCATTACAGACGATCATAGGGGAAGAAAATTCAGCTAATCCGCCACGTCCCAGTGAAAAACAACCAATCAGAGCCAGGAGGCGGGTCTTAGCACAGGAGGCGGGTCTTAGCAAAGGAGGCGGGTCTTAGCAAGCCTCCTGTGCTAAGACCTGATGATTGACATCATCCTCGTGTGACAATGGTGGAAACAGAAGGTACATATCTAACTACTGGTAACCATGGAGAAAATATCCTACTTCACCCTAGCATGTACGAAAAGAACAAGTTAGCCTCTAGACTTTCGTACACTTTTACGTCTGCTTTGGCGTGAGGGGAAACTGTTCATGACGCATGATATAAATCGTGGTGTGAATTCAGGCAAAGTCGGCAATTTGATCAAGCAAAAAGGACGGAGAACGTACGAGTCGGTTTCCACATCTAGCTATTTCAAACTTTTGCAAACACAGCTATTTACAAGATTAGCTGGACTTGGACGAGGAGTTAGCTAAACAGTGGCTCCACTCAACACTCCCGTCTCTCACTTCTGGTGTCTGTCACGGCGCCTCGCGTGAATCAAGCGACGCAGACGCAAAAGACCAATGTTCAGATTTCGTCGTGTCTTGTTGTACAGCTAATTATAGGTCTCAGTTTTAACACCCGCGTGCTGTTAGCGTGAAGTGGGAAAAAATTCAGGCACATTAAGAAAGGACCGTCAATGCCGCAGCGTAATGAGGCCTCCCTTCATATCGACGCCCTTCTTCACCGAAATGCACACAGCCACACGCAGCTACACTCATGCATCAGTATGAAAAACAACAAGGTGTCGTCGTCGTACCGGGAGAGAGCGCGAGGGAGAAGTGGAGTGGGAGGGGGGAGATGGGGGGGCATTTGTAATTTCTTATCAGCCACTAATTACAGCGGTAACAAGACCCAGGAGAAGTGACGGCTCCTGGTTTAGACGTCTGCCAGGCTGACAGCAGGGTTAATTAACAGCCTTCCACTAAGATTAAGACGGGACAAGAACTAAATACATCAAGCTACTATACATGGTTTGCTGGGGCGCACACTGAACAGACCTTCCATTAGGCGCTTAAATCAAGATAGCCGCACCGCCCTATCTATTTCAGCAGAAAATTAGCCTCCTGTTCTGTCAGACGGGTTCAGCCAACCCACAGACATTTGCCTCATGCCTAATGCATTTATTTATACGCCGCCGTGACTTATTGATACTGGCGTATTCGCAGGAGAACAATTTTTTTTTTGTTTTTTTGCAGATGCTCCGAAAGCAGTTTACAGCAGAGAAAGTACGCGGCGATAAGAGGGTAGACTGTAAACCCCTTCGGCACCTCATATTGTAATCCCTACTGAGCGCGCACAATGTGCCCATCCGTCTTCTTTTTGCGTAATGTCATCACTTGAGAATCTGGGTCTAAAAGATTTGTGTAAGGCCTGCTCTAATATGCCCTCCTATCTCTCCCCCTCTTCTTCCTAACCTTGCCAGTTGGAGGGTGCATTTGCGAAGACGTGGAGGCTCTCGCTGCCAGGTTAATGTGGCACCTCATTCATCGAGCCGCGCTGCCTCCCTCGCCAGCTGTCCACATGCAAGCCCCTTCAGAGGGCCCGCGAACCAACAGAGCGCTCGTATGAATAAAAGAACGCGCCGTCCCGAATGTTTTCTCTCCGCGTCCCGCGTTTGCTTTCCTCGGGCCCCTCGGGGGCGAGCGCGGCGGCGGCGGCGTGGAGATGTGCCAAAATGGGGGGAAACGACGGCTGTTTGAATTAGTCAAAACAGATCAACATTTAAAGCTGCAATGTGTAACTTCTCTTTCAAAGTAGTTTTTTTTTTCTTTTTGCACATTTTTTTTTAAACTACCACTACGTCGTGACTGTATAGCATGAGACAGATAATCTGTGAAAAATAAAAATCCAGTTCCTCTGGCTTCTTGTCATGAACCTGCGCCACTGAGACCAGGTTGAATTTTTCACAGATTCTCTCTTTCATATTATATTGTTAAGATAATAACAGTATAATTATGTTATACCATTGTTATCATGTCACTACTTGTTCAAGGTGGTGACACTTTGAACAAATACGTAAAAAATGACACGCTGCAGTTTGTAAGGTTTTTATCCGGAGTCGGTGATAAAATGACGATATTCTCACCCGTGTGGTTTGTCACCCAAAGTACGTTCATTTTGATCCTTTTATGAGTCAGCTGGTGAAAGCGGGGTCATTTCTACGGTGATGAAAATATTAATAATACATGCGCACTGATTTATAACAATGATTAAAAGTTGAAAATTGAGGCGTCTCCTTCAGCGGCTTTAGACCAGGAAATGAAAGTGCCTTTTCGAAAGCGGCTGTCTGTAATCTCACCTCGGCTAGCCTGAACTCCTGAAGTGATAACGTGTTCAGAGAGAGAGAGAGAGAGGGGTGGGGTGGGCTGGAGGGTTCTGCTCAACACCGCCGGAGGTCAGAAGCGTCGGGTTCTTCATGGTCATGTACAGCAGTGGTTCTCCAAGTGTCGTACATGTCGCCCTGCTTGTGGTAACTGGTCTGCCTGTGCAGGTGCTTTGCAGAGGTTTTGGTGACGCCGATTTGTAAGGTCGGTACAACCAACACAACAGGGGAGAGAAAACTTATAAACACAAAACAGCCACAAAAAACAAAACCTGTCCAAGCTTGTGACTCTTTGTTTCATCACAAACCTCTGAAACTTGGTGTATTGTGAACCACATTGAAGAGCTGCTGGTGACTCATGCCTCGTCATTTACTGCAGAAGTTGGAGTTTGGATTTGGGGATAGTGTCATATCTAGCTTCATTGGGTTCCTCGTCCAAGTTTAGAAAGCTTTTGGATTTGCTGATCAGTGTGATCAGTGGGTTGTTGCATTACTGTCTGAAATCTATCATCAGGGTCGGTGGGACAACTGGAGGCTCTTGCCGTGTATCTATTGGACGTAAATGTGTAATAAATAAGTGAGGGACATGAGGGAACATCAAGTCCTGCCATGTTTAATGAATAAAAATGTCGCCAATTTATCCAAAAAATACATCAGTGCGTCTTTCTGACTGTTGGCAAGTTAGGCAAGGATGTCAGCCGTCTGATTCAGGTGTATTGGAGTTTGGATGCATCCAAAAGTTGCAAAGCATTGGTACTTTAGGACAGGAGTCGCAGGAAGGGATTTACTTAAAGCTGGATGTCTTCATACATCATTGAATCTCAAGTAAGATATGGAATAGAGGGACAGGTGTATTAATATTCACCACTATTTACCTCTCATACAAAGAAGGCTTGTCAAAGTGTCTCTACGGGGAAACGGAGGGAGGGAAGATGGGATGTAGAGCAAAACTCAGGCAGGAAAGAAGTACAGTCATTTTTGTTTGGTATTGTACAGTAATTCCAACATAGTGTGGAAAATTTCACAAAGCGAATGTGCATGAGGCTGGCAGAAAGCCGACTGACTTGGGACCAGGAACCACGGAGAACAACGGCAAGGAGCGGTTTGAAAAACGTGATAAATATTAATAAATGAAATAAATACAGAGGAGCAACGATTGGTAGAGCAATGGACCATTGAGTCTTATTAGCAGAACAAGCAACAGAGGAGGTGAGGAGGGAGATCACGTGAAGCTGAGAGAAAACGGTGCAAAAAACAAAATCTTACCAGCTGTTTTTGGTCTAGTATCAAGTTCCTTAGAACACTTGCAAAAAAAAAAAAAAACTACAGTAAAAGGTAAAACATAAGAGCTTGTTTAGAGAGAATAATCTCTTGAATGGTAAAAGTACAGTTATAAGTGTAATAATCTACCAGTGGAACTAGTAGTTTTTCATTAATATTAAGGAATTATTGCCTTAAAACATGCTCCAAATCTTTTATGGAGAACATACTTGTAAGTTAGTTTTGTCTCATTTCAAGTGTAGTAAGATGTTTGAGCTAAAAACTAGAGCAAAAGTTTTTGCAGTCGCTAACTGAAGAGGCTGACAAAACATACAAAACGTCACAACTCCAATGTCTGGACCGGCTCCGTTGCTTTTCCCTGGCAAGAAAACTTCCAGAAAAGGGATCCACTAATGTCCCGCCATTTCGCCAATGATCCCAGACAGATTAGGCCTTTGTCTCCTCTGGAGACGCCTCGCGTCGGACAGAAACTGCACAAGTTCTCTCCTGATTCATCGCCGCATAAATGGTGCTTCCTGCAGTCTATAATGCAAAGCCAGGGTTTATGCACAAAAGGGAAGAAACTGCCGGTCCCATTAGAGTGAGAAAAAAAAAGTTGCAGTGGCATGGCTGCAAACAGTTCCTCGGCCCCTGGAGAGTCACGACTTAGCGACAGTACTGTGCTCAGAAAAAGAATCGAGGGAAAGGAACCGGAGATGGAGGAGGGTAGAAGGATGGAAAAAGGAGAGAGAGTTGTCTGACCTTAATGTGAGAGGGAAAAAATAGTGGAGAGGAAAAAAGGAGCCCGAGGGAAGGAAGGGTGGTTAAATTAAAGAAGACGAGTTTGGGTGTTGGGAGCTGGTGAAGGGAACATGGCCACTGCAGAAGAGACAAGAAAGAGCTAGTGGTAAGTAAAAGAGGAGAGCAGAAGAGCTGGAGGGGGGGAAAGAAGTTTTATAACGGCATCACAATGGAGGCGCCACATCTCCCCTCCGCCATCTGCGAAAGAGGAAATTCCTCTGGGGCGGCTGATGCAAGGCTTGTGTGCATTGGTGTGCAATGGGAGTTGGTGCGTTGTGGGGGACTGGAGGACAGGACGTCTGTCTGGTCGGCCAGCTTGTTCTCAGTAATTCACATATCAACAGTGAATTCAGCGGGGAAGGGGAGACAGGAATGGAAGAAAAGCAGACAGAACGAGAAATAACCCATGTATCGCAGCTCTTTCGGCATAATTCATGTCCCAAAGCTCTGCAATATATTTCGCCCTCTGAAAAGTCATGCTGTTATGAAGCAATCGCCTTGGTTCCTTTTGGTGTCCATCTTTATTTGTAAAGATGGACACCAAAAAAAGGTGTAAATACTTCCTGGGCAGAAGTATTTACACCCCTCAGGCACCCTTTAGCAGTTTGCCATTATGTAAGCACAAAAGGTGTGGTTTTACACCAGATAATCTGCCAACATTTGTTACGTTTTCAGCTGGCAAGGTTCGATTTCATCCTGCATTGTGCCAAACAATCCAAACTGACCGAAAAACCTGTTCACCAAGAACTACTGAAGGAATCGACACAAAAACACCTGAAGAAGAAGAGCAGCACAATGTCCTTCATCTCAAAATGTAAAAATGGACCAGCATCAGATTTCAGTGATTGTCCTCTTTTGTCTCTGGTAAAAGACAACGAGCCATTTCTCCTTGTAGCTCGACTCGTTTACCCAGAATGCCCTGTTCTGTAGTCCACTTCCTGTTTGTGGAGCAGTCTCCGGTCGCTTGGTGTTCACATACGCATTCGAACTCCGTCAGAGTTCCTTCAGCCGAACCGAGTCTGGGGTTTGTGGGCAGACCAGAGTTGGCTTATTTGACACCAATCAGAGTTTGATTGCGTGTTCACACCTCCCCGACCGAACTGGACTTTCTAGACAAATGAATTAAGAGTCTGATTAAGGCGGCCTAAACTTGGCTGATGTGAACGCACTTTCAATGAGGGGTTTTGGTAATAGATCACCACAAAGTAGTACATAACTGGGAAATGGAATCAAAATAACTTTTTCTTATTATGTTTTCACATTTCAGTTAGGCACTAATCTACAATCTACATTAATCTCAGCGGTTCCCCTTAGACAAGAAAGACTTGTTGGCATAAACACTTTGGTAAGACAAGTTATTTGTTTCCACAATAAATTCAGGTAGTTTTTTGTTTTCTGGTTCTATTTAAACGGCGTGAAAGCCGAACAGGTGATGCCTGTGGTCTATTTGTTATTAATTGGCACGCCGCAGCCATAGATTACCGAACATGACAGTGTCTTTTTCTGAGAAATCTATCAGCTGTGACCTCTCCGCCGCGATTACAGCAAGGTCAGGAAACGCACAGGGAAACCAATCAATACCGTATTGAGTGCGAGAACGGCCCCCGAGTCTGATGCGTAGGGGGCAGGGTGGGAGCTGGGTGGGGGTAGGGTGGGGGGGTGGGCGGACAGGAAGAGCGAAAAGAAAATGGGAAGCTGAGACACAAAGGAGTGCAACGGGGGGGGGCAGGGGTTGTATGTGACGAAAAATGAACGACCGAGAAAGCAAAACATGTCAGAGACGGCGAGGCGTGGATGAAGAAGTGCGGAAAGAAAAGGTGGAAATGGAAGCGACTGGAGGAAGGCCCTGAAGGTGGCTTCAATCTTGCGGGTGGCAGCGGTATCAGTCCACAGCGGAGCCACAGGCACAAACACACACCGGCGGTTGACTGCAGCATTTAAGATGTGGTCAGTCGGGGAATATTATTCTACTGCTACAGGCACAAACACGCGCTGCCCAAGGGAGGTGTTTGATAACACGGCGTGCTAACCATATGTATGAGTTATGGTTTACCACGCTGATTTCCTGAGCGATTGGTGAAAGACTGGAAACTCACAGTGACTACTGTGAAATACCAAGATGTCGGGCTAAACGCGGCCAATTTGTGTAATTCGGGCCACCATACTGGATTCAGATTTCAGCCTTAGATTCAATTTGTGCCTTATGTTTCAATGGTACACAGACAAGCGACTTCAAAGAGGCTGTACATGTTTTGCAGGCATGTAGTGCCATTTTACAGCACAATCAAGTAAAGATGTCAGCTTCAGTTGTTTTAAAAATGTTCAAACTTTTATCCAGCCTGAAAAGAAATCATCTGAAAAGCAGAGGAAAAAAAAACAAATTTCCAGGGGAGCTGTGGTGGTTAAACACAACCACCACAAAGAGGCCCCGGGCCTCAACTCGGCCGTCGCAGGTTCCATATTGGATTTGGAGGGCTATGTTTTAAATTTAATTTTTTTTTTAACATCCAGCAGTTCTAAATGTGGATTCCCCTCCACCCCCCAACTTGACTGAAGTTCCAACTTGAATATAAAAACAATCCCTACTTTAAGGTACAACTGGTACGCAGTGACTTTTATTTCTATAAACAAGAACGTCAGCCGCAGTTTTCCCACAACTTTGTGCAACCAGGTGTTGAAATCAGGCAGCCAGATACGGGAGATGCAGCGTTTTGGCACGCTGCCGTTGTCCTCCATTTTCTGGCTGACTGGAACCTGTCGTCACATGGCTGAGTGCTATATGTACCATGCAATGGGTCTGTGCATGAATCTGTCTGCGGCGCACAGTGCAATCCCTTATATGCAAACAAGTGAAGCGCTTCTGTCCATGTGTGCGTCGCCTCTGTCCTATTTTTTTCACTTTTGGCAAAACTGCTAAGTGTTTATCATGTGCAGAAGCGCTCCTCCGCCTTTAATCTGCTGCTTTATGCTTTGACTAATCCCGATTTAGCTGCACACGCACAACTTCCCCTCCGTCAAAAAGTGCACTCTCTGTGACCTAAAGCGGCGCTTCGGTTTCATTCGTCGCCTTTTGGCTTCCTTGCCGTTCGGCGGTTAGGAAACAGCCGTGGCTTTTCTCTGCGACTGCCTGTTCTCCCCTGGTGAAGCGATGAAGAGGAGCAGACAGCGAGGATCTGAATTTGGAACAAAGCAAACGGGGCACAGAGAGGAAATTTGACTGAGGTTAGCGGGGACATTCGGAAGTGTGGACGTTTTCGAGCAGCTGACAGACGAAGCAGAAATCGGATAAAAGCCGCAATAAAGACACTTGGAAGATTAAAAACCAGAGAGAAGAAAGAAGAGAGTAAGATGATGAGAAAGGGTTGACATTTCAGGCTGAGAAACAAAAACAGAAGACAATGCTGGGGGTGTAATGGTACATCTAGACTACAAGATAAGATTACAAACGTTTTTCTAAAAGAATGAGAAGAAAAACAATTTATCCACTATTAAGAAGTCTATATACTTTGGTTGTAATGTATAATTTTAAGGCGACCTCATCCAAAGAGCCTTTAAGGCCATTTCTGTTCACAAATAGAGTTTTAATAAAGTTTTAAAGTCAGCTTTAAGGGTTGATCGCGCTAAATATTTTACATTTTCGGTTAGAGATGAATAAATGCAGTCCTGAGTACAGAAACAGCTAAAACAAGACATCGGCTTGGTTGTTGACCAGTCACAAAGCTATTTGCTAACAGTAAGCCAATCACAATCTTCTGTTAGCCTGCTTTTCACAAATGCGAGAAAGGGTTGTAGTGTTTAGAGGTCTTTTGTATTTACAGATTACAGTGAAGGCGATAACTTCGTTTTGAGTCAATAGATAATTGGGAGTATTTTGAAGCTCCCTATTGTGTTGTTCTCCTTTTCCTTGAGGCAGAGAAAATACGTTTTCTGCAACCGTTTGTCTACAGCTCTCCTAAAAGGTTGAAGTTTGCATTTAATCCAAAGCCTCCAGTTCAGAAGCTGCAGAACTTGGATAACCTTTTGAACGCGGGAGAAGCTACAAATGGAACAAACTTCAGTTTCAGTTTGCTAACAGGATTTTTCCGTCTGTATTGCAGGTTAAAGATTCACCCTGTTCACCATCAGGTGAAGCTCTTCAAACCGCCTTGCTGCTGAAATGCGCTATGCAAATAAATTCCCCTTTGCCTCGCCTCGAACACTTTGTAGTACATAATTAAAACGCAGAACAGAAAACATATCAAATTGAATAATTTAAACGTTTATGTATTTTGGGCTGGGTGGGTTCGGTGTTTCGGTTCATCGCTTTAGGGGATCTGAAAACCTAATGAAGACTTCGTCTGCAGAGCGCAGTCTGTGCTTGGCCCTGTGGATATTTTTGTTTGCGACATGGAAATGTTTTATATCAATAAGCAAATGCTGTAATCAGAGATGACCTCAGTAATGCAAGAAGAAATTTTCAAAGTTGAGTTCATTTGCTGAGGAACGAAATGCTGTAGGAACCAACCAGACTCTATGTATGCCACAATATGCTTGAGTTGTTCTTGTTAAATCACAAATTGTGTATCTGTTCAGTTTCACAGGTCTGATTACGGCCAGATCTGAAGAAATCGCTTAAGTAGAGCCTGTCTGACAATATGAAGTGAGCTTGTTGTTTGGGATGATATTTTCTCCATAATAAATGAAGATTCCTAATGTTGCAACAATATTCATCCAGCCTGGTTCTCACAAACAGGGCTCTGAATGATCAAGCACCGACATGCATCTCAGATACGTAACATCTGTATGTCCCTAGCAAATCATTAAGGTCACATGATCGCGCTCCAATGGTGGTGCCACATTCAAGGCTGAAGCCTGAAGGCGACAGGGACTTTTCAGCAACAGCCCCGGGACTCTGGAACACGAGTTTGATGTCAGTGGACTCTGTTGGGCCTTAAAGAAGCAATGAATAGTGGACCGACTGACCGCTCGTCAGTGCTTGTTGAGGCCTCTACCTGTGTTACTGCAATCAAATTCAGTTTGTGAAGCTGAAATACCTCGATGCAATGACAGTCCGAGAGCGCCTTTCGCATTGCTTGGCACTGATTGGCTGCAGATACCAGCTTCTACGGTAAATCTCAGATGGCTTCCAGTGTGCATATTATTTGATGTTTCTACTATTAAAGAGAGAAAGTCATAGGATTTCTGGCACACAAGGATTTTAGCTTTTTCACACATAAGTGTGGCTCCTCACCCAGGGGCTGTGCTGCCTGAATTTCAGCTGTAATGTCCGTCATGGTCGAGTGTTTCTCAGTGGTTATGTAAGCTTGTCGAGTTCATTGGCCGGCCCGACGACTGCTTTACATCCACAAAACAAGGCAACAACTAAAGAACCCTTTCATTTTCTGCTTCAGAGTAATTCTCAAGCATAGACACGGGGTCAACTTCTCCAAACAAAGTTATATAACTACAACAACTGGATGATTCGACATGAACAAGAGGAACCGGTGCTGAAATATTATCCAGCTTTTAGAGAAGACACGTAAGCGGAAGGCAGCAAACGAGTGTGTGCGGCACGTGAGCGGCGTGTGTTTGTTCTAATTAACTGTCGATACCAACAGGCTGCTTTCCTGGTTCTGATCATGCGCGCCGCTCCTCCAGCTGATCACTCAGTCGTGGCGTCAAGAGAGGCAGAAATGTGTTCAGTTTCGTCCGTCCGGCTGGGAGAGCTTTTCCCTGATTACGATTCTGCACTCATTTCATTCTGTTCCATCCACTTTCTCCTCCACCCATGGCTTTTTCACCCTCATCCAACCAAAACTGCACACACGCACGCAACCCAACCCCAATCCACACACCTATGTACACATGCACCTCTGGTCCGATGTTGAATATGCAAATCGACATCTGCTCCAGCACCCAATCTCCAGCTCTCACCATGTGTCTGATATGCTAATGCAGCCAACAGAGGGATTTTTTCTTCCTCTCTCTCTCTCTGTCTCTCCACATCTCCCCGTCCTCTCGCCTTCCCTCTCGCTTCCTCTCCTCAGCCCTGACATACCCGGGCCTGCCAACACGAGCAGATGAGGCAGAGGAGGGGCGGAGGGAGAGCGGAGAAGAGGAGCTTCAAACAAAACCTGATAATGATGTTGTTATGGATGGATGTTACACACACAAACAGGCATGTGAGCAACGGCGAGGAGCCGGGCTTATTAGGGAACAATGGTGTGGGAATCCTGCAGAGGGAGGCTGAGTGTGGGAGGAAGGACAAAGCTCCATCCTCTGGCGCTACTCAACCGCCGCCGTCCTCCGCCGTAATGAGCAAGAGGCGCGTTTCGCCGCCGCAGCTCACGCGCGTTCCACTGGTACGTTTAAAGGCCCCGAACAAACACAGCGGCGGCGACGTGATGGATGGCGGCGGCCCGTTGCAGGGGAACATTGTACTCGTTCCAAGGCCTGGCGTGTGCTTTGATTTATAAAGGATGAAATGGGATGAGACCCGTTTCCTGAAGATCCCCACTTGGCCGCGCTCGCGGCTTTTTGCCGCTTTTGACAGGAGTTCTGAGCGAATACATGAATGCTAAAAGACGCTAGCAGTTGGCGGTGTGACTTTTGCCGGCTCCTTGTGAGGTCAGAGACTCGCCGTGACTCGGAGCGATACGGAACAACGGGGACGGAGGGGAGAACCACGGCGGGCGGCTCACACGCCAAATTGGTGTCACGCCATTTGGCTTTGTTTGGTTTCTCCCGATGGAAGCAGAAGAGGGCCACGCTTTAATGTTCCTATGAAACGCTTCAACATATTGTCATGTATATTCACAGGGAGGGCTGTGTTTAATCTGTCGGGCGAAGCAGAAATGACGGAAAATCCATTTAACCGATTTCCTTCAGAGGTCGAGTCAGTATTAGATAGAGTGCCATTTCACATTAGCATAAAGGAGAGAAGACCTTTAATCAGAGGCACATGGTTACTCTGGAGGAGCTGCAGAGATCAACTATTACCTGACTAAGTGGCCCTCCCCTCTCCTCCCCTTCTACTAGTCAGACGAAAATGGTGTCAAACTTTTGTGGAACAAACATTTCCATTCTTACTGCTTTGGCTTTGACAATATTGATGAAAGTTCAGAGGTCAAAAGGTCGACCAGCCCCACTGCTTTTGTCTGATTTGATGGTGGGGGGTCAACTTCGCTGTGGTCCTTGTGACCAATATTTAGATAATCATTTAAAAAAAATAAAAATAATAATCAAAAACTTCTTTCAAAAACTTCTTGCAGCGACCTCAAGAGCAATTAGTGACGTTTTTACAGTAAAGTTCAGACAAGTTTTTGCCAAATTAATAAGTATTTCGTTTGGAGAGTTCATCTGCGGTAGCCGACGTGAGATTCCGTTCGCCGCATTTAATTCTCCAACTTTTATCTTGTCATATAAAACTTTAAAAGGCTTAAAAGAATTCAGTTCAGTCTTTTTTCTTTTTTTTTTTTTAGGTCAGCATTCCCAGAGAAGAAGAAGAAGAAGAAAAAAACAAGCCAGAGCATTTATCAGGCAAAGATCTCGTCTAACAAGGAACAGCAAGAGGCGTCTGGCTCGCAAAACGGATCTGAAATAATCCCCCTGAAAAATTAAACATTCATCTATTTCATCTTCGCTGCATTTCCAAAGTTGGAAAGCTGCGGATGGAAAGTTGTGACCAGGCGGCGACCAGCGGCAGAACGTGAACGTGAAGCCACGTGATTAAAACCTGACTCTGAAACCTTAATTCAAAGAGAATCCTCAGCTCTGACCTGAGTAGCATTAAAAAAATAATAAAAGCAAGAAATATCAACGTTTCCTTTAACTCATCCACGCCGCAGTTCTGAACTCGCATTTGTTTCCCCGAAGTCGAGTTCTGAAAGCAGCAAACATCATTAACGGACAAGAAACGATCCGGGATGATTTGAAGCATCAAATCAGCTCCGGTCAAAGCCAGACTGCCTTTGAACCACTGTGTGCTCCAAGCAACGGACAGAATAATAGGAACACTTCAAGAAAGAAAAATAAATGAATAGAGAGGAGGCCAACTTTCATCTAAGCACATCACAGAGGTAACGCAAAACCAGCTGAGCAGCAAGTCGCTCCACTTCCAGAAACATTCAACAGTCTTTATTTTTCGAATCTCCTGAACTTGTTGGAAACCGGACGAACGTCTGTTTTGCGAGGGTTGGAAGGGTTGTGTTTTTTATTTTTTTTTATTTTTATTTTTTTATTATTTTTTTTTGTTTGTTTTTTTTGCCTTGACGCTTTCGTCAACTTCTAGCCGGATCGCTGCGCTGATCAGACATTCGGTTACATTATTTAGGATGTTTATCTCTGCTGTGCTCCCTGAGAAGGAAAAAAATAAAAAAAAACTTATTTTTTTATTAGTAATCATGCCAAGTACTGAAACTGAGTGGGATTAAACACAGACAGGGTTTCTGATGGATTGTAGATTTTGGTGATAGATGAAAGTTGACGGTTCGTTACACCCATGTGATAAGGACATCTTAACAAATTGACCCCCCTCCCCTGCCCCTCACCACCACCATATCGAATGCAATTTTGTCAAAATCATGACCCGTTTCTGTAAAAAAACAACTTTGCATTTCAGAAGAAAGCGTCTTTACTCGTTGATAATAAATACTCAGTGATCGCTGAAGCATTTCAAACCCTTTGACTTACATTTATTCAAGCTTTGGAGCTTTTTGTATTTTTTCGAAGGGATTTTGCAACACAGTTGAGGACACAAGGCAATATTTTGTGAAAACACATCTTGTTTGAAGGGGCGTGCAGAATACCGACATGACCCTGTCATAAACATGACATAACACCTGCTGTGAACACGAAGGAGTCTTTATGAATGGTTATGACTCAAGTTGCCATGAAGTGTCAATCGGTAAATAATGACACCTTCAGTGCAAAGTTGACCATTTTAATGGACTTTTAATGCAAGTTTTTATACAGCTTTGCATTAAAGTGTCATTATTTTACTACAACAGTTATAAACATTCATGAACGTTCATTTATGTCTTGTGCATACCGATTAAAATAAAGCGTTATCACACATTTTGATGCAGTTTCTCCTGCAGGGGGTTATTTAGTGAATCTTTCGTCGATTTCCTTCAGTGGTTCTTTGCGCAGCGCCACCACAGGTGAGGAGGGGAACAGGTTTTCCAAAGGGTTTGTTTAGTTTCGACCCCCGATAGTGAAAACACACAGCAGCAGCTGGAACTGTAACAGACACGGTTCATGTCCTTGTTCTGGTAACTTAGTCCGGTTGGGCTCGGTTCCGGACCGTGAGGTCTGAAAACAAGCTGAATCTGCTCTCACTGTGCTTTTCTTCCAGCTGTTTTCTTCTCGCCGATCTTCTGAAAAGGCCGAATTTCGAATGCCTGACCACCGCCGCTCCAATTAACACATTTTCTGGCAATCAAAAGCCCTGCAAAACCTTTCGGTGTCTTGTGTGTTATTTTGAAAACCATTCAGAATTTTTCGTTCATTTTTGTGCCGACACGCTTCTCGTCAACCGTTTACGCGAAAGATTGTTTTCATAACTGTAAATTAATTTCCTGGTTCGTGAATGCAGTGAATGGCATTTTGAAATCTACTGATTTCAAGAACCCTGGACATAAAGTCCAAGTGCTGCGGAAGGGAAAAAAAAACAAAAAACACATGCTTTGAACACTGTTGCGTTTTCATCAAGATTTTCAGTAAAACATTTTTGATTGGGTGTACAAAGGTAATTGGATTTTTCGATTGTAATTTTTTTTTGTCAACATTAGTCTAATTACTTTCAATCAAACCCTATTGTTTCCTAATCCTTTGTGAGGCAGACCTGAGCGCAGCCCGTCTGCACTCACCCACAAGAAAAGTGTTTTCTCTGAACTTTCTCCTGCTGACCATCACGCGTAAGTGAACGCAAGCAACGGGTTTTGTTCTAATGAAAAATAAATAAATAAATCGACTTATTATGAGTGATAAACTAATCATGGAACAATAGACTGAACATACAGTTTGCATTTATGCTTTGCAATTTATTCTCTAATTTGTTCAAAGTCGCCTGTTGAAATTTGCGCCGCTTTTTTTTAAACATTTAGCTGCATTAGGTCAGTTGATTCCTTTTTTTGTTTGTTTGTTTGTTTTTGTTAGCCAATTAGATGAAAATCAAAACGTATTGCAAGCCTCTTCGTGTTCAGAGATTCCCAAACAGCATCGGCTCCTGGGCCGGGGGCCACGTTTTCAAACTCAGACAATTATGGCTATTATGTCAAAAATAAATTCAACTTATACAGGCTTTTTTCCCCCCCTCACTGTCAATCACTGGAGGATCATTATTATAATTGTTTAGCACAAAGCTTCCATCTTCCTTTCTGATTTTAGCCTTTTTCTGTTCAGAATTTCGTCCATTGGGTTCGTCTCGCGTTCGCTGCGCCAGCTTGAGCGGCAAAGCAGCTCGATAAATTGGACTGGCGGCCAATCAGAAAGATGAGCACGGCAAATTATTTTAGCTTGCATTTGACAGTGATGAAAAAACAGATCACATCTTCCAATCAAATACGCGCCCATCACTTTGAAAACATAATGACTGATTGAACCGAAAGCCGTGTCACAGAGTGCATCTGGATCTAAACACACGCTCGCCTTTGTCTATTATGACTTTCAGGTTGGTTGTTTATAGCAGCAAAAATTAATGAAAATTAGTTTATTGTAATTCTTCAGGTTCTTTCCTTACTTTTCTCCCCCGTTTTGATAATGTATATGTACACATAAGTTATATATAAACACACTCACACACACAGAAGTTTTTCTTGGTTCATATCCTTGTTCTGATAACTTAGCTTATAAATGTCAGCCTTAATGAGGCGCGGTGGCAGCGCCGGGAGCTCTGACGTGAAGTAAAGCAGAGGACGGTGTGTGTGTGTGTGTGTGTGTGTGCGTGTGCGTGTGTGTGTGTGTGTGAATCCATGGCTTAAGGCAGCGCCAGAATTATTAAAATCAATATGTGCGTCGTAGGAAGCTGAAAGTGTAAAATGCTTTGGGTAAAACTGGGGATTTTTGCCCAATCTCAGATCATACGGCCGAGCGCCTGCAGTGCACCGAATGACGGAAACGCAGCAGAAATCGAATATTTACGAAAGAAAATGCGATTTACTGTTTTCGGTCATTTTGTGGTTACCAAGATTATTTCTGTTTTCTGACTAATGAATTTGGTAGAGAATCTTTTTTCCAACCTTTCAAATTCTAAGGATTGTGTAGACCGTGTCAAAGCAAAGCCATCCTTTCCTTTAAGCTAGTTTTTACCTGATTTTAGGAGGTATGCTAAGGGTCGAGACACATGTTGGTTCTGGCTTCTTTCTGGAGTATTCACCTCAGTATTTGCAGCGTTCTTTCGCCATGAAGCCACGCAGGCCTTTCGTCCGCTCAAATTCGTCGAATTCATCAATTTTTAACTGCGTCGTTTTTTTTTCCCGTCACGCAGATGCACGCTTTTCCTAATTGTTCACAAAAAACATGCCTTACTCGTCTCTGTATGTGCGTTTGACGTGGTACACATTCAAGAGGAGGACAACATACCTGTGTACCGTCTTGTTTCTCTTTAGTAAAATATTTCCGCCTCATCTGAGCAGATATCCTGGGGAGCAAAGGCAACCAAACAATCCTAAAGGGAGGAGAAAAAAAAACACGGTGCTTGTCATTCTTTGAGAGGAGGCAAATGTCCCTCGGGGCTTTATTCAGATGTAAAGAGCCGGAACCTTTTGTAGGGATAGAAAATATGCCTCGCTTGTTCAACGCTGGCAGCTGCGGAGCACAAGACAAGTGAAAAATAAAAATAAAGATCGTCTGTCACAAAGAAAGCCTACTTCTAATCCTGGCAGCTCACACTCTATCCATCCAGTTATTGACCCTTGACACCTAAGGTCACGGCTCACTCTGCCGTGACGCACAACAAAACAACTGACGCCAACTCCTCTAAAGCTTGTCAAAAAACGAGACATTGCTTTTATTTAGCCGATTTCACTTTGACGTTCATATATACTTTGTAAGTACATATGATTGGTAAGATGCAGTGAAATATTGAATTGTGGAGACGGTGTATGTCTGAACAGTCATAGTCACGCCATCATGCAGCCAAACAAGCAAAAAAAGTTAGCATCTAGACTTTGACGCTTTTATGTCAAAGGGTCAAAATGTGCTCATATCGATGACCAATCAGGTCGAGCTAAATACAACCTGGGTTCATTCCAGTTCTGATCGGTTCATCCACTCCGTTCCCTCTGGTTGGTGCTACACAGCAAACTTCCCACCCGTCGGCCCCATCCTCTTCCCGCATTAGCATTTAGATTTAGCTGGATGTTTCTCAATACGTGTTCCCCATCAGTTGGACCCACAGCTAGAGACGGTGAGCCTGAAGAAGAAGAAGAAGAAGAAGAAGAAAAAAAACTCTTGTCACATCACATTTATTTCTGGAGCGCCGGTGTGGAACCAAACCAGCCGGATTTAAGCACTTTGTTTTTGTTGCGTAAAGACGCAATGCGAATGTTGTGCCCTAAAAGCTTTGGAGATCACCGCTGTTGAGTCAAAATGTACGTGTAACTTTATGGAGCGGAGGAAAACAAACAGAGCCTGGCGCAGATGTAGCACGGATCAAATCAGAGACGTTCCGAAAGCGGCTGCAGCGGCAGATTCTGCTAAACGTCTGTTAGTAAAAAAAAAAGAATAAAGTTTGATACAAGGAAGGAATATAATCTCCCTCCAGAATTAGTTTAACCTTTTCCTGGGTGCAGATGTACAAAACCTTTAAAACAGGGGTGTCCAAAGTGTGGCTTGGGTGTCATTTGTGGCCCTTGAAATGATTTTGACGGGACCCCTGACCTCAAGTCCAGAACAGTAGAAATCTGGGCAGCAAAATAGAAAATCACTGATCGCCCCCAAAGTTTAGAAATTGCCTATTTTTTGTTTTGAATCTCTGAATTTTCAAAGATTTTAAAATTTATGAAAATTTTGTTTAACAGATGAAACAAAAAAATAATAGTTTTTGTTGTTTGTTTTTTTTTTACATCTACTGAATTTCATGTCCCTCAAGTCGTTTAGGTTTGCCAGCTTTGGCCCCCGGGGCAGAAAAGTTTGGATCGCACCGTTTTAATGTCCGACATGGGGACTTGGTGGCCTTGATTACTGAGCACTGAAAATGATTTTTTTTTTTTTAATCTCTGACTGCACTGTTTACTGGTGACGGAATAAACTGGGTTTTTGCGCCTTCGCCGAGACATACGGAAGATGCTGCTGGTCAAAATCTGAAATGGCAAAAACTAAATGGATTCTATGCATGAACGCTGCATCCGCCAGTTCCGCTCATTTAAAATAAACACCTACTTACTCTCTATTGTGCTTTAGCAGTGTGTGTACAAGGCTGTGCTGAATTATTCACTCACTGTCAGCTCAGGGCCTCATTTGTCTGAAAAAGGTCTATTAAACTTAAGGACATTCTAGTCACGTGAAGTTTCTCTTTCACCCTCAGAAAGTGATTTCACTCAAAGTTTTTTTTATGTTTTTTTTTTTGTGGTGACAGACAATTTTGAATGTTCGTGACAAGATACTACAACCAAAGTACCATCAGTTATTTACTATACAGAAACATGCTTTCCTTTATTCTCTCCTCTTTATTTACCTGAAAAAACTGTTTGAAATTTGAAAACAAAGGAGAAAAACGGAGGCCAGGACGTATCCGGACGTTGCTGTGGAGTGAAACGTCAAGTCCAGAAGATGAATAAATATTCAGCTTTTCCTAGAAACCAGAAGGACGTCCTGCATTGTGACAGAAAAGCAGGCAGTTAAAATAAATCTCGAAATCCCAGTTCGTAGATATGAATAACATCCTAATTTTAGTTGAGAAAAATGACATCTGCTTGCAAATTACAGACAACATCTGTGTTATTTGGCAGTCCTTACGTATGTGATAATGAGAAAGAATAGCTACAAGAATTACAAAAAAAAAAGAATTATTTTTTATTTTTTTTATCTTGTCAGAAAATGCTTTCAAGATGACAAATCTCCTTTGAAATCAACGGAACGGTTATGATTTTGTTCAGTCAAATATTCGGTATCTGTAGGTTTTTTGGTTCTGAACGTTTTGCAGGTCAAACTTGTTGAATTGCTTCAGCCTTCAACAGGCCGGATCTGCCCCAAGGTGCTCTCACTCCCACCGCTAACCAACACAGCCGTTGATGTGTGCAAGACTACGCTGATAATATGAATACAAATAAGCACACAGCATGCCAAACTGAAGAAACACACACACACACACACACACACACACACCCCCACACACACACACAGATGCAATTGAAATGTAAAATACAGAAAAAAAGTGACTTCTGTTAGTTTATCGACTTCTTCAGTTTATAGAGTATAGAAAACGTCGACCTCACGCCTACCGGCATGCAAAGGTCAGCTAAATTATGCATGTAGGTCGCACGTATGGAACATTTTAGATACTCCATACTTACTACGCCCTGTAAAAATATTTGCAGAAGGTTATGACATTCTTTTTCTTTAAAGCCTTACAGCTCAGAATGTGACATCTGAAGTTATTTTAACAATATATATATTTTTATCTAAAGATAAAAATATATCTTTATTTTTATCTAAAGATAAAAATATATATATTGGCGTCTATGTTGTGATCTAAGACGCAGCTTCGGAGCGGTTTAGGTTCTGAACGTCTTTTGTCAGCGTGAGTTTGTGTCGACTAGTTTCTTTCGGTTGTGGGATGCCTCAGGGATGTATTCTAGGGCCCTTTCTTTTTGCCTTTATTTGCTGCTTTTGGGCTGAAGTTTAACGTCATTTCATTATGTTAATGACTGTCCAGTCTGCATCCCTTTGAAAAAACAAAAACACAAACTCACAAAGCTCAAAGAATTTCAATGAATATGACGCATTTCTTGGGCTTCAGTAACTAAAAGAGTGAGATCACGTTTTCCCACCCTGCTAGTCTTGGCGGGTCTTGATCTCAAACTTCGTTTGACTTTAAATTTCGGATCCATTGTCACCAGTCAAAGGGTGAAAATTAGGTTTGAACAAGCCTTTTCAGGTTGCTCAAATCTAGACCACTCTGTGTGTGCTGGAGTTTGGACGGATTATTCAAGCCTTTACTGCCAAATCGTGACCCGCTGCAATACAGGATGAGAAAGGATTCCTGCTGTCACCTTCGGTTTGTTCAAAACACTGAGAAGGACACATCCCTCCTGATCCGGAGCTGAAATCCTTGGGCTGTTAAATGTCTCAGTGACCTCGCTCCACCTTCGCCCTCCTTTACGGACTCTGAGGTCAGCTGAGCAGCTGCTCTTATTGGCTCCATGGACAACCTCTGCAGCGCACTGCCATTGACTTTTTAAAGAAAACGTGTGTGCGCCTCACACTTGAGTACAGCAAGTGTGACATCTGAACACGGGCTTGATAATGAATGTGCAAACGTCGCCACTTGAATATCTGAGCGCGTTTCTGCTTGTTGCGTCTGGTGCTGTGAGCTGCAGTGATGACAGATGTGCTGCTCTCCTGGAGGACTGGGGGGTTCGACCAGGCCTGGATGATTGCCTGAATTAGCAATGAATGTAGCTTTAAGTGGCCTGATCAAGCAATATGCCAAAAGTCGCATTCAAAATTAGTAAGAAAAACAAAACTGATTTTTTTTGGCATGAAACGTGTATAGCTGAGTCTAGAGAATTACAGAGGGAATGTTAAATATCCAGCATAAAACTAACTGCACAGCAGGAGTAAAACCATCATGTGAGTAAAACCGGACATTCGGAGTGAAGGAGAAGGATCGACCAATCAAATTGGTTTGAGGGAGGAGTTGGAGGTCCAAACCTCCCCCACTATCTGGACTCTGGCTGATAGTGGTCAGAGTATAAACCTATATATATAGAAGTAGCAATACTTCCATTCAAAATAAGAAGCATGTTGGGAAAATTCGCTCAATTCCTTCAGACTAGCCAGCAGCAATTAGCAAACACCTGGTGAAACTTTAGAGCTCAATGCAGAAGCTACTTCTCAGAAAAGTGCTGGTACAAACGTTCCTAAAGGGTTAATAGAGGAGCCGTGTTGTGATGACTTCCTGAAGGCGGAGTTTCAGAAAGAGCAGGATTTTTTAAAGCGACAGAGGCCCGATTTCAAGGCGTTAAAAGTCAAATTTCTTTGAAGTCATATGTGATACATATATCTTTTTTTTTTTAACAACTGAAGGTCACAGTTACTTGATTGTGCCATAAAATGCCTCCATGCGCCTGGAAAGTACATGATACTGTCCCTTTAAACCTAAATCTACCCGGGGTATGAATAATTCCAGACTTAACCGCAAATGGTAAAACGCCTATAAATACTGTATATACGACTGCAATTTATCACATGTAAAGGTGTGAGAAAACAGAATGTGAAAATGTGGCTCATTTCACATGTGAACCCGCAGAAAGTAGACCCAACTGACCTTTAGATGACAAATCTCTTAGAACACGACGCCAACCACGACGTCCTGACAATAAGCAGCATTATCAGGCCAACTTAACTAATAGGGGTTAGTATATATAGAGCTGGTTCGTGCTACGCGCTTCTTCCTTGCATTGTGTGGACATATGTCTTAATTGCATTATCTCATTAGATGCCGCCGGGGTTTTCACAGCTTTTCGTGACTCACACAGACGAAGCCATCTCCCTCATGACGGACGCCTCAGATGAGAAGCTACATGGCGAGCCGAGTGGCGCTCTGCGTCTGGAGGTATATGGATGTAATTAGGCTTTGAAAGGGAGGAGACGTCGGTGAGCCGTAGAAGAACGAGGTGTTGGCGTGAATTAATAATCACGCCGCGCTCCATACTGTCCTCACCGGAATATGAATAAAATGTCTTGCGTTAAACTCAGGAGAAAAACACAATGGCCGCCCGTCTTTTTCTCGCATCGGGTCGATGGTCTGACGGATTGCTGTCCGTGGAAACGTTAACGTCCTTCAGGGGCTCGGCTCTTTAAGCAGTTCTCGTTCTGGTGCTCTTCCTGTCGAAACTTAATGTCATCCACGGTGACCAGATGCTCGGTCGTCAGCCTCCCGTCATCCGAATCAGCACCTCTGAGGCTTTTTAGACATAAACATTTGAACTTTTAATCCAAAGTTTTTTTATATTTTCAGAACCTTGAGGCTTTTTGTCTGAAAGCGGCTTGTTTCTAGCTGTATATGTTGAGCAAAAAGTCCACTAATGACTGCCAGTTAATTACTGCATCGTCTTATGATTTGTGTCTCACTGTTTCCACTGATAAAGTGAAGATTTGCATCAGCTTTAATGATTAAAACACAGTGTACCAGTCATAACAACTAATTATACACGGTAAAGACTCAATATCTTGTTGGCATGGTGATTACTTTCAAACACCCCAGTAAATGTTCTCATAGAAATGTCTATATAAAATTATCTTCTCAAAAAAAAAAAAGCTTACTAACAAACAAATAACTAGTCTTGACTCCACTTCACTCCAAAATAATTGTAGCGATCTAATGTTTAGAGATTTCATATCGATCTCTACCGGTAGTTGACATTGGTACGAATTAACAGAAATAAAACCAGTTTTTATTGTTTTTCAAAATAAATGATGTCTGTTCTGATTTGCTTTGTTAACATGGTTCCCACAGCTCTGATAGTCACTAGAGAAGCTAACTCGCTCCTTGCTAATCCATTGGTGCCGTGGCGTCGAGCTGGATCAACAGTCTTTCCTCTCCATCAGTAACTCGTATGAGGTCACATCACTATTCCCATTCAAATCTCCCTAATTTCAAGGAGACTTTGGAGTTTTATCCAGTCGTACAAAAGTCTTTACCGTGTTGTTTGCTCTCACCGACTTTGTGGGTTTTGTCTCCAAAACCAACCCTCCACTGTGACAATTGCAGAAATAAAACCAACTTGAAAGGAATTTAGCTTGATCCTTTGAAAGTGGCCTCCGTCTCTTTAAGAGCCTCCCAACGTTTCGGACACTCTCCCTTTCAGCACGTCATCGCAACAACTCTTCTCTGACTGCTTACAACCGTTCTCAGGAGCCCTGATGAGCTCGGCAGAGATGTTTTCACCAGGCGTTTGCCAATTGCCGCTGCCGCTAGTCTGGAGGAGCAGCGTCGGACCCCGCATGGGAGAGGTGCTCCGTTTGGCCGGAGCTCAGCTGGGGGCCGAAGCTCCAAGGTGGAGCTTTAGGTGAATAAGCGGCAGCCCTTGATGGTTGCCATGGTGGATTCAAGGATTTCTCAACCATGCGTGATTCAGTCAAAGCAACAGCAGCTCTATGTTCAATTAAGTTCTGACGTTGCAACATGATATAAAGCTCAAAAAGTTGATTTTGTGTAATTCCTCTCCAATGAGGACTCCTAAAAGTTTTCTGATCTGCTGTCCAGATCCTAAAGACCATCAGAGGCTCTGCTCAGATTTCTCATGTGGTTAATTGTGCAGACTGCAGCTAATCCCCCACCTTGCTGTGAAATACTAGCACTGGCTCTTTACATGTCTCCACACTGTCTGTAATATGTGTGAATTTCTGGGTTTTTATAACAACACCTAGTCTGGCTCCATCGTAGGTGGACAGCTCGTTGTCAAGCTCGGCATGCTACGTGAGCGCACACACACACACATGCACACACGCACACACACACGCACGCGCGCGCCAATGCACAGCTTAGAGGCAGCCACACGGACAGCGCCATCGTTAGAGTTTGGAAAACAGGAACGGGCTCATTGAGGGGCGGCGGAGTCAAAATGGACAGGAAAAGGTCGAGGCGAACGGAGGAATCAGATAATTGTAGATTAACATAAAAGTAATTTCTACAGAACATGGGAATTAGAAACAGAGCAGAAGTAGCTTACCATCTCCATAAAGATGCTTAACAGGTAGAAGTGGACATTTTAAGGCACTTCACAATTCAATTACGATTCAGTAGGCTACGATGTGCATTAACCCACTGAAGTGACATAATAATAATAATAATAATAATAATAATAATAATAATAATAATAGTGGCTGACTAGTGGAGCATTTGTCCAATGTGACTCTTATTCACTGCTGCTTGTCAACGTCTCCAACACATTATAGACGCCACACATCCAGAAAAGACAAAGTTACATAATTCTGATGATCCAATCACTTTGCTTGGTTTTGTGTTGCTCTGAGCCCTCTACAGATGCCAAATCAACTGTAGAGGGCTGTTGTAGCTAGACGGGAACGGCAACGTCACCTGCTGGATGGTCCACTTGTTCCTCTATGAAGCATTCACCATAAACTGTCCGGTCATCTCACTTTGGGAGATTTTTAGTGTTTGTTGCTGGATTTAGAATCTTGACGCACTGAAAAATGATCGACTTTAGGGAACCGAGTCCTGCTGCGTTGACTCAGACGCCTCGCGGAGCGCGCTGACTGCCGTAAAGGAGAGGCGTTACACACTTAAAATCTTTGTGTTCTTCCGTTTGCTGTGGTCACCTTCAGCACTTCGGGTCATCAAAAACATTTGATGGATTTGATGTTGAAGGGCATCATTTCAACGTCAAGTACAGACTGAAATCCTACAGGAAGTAGACGGCTGGATTGCAGAGGTTTCAGACAAATAGAAATAACATACAAACCTCCATTTTTAAAAAAAAACGATGTTCGCTCATGAAGCTTAAATGTCCGGATGACAGTGGAGGTTTGAAGTCGCAGGCAGGAATAAAGGTGTGGGGGTTCGGTGGGCACGAAGGGGAGCGTGGATGAAAAGACCTTCATTCAGACATGAAAACTGCAAATAATACCGCCTTTGCCAAACAAAATCAAAGCACAACCGACGAGGAAAAACAACGAGGGACTGACAGAGAACAAAAGAAAGCGAGGAGTGTTTATGGAGACTGACATGGAGCTGGTGATGAAATCCGAAACCAGGCGAGATCAGACAGCGAGACTGACTGAAACAAACCAGGGAACAGAACGAGCACAAAAGTAGAGAGGATGCGAATCAAAAGCAATGAAACTAGATCAATGTGAGCTTAACAGAACCAGACTCAGGAGGACAACACCTTAAATCATTAAACCGGAGAGAAAATAGAACCACAGAGCTAAAAAGTCATAAATCTATATCCGTAAATTCATTAAACCCAACATATTCTTCGTCTCTATGCCGTTATCGGATGAACTAGGAGGTTCATTTTGGTCCACCGCATCACTCTCCCTGAAGATTTTACTTCTTTTTTTTTCCGTCTTTTTTTTCCCCTGCTGGCCTTAAATAGCAGCAGTGCTCTGAGTGTGATTATCATTAATTCAGTTTAATTTCCTCTGCCATAATGAAACATTCATATCTGCACATGAATTATTGGGCTCGGGCATATCGCGGGCCGCATCGCCAGAAGAAGAAGCCGAAAATGGAGTTGGAAGTTTTAAGTGGTGCTCAATATTTGAATGGCGAGTTCCAGGAAGGCGGGCAGGACTTGTATTGACTTCTGTCGATTGTGTTTCACTTTGTCTCTCGGAGAACTCCGAGCGTGTTGGAGCTCGGTGTTCTCCGAGCTCCAATAAAACCCGGAAATGATGAGAACACAGGAAAAAAAACAGAGAAGAGCATTTTGGGACGCATGACACGGCTAAAGTCATCCGTCTTTCAAATGAATCCATTAGTTTTCTACGGCTACTTGGGAGCTTTGAATGGCTTTTTTTTCCACACCAGTACTCAGAGTTCAAATTTGTTGGCAGAAACCACAAAAAAGGAGACAACAGGAAGTAGTAGGAGGATGATGGCGCAACGTTTAACGGAAACGCTGCAGCTTTTGAGCGATTGTTTCTAATGCCAACGCATTGTGTGATGCAACTGTTGCAGCTTATTTTTAATTTTGCAATCAAAATCTTCTGATTTGGTCTTTTTAATAGCATTTAGCCAGCCTGGCTGCCATTTTGTTTTCTCTCAAAATTAAAAAGTTCCATCTTCTTCCTAAAGTTCAAGTCGTAAAATAATTATAAAATTCCCATTTTAACTTGACTCTCGTTCATCCAGTGATTACTTCCCAGCTTTGTTTTTATATTAGCGGATTACCTGACCGTAGAACCAGACGAAGGAACCAGAATAAGGAAAATCCATAAACCTCTCTGCCCAGGGACTCCTCTGAAGCTTTGGTTATGTCTTTCGGCACCAAAAGTATCGAGATGTGGCAAAACCTGCTTTTAACTCTCATGCCTTTATTCTAGAGGAAAGGCCTTCCCTGTAGCTCTGATCTTACTGGTGGATCTCGCTGCAGATCAAACCTGCCTCTACATCAGCAGAAGGTACAGGAGTCATCAATAAGACATGCAATCCTGCTACAACTTTCACTACAACTATTGACCTTACAAATAGCGATCGATAAAGTTATGTTAACTTTCTATAAAACCTGGGATTACTAAAAGCTGCCGGCGCAGATCATAGTGTGTCTCTGGTGACTTAAATTGTAAAACCTTGTATCTAATCTTCTTCTTTTTCTTGTTTTTATTTATTTATTTATTTATTTATTTATTTATTTTTTTTTTTACACATCTGTGTAATATTCTGTAGTTTGCCTCATTGCTTAGTTTTGAACAGAAAACCATTAAGCGCTCCCAATATTCTGCCCCCTGGTGGTAACCTGGGGTAAAATCTTCAGCTACTTTCATGTCCTGTGAAAACTAGAAGATATACATTAGCGGGACTCGAAATGGGTTTCTTTGTTCAAAAGTACCGAAAAATGCTTAAAGAGATTTATAATGGCGGAATTGGACTATTAACACGCAGCTATTAATATAAGCGCGACAGCCTGGTGTACGATATACATGTGGAGCCATAAGAATTGGGAAAAGAACGGGAGGAGAAAAGAGGCCAAGGTGGATAATTATATCACTGAATTAACTGCTGCAACTGGAGAGAAAATTCTCTTTCAAAGCAGTAAAATTGTTAAAAGTGCGGGAGCGCGCACGCCCGCGTGTGTGTGTGTGCGTGTGTGTGTGTGTCTGTGTGCGTGTAAGGAAGCTGTCAACTTCTCCAGGCAAGAGAGTTCCAGCAGTGTGTCAACCTAATGGGCAGAAACTGGGGCATAGTGAATTATTCAGTAGCTTTTTTCAGGGGAAAGGAGATGCTTCCAGTATCTTCCCTTTGGAAAAAAAGAAAGGGGGAAAAAAAAAAGAAGAAGAGCACACCCTGCTTCACAGAACCCTCAAACACAAATTTGAGCTGAACGACTATGTGATCAAATCAGTTCCTGCGAAACCAGGAGCAGCAGGATGAACATTCCTGGTGGAAACACAGACAGAGCACGGTTCTCTCCAACCCACCGGGACCGACTTCAGGTTAGTTAACGGAGAATCATTTCTACTAACGTAACAGCACATCTGTCTAAAAGTCATAATTCCCTCAACTGTAATTCAGTCTGAGAGGGAAGAGCGTTGACACCAGAGATGCACCGATCCGATATTAATATCTGTATCAGTATATCGATATTTTTTAAAAATTCCTGATCGGTTATCGGTGACGATGTGCCTGATTGATAAGGGTAGATCTATTCAGTTTAATCCTGCGCTTTGTGCTCTGAGTAAAGTCGTGTTTGTTTATTTTACATTACATTTAGAATTCCTAAATTTACTTTCTGAACCATTTGAAAGGATAGTGTCAAATATATATATATATATATATATATATATAATAAAAATTTTGGGATTACAGTGTTTCCATCATTTAAGAAACGTTATTAAATAATAGGTTTGAATAAGTTTGATTTTGTGATAAGTCGTTAAAACGACAGCCTGTATTCTTTTTCTGTGGTTTGTTCAAGTGGGAACATCCATTTGTTGACCTTGTGAACAAATGGATGTGTGAAGTGAAAAAAGTGTTTTGTGAAACAGACCAATTTCGTAACGGTCAAAAAGACTTCATCCTGGCACCAAAACTTCTCACTTTTTTTTCAAAAATGGGTGCGTTTCCATTTGGCAAGTTTGATTTTCAAAATGTCAAGTTGTGCAATTATATGTCGAAAGGAAAGGCAGGTAGTGTCAGGACCTCAAAATCGATGCTCCGTTCAACGCGGCACAGTCTGATGAAAGAGGAATGGACAAAAAGAAGCATTTATTACTGCATAATAAATACAGTGGCAACTATTCATTTGCATATTTTTTGGTCTCAAAGGCAGCTAACGACATGCTTCACACACGTGCGTCAGAGAGCAACAGGTAAAAGGAAGCTAACGGAACCTGAACAAATCATACGTCTCTAAAAGTTTCTTTCCTTTCGGTTCCTGCTTTCTAAGCTGCCAACAATCCAGACCTTATGTAACATGACATTTACAGCAAGGTCCATTCCCTGTCTACTTGTCTGTCTCGCTCACACTTCTTTTTAGTTTTTTTCTACCTTCTCTTTACCTCAGACTCTCTCCTCCCCTCTGCTTCTCCTTATTTTTTTATTTTTTTTTTTGTTCAGACCGACTCGCTGACATTTAATTAGCCGCTGAGTGGAGGATGCCTCGCCGCATCAGCCCTGTAGTGTGGGTGACCTTTTCCGAGCGGGTCACTCGTATACCTTTGGCGCCCCAGCATTGCCGATCGAACGCGCACGGGGCCGTTACTTGCCCGGCGTCAAAGAGCGCGTTGAAACGAGCCGCCGAGCAAACGCCCGTTTGGCGGGAAGTCGGAGACGTCTTGTGCAAAGTCGAGCCGACGCGACAGGAAGTGTTTGGCGGTCCGACATCGCGGTTCATTAACAACAGAGGTCTGATATGTTGTTGTGATGACTTTCTTTCAGGAGGTTGCATCACTTTCATCAGCCACCTGAAGAGGAGACCAACAACGCCTATCCTTTCATCTGGAAACGAACACGCCTGCATGTAAAGTCAAGGCCAATCAGACGCTTCCCGTTGCCAGTGAACCCCTCGCTGACCGCCAGCGAGCCCCCCCGTGTTTTCCTCCTCGACTCCGGAGCAACTGTGAACCGTAACCCGGTACCGTCAGCAGCCAGACACCTCCTATCAGGAGCAGTTTGGATGCCTTTTAATCCCCTCTCTAAAGAAATCTTTTCTGTCAAGCAGAGAAACGTGACCCCAATACTGAAAGTAGGAAGAAAAAAAAACCCGAAGAGCAAACGCTGCAGTGGAGGGATCCAGCACGAGGGTCTGGCAGAGCAGACAACCCAACTGGCCCCCCAATGTCTGTGTTGGGCTGCAGCCCAGGCAGTCTGGGGTTTTTTTCCCTCCGGGTTTAGAGTTCGGAGGTATCGCATGCATAGAGACACATAATGGATGGATGGAAATGACCCGGATCACTGATGTAAGCATGGGTCAGCACAAGCAGAAATGTGCGACAGTTGTCTACTTACGAAAATGATGGCAACAAAATGACAATCGGATAGGTTTTAAGAACTTCGACTTTCAGTCAAAATTTGTGATTTAATTATGTTTGTGTTGCCATTTCAATCAAGGAATATAATCGACTTCTACTCAGTGACTTTGAGTTGATGGTATTTAAGATGCAGCTAATAAATACTTACAATTTCATAAAACACAATAATATATCAAAAACTCCACAAACTGTAATACTTATTTTCTAAATATTAATTTAGCTCAGTCAGACTTTTGTATGAGAATGAGTGCGTGAGATTCTCAGGGTGTAACGGCCTTCAGATGCGTTTAATTGGGGGTCGTTTTGTCCATTTGCGGTAGCAGGAGCGTGAACGCTCTCATCAACTAGCAGAGGTAAGTGACAACTACAGCGTCTGCTCCACAGTGGAGAACGATATTTTTCTGACAACTTCTCTGTGAATCAGAGAGACGCAAAAACCCCAATGAGGGATTTTGACGTCTTGAATTGCCATTGCAATGCTTGATTTCAAATTAATAGTGATAGTTTGACTTTATTAAACTTAGTGTACTGAAAGAATAAACAGAAGAATGCATTTAAAACAAAAGGACACCAGCAATAAAGTACAGCTCAAAGGATTGGGCAGAAGAAGCATGAACTTATTTTAAATGAATACATTTCAAATCCAGCAAGAACAAATTATCTCCACCTTGTCTGGATGCCAAGAAATACCGAGCTGCCGAAATGTGATTGGCGAAATTGCTATTTGTTCAAGTCTATCTTATTAACTTCTCCATGAACCCCCATCAACCCTTCTGGAATACTTCTTGGCAGAATAGTTGGGTTGGAAGCCAAAAGCTAGTGAACCTCCTGCCTCGGGCCTTAATTCAACAAATTCATGTTAATTCCTCAAAGTGTCCCACAACAGAAAACATCAGAGAGTTGATCAAAGATGTCCAATTGATCGGAGCGGCTTTGAGCTCAACAACAAAGGCCACCGGTGTGATTGATTGTCTCGCATCAGCCACACAAACCAACAACTGTCTCATCGGAAAAACACTGCCAGACATATGTTCCTCTGTGGCCTCGCGGCCCCGAAACGGGGAACCGAGTGCTGAGAGGCGTCATTATTGTCCCTCCATCATTATGCCACTGGCGCGATGTCTGACCATATGTCGTCTCACTTCTTAACTCTTCCAGGAGCCAGTGGAGCTCAGCCCAGAGCACTCCATCATCTTCTCTGATTTAATTGAATCCATTTTCCTAAAAACTCATCTGTACCGCAGTAATCGTATCCAACTCTGCTCCATCGACGGTCGACACAGGCTTCAGAGGGTGGGATCAGTCCAAGCCGTGATTGCTTCATTACCGATGTGACCAGACTCGACAGCGCAGCGTGTCACTGTAAAAAATATTTCTGGTGTGGATACAAGCTTAAAGCTCAGCATGCTCACCCCTCAGGTTGCTAGCCACTGTTAGAATGTCAGGATGACGCGTTGTTCAAGATGGCTGCCGTTTTTTGGAGCGTTTTAAACCAGTTACTGCAGACTTTCACGACATTGGTGAACTTCATGTCGCATCGTCTGCTTTCATCTTTGGTCGTTCTGGTCGGGCAACATCTGATTCATAGCATGGATCAAAATCAACTGGAAGGAAATGAAGCAAACAGTCGTCTAAATGGTTAGCATTAGCTTCCACAAATTTTTGCGATCAATGGTTTAGAGTTAGCTCGTGCTAATTTTTTGTGTGTTTAGAGCTCCTGCTTATGTTTTATGTGTTTAGCGGTTTAGTGTTTTGATTGATTTGACCCCCAAAACAAAAATTACTTTCCATGACCGACATGGTGGACGTCTCAAACAAAACCAAAAAGCTCTCAGTAAATATGATTTCTATAGCAACAATCATGTATGAATTGATATGAAATGTATTCGATTTTAGTTAAAAAAATTCATCTCCCTGCTACACTTCAACTCTTACCCTCTACCGGAAAACTGCAGCGAAACCTGTATTCGAACACCCGAGACGTCGTTGCTGCAGCAGAGCTGCCAGCTAATGATTGTAAACGGCTGCAGCAGAAAGGGCCATCGCTGGCTCGCATTAGACTGTCTGGATCTCCTGTGGAGTCCGAAGCAGAAAAATGTGACCAGGGCAGCCGTGGACAACAGCTCAGCCATTTCTTTTTTTCTTTTTTTTTTTTTTTTTCCTTTTCACAACAGATGACAGCATTAGGTCAGAACAGATTGTCTTTCCATCACTTCTCCACTCGTCTTGGTTCAGTCGGCATCAGACCAGGCTGTTACACAGACGTGCCGGGGCCCCTCGGTGCCTCATTTAGCAGCTCCATTGAGGAGTGAGCTGGCTAAATGAACAATCTGTCACCATGGTAAATATACCATCATATAAGAAAAAAGAAACCGTTTACATTTAATTATTGAAATGCCACGGGAGTGGAAGTGTTTTCTGTTTTTGCAGGGAGGTGGGGAAGAAGCTGATGTGACCAGAACGTTCAAATATCATTTATGCACTTTGCCCCCTAGCAGTCGCTCATTCCTCAACCTGTCATTTTTGCAGATTCAGTCAATTCAGCTGTTTTTCTGTATCGGATCGGTATCGGCCTCTGATATATCAGTATCAGCAGTGAAAAAAGTGAATCGGTGCATCAGTAGTCCTGGTTTCTGAAGTATCTCGCCTGTTCTGCTAATCCACATAATCACAGAGAGGAAATATGAAAGCTAATATCGCTTCATCTGCCAGATTCCTAAATATCCCCCTGCCGCATTTGCCTGTTGATGTTTGTAGCCTCATAAACGCCACGTCGTCACGTTTAAAAGACGAACAGGGACAGGATGCGATTGTGCTTTCGCTCGGCGTCCCGCGCGGCTGTTTTTCACGTCAAGCAATAACTGCAGTGGCAGCAAACTGAGGGGAAATCGTATCCCTTTCCCATCTAAAAAGACAGTCAGGTGTCCTGATTAACGCGACCGCGCGATCCCTTCAAGCTGAAGAGTTTCGCTAACATCTCACAGGTCTGCTCTCCTCCGGTGTCCTTGAGCCATTCGGAGAGATTTTACGGGCTCCGGGGACGCTCCTGCAAAGCAGACCCTGACCTCTAATCTCCAAGAGGTGGGAGGGAAAGTGAAATTTCCCCAGGGATCAACAAAGAATTACATCCTCATTATCATTTGATACAAAAAGAAATATATATATATAGTGGATGAAGTCTGACATCGGAGGAAGTTTAAAACATTTCCCTTTAGCCAAATGCAAAAACGGCACACACACCCTGAGGCACGACACAGACCTATTAAGAATTTAAAACCCTCAGAAATAACAATAGAGTAAGACAAAATTATAATCAGGTTCACAATATTTTTCTCTTAAACAAACAAACAAAAACCAAAAGCACAACTCTCCTTGCGGACATGTTTTAATCTGCTTTGCTTCACAATAAAGAAGCACACAGCACAAACGTTCCCTTACTTTTTCCTTTACTGCCAAAAAAACTTAATATCTTAAGGTATATTGGTATATTACTCTTTTCTGGGTTTTTTTTGTTTGTTGTTGTTTTGTTTTTCTTAGTACACAGCATTTCTCTGTGCTGTACAAAAATCAGAAGTGCTGCCCTTCTGAAACGAAGCTCAAGCCTCTCGCGGCCGAAACGGCGGCGCGTTGCTCGCCCTTTAGTCACACAACGGGACTTCAGGTCCATTGCAACAACACACTCCCCCCCCCCCCAACCCCCCGGCAGAACACCGAATCTGTGTTAGCTGCGGCGCAGCGTAATGTCAATTAGCATCAAGTGTGAACTGTCCACTGCAAACACAATCACTGAAAATGACGCCCGCAGAGGAAACCAGTGACAACGCATCTCATTAAAAAATCCTGGCTCTTGAATCAAATCGTTTTTCTTTTCTTTTTTTTTTGTTTGTTTTTTTGCTGTGGTTCACTCTATCGATCGTCCAAAAGAGTTTCACCTGCTTTGCGCTTTTTAAAAATTTATTTATGTCCGGCGCCGTTTTTCTTTGCCGCATCAATTTAATCTTATTTAGCTCGTGTCTGCAAAGCTGCAGATTCACTTTTTGTGGCTGTAACTGCAGCGGTAAAAGAAAATTAATCATCCAATTTGGAGTTTGGATCTTATGCTCTGTGTTTTGGAAAGTGCCAGCTCTCCCTGTTCCATGAAGCTCACTAGTGTTTTTTTTTTTTTAATTATTATTATTTTGTGCTTCTTAAAGCAGAAGTATGGGGTTACATCTAAATAACTGTTTTTATGGTTCAGGTTTAGCGGCGTGACGGAATCTTACGCCCTGATATCTTCCAGTATCGATTCATATCGCTTCCACTGTGTGCAACATTTTGTCTGGTACACTTAAGTTTTTAATGAGTCGTGGACATGATGATCAGTGCTTTTAAGACTGATGTCCCATACATGTATTTTATGCTTTTATTTTGAAATAAGGATGTTTTTGGTTTCTCTCGTCTGTTAACAACGTTCACAAAAAAAAAAAAACATTCAGTTCGGAACAAAAGTCCTCCACAGACTCCTGAAGACAGATTCTGATTTCTCTTGCTCCTCCCCAAAGTCTTAAAAAGTCTTGGTTCATCTGGGACACGTGTGACAATTCCTTGAGTTTCTCTTCTTGCGTGCGTTATTATTACTAAGTACGAGTTCAGGTCGATGATCTTCAAACGGCAAGGAATGAATGGATTCTCACAGTTTCACATACTTAAAGTCAAGTACGTTGACTTTAAGTCCTGGAAGAAAAACACGTCTTCAAACAGAAAAAAATAAGAAATTCCTGCACAGCTGTCTCAGAAGGATTCTCCACATTTGCCATCAGTGACATCAACCTTTGGGAAAAGATCTGCCGACTCTCAGCGGAGGCAGAAATAGGGAAGGAAAGACGGCGCCGGGTAGGATGCACTCCACACAAAGCGCCAACCAACATCACAGACAGTCCAAGAATCACCAGGCGAAAAGACTTGAGACAGACATAAAAAAAAAATTTTTTAAAAATAACTAAATTAAAAAATGGACCTCACCTGGAACTAACTAGAAAATTGGCCCGGGACAGGAATGTCTGGAGATCTGCCTCTGCCAGCCCACTATGGAACAGGGTGGAAGACAAAAAGACAACATTGACGTCCGATTATCATAGAAGGTTTCTTTTACCAGGGGCATCTGATGAACAGGTTGAACAGTGATGTCCGTTGTCTTAAGGTGTGTCTGGTGTCTTTGTATTTAGGTGTCCTCAGAAACTTGGGTTGGAAAGAGAGCTGGAGACGGTTCTTGGTGGGTTCAGAGTTCAACGGGAAGCAGGATTGCCTCTCACCTCGCACTTCTGTGACGGGTTGTAGCAGGGATTCTAGCTGCACCTCTTGTTTTTATGTTCACCCATTGTCCACGTTGAACTATTTTAACTGGACATCTTGGGGAATTCTTCATTGCAACCTTACAAGAACAAACATCTGGCTAATATCTAGAAATACAGACAATGAAATCTAGTTGTAACTCTGCCTCAGGCGCCTTACAACCTCAGGCTCTGGAAATCAGTGCTTTAAGATGGCGTCTCCCTCAGAGCTTTCAATGGGTAATCTGCTTCTAATGGCTCTACTTACGCCTCTTTCTGTCTTTACAGCCATGCCAGCTGATTACATTTTGAATCGCTACATCACCATCACTTGTATTTATGCGTTTCAATAAAAAGGTCCAAGTCGGACCATTCCTTATCGGAGCCAAATTTATTGCCTCACCATTTGTGTAATTTATTGAAAAGGTCTCCTGTTCACGTTTACTCTATCATCTCCCCCCAAAACACAAGGCCTGGTCCGGTGTCCTCTGGCATCTGTCTGTCGAAGATGCGGCTGATGGCCGATCGGATGCTGCTCACATACGGCTGGCAAAGAACTCTTCCTTTGCAAAGCTGGCCTCATCAATCCAGAGGATCTAATGCAGGTAAGAAAAATAATGAGGGCAGACTTCAGAGGTTTGAGGTCAAGCGGCGTGCGGGATGTTTGCTTTGACCAGCATGTGTGCCGAGGAAAATGAAAGAGACACAATGGCAGTCCAGCTCTCATTTCTCGCCGGCAGTTACGGGCGTCAACTCGTCGTTTGTCACATCAGTCGCTGGCTTCAGGGAGGAAGTTATCCTCAGAAGTCTGAGCTAATTTTTTTTGTCCACTTCTCTGCATAAAGCGGCGTATCTAAGCCTCGCTGAATACTTTGTAGTTCACCCTTAGCCATTATTACGGGCGCCGGATGTTTTGTGGTTGTGGCTCCACCAGCTTTGCATCTCAATGGGAAACATTTATGCCTGTTCCTATGGAGAACAGTTGAACCTCAGGCTGACTTGATGTAGAGCATTTGCGAACATCAGCTTCCAAGTGTTCCCACAGAACGTAATTGGTTTCAATGAGACTTTGACTGGGCCATTGTGTCACATAAATTTCTTTTTTCTCCGAACCATTACTTTGCAGTTGTGGCTTCACGTTCAGGGTTGTCGTTCTTCTTGAAACATTCTCACTCCACCCCATTTATAAGTCTTTTATGCCTCTAAAAGGTTTTTCCAAAGAAATCCCCACAGCATGATGCGGCCACTACCTTGTTTAATAGTGGCCGTGACACATTCGGGGTATCTCATCTCACAAGCTCACCTTCTATCTTGACTTCTGACGCTGCAGTACTAATTTATCTCGTCTCTGTGTCCGTTACATTAGAAAGTATCCCGAAGCAATTTCCAACAAAGTTTCACATGAGAATATCCGGTAGAGCATAAAGTCGCAATGCTTCTCTTGTGAAAGACTTTCGACCTTGGCACTCCGACAACAATTCGGAGTGGCGCGCCGCCGGACACGACCCGCTAAGAGAAAACGCGTCAATATGACTCGGCTAGAGATGCTCAGCGACAAAGACGCGGCGCTTCTGCCGCTGGGTTCATGGGAAAAGCTGCTGAGCTCCCACAGCGTTTGGCCTCGGGGGCGATGGGGTCTGAGTCAGAGAACTCGACCTCACAATGCAACTGGCTGCTGTTTTGGCCTTTTTAAAACACCTCGCTGCGAGCACTTGAACAACCTTCGGCCCATTTTTAAAAGACTTCCTTCCCTCTTATTAATGCAAAACCACAAACTCTTACCAAACAGTTTGCTCTAGTTTCTAGTGTAAATGTCTTAGTACACTTGAAATGAGGCAAAAATAAAAACAAACCCTTTCTGATAAGTAACTTTTCTGCAAGAAGTAGAAGCATGTTTTAAGTCAATAGTTCCTTGATATTAGTTTGACAAGATGCTGGTTTCACTGGAAAATTATTTCACTGGTAACGACAAAAATGTCTTCTTATGAGTGAAAATCTGGCAGTGGAACTACTACTATCAAAAGAACTAGTCCTTTTTCATCTGTACTGAAGAAATAGTGACTTGAAACAAGCTCAGCATATATCGCTGAAAGGTTTACCTGTAAGTTAGTACATTTGAAATAAGACAAAAGCCAAGACATTTGCACTAGAAACTAGACCAAAACTACTTTTAAGATTTTGTGGTCATGCAGTGTGGGATGTGCTCCATTCAAATCGGAGTAATTTTTGTGCAAAAGAAGCACAAATAACTTCATGAAGCATTTATTTAAATGCCATCATGGGTTCATGGAAACACGAGATGAAACCAAACTCGTTTTTCCCCTCTTTCTGTTCTCCAGATCTGGGAAACGCTCCAGCCGAACTCCACGCTTTGAGAGGTCAGAGCTCTGACTATAAACGCGCTGCAGCTCGTCACGTCGGCTGCAGCGCTTCTGCTTGAAGGACGTAAATTAGGTTCGAGGGTGAAAGACGAAGTCTGTTACAACGTTCGTCCCCATTACCAAACCCGACTGCAGCTGCAGCATGGAACCCGGAGAGAAAGAGCTTCATTAGGCCGGAGCAGAAGTAGAAAGTGAACTAACCTCATGCAGGTACATATGAGCAATTCCACCCTTCCCTATCCCCCCCACCCCCTCCTCTCCTTATGCTCTCCAAGGAACACTCTCTGGTGATTCGCTGTTCCGCAGGACGCCTCCAAAATGGTGGCCCCCAGAGACGCAAGGTTTTCTCCAGACGGCATCGGCGAAAACAGGAGGAAGTTGTGTGTGTGACGCCGCGTTCCCTTTATTTTCCTCTCTTTTTTTCCTCCCTCTCTGATCTGATCTGATGTGAAATCACAAATTGGCCCCTAGCCGCTGCCCCCTGAGTACATAACAGAACTCATTAAAGAAAGGAGGGTTATTAAAAAGTGATGGAGCGAGGGAGGACTCTGACAACAACGGAAAAAATAAATAAATAAAAACGGATTCGAGTTTATAAAAGGAGGCTGAGGAAGCTCCAGAGAGGAACTCGCATCCGGGGAGGGAAGAAACAAAAAAAGACTAAAAAGTCGTTGAGAGAGCTGGTGACAAGAGGAGCTCGCTACTCCCTCTCAGGGAAAACGACTTCTGCAGGCGCGTGAGAGTCGAACAGGTCTTACATGTGGGCCGATATTTACTTTTCCAACAGATTACAACATGGAATAGAACATCTTCCCCACCGGCTATGTTTACGTGCCCTACATATGAGGCTGCAGCACAGACAATACACCAACAGCGCAGCGAGACAGTTGGGTGCAGAGTGAACTCCACGTCCTTCTGAAATCCCAACAATCTGCAGAGAGCCCCCTTAAGGTCTTGGCTAAAAATACGGCATGCATTACTGCTCACTTTAGATAAAAGCATTTGTTAAATGACCGCACCATAATGACTCCACTCCTCGGGGGGAAGTCTCTTTGTGTGAAGCGGCAGCAGGAGATGGTTGGTACTCTGCTTCGACTCTGTTTATTTATAATTAATCTGCTGCGACTCCAAACGCTCAGATAAAAAAATCGCGCGTCTCTCAGGGGTTCGAGAGCAAATGTCAAGACGAAAAGGGGACGAGAGGCGGTCGAAGGAATCCCACCGAGGCGGCGCGATCGTTCCTGACCGGGGAAGAACTTCTGTCCACACAGGGTTGAATATGAAGCCTCTCCTTCCACATTCATGCCAATTATTTCATTTATATTCTCAAATGGAAAAAAAGTGTACCCAAGCCAACTTTACAAAGAATGAAAAATAATCGCAAACCACAAAGAAAACGACAACAGGAAGTAGTTGGAAGACGATGGTTTGTTTGCTAATGTCTCATCGGGTGAACAAACTTTTGGACGCGTGACTTTTGGAAATGCATTAGACGCAAAACTTTTCCATTAGCGGATAACATTTTGTACACGTTTGTAATATTTCTTTGTTCAACTTTGTTCACACGTTCATCGGTGTGCATTGTTAGCATTGCCATATCTTTCTGTTGTCATTTCTGTATTATTAGAAAATTTTGACAATAAAGTGTTAATAAAAAAATAAAAATAAAAAAGTTCCAAAATAATTGGAATAAATCTGTAAGGAACCACAAAGTCTGATTGTGGCTTAAAAAAATGAAAAATACATATTTTGGACTGGCCTAATCAAAGACTTGACAAATCTCATTGGTGTGTCGTGGCCTGGCTTTAAACAGGCTGGTCATTAAGGTAAAACAATTTAACAAAGAGTGGGCCGAACACTCATGGCCGATTGTCTGAAACACCTTATGACAAGGATGCAACTTATCAGATAATATCTGAAAACTACATTTTGTACTCGATGGAGTTATCTTATATTTTTGTAACAATCTGAAAGATTCATGTGCGACACAATAAATCTGTGTGAAGCCACATTTTTTTTCCTGCGCCGCACTGCGTCCACAAACAGAGGAGATTAGAAACATGGCCGTGGGGTCGTCCTTGTAGGGAAAGGTGTGGCTCGCTGTGTGGCTGTCTGTCACTTTGTAGCTGAGTGCAGAAATGGAGCCAGTGACCTGAGGGAGCTGCAGACAAAAGAAGAGAAGAGGGGCCCTTCTTCCTCAGCCCGCCGCCCCGTCCACCAGCCCTTCTCCACGGACAAGTGAAACGGAGAAAATCACGACGGAGGGAGGATGGATGAGTCAGTGATGCCTGTTGGCATTTCTGTTCCCGAGCGAGTCGTTGCGGCGAGCGACCGGCAATATCTGGGGAGACAATAACCTGTGGCCTGCAGCAGCCCACCTGTGCGCCACAGCAGAAACAAAACCACCACCTCGACTCAGCCGCTTCTTTTTGAACGCCACATGCAAACTAAAAAGAGAAGCGAGGCAGACTCTGAAGACATGCAGTCAAGCTCAGAGAAAGAAGGAAAAACAACAGAAAAGTAGAGCTCTGCAGAAACTATTCACCAGTCCAGCTGGAGTGCAATCAATTCATTAAAATGTCTGATACCTTAGGTGCTAAATTAGCCTGCTAAAAACCAGACCCTTGTTCTTCGCTTCACTTCATACACAGGGTCTGGAACTCCGGCTGTTGAGAAACAATTGCTTCCTTGGAGGCGTTGAAGTTTTAAACTTTACCCAATAACAAATGTAGATCCGTTAGAAATTGAATGTCCAATTGCAAACGCCATGGAGCTTAGCGGAAATTTCCTGAGCCGTAAACAATCCACTTGATCCGTTGATCTTAACTCGGTATTTGGAGGCGTGGCCAACACGGACTGAACGACTCTGCTCACCTCCTCCAACCTCAGGAACCTTTTGTTCTACGAAGCCAAAGCAACTTACAAACATCCTCCCTCTCCTCTCTTTGCAGAAAATAATATCATATATGACCTTTGATGGAAGGTGCAAAATCTGGCTCTCAAAAAAAGCCTCAGTTTGAATGCTAGGTTATAATACATCGTCTCCTCCGGTGATGGAGGCCTGAAGGTGTGGCAGATGATTTCTCATCGACATTCTGCCTAAGATACTTCTGTTGCAGTTCTCTATTCAAGTCACAAACTAAATGGCCGAGAAGCATTTTAGACGTACATTACCGTACATCCATAAAGGAATACGATGAGTGAAGTGAACTAAAGCCATTGTCATGATGCAGTCTGGTTGGGCTGCAGTGTGAACTCTTTTCTTATAAGTTATAAACTGGCACAAGAGAGGAGACATTTGCAGACCGTGATTTGATACAGGGCAGCATAGAAAGAATAAAATAACACATTATTTGTACTTTATCATTGATCTGAGTCCAAACAATGTTGATGTTGAAAAGTGACCAGATTCTTTCTGCTGCGTCCACCTAACACTAGATCCTGACCTGATGGTCGTCTCTGTCGCTTTACCCTTTGACCTTTCACTGCTTAAAATGAAGACAGCAATGTAATATGCAAGTGTCTCTCAAAAGTTTATTGGGAAATGGGAAAAGATGGAAGGAGAGCGCAAGAAAAAGGAAAATGCGTTTAACAGACAATATGAGGTTCCCCACGGAAAACCTGGATTTATAGCAACAGGTGATTTTCCGTTCACCAATCCTGCCCTAAAAGCATGTTGCGACCTGCTTTCTAATGACGCATCGAAGCTTTCATAACTGTTTGGTCACTCAAAGACCAATCGCCCTGCCCTGAGATGAAAGGCTTTTGAGTATTTTGAAGAGGGGAAAAAAAAAAAAATGTGTGAACAAGAAGGACAGAAGCAATTACCGAGGGTGTTCCGGAGAAGACATGACAGAATACTCTGAGAATGCCACGGCAGCACCGAAAACATTTCTGACATGGCGTCTGCGTGAAAAGCGGGGGTTGTCTGCGGTGACAGCAACCACGACAAAATGGCAGAGCAGACTGGACATGAGCAACACACTTCGGGTGTCAGTGTCTCCCGTTAGCCCCGGATGAGACCGTCTGGTTACAGGACTCCCACCGGTATTTCTCACGAACTTCATGTTGAGTTTAGTGGTTGTGAAGAAGTGCACTTCACATGGTGCATCTAACTTTAAAGTTCTGCTTAAACATCACGACATTTAACCAGAGGCGGCGAGGGGAGAAGAGAGTTCTACAACTTATCGAGAGGCGGTTACAGGTTGCCGGTCTGTGAAAATATTGTCTCTTGGCAGAAGGTAAAGAGCACTTCATTTGTTTTAACATACATCAAGTCTGTACCGCGTTGAGTTTGTCTGGAACGGATGTAGCAGTGTCTTACCACAGATAATCCAGAGACCAAACGTCAACACTTACCACACATTCAACAGCAACACGGAGAACTTGGCAAGAAAGCCACAGATTCCTTGATAGCTACGTTTGGTAGCTATCGAGGTCAGTGTTCAGTCTCCGCGGCAACCAGCTGCTTTGCTGGCCTATGGGTGGTGGTAGTCTGCACCGCTCCCATCGCCGCTGCGGGTTTTTACTCGGCTGTTCAAAGCAACATTTATTACTAGTTCGATGCAGAGGACAGAAAATCAGCTGCAGTCACCTTTTGTTGAATACAAATCTCCTCAAGGCAGGTAAAAATCGACATACAGCTCCTTTACCTGCGAATGTACAAAAAGATGAAAGCTGCAACAAGATGAAATGGAAAGAGGCAAAGTGATCAATATAGTTCCAGTTTATTTATTCCTAGTTTATATCCTTTCCAAATGATAAACATAAAATTGACTCTGTAAACAGTGGAAAATAGTGAAGAGGAGCGAGTTTATTTGAGACATCGAACATCTGGAAACTTGATTCGGTGTGTTCAGCAGCTGTTGCCGTATCTGATGTTCTCTGTCTGTCATGTGTAAAAAGGATTAGAGACTAGAACAGCAGGCAGTTATCAGCGGGTTCCACGCCACCAGCAGCTACGCATACATTTCTGGGAGAAACGGAGGAATGAGCTGAAAGATTTGCTCAAATATGTGGGTAAATGTTTAAAAGGTGAAGTTTGAGCCAGGGTACTTTTAAGATTATGAGGTCGGACCAGGTCAAAGCGCTCTGATCCGATGCGACTGGCACTAACTGTAAAAACCAAAGGACCAATGTTAAACTCTTCTGCTGACAAAGATATTATTGCATTTCCATTGACCATATAATTTTGCAATTTGACATTTTGAAAGTAAATGTCAAAACTGGCATTGGTGAAATGCCAATTTAAAACTTTTTGGGAAGTTTTGGAGCTAGGATCAGCTTTTTGTTTTTTGGCTTTATCAAAATTGGTTTAACTTACAAAACTGCAACAGGGAAACTTTTGTCGCATCACAAGAGTCCTGCGATTAATGACCGTGAGTTGCCGCTGGCGCGAACCAAGAAGAGGAACACAATAAGTTGTAGGTTGTTTTCTTTTTAGTGACTTGATGTGTGAAAAAACTTATTCACGTTAATTAAAGTAGATTTTGTCCACGAGCTGAAAGCAAAACCCTTTGGTGGTTTTATTTACACTTCTTGCTGAAAGTTTAACAGACACATTTAAGAAAGTCAAATCAGCTCTGGCCTACCGATATTGAGAGCACCAACTCCACAAGCACTTTATTTAGTCCTGCTTTATTACCTGATACTGAGAGTGTGTCTTGAGGAGTCCCTGTGTCAAGATCTTCATTAATTCAGTCTGCTTAGCCAGCTCGTTAATTAGTCTGGTGTTGACGCGGGTGTCTGTGCGGTGAGCTTTTCCCTCCGTGGAGACGGCGAGCTCAGCACGGCGGGGAGCGGGGAGTGATGATTAAGACAGGGTTGGCTTTAATGAACTAGTTACATGGCACTCATTTGTGAGGGTGAGAAATTATGGGTTTTGCGGTGTGAAAAATGACAAGACATTGCTCTTTGTTTTGCTATCAACAGACTGCAGCGGCGAAGCCTCACTGCGGAGTCGGTTGGAACCACAAAAAAAGAAAAAAAAAAGAAGATTGATTCTGTTACTCTAATATTCATCCCCCTGAATAGCAGCGTGGTCCATGTATACAAACTGGCATCAGACTTGCAATGGGCCACGGTGTCCTTCTGTCCTCTTGAAACTGTTGGGTGAAACTTATATCCTGACAGCCTTCCCCACAAAAACTTCCTGCCATCTCTAAGTGCTTTCTAAAAGGACGGAGTCAACACTATTGGCCGTAGTCAACTCCCACGCTTCACGCCACCGTGGCAGTCACAGCCCACATGGCAGCTGACTTCTATATTGGAATAGTAAAGCCCAAAAATGACTGATACCGTTGGCAGATTTAGATTTAAAGAGCCCAGAACTCCACAGATGCATTTACATGAATATTTAATGGAACCAGGTCAATTTCGAAAAAATGAGTTTTTTGATGCAAAGTTTTGGCGTTAGGATAAGGTGGGTGGTTTCTTTGGCCGCAATGAAATTGATTCATTTCACAAAACTCCAACAGGGAATGCTTTTTTTTTTTTTTGCATCACTCAGTCACGTGGTCAGCAGCCGGATGTTGCCACCGGCGCAAGCCACGAAGAAGAAAGTAGTTGGAGGACGATGGCGCGGGACGACGTCATGTCAACAAACTCATTCACCCACTCATGACCAAACTATTGGCCACGTTTTGAGCACATTTCCAATGGAAATGCAGCTCATGACTCCTTTGGTTCCACCATGCTGGCTTAGTTTTCTGAAAGCTCACAGGTTTGGCGACATTCTCAACTTGACTTGTGATTCACCAACAACCACAGGAGGCATTGAGCAGAGCTTGTCTTTGCTGCTTCAAGGTGAAAATGTGTTGTGAAACTATCTACTATCTTCCTGATTTCGTTTGGCTTTATCAGGATTGGGGGAGACGAAACATAATATTTTAGACTGTTGCCTGGGAAACATGGCGAGACTTTATAATTTTCAGCCAATTATCAAAACCTGTGAGATAAGCGCAACAATAAAGAATAATTGTTAAAGGTTTAAGAGGTTTGTTTGCATAGGAGAAGCAACCACGGTTGGGAATTTAGCGTATCGTTTATCATTTATCTTGATAAATTTCTTATAAGAATTCTGATCTTTATCATTGCGACGATAAAGTCCAACGTTTAAAACCCACCAAAACTGTCCGAATTGTCAGGATTGTCAATTTTGTTTGTTCAATGAGGACATCAATAAATATCAATAAATTTGAAAGTACGATTAAAGTTACAGTGCAGTTTAGTGATACAGATCACACTTTGTCACTTTTATCGATATCACAAAATATCAAGACAAGATTTCGCCCACCGACACTGAACGGGGGAATCTCGCAAAATCTCTCGATACCGAACGTGGTTCAGAGGAGACAAACATGGCCGACATGGGACGTCTCAAAATGACGAAGAAACAGCCCCAACTGGCGGGAACGAGCCTTGTTGTGTTTTCATTGCAAAGCTTTGCTTGAGTGACCTGCTGACTATCTGCTGACAAGCTTTTTCAGGGGGCAAAAAAAAAAAAAAAAAAGGACTGCACGCAGGAATTGAGGGAAATCAAAGCAGAATACGCTTCACATAAATTAATATGTAGGCTAATCTATTCTGGTCATCACACATGAATTAACAGTAATGAGCTCATTTGAGTTTTATTGCTGATTACAGTTTATGTTTCCCCATCAGGGATGCTAAGAATATCCTCTGCCTACACTTGCTAAAAAAAATATTATATATATGGCAGCTTTTTTTGCAGTGATGGAGCAAAAATGGTAACTGCACAAGAAAGAAAAATGAATGGATTTTTTAAAGTGTTTTATGAATAAAAATGAATTTGTCAGTATTTTGAAGATATTTTGTGATGTCCCTAAATGTTAAAACGGAAAATGTTGGAAATAACATAAAGTGTGTCTTATCCGTTATAAAATAAGAGGATACGTTGCTGAGAAAAGACACAATAAGTTTTCCTGACAAAACAATTTAAAAAAATCTTGAGATCAATTTTATGTCTTAGATGATAATAATTTAAAAAAACAGTTACTTTTCTACAAAAATCTGATTACTTGTGAAAGTAAATGTTGGACTAAAATAATGTTTTAAGTGTTTTCAAACAGAACAAAAAGAAAAAAAATGTATTTGTCTTTCTAACAAAGAATGTGAAAATGTTTTACCATCTTTACAGCTTTCGATTGGCATTTCTGACTTTCTTTCAACAATTCTCCTATAATCCTTTTATTTTTGTTTCACCCTAAAATTGAGCTACAAAATCTTTTCTTTTCTGAAGGGAAAAGAAAAGAAAAAAAGGTGTCATTTAATATCTGTTTTTCTGTATAACATGGTGGAAGTGTTTGGTCCCGTTCGGTGGATCCGGAGGGAAGAAGAGCTGCTTAGTCAGGCGTCCCCTAAACAGGCATTGACAGAAGGACCCTGTGGACCGGGAAGCGACCGCGAGCTCTGACCGGGGAATGAACTCGGTCGCAGGTGCTCAACCGTTAACATCGACAGTCAATGAGCCACAGCGGGATAACCGCCAAATAAATACAATTACTGCAAATTTGCAGTTGACAATTAGCAACCGCTACCTCAGCTAACCCTTGTGGATTCACGCCGTTTTGCTGCTACTTAGCAAAAATCTATCCCCCCCCGCCCTCCTCACCACCACCTCCTACTCTCCTTCTGTTCCTGATGGTGGTATTCTGTACACTTATCTTCAAAGCTTATGTCAGCTTGAGCCCGGGGTGAATATGACAGCCGAGGTTAAGTTGAGCACATGACAGGAGGGCAACGAGGAGAAACAAGACGAGTGGATTTGGGTTATCTTCCGGCCGCAGAAGACGCCTCTGAGACGGTCGATTTCCTGCTGTGTCCGTCCTCGTCTCACCTGCTGCCGTTCTCCTTTAGGAAGGCCCACCTACTCGCATGTCAAGGACGACTTGATGTCTTTGTCCTGAGCTGGAGGAGGCTTCTGGGTAGGAGAGAATAGAAGCACTCGTTGGTTTAAGAGTCTGTCCTACGAAGACTTACAAAAAAAAAATCCTTTTTCCAGTTCTGCTCACCAAACTGGACCAGCGTCAATTTTACAACCAGCAGCAAACCGGGCTTTCAGCTTTGGAGTAGCTTTTAACTTCCAGCTAAATGGTAATCCCTCCCTTTGAAGGCTGGCCAGCCCCAATCCCACAGCTGACACAGCCACAGAAAATAAGGGTTTTGCTTTTGTGACCTTTATGGTGCTCTGACTAATCTGTCCTCCGCAAGAGAGGGGAAGGCGAGGGAAACTGGCACGGCTTTTTATGACGAGCTTACCGCTCTTCCCTTCCCGCCCGTCCTCTGGTGTCTGTTTCAGAAACCCTCGCAGTCCTTTTTCCGCCCGAACACTGTCACGGCGCTGTTACTTTCTTCAGAACAACAAGCACAGAGTCACGCTGCCGTTTCAGTCGTTTGACATTTAGCGGATGCTCTTGTTTCTGCCTCCGGCCCCGTGTTCCCGGTGAAAAGGAGGGTCGCTGGCGCTCTCGCTCCCCCGGCGCCGTTTGGCGCGTTTACAAACGAGGCGTCATTTAAGGCTGTTTCACACCTAGCTGGATCGAATCACTTACATCACTGGCTTCAGCTCTGATTTGGCTGCACGGGCCACTAAACATGCAAACTGGACTGCCTGTCGGGTTTCGAGGGGTCGTAGCGTGGTTTGGATTGTGAAATTAATTAATGAGTCATTTTCAGAACAGATAGAGAACTAAATAGAGTCTTGACATTACATTTAGCCATCTCTCTTGACAGTGACAGTAAAGCTGTTTTTTTTGTTTTTTTTATAGATGATGTGTAGTAAACTGTATTTGAAGAATCTGCTTTTCTGTTATAATTACAACACAGATAATATAGCTAGCAACTTAGATAGATATCTCAGACAGTTTTCTTACCAAAACTGCCATCAAACATTTGCAGTAATTGAAAATTTGTTAATTTCACTCGGAAGACGTTTTCGCTCCTTTGCGATCAAAGACGAATCCTGGGTGAATCTTCATTGCAGCCTTTGGAATAACTTTGGGACGCTTTGCAACCCTGCCCAGACTGAAAGACGTCAAAGACTTTATTTCACATCTGTTCTTAAATTTTATTAGATTGGGAGCATGATGAACTCTTTGAGATATTTAAGCCTACTTCAATTTAAGAGCTTTTTTTTTTTATCCAACAGAGCTGGTGGTTATTAGATCTGCTTGTGGTTAGTCAAAGTTAAAATTATGGAAAATTCACAAAGGAGAAATTATGTTTTCCAAGTGAGGCCTGTATGGTTTGAATAGAAATCATCACTTGTTTGAGGAACTGAAACATTCAAGTGTCACAAAAAGAAGCCTATTCAGAAGAGGGAAACACTTTTTTTCCTTCTAATGCATTTCTATTACAAATATTTGCAAAACTTTGTCTGTATTTCATTAATGTAAAAAAAAAAAAGCACAATTTCACAATTGCTTTGTTTCCAATAAATAAAAAAGAACAAATAAAATAAGTTTGTTCACATGATAAGTCTTTAAAAAACATGCTGCAATACAATGCTCCAGCTACTTCCTGTTGCCTTCTTCTTCATGGTTTGCAGCAGTAGCTACGTCCAGGTGTTGATCATGTGACTCGTGTGATGGAAAAAAAAAATGTTTTTCCATTGCAATTTTGTGAATTAAATTAAACTTTTCATCATAAAACCTGATATATATATATATATATATATATATATATATATATATATATATATATATATATATATATATATATATATCAAGCTCCCAGGCCTCTGGTAGAGGACCCGAGCTCAGAGGATAAGAACCACCCGCGGTGGGTGAGAAGGGAATTTTATATATATAAGAAAATTTATTTTCCAAATGTCAAATTGTGCCACTATACATAACATCAGCTTGAAAAGTTGTGTATGTTCCAAAATCTGAACGTGTACCGATTACCGGACAAACCATTATTAAGGGTAATCTTGAAATGGTGCCTCTGCTGGTCGGCATTTTAAGCGATTCATCAATTTTCGGTCATCCAACCCGTTGTTATCTCTTCATCTCTTTTGCTCCTTCCACATCCGACCGAAAGTCGGTGCGGCCTCGACTCGAGCTCCAATTGACAGGTTGCCTCCAGTCTCCAGCCGTTTTCCAGCATGCTACCAATCAACACTTCACTCCCACCCTGGAGAGATGGAATGCGGGTGAGAAAAGGAGAAAGAAAAAAAGCCAGGGGCTGAGGAGGGGACATGTTGTTTGGAAACAGAAATGGGGACAAGAGTAACAAGAAAGCAAGAAAATTGGGATGCTTGTTGTTGAGCATCCCAATTTTACCCCAGATCTGAGACGCCCCGTCGTCTTCTGCTGTGCCTGCGAAAAAAGATCTGCGCTTCAGCCGAGGCCTGGTGTACGCCGGACTCAACCGATAAATTCACAACCACCACCAACCACTCATATTTAAATAGAAGCATGGAACCTAAGGGAAGAGATTTTCCCAGGCCTTTGCTAATTTAAAAAAATAATGCTTGCTCTGAATATGAAAGAATCAGTCAAATCACACTGCTGCAGATATTAATCTTTCGTTTTCCCCAATAAGACCTTCTGTACTTTCACATATTTCTGCAATTTATCATAGCGTGGCCTTGCTGCCTAACCCCTCGCCTCACAAGCATACTATTGATCCGAGCTATTGCAAAGATAAATGCAATCTTTTACCCAAAGACCAGATTTTACAAATGAGAATATAAATGGCTTTGCACACATAGCCTTTATCTGCGGCTCGAGTCCGGAGACCTCGCCGGTGTACCGTTTGGTTCCGATGTGAATTCACTTTGATGCACGTTCGACTCAAACCGATTGAGGCAGCGGCAGAAATGGGAATGGTGGAGCTAATTACCGATCTAACCGTGAAGAAGGTGACGAACAAGAAGGGAAAAGAAAAAAATCAAAGGTATAGAGGGATTCCTGATTGGACTGATTAGTGACAGCTCTGGAGGTAAACGTGATAGATTTTATTTTTTGACACTGGGAACTTGATGAGATGAAGAATGTAGTAGTAGCCCCACTACTAAAATATAGTGTCTTGCAAAAAAAATATATATATATATATGAACACCCCTTTAACCTTTTTACATCTTATTGGGTTTTTTTTTTGTTTTGTTTTGTTTTTGGAAAGACTAGCAGTGGACCAAGTATCAAACCCTGTGGTGTCCCCAATGTGGTCTGCAAAATCTACAACCCTTTTATTCCTCCGCTTCAAAGGTCACTTTGAAGGTATGATTCAAGCTAATCAATTGGTTGTTTTGAGTAATTAATAACAGGCTACTTTAGGTGAGGAGAAGGCTGTGGTGGATCACTTTCTCATCAACACTCACAGGCAGATCAGGCAACTGAAACCAGACAATCTATAATGCCGCAAAGAACCCAATCAAACCATTACAGGCCCAGAACCAGCCTATACCCCAACCAGGCGACCCAAATGGCAAACACACAAGTGATGGAGGGAGACCCCAATCCTGTTGATATGTGTTGTGGAGTGCATTTAAAATAATAAAGTGAACTTAAAGTGAATCTTAGTCTTAAAGCCGTTGTTTTCAACAAGGTCAGTCATTTGTGTTACATTTCTCTCAACTACCTTTGAAAGGTGAAACTACAATGGAGATAGGACAAAAGGCTGAACTTTTTTTTTTTTGCATTTCCTGGTATGAACCAAAGCAAACTTCAAACTTTTTCTGCAGCGATAATGAAAATGTGCACGAATGAAGTTGAATTGGAATAAGTTCTCGTAATGAATCATGGTGTCACGGCTTTATTCTGGTAATTTGATGACTTTATTTTTATAAAGTACTCTTTTGAAATTTTTCATAAGCGTCGCCCTAACACTCTGTCGCGCGCATGAATAAAGTCACTGCTTTGCCGTTTTAATGCTTTTCAAAGGTGCAGCAACTGCTTTCCATAAATAGAAGTGAATGCGGGCAGTTTTTATTTAGCTGTGACAAAACGCAGAAATTAACTAAGACAAGTGCAATTAGTAAGTGAAGCAGACGGGAGGAAAAATAGACTTGCTGAGGTTGGCTTTAAGTGAAAAAGTAGACACATGAGGAGTGAAAAATAGAGAGAGGTGGCAAAACGGGCTCAGGCTTGTCGAACGTGAGGAGGGAGAGGAAGAGCTCAGGAGACACGGAACAAGAAAAGGCAGAGTGAAAAAAGTAGATGTACACCGGGGGGCTGGTTTGTGGCCGGGTCAAGAGCAGCGGTGGCCGGCGGCGACAGTTCAGGAGCCCAAACAAGGCCGAGGAAACACCATTTGGTGATTTCACAGAGCGCCGCAGCCCGAGCAAAACAATGTTGAGGCAATCAGAGGGTAATTGCTCGCTAATGGCTCCCTTTCCTCTTGGCTTTTCTAATTGGCTGGAGCGCCATCTGCCCGCACGTGCGCGGCCCGCATACACAAGCCGGCCGGCAAATGAGACAAAAGTCTGGCAAATGAGGAAATAATGTCTTATGAATCAGACGAGTGGAGCACGAAAGATTTTTCTTCCAGTAGTGGGCGACCCAGGGGGAGCGCTTACAGTTTATACTGCTGTTGAAACCTTCAGCAGGTTTGCATTGATTTTTTTTTTTTTTTTTGCTCTTGCAGCAGAGTGGATTAAATAACTGTACGGACGTTTCCTTTAATAAATGGATCCTGGTTAACATGTGGAGCAAGTTCGTGAATCCAGCCACTGGCAGCCGCTGACGCCCTGCGTCATCGGACGGGGTTTGACGCACACTCACACCTTCACTGCCAGTCATCAGGCATCTCTGCTGGCACTATGTGGAAATCTGTTTTGTCCATGCGGTGCAAAGCATCCTGGCAAGGCACAGGCACAGGTGAAATGTCGTACGACTGGGAAAAAGTGTTTTAGAGAGTAGCAGTTGCCTTGGAAACCACCTTTACCCAGGTCCCCTCCCTCCTTTTTGTTTGTTATCCTTACAGGATCTTACCTAATTGACAGATGCAGAAACTCTGGCAAAGACGCTTCTGGAATTGACTAAATTCCAGGCTCGCCTGTTTTGTTTTGTTTTTTTTTCATTTTTTTTTTTTTTTTTACACACACCGGCTCTGCTTACCCCATTTCCTATTTACTGAGACATTCTTGCACACTGCCTTATGTTTGTTTTTCCAGTGTGGTGCATCATGCTTCTCAGACTACGAGCTAACAACAGTGCTCGTATCAGTTTTTCATATTGCACCTCATTCCAAATACAAACGTAAATGTACAATGCCCATAAATACTACATTTCATTGCTGTCACAAATCAATGCATTTCCATTGCAAATGTTCAAAAATATGCTGAAATTACAGCTAATGTCAAAAAACACAATTTCGCAATTGTCTAAATAAGATATGCAATAAAAGTTACATGTGATTAAGCTTAACAAGTCATTAAAAAGTATATCATGCCATCATCCTCCAATTACTTCCTGTTTTCTTTGTGGTTTGCGCCAGTGGCAACATCTGGTTGTGTTTTTCAAATTAAACCAATTTGATGCGACCAAAAATGCATTTAATCCTTCGGAACATTTTCAAAATCAGCTTATTTCCACTGAGCGAATTTATTTTCGAAATGTCCAATTGTGAAATTATGTGGTCAGTGAAAACTAAGTACCAACAACAAGTGACCTTACCAAAAAATTTGAAACCCGCCCCCCCCAAAAAATTAATGATGTCAAAGTGAAAACCAACTTTCTCAAAAACATTGACAATTGATAAAAGCAAACTGCTAAAATATTCACCATCTTTAAAGTGACTGACCTAATTCAATGGAGGTCCAGCTAGTTGGCACTTATAACTGTTGCCATGGATACTGACGAACCAGTGAACAGGCTTCCCACGTGAGAAACAGTCTACATCAGAAATACAAATGAAATACAAATGTTATTTAATTACATTTCTGGAGAAAGGGCTTACATTTTAAATCCCTTTGAGGATTTCTAAAAATATATATATATTTTCAGTATTAAATACATTTGGAGCTTCAAAGAACATTCACTGGATTGAAATCGAACAAAACAATTTTTTTATGAGTCAGATGACTTTACTGAGAGTGAGCTCTTTGTTTCATTGAAATATTGCATGACTAATTCAATGTTAAGCAGGTAAACATAGATTGTTTGGGGGTTTTTTTTTAAACTTGATTTGAAATATTGGCCCAAGTGCCAAAAAGTTTGGACATCAATTATTTAAATTTAAGGTTATCTGTGCTCATTTATGAGGATCCATATTTAATTTCCCCAAATGATTTCCCCATTATGCACTACTTTGCATTGTACAGTGAAGATTGGGTTCATAGCATGACTATATATTATGACGTTTCTTGACAAGGTGCAAGACAGAAGGCAGAAGACATTTTGTCTCGATCATCCTCTTCACACAGCCGTTGTGTAAACATTTTGGGTTCACCAGGCTGAAACAGAGGTGTCAAGATACCAGCTCCGAAAGCCAAGGACAATATTCATCATACATAATACATCTTGTTTTCTTTCATTGCTCCGCTGCTCCTACAGTGACTGAGCTGGCCGCGGGTCTGACTGAACGCTCGCCTTTCTTTGAATTCCTTCTCGAACGCTGCCTCCGTCCTTTTACGAGTCCGTCGCCACAAACACCACAATCATCTGAGCTGATGCAAACACGCGCAAGATAACCGAATGGGGATCGCCCCATTGTTGTCGGCTCAGTAAAAACACAAAGTCTTCAAACGTCAGCTTGGAGAAACAATGTTGAGAGCTCAGCATTAAAAGGCGATGCGCTCTCATACGGAAAAGATCAGAGGCAAAAGCCTTTTTAATTTCAATCTGCCTGCGCCTGCTGGACGTTGTTCCAACCCAGGGCAACGTGAAGTTTGCTCTTATTATATGTTTGCGTGATGCAATGGCTTTTTTTCAACCAGGCTTTGAGATAGCTTCATTGGTTCTGCTGCTCTCAGATAATGGCTTTCAGGTTTAGCTTTTATTCTACTTTATGGTCTTTTTCAAACTTTGTATCTTCAGGTTTTGCACTGGCTTTTCACATCGTTGTTAGGTTATTGTGCAGACCGATCAAAGTCGACTCAGTTTAGCTATATGGCACCGATTCGCATGATGCAACCTCCCAATCAATCCACAGGGTTTGTTAGCAACTGGCTAATCGGCGGTTGTGATCTGTAAAATGCCAATTACCTGGAGGAGCTGAAGCTGCCTAACCTCCGACAAGGTGTAATGAGAAGAGAACTGTACCAAGCATCGAACCCTGTGGTACTCCAAAAGTAACGCTGGAGTGTGAAGAGTCTGTCAACCAAAACAGACTTCAACCAGCCTAGTTCTGGTCCTTTCATCCATAGACTTCTTTTTTCCTTGAACAGTCCAAATGTAGACCAAATGTTTCAGCGCTGTGATGAAGTCAGACTTGACTGAAACTCTTCTAACTGGTCATTATTGTGCAAATGCTCATACATTATACATATCAAACCAGCATCTATAAGGACAGAAGAATCCAATGTTTCCCAGCATAAGTTCAGTTCTGATACTCGTGCCCATCTTTGGTGCTTTCAGCAGCGGACAGACAATAGGAACCCAATAGATTGATTGAGGCCCTGACAGATAAATTGCAATGTGTCTGGACATGTTGCTATGAGAAGCAACAGACACTTCTTCACAAATTGAAGCTACATGGAAAATTTAAGCTGGCTTCTGAAATGTCACAGGAAAAGAAAAGGCAAGTTAGGCGTGTTTACATCCAATGGTTTGGTTCAAATCAACCAGGCTGCACAAAATGTAACTTAGTCAGATGTGGATCATAATAAACAGGAAGTAAAAGCTGCAAACTAGCATGGAGGACGCATGTCAGAAAAAAACACAGAGGCTTTCAAGGATGCAATGTAATTCTGTCATGTCAACTAGTATTGGCAATGTTGCGTACTGTCCAGAGACAGGAAAGCTAACGCACACCAAAAGCAGAAACAGCTGAAAACAGCTGGATGTTCACGACGTCAGAACTCATTTGGGAAACGCGCTTCTGTCGTTTTCGGACAAGCCAGTGACCCCCTCAAGCCAGAGTAAAAACTTTTTAGTGAAACTGTGGAAGTTATTTCAAAATGTGCCGTTCCAATCAACCTTTTAAAATGGACAAAGACACACATCGAATGAAGCCCAACCCCAGACACAAACATATGAAGTATGTACAATAGAAGTTGTTTTTTTTCTCTCTCACCGTGGCTGTACTCGTGTCTGCTGTGAGCTGCAGCCCAGCACGCCACGGCGCTCTGCCACTCGTCCCCGAGTGTGACAGGAGCAGATGTTGAACTCGGCGCCAGCCACGGGGCTTTGAACACAACTCCCATCAAACACAACCGACTCCCCCCCGCCTTGTGGACAGTGGCTCTGCAGGCCACTTCAGCTCTTCACCCACCATTCGCTCGTTTTTGTGTGTTCATCATCTGCTGACAATGCCTGAAGGAAAAAAAAAAATATATATATATATGTATAGATATATAATAATGAGGAAATGTCATCCCGCAAACCCAGACTAAAAGTTCCACTTAAATGAAAGCCCAGGCAAGGCAAGCGTTTCGGAAAGCTGTTTTCATTTTCCTACCTTGTGGCACTGATGTCACTGCGTTTTGACTGATTGAGTTGTCAGGGTATTTAGGTCACCGTATGAGGTCTGATGGACGGGGAAGTGCAGGGGATGATGGGTAAATCGAGCAGCACGGCCTGTGCCTGTAAAAAGGTCAGACTGCTTTGCTGTAATTTGCTACTTGAGCATATTAAAAGGACTAGGGCTGAAACGATTAATCGATTATTGAAATGATCAAATTTAGCAATCGATTAATCGTTAAGTTGAGCACACAGACTCAAAAAAGCCCAATGCTGAAAGAACAATATGCCAAGTCATTAAGCCAAAACTGTACAAAAAAATATATAAACATTTTATATTTAAGATAAACAAAACCTTCGTCTGTAAGTCAGTGTTCCTAAAGTGGCATAGTTTCAGCTTCACCTTTTTCAAATTTAAAATAAAAGAAAATAACTCATTAGGCACATTTTAGAATCCAGTTATTAATAGCTTTATCCAAACAATATTCAACAGATCATCCCTACACTGAACTGATGTTAAGTTTTGCAGATTTTTTTAGCTATAGATTCATTCTTTGCAACAATAAAGAAATTCCCTGTTATTGCATTTTAGGCAATAAAATGTTTATTTTCTCATTTAAAAAAGGAACTGAATTGTTTTTAGCATCTTTTAAAGATGGTCAAATAGAAAATCAGCAGAACATGACTACGGTTTTCAACCAATTAATTGACTAATCGTCTGAATAATCAAAGGAATAATCGCTCGCTGGAGCCCTAAAAGGAACTAAAAGAGGAACAACGGGTGCTTTCGCTCGTTTGCGTTTGTCTCCTGGGTGTTTCCGGCTCCTACTCTGTTACATCCTAACTTCTTCCTGGCGGTTCGAGGCAGACAGCAGGTCGGGGTTCTGAACTAGCAACCCGGTGGCCACTTTGAGAGAAAGACGGTTCCCCTCAGAGGCGCGCCGGTTCAGAGCTCTTTGGCAGAGGCTTCTGACAGGGAGCAAACACACGTGGGATTCGGCCCATCTGTCTCGGCTTCACCTGCAGCGGTTCACGTCTGAACACACTCGCATACGCAACTCGGCCGGACAGCGAGGACGTGTTGGCAGTGACTAACGATGGGAGCGGTGAGGGAGAACCGGCCAGGAGATGAAGTGATCACTGCATCAAGGCAGACCGGACTTTATTTCCCCCCCACCCTCCAAAAAAAATGTATTCTTCTGATTTTTTTTTAGTCTTTTCCTCATAAAATTTGATTTGATGGATGTAATGTTGTTGATTTCCTTTTGAAATATATGGGTCTCGCTAATTGTATTGTTTGGCTGTTGACTTTTTTAAGAATTAAACCAGAAAGTAGATACGGGCTTTGACTGGGCCATTGTAACACCTCAATACGTTTTGGTCTAAGCCGTTCCATTGAGGCTTTGGTTGGGTTTTTTAGGGTTGTTGTCTTGCTGGATGGTGACCTCAACCACAGCTTCAAGCCTTTTGCAGCCTTCCTTCTAGAATTGCGCCGCGTTCCACAGCAGCTAGGTTTCCAGTAAGTTGTCGTGCGAATTTTGAAAGAATTTTTAAAATGTTGCAAAAAAGGAAAAGAAGCTGTGAATTTAGGCGTGTTTCCATTTGCGGGTTTGGAGAGAATCAGACGTCGACGTGATGCATGTTTGTAATAAACACTATTTTTTTTTTAACCCACATAAACAAAAACGTGAATGGAAAACGTCCTTCTGACCATCTTCACATCGATGCTAAGCAGCGGGACTTGTTCTGGCCTTCCACTCATCCTAAAAGGCCTGATTTAAGGAGAGAGTCATAAGTATTAATTGCCTTGGTGACAGACTGAGGATCTGTGTTGAGGATCTCTGCAGCTGCTCCAGAATCACTCTGGGCCTTTCAGCTGACTCTTCGTTTAACGCTCTCCCTGCTCAGCCTGTCCGTAACGGAGGACGACCATATCTTGTGGCTTCGGAAATATACTTTAAAAAAATTTTTGTATATTGGATTAAACTCTCCTCTATGATGTGAACACTTAGGACTTGATTAGTTGTGGGTTATTCTAAATGGCAAAACTTGAAAACAGAGGCAAAACATTCCAAGAGACCATCCGTGTAGGGTGAAAGGTCGTGACCAAACCTGTGGTCTACAGAGGATAACCTGGAGTCAAGGAGTTGAAGTAGGTGAAGGGTCATGTAGTTTATTATTTTTAAGGGTGACACAGCGCACTCTTCATGTTCCTTTTTGTAAGATAAATGAATAAATAGCGCAAAGAAACAAGAGAGTTTATCACATGAAATCCCAATAAAACACATTGAATTTTGTGCTTGAACAAAACCAGGATTCATTTAAGGGATTTCAATGCATTTTCAAGGCACTATTATAATTTTGTATACCTATAGCGTATCTCAGACATTTATTTATTGATTAAATCTACCGTATTTTCCAGATTAAAGGGTCACATCAGTAAAAAAATGCATGATGAAGAGATAAAAAACAGCAAACATAAGTCACATGACGAGCCAAACTGAGAAAAAAGTGTGACTTATATACTAACAATATACTAACAGTTGATTAGTATCAATAGAAAGCACATGTGGGAGAATTTTCAGAAATGTCCCTGAACTCTGATCCAGAACTGCAAAGCACTCTGGGAGATGTAGGCAGAGGAAATGCTTTAGCTGCTCAATCCCTCACAGCCAACTAAGCTAGGATGGTGGCATCAACTCACATTAACTCTTTGGTTACCTAGCAACAACCTGTCGAGCAACTTGCGCAGCAGCAGTTTCATGTTTCGTCACCCCTTAAACATTCTTAGAAAGAAACAGCCTGGAGTCAGAGCTGTGGATGAAACATTTGAGGTCATGTGACCAGACTGTCAGCACTTCAGATATTTAAAACAAAAAATAAAATCAAATAAGTGATTATCAGCATTGCCCAATACGATACGATACGATAAGTTACATCAGCCGTATTCTCCGGCCTAAGTGATTTTATAGGTCAAAAAATGTGGTGCGATTTGTTGTGAAGAATAATTTTGAGTGAGCGTTTGTTGTCACGGAAATAAGGAGGTGAAGGAATAACCAAAACATTTACCTAAATTTGACACAAATAAGCTGTTTGAATCAACTTTGTGTTGTGGGGGGGGGGGGGTTTGCTGCTTAGTTTCTATTCGAACAACACAATTAGGACTTCATACAATTTATTCTTTTTTTTTTTTTTTTGCCATCCTGAATCCAGTTGAAGTAAGTGACTAATTTCTCTGAGAATGGTCTGGGCTCTTTAATTCCTGTGGCGTTCGGCGGCGGGGACAGAGAGGTGGAAAGGTGGGTGACAAAAGAGAGGAGGGGCGAAGACAGCAAGATAAGAAGAGAGAAGGACAGATTGTGAACGTGCAAAGGAAAGGTGGTGGCGGGTTCCACCTAAAGCGGGGATTCATTACCATGCATCTGTCAAAGCGCCGACGGAGGTCTTGTTGCCAATGGCAATGTGGAAGGGAGTTAAAGAGCACGAGCAACCCCCTCCCATCCGTTTTCTTTCTTTCCTTCTTTCTTTCTGACTTTCATTCCCTCCTTCCCCTCGCTCTGAATGTCTCGCCTGTCTCTCCGGCTCTCTCGCTCTGAGCCGGAGCGGTTAAACACATCAGCATGTCTGTCATTGCTCCGGCTTCGCCATCTGCAGAAGCCGACACTGTGCAGACAAGAAAAGTCCATTATCGCTTCCCTCACTGTGACTATTTATCTCTCTCACCATCTCTCCCTGTCAGTTTCAAGCCCACCCACCTACCCCACCCTGCCTGCTCTGCTACCACCCACCCACACACACACACACACACACACACACACACACACGCACACACACAAACATGGCATCGACTGAGATTGTCATGGGCAAAACATTGCATCACTCGTCTTTCCATCTTTCCTCAGGAAAAGTGGCACTGAGCACACCTTATTCTCTAAAAGGGGGGTGGATGTAAGCAATGTTTGTTGTTTTATGATGTGTGTGTGTGTGTGTGTGTGTGTGTGTGTGTGTGTGTGTGTGTGTGTGTGTGTGTGTGTGTGTGTGCATGTGTAGACTAACTAAATAATACCCCAAACACCTATCGTCCATGTGTTCCCTCCACAAGACATTTAACCCCCAGCTGCTCCAGTGGGGAGGCTCAAAGCCAACCCACTGGAGCAGAAAGTTTGGTTTCTAAAGCCGCCTGGGACCGAAATCAAGGCTGGAAAAATTCGCAGGAGGAAAACAAAGAATTTCAGAGAAGCTCCGATCTGATAATATCTGTATCGGTCCTGATATCAAAAAGAATTCTAGATCGAGTATCATGAGGATGTGCCATAAGGTCTGATCTATTCAGTCTAATTCTATACTTTGTGCTCTGAGTGACATTAAGCTTTATTAATTACAGATCTGGGAAAAATGACGAGAACACTTAAAATGATCGGTTTCTCTGAGTTTACTCTTTATAGGTATAGGTTTGAAAATGAACATTATTCTTTCATTCTGTGGTCTACTGACCTCATGTCTCCAAAATTCCAAGCAGAAATTTTTTTTTTTTTTTTTTTTTTTACAAATGGCAAAAAATAAATAAAACAGATTCAGTGCTTTCAGACCTCAAATAATGCAACAAAAACAAGTTTATATTCATTTAGAAACAACAACATAAATGTTTTAACTCAGGAAGAGTTCAGAAATCAATATTTGGTGAAATAAACAAGGTTTTCGATGGGGAACGCTGCAGTGCTCTCTTATTTTTTCCAGAGCTGCATGTTACATTCTATTCACAAATCCTAAATGCACTTTCTGAAACATTTGAAAGGTTTGTTGCAGTTTACATTTACATGTCTGACCAGTGTGGTAAACTTGTTGTTTACTACTGTGGTTTCAGATTATCATTTACAAAGCTGTTCTTCTTTATCAGATTGCGTCGACCAATACTAAACCTCAGATATCCGTATCGGTATCGGAAATGCTTTCAGTGCATCTCTTAACGAATTACTGCAACTGAATAAAGGTGATCTTCCTTTAATAACAAAGCTAGTTGAACTGGGGTTAAGACATTTGTGGACATTTAGGTCATTCATGTAGTCCGCTATGATGCCCATAGAAACTGCGCATCAAACTCCCCTCTTTCAACTCTTAATACAGAACACCTTAGAAAAACCCAGCACCAATCCGTTTTGCTTTCCCTGCACAGTTTGGCGTTTTGTACTATCTGCAGAATTGCATTCGGGCATTGCGCTCCCCCACTGTGACCTTCATTTTAGACTACAAAAACCCCGATGAGTAACAAAGCGAGCCCTATTTCAGCTCGCTGAAATCCCTGCCCACACACCCTCTGAGCACTCGCTAGCTGAGCTGGAGGCAGCCAGTGTCTAGGTGAGAGAAGGCTGGTCGGGGATGGATGGAGAAGGGTCACGCCTGGCCTAACTGAATAGATAGGATCTCTATCAGTGCTACAGAGACCTCATACCTTTCAAGCCTCCAAGCACGCCGACAGAAAGCCGGGTGAGAGTCCTTCCATGTCCCGGATATCTTTAAAAGGAGAGATCAGCACAAGCTCACAAGTTCTGACTGATGTATCCCATGAGCTCTGGCAGAAGGTAAATGCTACTGATGTTCCGGTTCTTTTTATGTTCCAGATGAGGGTCAATGCTAAGGCTAACTAGCATATGCTGGCAAAGGAAAGGCTTCCCTCCTCCCTCCATTTTATCTGTGATTCTACAAAGAGGCTCTTCCATTGTGCATCTGTACACATTTTTGACAATTGTGACGCTCAATATCAAGTGTTTGACTTCAAAGTTCACAAGCGTCCAACTTGAGGTATTGGGCAACGTTTTTACGCAGCAAAGGTGTACAGTCCGAACACAAAGGTGTTCAGCAAGATATCGACAGAAGACAAAGAAGTTTGACTACGTTGAGTCATAAATGACTCAGTGACTCAACATTTACATTCAGTCATCTTAAACTGCCGATGCTGTCGAGGCTGAAGTGTGAAAGCAAGACTCGTCTAACTTCTTGTTCCGTCTTAGCTTTTCTATTCTCCACACAAGGCCCTGCTAAACCACCAGGAAAGCTCTGCTTCATCCCCAGTAAAATACATCGGATTCCAGTACCCTGGAGGAAAAGCGGCGACGACGTCTCCGCCAATCCAGGCAACCAGTGATCCCTCTGTTCTCTTCAACCAGCATTCACTCCCGTGTTTATCTACATCGCCAGACCCAGCTGCCGTCCGCTGATTGGTTTTGCCTGAGTAATGAGCGCGATCGACACAGAGTACAATTTAATTAGGAGCCTCAAACAGCAACGCAGAGATGGAAGATACCGGAACGGGACGGGCATGACGATTAATGAAACTGCGCCTTCCCAGCGTTCCATCATTTCGATCTGATTTATTAATTATCCGCGGCGGTATTCTTTTTGGTTTTTATCTTGCTTGTCATGCAAATTGGCAAAAAGAGATGCACTAAAACAGAGAACACACACAGACACACACAGACAACCGATATCGTGGGGAGGCCTTCATTCGAGCCGCGTGAAGCCGAGCTGTGCCTCGCAGCAGGTGGATGTGAAGTTGTACATGAAATTTGGTTTGACTGGCAGTTTAGCAAAGTCACTACATGCAAACAGGGCGAAACTTGACTGAGCTCATATATACACCTATTATTAGATTTGTCTTCACAGGCACATGGGTGGCATTCCGATTAAATGCCGCATGTTTTCTGCTGCTGAGACGGTAGGTAGTGGAAAATAAAGAATAAAAAAAAAAAAAAAAATGAAATCCCACTTTAATTTCCAGCTGCTGGCTGCCTCTGGCACGGATTAGGACCAGATTATGCTCGAGTGCGCTTTACGTCCTCTGTGGTGCCCTGTTGTTAACCACACGCGATCAGACAGACGGTAATACAGAAAGTGCAGAACGGCAGACAGACGCAGTGTGAGTGTAAACAAGCGGGCTCTTGGTCTTTAAAAAAAGCGACGCTGTGCCGTGATAAAGAGATGGGAATCTCAAACTGGAGCGCTCTGATTTTAACTTCAGTTTGAATCATTTTAAAATCAGTGTCAGTTTAAATTTATATGTTTTATCCCACAAGCAAACTAAGAAATCCACAATTATTCCAAACGAAGGTAGGGTAGGATGTTGTTTTCCTGACACATTTTTGTGTTTTGTGTCTACATACCATCACAGGGAGGAATATCATAATTTGTCACATTTAAAGACTCATTTCGCTCATCATTATTTCTAGGCCGGAATGATTCTGCAACATACAACTTCAATGAACGAAGAAAAGAACGTTTTTCTCTGAAAGGTACTTCCACATTTTTTGCACAGAATTCACCTGTTTGTAGATTTTTGATTAATTATTTATTTTTTTGCTAAAATATCTAGGGAAAAAATATAGTTTGGAAGCTGAAATACCTTGGCCCAATGCTACTTGTTGTGCTATTGTCTGGTGTTTATACACCAGTCAGTCCAGGAGTGCCATTCTTTATCCTTGGTACTGACTGACTGTATGACCAAGAGCAAATTCAAGGAAGACTATAGATATTAACTCAGGAGTAGGAAAGTGTGTTTGGCTTAATGCATATTAAGATATATTTGGTTTTTGAACTATTAAAATTAGGCGTTTTTAGAAGGGATCTCAAGTCGAGGACATTTGTGGATGCTAACCCCTCCAAATCCCCTCAAGGCTACTGTAGTATGATTTTTCTCTAATTCACACAAGGTCAAACTTCACATACAAGCACACATATATACATACACTTTCACTCACAGCTGGATAAATGTCCTGTAGCAACACCGTTTCATGACCACTCTTCTCATCATAAAAAGGTAGAGCTCATTAAAACTGATTGATCTGACTTTTAGGCCCAGTTCCTCCTTTTCAGCAGCACCATTTCAGAAGAGTAATGTTCATAATTGCACTGAATTTCCACAAGCGAATGACACTGGACTGGATATTTTTTTTATTATATTGTAAACTGTGCTTTTAATAATCCCACAGATATTCAATAGAAGAAAATGTGTCCATCCTCTTTAGCAAAGGTTTTATGTTTTCTTTTAAGAAAACCTAGAAACTACAATGAAAATTAGGTTCTTTAAAAGGAAATGACGACAAATTTTCTGTTTTTCAGAAGGTTGTGTAACATTAGCGGCTCTATGACTTTTATTCTGGTGGGCTTGGGGCAAAAATGGAATATAATGTTTCAGGTCTGGTAATACCTAGGAAAGTCTCATTGGGGATGACTGCGATATCGTCCCTGGATTTCCGAGCCTCAGAACCAGATCTTGGATATGAGGAAATTGCTGAATGAACAGAAAGTCAAACCCACTGGATTCCAGCGAATGCTTCCTTGTGAAAATAATAACTGGGCGACTCCCACTGGAGGCTATTCTTGGCACGTCCCACTGGGAGAAAACTCTGGGGCAGATCCCAAAACAGCAAAACAAACTACGGAATAGAATTGTTTATGTCTTGGAAAGTGTCATTAGTGATGTCTAGGAAATTGTTTGTGGACCTCTTACCCCCCAAAGCTCATCATTCATTCACTCATGGATTGATGGATGGTGGAATGGATGGTAAAACCCAACGGATTCCAGTGGATGTTTTCTTGTGCAACCACTTCCACAAGAATTGATCGAACGCACACCTTTTCTCTCTGAGAACAGCCTCCTGTCCCATTCCTCCTCCACATCTCAGCAAAAGACCTTGATATTGCTTTGAGTGTTTGCCACGGCACATTTCCACGGCAAATCTACCGTGATATGCTTGTGCCAGTGTTGCCAAGTCCTCATCACTCATCGCGATGACTCACCAAGCAAGCCCGTAACACAGATGTATCTCAGCCACGGAACCCCAGGGAGTATTTAGAAAATCCTCGCGCACTCGCATCAAACAAGTGTCCCATTTAACTCGCATGCGAGGAGCAAACTAATTTCGATACCCTGGGAAATTAATTATCCTCCCTAGTTACTCATCATCCTCCCTGTGGGTCATCCTCCAAGCTAAATCAGGCAAAACAAATTGAATCCCGAGTCAAATCGCGCGGAAACATCACGTGATATGCGATACCCACCAACTTTCTTGCAAACTATAATCCTCCAGATTTTTTAATTCCCCCTCAAGGTTATTGGAATTAACGCCCGGCTCGTGCAAAATCAATGATCATTCGAGTTCACGGTACAAAAGAAGTCGTCGCTCATGCTCGCAGTGATCAAACAGAACAGCAACAAGTCCTTGAGGCATGCCATCTTCCACCCACATAAAAAAAAAGTGCTCTGTGGCCCCACACACGTAAGCGCGGGCACCCGACCCTTTGCAAAGCAGCTAAAAAAAAAAAAAAAAAAAAAACATCCAATAGGAGGGAATGGATATGGAGGAACGCGAAATTCTAATCCTTTGACAGCGACTCAGTGGGGTCCCAGTGGCGGTGCAGCATTCGCCTGAGGGCACTGGTAAACGAATCTGTCTGCCGTCAGGAAGGCAAATGAACACAGGGAACTAAGTAAGGGAGCAGGCGGATGCGGCAGTTAATTTGTGAAATATATTAGGATTTATGAGGCAATGAAGTGTAAAGGTGTTTTATTACTCTCCCACTGCCATCAGTCCACCAGGATGGCAGAAATGACACTCGGAACGTTTCGGCTCCTTTCTTATTCGCTCCTCTCTGCTGGCAGGAAACAGGCATTATGTAGGGGGGGGAAAAAAGGGCGAACCGATTTGAAAAACATCTCATTTTTGTCACATCCCAGATATTTTTCCTCCCCTTAAACTCGAAAGCGTCATATTTTCTGCTTCGAGGCGAGGCTCTTCTGCGGGTCAAACCGTCAGCCAGCCTGACAAAATACACCTGACGTTGTATTTGCAGAAACTTGTTTCCAATACATGCGCCACGAGTTGAAGCCACCATCAATATGCTACTCTGTGACCCCCGGCTGAACCAATCCATGCTGCTGATCTCCACAAGCTATCTGGAAAACAGCATAACGGGGCGATCTGATGGGTGTGTGTGACTGTGTGCGTGGGAACACGAGTGTGTGCGTGTGCCATGGGACTGGAATGCGAAGAGAGGTTTTACTGGTTCAGTGCATCCTGGTAGAGATCAAAATCATCTTGAAGTTGTGTGAATGAGGTCACCAAGGAGGGTAATGAAGAAAATAAGTCATCTTGGTGGTTTGAGGGGGTATATGTGTATATGTCTCTTTGTGACTCCATCCTTAAAAGTGTTTATATTTCTATATAAATGGTTATGTAGCTGGATTTGATCATTAGTTTGGTCAGTAATGGCTGACTTTGTCCCTCAGTGTGAATATTTTGCTGATGGATGACTTGTTTTTTTTTGGACAATGCAGTAATATGTTTGGCAAGAGAAGCCAAATTTGTGGGAAATGGCTAACAGGAAGGACATAAAGTGCATCAGAACATGCTTAATTGTCCCATTAATCTGTTGGTAAGCCATGGGATTTGCTGATGGAGATAGGAAGTGTGTGTGGTTATCCAGACGCCGTCTCTCAAGACTGTGTTCTGATGGTCATATGTTTTATACTCACTACACATCCTTCCTATGTTTGAGACTTTCACTTAGTTATTTAAACTTTTCTTCTTCAGGTTTTACGCTCAAAAATAAAAACCACATTACCAGAAATATTCACGTTCCGTTCTTAATCTATTAGGTTTATCAAGACGTTGGCCCGACGTTTACAGCTTCCGAGCTTCAGCTTTTCTGGACAGACTTTCCACAAGGTGTAGGTGTGTGTACATGAGAGTTTTATGTCTTTTTCCAGGCGTGCACTTGAGAGGTCAGACACGGTTGTTGGACAAGTTGGATTTTCTCAAGGTTGACACTAAGAGTGTTTTTACATCTGATGGTCCGGTAGACTACGTTTGACTGGGGGACCAAAAATTACTAAATTTATTACATTTCTAGTTGGTGCAGCTCACTTTCACACTCCACTGTGTGAAACGAACCAAACCCTCAGAAAAACCCATTGAGTCCCTCGCACGCGGTCGCACCGAGAACCACTGAGGAGAACGACGCGAAAACCTCAGGAAAAGACACCGAACTCAGCTGCCTTCTTTACAAAACGTAAACAAAAACATAGTGACATCAGATTTTAACAGTTGTAGCTATCATCTTAGACAAAAGATCCCAAACCATTTCTCCCAATAGTGCTGGACCAGCACGTTTGTTTTGGTTGTATTTACCCAGAATGCCATGTGCTGTAGTCCACTTCCTGCTTTTGGACCAGTCTCTGGTCTGCATGTGCAGTTGAACCGCGATAGAGTTTCCTTCAACCAACCCGAGTCCGAGCTTTTAAGGCCGACCAGAGTTCACTGTTTTTGTCCGCATCAGAGTTTGATGCAGACGACTTTCTAGACAAACAAACTAGAGTTTGATTAGAATGGAATAATCAGGGCTGGTGTGAACGGAACCTACATCATTCCACAGGTATTCTACTGAAAATACTTTTTCAAATGACTGTGGATCAGTGGTAGTTGTTTTGCAATTGGAAGGTTGTAGGTTAAATTCTCTGTCACGTGTTAATGTTCTTCTGATCAAAGCACTCAATCCAAAGTTGCCCATTTATCAGTGTATTTGTGAGTGTGAATGGGTGACTGTGGCCTTGAGTGGTTGGTAAGTCTAGAAAAGTCCTTTTATTACAGTCCTATCACCGAGGCCCTGAGCCGAACTCTTAAACAAACACCATAATCATCTCTGTACCAAACTTGACACTTGACCCAGAGCAGTCAGGCTCCTAGCAACTGCCAAATTAAAACTCACTTGCACTTGATGATGTAAAGTTTGTATTCAAGCTGTAGGGCCATGCTATGCGGTGTTCTTTAGCTAATCTGAAACCCGCTTTAAGCTAGGAGGCTATTGCAATTAACTCCACAGAAACCAGGTGACCTCTACCTGACCCCAATCGGGGATTTCAAGAGCCCTTCCAATCTGAGGCCGACTTGATGCCGTTCCCAATCGCTGCCACACAGCGAGCATTTTCTCTTGTTGAGTGTAAGTCTGAACAACGCCTGAAAGGCTCACAGGCATCCAGGCATGTATTTGATAGGTATCCGAATGTTTTCTTTTTCATATCTATGATGTTTATTAGAAGTCTAAATACAGACTTGTTTTTGTGAAGACTGACTAGCGTGCAAGAAGAAAGAGAGGATCAATTCCCAGCCTTGATCTTTTAACCTCAACTGCAGGTTTTTGAAAGAGCAATATCTCTTCACTTTAAAGTGGTGCACTTGAAGTATGGTAATAAACTTACTAATATAAGCAATGGTGAACAGAAAACCTAAAAAAAAGAGAGAAAAAAATCAGCTTTGTAAGTATTTTATTAGGGGGAAAAAAAGTACATTCAGAGCATTTGCCAACCCCTGAAGAGCACATCTTTTTTTCTTGGCAGAGCAACATTTAATATCAACCAAACAGTTTTGCTTACAAGAAAAGTTAATGTTACCTTTGCATTTCCTGAAATATGATACTAACTGTATACAGCAAATCTGAGCAAAAACAAGGATTGATGTTCCTCCCCTGCTGTGGCTCTTAGTTCCTCCTCATACATTTCCCGTGGTCCCAAGACAGTCAGGAAGAGCTTTTCTTCACAACCAAGTAAACTTTTAGCAGTTCCTCCACTGTCTCGCGCTCAGGGCCGTCACTGATCCTAAATAGAGCTGAAAAATGTATATATGTAAATACACATATCATCTGCTTGAGGAAACTCCAAAGGTTCTCAATAGAGTTGAGGTCAGAGGAGGATGGTGACCACACCATTAGTGTCTCCCGTTTCATGCCCATAGCATCAATGACACAGTGGTGTTCCTAGCAGCATTCATTGTCATGCATGAAGATGATTTTGCAGGTACGGCTCTTCTTTTTCAACCATGAAAGAAAGTGATCAGTCATAAAGTCCATATACTTTAGTGAGGTCATTTTCACACCTTCGGGGACTCTGAAGGTGCTGCTGTCTTTATGCGGTGAATTTGTCTAACAGAAACCTTCCTCATTATGCCTCTAACTGTACAATATTGCTCGAAACCTGTGGCCTGCTTAATAATGTGGAACATCCTTCTTAAGTTGATTTCCTTTAATTGAGCTCACCAGTTAAACTAATCAACCAGCTCTCTGAAATTAATTATAGTGATTCAAAGAGCCCTGACACACAATATCACCTATAAATTAAATAGCACTACAAAAAATTTAATCTTTATGACACTTTAATCCAATTTGCATAATAATTTGGAACACTGTATATTTTGGTTTTAAAGATGAAAACAGACACTTCTCTGTAGCAGGACGGCTGTAATGTGAGCTAAGTTTTGTGTTTTCTTGCACTGCTGACTGTTTGCCTTCAATCTCTTAGTTTACAGGATGATGCTGCATTTTGAAGATCTGTGAAGAAATAACTCAATCCTATTTTTCATTGACCATAAAACTTGCCTTGTGTGCGGTGGGCACAATGAGGATGACAACTACTCTCTCAACAGGAATTCTGGTGTTTCAGCAGTTCCCAGTTCCAGGGAGTTCCCAGTTCCCTTGAACAGCAGTTCAAGGGAACTGTTGTCTTCACTTCCAACTGAAGACCTTTCACTTAGAAGGTCTTCAGCAGGAAAAAAAGAGATCCCAGACTCGCATCACAAGCTGTTGGAATAATAAAAACGGACTATTATTGAGCTTTCTGAATGACCTTCCTGAGCTCTGACTTCCACCCTGCTTAAAAATTCGTGGACTCCGCTTAACAGCCGGGTCGATCGGACGAGCGGATGAGTCAACTGTTAAGTCAGTGCGTAGACACGAGTGTCAGGGTTGATTCATGGCAGCAGAAGCGAAAGTTTGACAAGATGCTAACGAGACGTGCCGGTGCGAAGAAAGAAAGGCTCTGACTGGAGGTACAGCTGAAGGTGTCAGAGCCAAAGATTGGGGAGATTTTTACAGAACAGACCAAAATGGACAGAAATAAGTTCACTGACTGGCAGCTCAGGTTGACACGGAGTTAAAAAAGACGAGGCTGGGATGGTTTGGACATGCGCTACCAGACAGTGGATATTTAGGATAAAGGGTGATTGACAGGAAATGGAAAACTACAGGGTATGTTGCCGCTACAACAAGAGAGTTAATGGAGGAAAAATGTTTGGGGTGCATCAGGAGGGAGCAAATTGTTGGAAGTAAATAAAACTTAAATTTCATTTGATTGCTAAAATTTTCCAAATACCTCAAACTAAACCTGCTGGTTTCTCAACTTTAATGTCATTTTAATTTATTGACTGTTACCCATTTGACCTTTTTGGCAGTTTGCTACTTTCCATTACTTTTTCATTTTTCACTTAGGAATTTGTTTGAGTGTTTTTAGCTTAGTGATTTTGTGGATTGAGGAATTTTTAACTGGCAGGCTGAAACATTTAGTTGATAACCTTTTACATTTTGAAGTGATATATATGTGCAGAACTATGCTGTTTGAGAATATCAGTTGTGAATTTAATCTATGATTATCTAATATCTGAGACGTATTAGGCATGTATTGATGAACACCAATTTGGTTTTATTTCCTGATAATCCAAAACTTGGATATTTTAATCTCAAAGTCATCCTCTTTGGCATGGATTATTGTTCATATCAAACCCATTGTTACATCAAACTTCTTGAGTTTTACATCACATCATAACATTAATCCTCTCATTGAAAACATATCTGTAGTGTTGCTTTGATTATTTTTATGCATGTTTGAGAAATCCATTAATGTCCTGTGGCAACTGTTAAGCTGTCAAATGGCTGGTTGGACCTAGCAGCTCCTCCTTAGAGCTCCTTCAGACTAGCCAGCCGCAATTAGCAAACACCTGCAGGAACTGTGCTCATTGTACGAGCAACTTCTAAGAGCAACACCTATTGAAAACGTTGCTAAAGGCTTAATAGAGGAGTCATGTTGTGATGACTTTCTGAAGGTGGAGTTGGGAGTTTCTTAAAGAGACCGAGGTCCAATTTCAGGGTGTTAAATAAAAAAAATAAATAAATAATGTCTTTTAAGTCATTTTTAGGTAACAGGTTTTTAATTGTGCTATAAAATGGCATTGTGTGGCTGGAAAACACATAATACTGCCTCTTTAAAGAAAGAAACTGAATTGATCAATACTTGTTAATCATAAAATCTAAGATGAATGGCTACCACATGTATACCGTGCATATCTTTTCTGCTTGTGCAATGAGTGTTTACCAGATGTGTGTGTGTGTGTGTGTGTGTGTGTGTGTGTGTGTGTCTTCTCTACTGCCTTATAACTGGCAGCCCATCAGGCCTGCAAACTTCCCACCCAGTACAGAGTATTTCATTAGCGACCAGCGGGAGCCGAAGGAGGGAAGGAACTGTACCTGACCCGAGGAAACGTCGCGTCGAAGAACAGCCTCAGCAGTCGGCTGGGCTGCTGTCGTCGCTCTCGAACACACCAGCGGCTCCGTGGAAGACGGAACGGGGATGATTGTTCTCTTCGTTTATTAGGCCGCCGATTAAAAACCGCGCCTCTTCGACACGCTTGATCATCTAATGACACCTAATTATGAGGCTGGCTAATGACGGGTTCTTGGAGGTCAAGACGTTGGCTGGCCGCCGTGCTGAGAAGGATTTTTTAGAAATACAGAGGTAATTATTGGCAAGAGCTCCCCTCTCATTAGAAACGCTCTGTATCTGAGCAGCGCACAGAGAGTGAGAGGAGAATCTAATTATCGCCCTCTTCTCACCAACCCCTCCGCGACATCAATACTCCATTACAGCACCTTGTCCCCGGAGCGCAGACAAACTCCCGACTCCCACGCGTGTGCGCCGGCTGCGTGCGCATGTGTAGCTAAAACGCCTGAAAGTCATTAAAATTACACGCTTTGTGGTATTTGCCGCATGACGGCTCTGAGCGCTAGAATCTGAAAGTTGAAGCGACGTCTTCTCGACTTCACATGGCGACAAAATTTTTGCGAGAATGAAAAAAATATAAATAAATAAAAACTTTGCTGAACTTGAAGACGTTCCCCAGAGACGAATTCCGTGGGAGTTTCCGTTTGGATTTGGATTATAACGAGGTGTTCAGCTGAAAACAAACGAAAGAGCCCTGACAGGATTTCATCTGCCTTCTCTGGGCCAGATGGAGCTCGACGTGGAACAGCAGCTCTTCATAATTGTTGCCTCGGTGCAGATTTCCCCCCCCGAAATGATGAAAACAGACGTGCCTGATTTCAGGCCGAGTCGCCTGCCGAGTTCCAGGAAATCTATGTTATCGCAAACATCTTTTGGGAGGATTAAGGAAGACGTACTGCACTGTACGGGACCTGGTGAGATTGATCTCTTTAAGATTCTGTCAACTCATCACAAGCTGAGTCAGTTCTTTAGGTAAATAGCTGAGTACATGATGAAATATTGCTCATTATCCCGAAGAACGTACATGGAGGAGGACCCTAAATAACCATTACATAGTGGTTTGTTTTTATCAAAATGCATTTCCGAGCCAACAACAACAATTTGTCACAAAGTCTGAAGTGTGTTTGAGTCAGAGTGGTGGAAGACCAAGGGGGAAGGAGTCCTGAGCCACCGCTGATCTCGATACAAAACTCAACATCCAACTCTTTAGAAATTGCGTCCCAAAATCTTTTGATCCGTTTGCATCGTCAAAAATAGTGGTGAGAATAGGTTCTAATTTCCCTTCCACATTTACTGCATAGGGAAGAGGACTGACGATCCATCTTACTCAATATGAAAGGGGTTGTGTGTAGACGGTGTAATATTTTCTCTTGTCTCTTCAAAGATCCAAGAATTGAGAAGACTTTTTGCGAGCTGCTGTGATTCCCACCCAGCTGACCGAAGCACCTTTTCAACCAGCGGCCCTGGCTCAACATGAAGAATTTGTCACGCTCCATCTCTTGCAACATAATAGCTGACTGACTTGTAACAAGCATCACCTTAAAAGGCAGACTTGGCTGCAGAGGGTTGCATCAGTCTGTGTGAAGTCGACCTGCTGACTCGCAGCTGGCGGGCACGAATCTCTGCAACGGCTCTGCTTTGACGTAATTACTGGTGATCCAACTGAACGGTCTGGGAACAGCTAAAGCCAGGCTTTGTCATGGACAAAAGTCAACTCTCAGACCAACGGTCCAAAACTGTTGAAATAAATGAAATATCTGTTGTTTCCGAATCAGGACAATACGTCTTATAGGACTGTCCTGGTTGCCTGGAAGGGTGAGAGTACGTTAAGTTGTGTTGATGAGCTATAAACTCAAATCAAGTGCAATACCATTTAGTCATTCATAGTAGTACTTTGAAAATCAATATTTTGTTTAGAGGTGACAAAACATTTGGCCCATTTTGAGACAAATGGTACACAGAATGCCGTGACCAATCAGCTGGTGGAATACTGTGCCAAACCGGGTATGGGTCGGTGGGCCTACCATCAAAAAAGAGAAAACCACAAAGAGACGATGAGAATGTTGGAGGAAAAATACTGAATGACTTCCAGATCTAATCCAGATGTACCAACCAAATACAATTTGGTGACAGATGAAAAGAAATAGTATGATGGAGTATTAGGTCGAGGATAAGAATAGTTTGTATTGCTAATTGTATTGCTCGTTTATTTTCGTAAACCTGTCGGTAATCGGGAAACGCTCACCGCGAGTTGCCCTGGGAACCTCCCGAGTCTGGATCCGGTCTCGTTTTTGGAGTTTCAAGCCCGCGGGGTCAGAGTTCAGGAGGCCACGGAGGAGCCGAGATGCGAGTGCGGATGCCCTTTGAGACCCCGCGCTTATTGTTTCACCACCAGCGCTTTGCCGCCACTCTTAATATCTGAAGTCTACGTCTGTAGGCGAAGGGCAAAGGCTTTCGGGAGGAATTGAGACAAGTTGGAGCGGAGTTTGTTTGGACTCTCCCACTCAGCACTCCAGCAGAACTACAGTAAGTGGGTGTTTTATTTCTTCTTCTTCTCTCTCACAAAGAGGTAGAAGGAGCACAGGTAAATAAGGGAGGGAGGGGTGGCTCTGTGTTCCAGACTGGATGTGGAGCGGAGAGAAAGGTCTGCGTGGGGAGGACGCATCGCACACGGCGCCATCAGTGTGTGTAATGGGGCTGAAAGACTGCGCCCTGTGCTGCTGACCACCGCCACGGTAGCAGCTGAATTAAACGCTCCCTGCCGGGGAGCGGCGGCCTCGTACTGAGCTGTCCACAAAAATGAGAGGGAAAACAAACAGCTCGTTTCATACACCGCCCGTCAGCACACATCAAACCGAGCCTTCCGGTTCGCTGCTCAGCGCGAGATGAGCTCCGTAATGACGACTCTTCGTTAATGACCTTTTGTAGAAGCGGATGAATTTGCGCGCGGCGCGGTGTGGCCCAGGTAATTGGGCGACACGTCACCGGCGGAGGGATGGCGGTCGTATGATAACTGTGAGTAGCAAAGAAAGGAGTTTGTTTGTTTTATCTCCCACCAAACTAGTTCCAGTGACTAATTAAAACTGTTTTTTTTCTTTTCCTATTTTTCGTTGACGGCACCGACTGTTTTGTCAGTCAGATATCCACGGTAGCCAGCGTTTGAGGCCAGCAGCCATGTTCAAACTCCCATTTATTCCTGATTATGTCTCTCACACGTCACTTTGCAACACCAGGGTCACTTCAAGATAACCGTTGGGAGTTCTTGTTTCTGGACACTCGAAAACGGCTTTCAAAATTTTTCGCAAACAAAAATCTGGATGTTGGGGCGTGCATTTCTATGCAACCCCTCTAATCAGATCCCCTAAAATAAAATTTTGTACAGCCAATACAGAAGACGTGCAAATAAAGTCCTCTTGTGGATCCTCAAAATTTTGTTTTTTTTTTATTATTTTATTTTTGGAGAACATTAATGAGCAAAATGCACCATCAAGACTAAGAAAAATAAAAGACAGCACTCGGTTCATAAAAGTATTGAACAGGTCAACATTCTCCTAAGTTCAATATTCAATTTCAAATGGAAAAGGAAATTCACACGAGACGTCGGTAACACCACGAGCCATCCACACGTGTAAAGGATCCATAATAATGATTAGATCTGAATGCTAAGTTATAAATTTAGGGAACAAATATTGAACACATTAAAAATACATGGAGAGCCAATAAACTGGCGGCTGAAATCTGTTAGTGTTCAGAAAGCATTTCTACTGCTTTGTATGTATCACAATAGGCTGGCTGTACACCTTTGAAAAGCAAACTTTTTATATGAATATAGTTTTACCGTAAAGCAGCCTCACTCATCGGCCCCATGTAAAATTTCTGGCAGAGGAATCCAAAGGATAACGAAGGAGTTGTCAAACCAAGGAGAGCTCACAGAGAGCTTCAGAGAGACATGGACATAACAGGTACAGCATTTTCCATGACAACATTAAGTAATGCACTGAATGGCAACGGCCTCTATAACAAGTTGCTACACAAAACTTCACTGCTGAAGAAAAATCAAGTTGAAACCTGCTTAAAACTTGCTGCAGACGATTTGGACAGATATAGTGTAGTCAGATAAGTTCAAATATTACATGTCAGCACACATGTAATATTTGGAAAATAGGATAAACATCATGCAAAACGTACAGCTGAGAACATGGTGGTGCGGGCCGTCTAAGAGCATTTAGTGCTGGCAAACTTCAGCTGATCGCAGAGAGGTAGCCAATCAGAGAAACCTGCCAGGAATCTGAAGATAAAACTAGATAGTAAATGCCAGCACAGAAAACTCTTAGCTGCTTCCGGAGGAAGAAAGCCAGAAAGTCACAGTAAATTACCTCGTGTAAAATCTAAAATTAAGAAAAAAGTAGTGGAAATAGCTACGGATTTCAAAGTGATTTCCTTACCATGGAAAACTAAAGTTGGAATTCTGTTTCAGCAGATGCCATTTAAAGTCATTAGCAGGGTGTCAAATCAAGAAATGGCGTTTAGGCATTTTGAGTAAAATATTCCCTGTTGCATGTCGGCACAAGACATTTTAGGTTTTGCACAAACAAAATGTGACGTAAAAAATAAATAAATAAATAAATTTTCATCTGGTGTCATGAGATACTGCGACAACGCAGCACCAAGTCGCGTTGGATGCGATGCTGCATCGTTTCCTTTCCCTGCATCTCAAACCAAGGACATCTGAGTTGGGATAAAATATAGACAAACACTAAACCCACACTTTGTTTTCTTAGCTGTTAAATTTGTACCAAATCCAGATATTTTTTTCTTGCCTTCGCTGTCCAAGCCTTAGTTACTGCACAGACCCTACGGCTGTCCAGGGTCATAGTGAATTATGGAAGCCAAAAAGGCACACGGATCAATACAAGTTTTAAGTGCTGTAAGTCCAACCTGCACAGCATATTGATTAAACAGCAGGCCTTGTTGGTGGTGCATGAAATGCACTGTGTTACAGCAGGCCCTTTTTTTTTCTTTTCAATAGCAGGGTTTTAAACTTTCCAGTTACTTTCCCTCTGTTTACCTTTAACCGAGCCGACTGAGGACACGCAAGGTTCGACGAGTTTCTATTGATCAGCCTAAGATTTAAGATTCTGGTCAAAGAACAAGAGAAGAAATCAAAGTGCAGGAGAATGTGAACAAGCATCAACATCGTGGTCGTCATGACCCAAATGAGTGACGGGAAACACCGACATGAGGGGCGTCGAGATGATTAGAATTACATTTTAAAAGTGAGTAACATAGGTTTGCTATCAATCTTACAAAAGATTCAAAGTCTTGGTCTTAAATTGATTACAAAGTAAAGAAATGGGTTGTGTTGACTATATATCCTTGGTTTATTGACTTCTGACCAAGGTTTGCACGCAGCAGATAGTGATTCTTAGCTTTTCTGTTACTTTGTGCTGCAAACTTCCCAAACTACTGCAGGTATTTGCCAAACTGTAAACAACATAAAATAAAAAAGACAAGACAGACAACCCCAACAAGCTGAAAGAAATGCAGTGGGTCCCCTGGTCACGGTTCTGTAGTGGCAGATTTTTCTGTGCCTCTAAATTCTTTGCCGAAAACAAAACCACTAACATTTTCCGCCATGCTGTTCCTGCAGCATAAGCGTTTTTTGTTTTTTGTGTGTGTTGTCAGAGATAAAATGCAGTCACCTCCATAGCTACTATCTCTGTCCCCTGGAAGCCCCCCATCTAAAAGAATAAAGTCTGCTTTATGCGAACACATTGGCCACGGTAAGGAGACGGTGCAACTTGTGGCTTCCAGAGGAGGCGAAGATTATCGCACAGTTAGCTATATTCAAGGTAAAGTTTATGCCATCTTGAACTGAATGAGCTTCCTTGTTTCATCATCTGGGATCGGTGAAACAATTATCACCATGTTGCTGAGACATGTTACTGTCTGCATCAGTGTTTAGGAGCTGTTGGACTGTGTATTTGGTTGGTGTTAAGTTAAAGGTGAAAGTACCAAGTGACTCCAGAGCTCTTTAGCAGATCATGCATTTCATAAACGTGCATTCAAACTTGTGATTTTTGTCACAATAAACAGAGTAAAAACTCCTTATGTGATTTTAAAAGGACAATCCCACAATTTAACCTGATGCTAATTAACACATTTTAGAGCTGCGGTCGTAATACAGTAAGATTTTTACCTACGGTTATCATCCTGGTGCTAATTTCATAACACCCCATGCCTAGCTGCCTTACACACAGTGACATATTTCCTAAACTACATATCATTTTTTTAAAAAATACATTCTACTTAGAGAACTTCAGAGAGCAAACGAATCCAGAAAGTTTTGGTGAAAAGCTTTTTAGCAAGTTCAAGTTTTCCTAACAGGCCCCTAATGTATTCCAGCTGCAGATGGCTGCGTTGACGTTTCCTCCACAGGCTTTTACAGGAGTTGTAAACAATTGATTTTTCCACCGGCTTTCCTCCAGCCCGGCAGGAATCTCTGAACGCAAAGTTGAGCAGAGGCGCACACTTCCAGGCACATTCATTATTAAGCATTTAATCAGCGTGAGCGTCCCAAAACAACGCCCAATTATAATGACAAACATAAAGGAATGTTTGCTCCATTTCAGCAGTGGACAATGAGCGCAGACTCCTGAGAGTTTGGACAAACGCGCAGCCAAACGGAGGGAAAATACAGACGGAAGCGAGGAGGAAGATTTGAGGGAGAAATGGAAGAAGATCAGATGGGGGTAAATAGCGTGCCATTAAGTTGTCTTTGGCCTTGGCTTTTAATTTCCTCCCTCAATGTCTTCTCCCTTTCATACATCTGTCTTCTGAAGCCTGATTCCCTGCCTCTCCGCCCGCCCTTCCCCGGTTCTCAATGTCTTCCTCTTGTACTTCTTAACGCTGCACTGCTTGGTGAAATGGGTATTATTTATTTATGGTCAGGCATTGTCTGCGTGCGTGGGCTTAAGTAATATTCTTCTAAGCTGTGCCACTATAATACAAAGCCTCGTTCCTTCTTATGTGCGAGGGATGAAAGACGGGCCTCGGAGCTCGCTGCGGTCCCCAAGTCTGAATGCCGCCGATTCCAAGGCGGGAAGAGAGCGAGGCGGAAGAGCGGGGAAGCTTTGCGGAGCTCAGTGTGCTTTCTTACAATCTACAAAGAGGACAAACTCACACTGTCTCTCTTTTACATACACTGCTTTTTTTTTATACATATAGAGCAGGGGTTGTTTTTTTTTTATCCCACCTCCTCATCTTTGCTTGTATGGCCCCGTTCTCTTTTCTAGTCCAATACTGCAGGAAGGGTTTGCTGCTGAAAAAGTTTTGGTGCAGCGAAGCAGAAATAATTCATCCAGTACAAGGTGTCTTACTGTATTAAATCTGGCTGGTGTTTCCAGCTTTCAGAGAATAGCTCCAGTTGGTTTTTTTTGTTTGTTTTTTTTCCTCAAGGCATTTTTCCACTTAAAAGTTGCTTTTTGAAGCAAGTAACATTGTTTTGTACAAGAAGAAAAAGAACATTTTTAATTTCGCTAATCTGTTGTCATTCAAATGCTCGTGTCAAATCAGAAGTTCAGTTTGAAAACAGAAACGCTTTCAGCTCATTAGCTAGTTTTCCATTGGCTGCATAATTGAGCCTATTGGATTATGCAAAAAGAAATTTGCCTCATGGGAACACTAATTTTGAAAAAACAAACAAAAAAACAAAACATTATCTTTTATGAGTTGCTTAGAGGACGTATTTTGAAAACTGCGATGGAAATCCTTTGTTCGCGTCACACAATCAACGACCGGATATTACTGTCAAGTGTCCTATAATTTCATGGCTTCCTACACTTGAAAAGGAGAACTTGAAAACTTCAGGAATTCACTCAATCTTTTTTATTTTCACCAATGAGTGAGAACCGATGAACAGTACAGGTGAAAAACCTACAAAACATACAAAATATTTTAACATACATTTTAGACATTTGGTGCAAAGTTAATTTATCTTAATGACTAATTTAATTTTTAACCTTAAACATACATTTCTTTTACAATTTTAACCATAAATTCACAGTATTAAATTATTAAATTTCATGTTTGGTTGAGTTTGAATCAAACAAATCAACACACTTTAGAATTAGTTTTTTTTTTTCTTTTCTTAGGACATAAGGTTTTTTACATTAGATATCTTAACATACATTTAGTGGAACCAAACTATAAACTAGCAGTGCAAACTGTTACTTCAATAAATTCTTCATTTCATTTCTCAAATGTAAAACGTAAAAAACTGTTACTTCAATAAAGCCCAGTTAGTGGCTTACCGGTCGTCCTTATAAGTCCTTTCCCATGAAAGAAAACAAAGCTGTTTCCGTGAAACAGCTTTGGAGGCTGTTTGCTTCCTCAGCTCTGTTGCAAAACCAGTAAAGTGGTTAGTGGATGCCTTATATACCTGAGTTGAGGGTGCTGCTGATTGGGCCAGATTTCTTTCACCTGCTGAGAAGTGCTGCAGAGTGGCACACCAACGTGTGTATGTGTGTGTGCACACACATGTCTATACATGCACCCACATCTGAACTAATGAGCAGATCTGCGAAACAATTACTGATCCAGTCGTTGATCATGATCCGGTTGGTGGAAACGACGAAGGAGATGGTAGGAGGATGACGGGGCGGCGTGTTTTTATCGCGAGAGCTAACTTATTTATGTGTGATCTTGACTGTGTTTCTAATTTAATGGAAGCACCGCAATTGTGAAATTGAGTTTTTCAACATCCGTAAAGTTTTGCATACATTTGTAATAGAAACACTTTGACCTTGGCTTGCAGTCTCTTGAAAATGATTCATAGACCTTTGACGTTTTCTACATTTTGTTGCATTAGGGGGAAAAAAAACCTTTTCTTTAATTTTTCATCAGAAACACCACATTTTGGAGCCCCAAAGTTTTCTCTTTCAGGATTTCTCTCTTTGTAGTTCTGTCCTTTCCATAATCTCAAACTTCCTCGTCCTTGCAAATAAAACGCGTCACCACATAATGTGATACTTTCCATCTGATCTGACCAGAGAACCTTCTTTCACTTTTGCTGCGTCCCAAATCTTTGAGGTGTCTTCAAGATGTGTCGGTCTACCAAATGAAAGCCCAACAGAAGACACTGCAGTTCTATTATGACGTGACAGAGAAAGAAAAACAATGCTCAACCGGGATAAAAGCTTCTTCCAGGCTCTGTATGGCAGTAGCGTTGTAAATAATAGCTGACTTCAGACAGATTCTACAGTATTGATCTGTAGTTCTGACAACGCTGACATGGACCGAGCACTTACTCAATCATCCCAAACTTGACAGTTGGGACATTTCTCATCAAACATCTGTCAACCATCACCTCTCCATCAACTGTTTAGACCACTGAAGAACACACACACACACACACACACACATATATATATATATATATATATATATATATATATATATATATATATATATATATATATATACATATACATATATATATATATATATATATATATATATATATATATATATATATATATTTTTATTTTTTTTTTTTGTGCTATTTCACAACAAACCCCCCCCCCCCCCAAAAAAAAAACAGAAACCACTGAAGATCTCTAATGACCCAGGGATAAAAAAAAAATAAAAAAAAAAGAAAAAAAAAAGAATGCAAGAAACAAATCTATTTGAGGGATTTAAGTCTATGAATATAACCTCCATTGCTCATTTCACTGTGTTGTCCATCAGCTTCTCCTGAAACAAATAACAGGATGATGAGACACAGACCAGGAAACAGAAAAACAACAGAACAACAGCCGTGTGTCATGGCGTAGCACCAATAGTAGTCAGGTTGGCAGCAGGAATGTCAGCAGTGACAGACGGAATATCTGGAATATTCATATTCTTCCCATACCTTTGCTGTCTCGGTCTACCGCTCGATACAGCCACTCTGGATAAACCAGTGATTACAGGTGGCTGTAAGTGAAGGTGCATTGTCTCGTCCGTCTGTTTGTCCTGTGATGGATCTGTCCAGGTAGAGCTCTGCCTTAGACAGAGAGATGCAACTGTACAGAGAAGCAAAGTGTGAAAATGTCTGGATTTTAAAAATAGAGCTTTTGTTGCCACCAACATCTTTGGAGGATATTTCTGGTGACTTTAGTTCTTTTGAAACGTCTGGTTTTTCTGGTCCTATGCTCTATTTTTTTATCTGTAGTTGAGGTCAGGACTTTGGGAACACTTCAAAAGTAGCATTTATCTTTGTTGATTTTGTTCATTCTGTTTGTTTTTCACTTACAGCTAAAACATGACATTTCAGATTAGAATGTCACATTTCATTTGTTATTTTTATATTCTAAATTTCGGCATGGAGTTGCACCCAATTAAAAAAACCTGTTGCTGATCAGATGATTGAAGTTGGGCGGCATTATGATGAAACTTTCACATTCTATTCCAGTTTGTTTCCATACTTGTTATTGTTGCTCTATATAATTAGCAGGGGAACATTAAGTTCCAGTCTTCTTCAGGTGCAGCCAATCGGCCCAAACTGGCATTTTGCTCCGACGAAGATGTGAGCTGTGGAACGTAGTTAGGAGCCCGCAATCTGTTGCTAGAGCAATCGCAAGGCTGTGTGGGTGTGAGAGCAGAACAGAGCAAGGGAAGGAAAACTAAGCTGCCTAAACTTCCACTCTCATAATCAACCCCTCACTCTGAAAGCACAAGCTTCTCCTCGGAATTGCCTGAAATTTCCGTCTCTCCCCAAGCTTCCATCTTCATCCCGGTTTCTGCCACGCTAGGCCTTAATGACGCCCCATGCGACAAGCGCCGGTTAACCAGTCGTCCATCGACACTCGCAGGCACGCACACACAATAGACTACCGCTGCGCACAAACTGTACGTACTCTTACATTTCTGGCCAGCAGCTGGCAGCTTTGCCAACTGTGTCCCCCTGAATCGAAGGAGATAGGGGCGGAGGGGAGCAGATGTGACTATTCTGCCTGACAGGTCTGAAGGAAGAAAACAAAAGCCAGCAGGCTGTTGTGGGTTTATGAAAGGACTAGAAGTGGCAAAACAAGTGGCTGACTCCAGCCTTTCCTCCGAGGAATCACACGGATTTATTTTTTGCCTGGCACGGCTGTGGTCACATTTTTAGCGCACACTGAGCAGGTTGCATTCCATTACCTCGACAATGCCTCGCCGATCCCCTCACTGCTACCTCTCCTCTTCTCTGCAGGCGTGGCCCCTGCCGTCAAGCCACAGGAGGACCTGCAGTGAGCTGCTTCTTTATACTCTTTGCAGAGGCTTTGTTGGAGGAAAACAATGGAATTACCCTTTCTGGGAGCACATGCGATAGGATGACATAAAGTACATCTTACTGTGAAGTAGAAGGAAAATTGATGGTTTGTTAAGCGGGGGGCCGCTTTTGTTTCCTTTGAGCCACTGACACTTTGTGAAACTTAGAGGGATGCACGGTGATGCAATGGCTGGCAACGTTGCTTTGATGCAAGAAGGTCCTGGGTTCAAGTCTCATGCAGTCTTTCATCCGCCGTTTCATTATTGGGTTTCTTTTTCCAACGGTCCAAACAAAGAGGATGTTAGGTTGATTGGTCTCCTTTAATTGCCTTTAATAGTCTTGTTTATCCTGTGGTTTATGGAGTGGTAACATGTACAGGGTGTACCTTGCCTCTCTCCTGATGATCACTGGATAAGCAAAACTAAACCTAAAAGCTGCAGACCTTAGAAGTTTCAATTCCTGCCTATTCCGACTCCAAAATTGCTTAAGCCCAGACAGATCTGATGGAAAGCATATGTGAAAATCACATTTCAACTCTTGCCCGAATTCATCAATGTGCCCTGATCTATAAATCATTTCATTGTGTCCTGTTGGACGGGGAACTTTTGTCCATTTTCAGGTTTCAAGTTTCCCGCAGCATGTAGCGTGTTGTCTTCGATAGCACTGACTTCTGTTATTTGACCAGTTTCCCTATCCAATGTGTCACAATGGGAATGATTTGTCTCTTTCAACATTGGCCAGAATAAAACTGAGCTCTGGATCTCTGCAGCTCCCCCAGAACTACCATTCAGTTATTGTCTTCTCTGAATAATTTCTCTCCTTTTTGAAGGGTAAATTTTGTCCACAACGCAATTTGCAATCAGCATATTTACAATATTGTGCTGTCATTAATATGCACTGACCCATTTAAATAAAACGCCAACTGAATTATGCCATTATCAATATATCACTTGAAAATTGTCTCAAAACACCATTATCGTTTATTGCCGTAACTACTGGGAGAATTTATGGTCCAGCAACGTTTCATAACTTGAAAGGCCGACAATTTTGTACCACTTTGTGCTGAATGCTGCCATTAATATCAGATGCCCATATATGCTAAGCCTATGAAATCCTGGACATTATTTAGCTTTAACAGTGCATTTCGCTGACACTGGCGTTCACTGAAACAATGAACCAAACCGAGCTTGTGGGAACTCTGCAGCGCCTTGCAATACTCCCAGTTTGTTATGGAACTCGTCCAATTTATTACATTTTAACGGCATGTACCACAGTGCGCTCTAAAGCTTCATGATCCTTTGTCTTCCCCCGCCACTCATTTACGGCGTCGCCGATCACGGATCGGGCTCCACGCCGACGACATGCGACTTGTGCAAGAGGCCAGGGTTTGAAGTAAAGATGCGGCTCTTTGTGCCTGTTCAGCCTGTGAATATTAAGCGTTCGAATCCAGCGCCGTGCGCGCGAGACGTGGTGTGAGGGTACGAGTTTAGCTGAGCTACAGCGGTTTATAATGAATTCCCCCCCATGAGGCATGACGGCCAATAAACACACTGTACATGTAAATGCTACATGATCAAGTGAGGGTATCTCTTAGTCCTTGTCATCATACATCATATCCTGTCACCGCACTGCGTTGTGTGTGTATGTGTGTGTTTTTATAGCGTGGTAACACCGGAGCTTCCTCACCGTTTCATTAATCTTTAGGTGATGGTCTTATCTGCAAGCAGGCTCATTTCCTTTATATGGAGATTAAGGCAGAGTCATTAATCTCTTATCTCATCAGATGTGCTGCGCCGACTGGAATCCGACGCCGCACTGAAGTTGCAGCTCCAATCCACAATGCCACGCGATGCACGAAGACGCCGACACACACGCGTATACTTGGCCGATTAATGGGTAATTTGCATTGTGTGTGTGCTAATCTGCAACAAGGCTGTAATTACATCAAGTTGCAGTGGCACAGCATAGTTATTAGACTACTCTGTACAGGAGAAAGCTTGACGGGCCGTCAGCATCTGTAAACGGAAGAGAATTACTGATTTCTGCAGCAGTTTAAACACAGGCTAATAGCTCATGTTGGACTCCATGAGCAGAATCTGACTGCAGAAGACACACATTACCCAACATCCACCAGCCTATTAACACCGCAGCTTTTACAACCTTCACGTTTAACTGTGTTACACGTAACACCTCTGAATTTCATGGTTTCCAGGCAAGACATTAAAGTCACTACAGAGTGACTTCATTTGCCCTCAAATTATTTTATTAGACATCATTTATCACAAAAGTGTCTACATTTCAAATGGCAACAGCTGAACAGACTCTGGACACACAACCATCCACAAAGACAATTTCGACAGAGCAGATAAACAATCATGTGTTTGAAGTGCAGGAAGAAGCTGGAGTACCTCACAACTCAGTCCCCGGATTCAAACTCTAGACTTTGCTGCTGCAAAGCAACAACTACTCCTCTGTATAGCTGCCTGTAGCCTCAGTGAAATAATAATAAAAAAAATGCTGATAAACAAGCTGCATATCACTGTGTGACATGCAGAAAGCAAACATCTCAACCATGACTGCACTGGTTTTCACCTCCTCGCTATAAAACACAACACTAAGATGTTGCTGACATTTATGCTCACGCCTAATTCTTAATGTTATCTGAGGTCATCCTGGTTTTCTGCTTTTGCACTATAATAGTTTAGTTCAACCATCTAAATGACAGTTAATGACGGCAGATACTTTGTTTCCTTACATCTTACAAGAAAAGAAAAAAAGACTTCCATTAAGATCTCGTGGTTTTGCAGGAACAGGTTTTATAACACAGAGACGACATTTGAAGCAATGCATCAGCTCCTAGCTAAAGGGCCAAACACACACACACACACACACACACACACAAACAAATGCACACACACCACCTTGTCACAAGCCTTTTTAGAGCTCTAATCTGAAATGAGAACATGCCCTGGGTCACACTGGGGGAATGGAAGTCAAAATACAGAATAAAAAAAAAGAGGAAAGATAGAGAGGGGAATGAAATGAAAGAGAAAAGCCAAAGGGGAGAACACGGAGAGATAAAAGGCTGAACCAGCAGAGAGGAGGGGGGCCGGCGGGAGGGAGAGACGGGGCGGAGGGGCAGTGGCAGCCAGAGCAAAGCCGACAGGGACCGTGGATCACCCTGGAGGGTCAGAGGTGTGAAAGAGTTGTGGTTGGGTGTAATGCCTCACCCTAACCGAAGCAACCCCCTCCACCCACCTTCCCCTCTCCTCCTGTCCCTCCCAGCAGCTATTTAACATAGAAATTGATTTAAACAGAGGGTGAGGTATCCGCTGTGGGACCGGAGGACAGGTGCCTCCAGTCAGCAGAGGAGAAGCTAATGAGAGGTGAACGAACTGAGCGGCGCCTAACAAGAACAGCAGAGGGAACGGCGAGACGGGGCTGCGGGGGTGGAGGGGAAGAACTGGGCAGACTGCAATTCTAAAACGGCACAGAAAATGAACGTCGTTGTTTGCACACTTCCTCCTCAATCAGGAGTGATTTGGCAGTGTGCCAGATATTTGAAACAAAACCCCCCCCCAAAAAACTAATCAATAATCATCGGCATCGACCGAGATGAAGTGTATGTTATAGACACTATAACATATCATGCTATATAATATAGCATGATATATGCTGGTCTACCCTAGTTGAAAGGCGACACCAAAGAGCACAGAGAGGAGAAATGTTGGTGCTCTCTTCCATCAAATGCAAAAGCAAAGGAGATGGATTAGCAGCGCTTGCCAACAACTTACATTGTCATCAATGATGAAATATTCTCTCTGCTGCCAGGATATTGAGCTGTTAGCATGTCATTATTGTCATACAGCAACAGTCTTGTGTTCAGAGACTGACTGCTACCCAACATCCGTTCCCATCTTCGTCATCATCCGACCACTCGACGACTCTTTGATAAATACTCTCCAAAAACTATAAACTTTAAAATTCCAGCGTCCTACTTCTTGGTCGAAGTTCAGCAACGCAGGGGAGGAAGTGAACAAAGTCATTCAGTCGGTGTTGGCCGCTCTTTCAAATATTGAGCAATTAAGGAAGTTTTAAGACATTTTTATTGCTGTTGTTGTGAAGATGTCATTCGGCTCAGCAGTTTGTCTTCGCGGTTGGGGGACGGGTCCTCTGCCTGCCGCGACCGTTTAAAGTGCACACAGTTTTTGGTAAGCTTCATCAAGATAGCATAATGAAGCTTACCAAGCTTGTAACACAGTCGAATGTTAGCGATTGGGTAAAGTCAGATTCGATTGTTTACAGCTTCCATGGAGTCCATGCCTCCAGGAAGCAATCGTTTCCCAACGGCCTCTGTACGAAACAAAGACTAGAACAAGGATTTGGTTTTTACCAGCCTGTGATAAATTGAAAAAAAATAAACAATAAATCTGTGACCAAAATCTCTCGATTGAGATTAAAACATCAAGAACCCCAAAAGCACTAACTAGGTCTAATTTGGCTCCTTATCTAGTAGTGGGAGGTTCCATAAAAAAAAAACACAGTCAAATCTCAGGTAAGGACCAATGTTAGAATCACCGAACTCTTTTCCTGAACCGTCGGTTCTTTGCCACCATGCATCTGCACACTCGGCGCCGCCGCGGCTGACATTAGAGTCAGCACCGTCAATATTTTTGACAGGTGAGCCGCTGCAGAGGCACGAGGAGGACGGGCCGGGCCCGGCCGGAGCGCCGTCGCTCTGAAGCCGAGCCGCATGTTCATTAGGGAGAAGCTGGACGTCAGGAAAGGCTGAGCGTCCTCATTGATCCTCTGCCCGTCACTCGCAGGACGGGAGAATCCGACACGCCGAGTCGACTCCCGTACGTGCCCGTTTGTGAATATCAGCGGGATTAGTGAAAGGTCTGGCTGTCAGGAGAAGTCAGACTGGAACCTGCGCCGAAGAACGGGCCCGGTTGCTCTTTAGGAGCAATCTCACATTTTGATAAATGTTACTTAGGAAACCCGACAGGTGTGGCATTTTCTGGGTGGGTTTTCTAAGATCAAAAATCCTCCCCCACCCTCTCTGAGTCTGATGCGTTTATGCATTTAGACCGTTTAGTTGCATCTTCAAACAACCCAAGATGGTCGCACACGTTACATACACGCTCCCAAAGTGTCCAGTCTTGCACGGCAGCATCTTGTACATACTCCATGGCAACCGTTTCAAAATGAAGATTCATCCACTTTATATAGTTGGCCTAGTTTGTGTACCGCAGCCCCCGCTGAGCACTGCCATCCAGGATGACGACTGGGCCCTTTGCAGACTACACTGAGAAGGTGTGTGTGCGTGTGTGTGTGTACGTCTGGTGGAGTGAGTGGAAGAGGGGGGAGGGGAGTGGCGCGAAATCCCAATGCAAATGCCAACATTTAGTCTTAAAAGTTGTGTGTTCTACTTTGCGAAGCTTTCAAGAGACCCACATAAGAATTCAAAGAGGCCTGATTTCAAGCTCTGGAGTTGCAGACTTCAACTGCAGATGAGAAAACAACTGAACATGCTACCAATGCAGCCACCATTATTCCAGTGAAACAGAATAATGGTGATGCTTTTCTTTCCCCAAACCCTCATTTCCATAGAGATACGGTTTCATTTCTCCTGAAATGTGACTCGGATAAATAACTCGCATCCCTTTAGTACAGAACAAACATAGTTGTTGCATTATGGATGCAATTCTTAAAGGTGATATTTGTGGTAAATCTTTTCACCCCTAATTGATTTGGATCAGAGACATTTTTACAATTAGCCACGCCTCCAGCTTCATAGCTGTATAAATAAATGCATAAATAAATGAGCTGGAAAATGGTGGAACGCCTTCTCCCTGTCTGGTGGGATGTCCCCACAGTTAAATGGCTGTAAATGTTGGATACCTTCAGGGCCTACAGGAAAACTGATAAAAGGATGAAGCTACTGCTGTTGAAGTTGGTTAAATATTTAGTGCATATTTTCTTTGCAATTTTATGTTTGTATTTTGAGGTTTATCCCAAATGTTTTTATCATATTGTAGTACTGATTTTACAATTTCTTTCACATAACAGCTCAAAAAGCTGGAATAGGTTGTAAGAGTCAGCTAGCATAAAATGTTAGCTATGACACCCTAAACAATGGGGACCAAGCAAACGTTTATTGCAGGCAAGACTTTTAAAATATATTAAAATCAGTCATTTACGTCACAGTGAGGGAAGAGGCCATCTTAATCAGATTTAGGCCTGGACTTTTACTAGACCATCCCAATTAGCATGTATTGTGTGTTGCATTTCTTTACCTCAAAAAGGTCGTTGAGGTAAAAGACCTGAGGATGGGATCATTTGGGGATATTCATTTTAGAATATTGAGCATAATTTTGATTAGTACTGGACTTTGACTTGGCCATTCTACCGCATGAATAATAATCATCTTTATTGTCCAGATATGGAAATTTGCCTTTTATCTTGTGAGCTAAAAATATTCACAATACTGTACACTAAAAAAGATCAAATTACAAAGTCACCATCTTTCAAACCTACAGGTAAAACTTCACGTCTGGGCAATGGTCAAGTTATTACACTTGCAATAAGTAATTTCTTATACGTTCTCAGCTGTTCTTGCAGCCCTTTACCACTTTCTAAAGGGCTGCAATCCCAGCATCCTTTGCTTTGTGCTGACATTTTAAACTTCACTTCCTCTCCGACTTTTCTACTGTGCTCCTTGGTCTCCATTTATTCTGTGATGATCTCAAACAAACCTCTGAAATCGAACAGAAAAATACTCCTGTAGAGGTCTGTATCACAAATAATCCAAAGAAGCCCCTGACAGAAGTAAACCACTGGATTAATGATTTGACTGCTGAAAGCTCCTTCACAGCACCTTTATTTAGGTTCATCAGCATAAAGAGGTATTACCAAACGCAAAGCACTTCTGAGTTTTATTTGTAAAAATCATACAACTTTCATTCTCAGTTTTACACTTTATTACATAAAAATACAGACATTTGCAGCTGGATGCAAGAAAACCCCCCCCCAAAAAAAAACGCTGCCCCAAATTGCACGTTTGGATCTTTGCAGGATATTATGACATGAAAATAAAATTACCTCATTTTTATTTATTAGATTTCACAATTAATAAATCCACTGACCTCCACCTTGTATCTCTGAGACTAGCATCCCCCCATACCTGGTGTAAGCAGTGCACACTCACAGGCAGCATTTATTAATAGAATCCCTCCATATAAATCTTCAGAGGTTTTCCTGCAGTTCCTCTGGACCATCAAGGACACCAGGCATGAGGCGGGCATACATTAAGCCCCCTCCTGCCTCCAGATTACCACCCGTCCTGCTGCGTCTGGAAGAGAGCTTCGCTGTCACCTTTTTTTTTTTTTTTTCCCCCTTTTATTTTTTATTTAGCAGGCATCAGCATGCGATGTTCTTCTGATGGTGTGAATCCGTCAAGGCCAGGGGGAAGCGATCCAGCTGTCCGCTCTGCATTTTAACACATCCCACCCTCAGCGAGGCGCCGCCGACCCGTCGGACGTGGGCAGAGAGGGAAAGCGACGGCTCCGCGGCCCGGCTCATATTCAAAAGTCTACCTTTCATCGATCGGCGCCCCCGGTAACGTTTACTTTCCTCTCCGCCCTTATGCTTCCTGACAGTTTGTCGATTCCCAAACGAGACTGCTTCCACACCATCACTTATCTGGCATTAGATTATAGGAGACGCGGGGATCATTACTTGAGACGTAATAGCGCATAAAGACTGAAAAATGGTGTGTTTTGGATATGGCTCCGTTGATGTTTCATCTCCAGTGGGTTTTTTTTTCCCCCTCTTCTCTCCCAGTCCTGATGTCTAACGGTCAGCAGAGGCTTTTTCCAATAAGCCGAAAGGAGCTAATGCTGCCTCTGACCAGCGGATCAGCGCCGGGAAATTTGTTTTTAATACAGGAAAGTAGAGTTTTGACCTCTGAGTGTAACTCGGCACCACGGGCTGCTGTAATGTCATCAGTGATAATGGCTGAAAACGGCAGATCGAATCAACAGAAACATGATGGACGGATGAGAGGAGAATGTCGGTGATGACCGTCTTCGTCTCCCCGCCCCGTCCTCCCGTTTCCTCCCGGCTCAGTCGTCTCGCCGCTGAATTCTAACGATCTGGATGTGAACGTGCCGAGAACAGGACAGCGCCTGGAAGCGAAACGTGCTTCTGCGCTGCCGTGGCGACGCCTCCGGATTCACACGCTCCCCGTCTCAGACTGCCGGGTATCACTTCCTGCAACGACGAGCCATGAAATTTAAAAAACAAGTCGCTACTAAAAAAAATTTTTTTTTTTTTTTTTAAATGTAGTCAAAGCCATAAGGAAGCGTTTCAGGTCGGATGCAGTGGGGGGTTAATGAAAATTAAAAACTATTTCACGGCGTTCTATATAAAGGAGCGCTCATTTTCTGCTACATTAGGCGCCAGAGGAGGGGAGATGTGAACGGAAGCGTTCGAAAGTCTTCTAAGGGAAGAAAATCATTACACTAATTCACCAATACGACTCAACAGTTCACAGAAGGTTCGTCGTGTTTGAGGGACAGCTTCTGCCTTTGGCCCCCACTCGGCGGCCATCTTTGCGCTCTTCCCTCCCCGTCGGGATGCCCCTGAGTTTCATCTGACCACCTTCTTCACGGCGACCTGCTCCGCTTTCTCTGCTGGAAAGGGGAAAAAAATGAAATAAAAACAGGCGATTTAGAGATGGGAGGCACAAGATGCCAAGAAGAAGGAGGGAAAAAAGCAACAACTTTGAAAGCAACTAAGCTGCATTAATTAGAGGCGATTTTCCTGCCAACCTGCACAGCTTTTCTACAGTAGCTAAGCAACATTTTTCTTAAGCAAGTTGTGATGATGAGCAGGTCTTGGGAACTTTGAATAAACTGCATTACTTTTTCAATTAGCAGTAAATGTGTTTGTGATTCTTGGCTTTCTGAATGGAGGAGAGACGGAGTGCAAAACGCCAGACGTCGTCTAGTAAATCAAGGCCACTGGACATATAGAACGCATGACGGCCAACCCTCCTGATATGATTTATTTACAACTCGGTTTTCTTAAAACATCAACCTTGAAGTCTCTTTGTTTTTCAAAGCAGTCGCTCCAACAGTATTCGGAGCTACATTCATCTGACATCTTTTGTTGATGTAACACGTCAGCTCAAGGCACTTTACAAAAAAATAAAATAAAATGGTTAATTTGATCCAGTCTTACATTTTCCAATTGATTCTAGTTATAAAGCAGTGCAGAGTCCAGTACATAAATTTGTTCAAGTTTTTAATCTGATGAAACCCAGCAGACTGGGTACGAAACTCTGAAAACGCTCAAAGGCCGGACCTCCAGCATGTAGGAGAGGACTCCATTTTTCTGCTAGTTGCAAGCACTACTTCCTGTTATTAATCACAAGTAGTGTCTACTCTGGGCCACCTGTTAGCTCAAAGTCCTTATGGCAATTGGATGAAAACAGTTACTGTAAAGGAAAAACTTCCCTTTAACAGGAAGAAATATCCAGCAGGACCAATACCGGGCTCAGTGTGAGCGTCGCCCTGCTAAGACTGAATGTGGGTTAGTAAACACACACACACACACACACACACACACACACAGCCAGATGAAGTGATCCAGCAGTACCTTCTATGTTTGAGGAAGTTAATAGCAGCCCGGTTAATATCAATAACAGCAACTTATCCTCACAGTCGGAGCCACATCATTGTCAGACTGTAGGTCAACATTTTACCTTCGTTTCAAAGTGCAGCTGATGCTACACTTAGCATTAGCTTCAGGGGACAGTTCAACATGTTAGAAACAAACTACACATTTATGTGCTTAGTCTGTGTCGTTAGATGAAGGCATCAAAAGCCTTGTTGCTGTGATGAGTAGGACATTGAACAACTGGAAGAAGAAAAGTGAGCCTTTAGGCTTCCTCCATTCATTTCGTCTAGGATTTAATGCAAAGTATAATATTCTGGTGAGATGTTTGTTGAAAGAAATGGAATTGATAAAGTCTGAAATGCTAAGTATCCTCACCACACACACTTTCATGTTTTGACAGAGCCATTGGCTACAGTGGAGTATAACTGGTAGTATGCTAGGCTGGTTTCTTATATCGGCCACTTTTGACAGAAATCATAACATTTCTGAATTATAAGCCCAAAAGCAAACAGTGTAAAAACGTTTCCATATACCCTTAAAGAGAACAACATTCAATAACAAATCAAAATGTGAACATTGCTGCTGCTGCTGTCTCATCTTTACGCTCCGTTCAAGGTCCAGTCTGGACATCATGAGAAATCCCACTCCCTTTCTGGACTCCGAGTCCCCCCGTTCCTCCGTTTTCCTCGTGTCGGCGAGCCTACAGCTCCCACTCCTCTCATTAGTCACCTCCCCTCATGCCATGGTGATGCCGGCGACGTGCTGCCCCCGCCTTGCTCAGGCCGGCTGAGGGGAGGAGAGTGGCCCAGCCGCACCGATTCACAGCCACCGTCAGAAGCAAGGCCACTTCCAGAAAGCTGGGCAATCAGCGGAATCAGCCGAGCTTTGAAATGCTGTGAAAATGGGAGATGTGGAGTAACGTTACGGTGGCTGAAAAGCCCGCAGGCGTCGGCAGCACGCTCTTTTACACGAGTCTTTAGGGGAAATGGAGCTGTTAAAGGACTGCACTGAAGGTTCTGAATTATTTAAACCCTTAAATTGCAAATATTATGCTTTAGAGTTTCAGATGGCCGACAGAAATGGGGGTTTTGGATCCACAAGGCCATTTCAAAATAAATTTGCTATTTTAAGTTGAGTGAGAGACATACTAGAAAGGAAGTTCCTCCACGGGACGTATAGTAGATATGACCGATTTTGTCACGTTTCAGCTGAGAGTGATGCTTTTACTGAATCGTTTATCATTTATTGTGGAAAAAAAATAAAAATAAAATTCTTGCTGTGTGAAGAAGTTTGACCAATTGTCGCCGTCAACTTCAGATACTGTTAAAAACTGACTGAAATGTTTAAGTCTTACCATGTGGGGAATGATGTCACAAAAAAATTGACCGATGAACACAACCTCCCCCACCCTCCACCAAAAAAAATAAAATAAATCAATCAATTGACTAGTTTGTGACAAAAAAAAGTGGTGTAAATAAATCTGAAGGCCTGTGAATATATTTGCATGGTAGTTAATTTCTCGAGTGAGACCAGCGTTAATGATGAGGCTAAACATGCTAGCATGTGCTAAACCTTCAAACAGGCTCGTCTGAACTGTGGGACTTTTCAATGCTGTTCATTTTATTAAAATGAGAAAAAAAAAAAACACAGGTTTCTAGTTCATCCACATTTACTTCAGATTTGTAGTACATATCACCACATCGTTTCAGCTACATTTGCTCAAAAGTGCATTTTGGTACTCTAACAGCAGGGGTAATGTGAACTATGACCTATTCTTTTTTTCCCTAAGGATATTGCTGTGGGCATTTTTATAGCTCAGTGTTTAAATGCATCATTCTCAGGACAGACATGTTATCTCAATTTGTTTATTCCTGATTAAATAAAGGTTGAATGAATGAATGCAGAGCAAAAACTACAAAAAAAGGAAAATCTACACCATAATTAAAAATAGTATCCCAGTCTCATAATGCAACAAACATGTTTCATTATGACTTACATGTCCTTAATCTTATAAACATCTACTTTGCTCATTTCTATAAAAACTTCCATCTTTATGCTAGTGATGCATTTAAAATAAATATATATATATTTTAATAGCATGTAGCAGCAGCAGCAGCAGCAGACTAACCTGAGGGCTCTTTGGTCTCCAGCAGACCGTCTCTCTGGACGCTCAGTGACCAGTAGGCGTCCCTGAAGGAAGGACAAAGTGCTAATCAGAACCTCGTCTAAAAACACTGGGAAAGAAAGAAAAACTTGAAACATATCATGCAATGTCTACAGGAAAAAATAAAATCATGCAACTCACTCGTTTTTTTTTTCTCTTTTTTTTGTTAAAAGTTAACTCTACAGGTGAAACATTGTCAAAAAGGAAAAAAAAAATAAATCCTACAGTAAACAACCTTTACACAGCAAAGAAAAAGTAAACAGCAGAAGATCTGGACACAGATTTGGCTCTGTTCATTTTAACACTACCCTGTCATATTTTGATAGAAAAAAAAACAAAAAACAAAAAAAAAAAAAAATTATTTTTGTCCATTAAAAAAAGTGTATAATGTTGGAAGTTACTTTTTTCTCCTCTTTACTTTTGAACTGAATTTTTTTTTTTTGTACTCATGATTGTAAGAATAAATATATATATTTTATGTCAAAAGGTTTATGTCAAAGGATAAAACACACTAAGAAATTAATAATTAAACATTTAGGGTTAGGTTACCTTTACAGTGGAGTTGTCTAGGTTATAAGCATCCTCTCCATTGCACTGCCATTACTCTCTACTAAAGTAGCCATCGCGCCAGCATCGTTCATGACAACGAGGCCTAGACCTGAATGGTGGTTTGAATTCAGTTAATTTTCCAAGCGGCTATGAAAGCAAATTCTCATTGACGATTACGACCACAGGTATAAGGATTGAAAAAGTCTTATACATACCCAGGCATTCAATGCTTTAGAACTCTATACACATTAGGAAGCTATCCAGGTTATTTTAGAGGTCTTACCTCTGGCTCCTTTTTAAAAAGTATAGAAAGAGAGAGAGAGAATAAGTTGTGCTCTTTTGATAATCAGTCAAGACATCATTTAGTACGGTTAAAGCCTCCAGACGTCAATACATTCATTTAGATTTAAAAAGCGCTTTTGAAGAAGGAAACAAAAGGGGAAAACCAGCTACATCTGACTGCTCGTTTAAAACCATGTTGTTGCTGCCGGTTTTTTTTTTTTTTTTTTTTTAACAGGACAGGAGACAAATAAAGCCAGTTAAGGTTTCATAAAAAACAAAAAACTAAGCTTTATTGACAAACTGCTGCAAAAAACATCTTTTGGACAGATTTAGTAACCTATTTAGCCAAGCTTACACATGGAGCATAATCCATTTTTTAATGGAGAGGGTACAGATACTAGTGGCAGAGTAAGTACAATTAGGATATTTTTAAAATATGTACAAGAGTTCGGATTGAGCTGCAGGATCCCTTCTCTACAGGAAGAGAAGACCCATGTGGAGATTTTTGTCCCAATCCTTCTTTTTTTTTTTTTCCCCTCGGACTTTGTGCATGCAGTTTGTATAGAATCAAATCACAATGAAGACCTGAACTGTGTTTAAATTACCATTTACCAGCCAGATTCTCATTAAAAACAATTATTTTACTTTTCTTTTTTAGATTTAAAAAAAAAAAAAAAAATGAGGATATGAGGACAGTCCATCTCAACAGTGTCTATTAGGGCTATATTTCAAAACTCTACGCACAATAACAAATATTGCTGCCTAAGGCTAATTGAACAATTGTTTTAGAACTATTTAAAAACAAACCATTATAGAGAATGAATTGTACCGATTCCATTAACTTTGCTTTAGCCTTAAACTTAATTTAGGATTTTTTTTTTTGGTTTTGGTTTAGATATTACAGGATTTAAAAGAAAGAAAGGGTTAAAAGGTCATTTAATAATGGGCTATATTAACAGAATTTTGAAATGTAGCCTAAGTGGGAATCTGCAACTGACCCTTAACAGGTGCTTTATATTTAAAACAATTAAAACTGATTCTTTAGACAATTAGTTCTTGAGCCACTAATTCTACGAGAACTAACTATTCCCAAACATTGAAAAACAGAAACAATGCAAAAAAGCCAAAGAGGGGGGAGAAAAAATATACAGCAGAAAGGAGGAAAAAAAAAAAAAAAAAAGAAAAAGAAAAAAAAAGAAAATAATCAAAATGGAAGCTTGACAAGGTGCCCACGAATCCTCTCTGACCAATCGAAAAGCCACTCTGGTTGGCTGGACAGGAAGTATGACAAAAAGAGGGTGGCGAGTAGGGACTGGGTGGCGTTTGTGGTCAAATCTGGAAAAAAAACAGTTCCAATTTCCAGTTCCCAATTGGCTCTGTCGGGTAGAAGTCCAGTGAAAGGGGGAAACCAAAAACAACAAAAAAAAAAACAACAAAAAATAAAAAACAAAAAAATTAAAAATAAAAAGACCAACCCAAAGACAAACGGACAATTACTTTTGTCAGGCTTGTTAAAGCGAGAGCTGCCGTGGTAACGGGCGATTTATCGGGGCAACACTAAGGGTGGAGAGGGTCCGTTTCACTTCAGTACTGTCGGTAGGGGTGCTCCCGGTAAGCCGTGCTGCCGCCTCTAGAGGGGGGAGGCGCTTTCCCTGGAGCCGTCCGCTGGGTGCCGTTCCAGTCGTCCTGGGCTGGACAGGAAACAGACGGAAAATAAAGTCAACATCAAACGGTTCAAACACACAAACGGCCCTTTAACACCAGCGTGGCTCCACTCTACACGGCTACAAGGGGTTTCTACTAGCAACGGCTACATTTTAGGAATCCAAGAGCGCAGAGTTGGCCACTTCTGAAACATCAGAAGACTATTTCTGGGGAGGCTGGGGGGGGAGGGGAAATCACAAAAAGGAAATGAAAGTTTTGTTCAGTTTTTCTGTTTTTAAAACCTAAATGAAAAAATGTCCATTCATAGTTCAGCTATCCAAATTCAACTGAGCTGTTTTAATATGCTGCAATATTGGAAATGGCACAAGCACCAGAAAGAGTTTGATCATGGAATTGGGGCGACTCTAAAGTGCCAAGTGAATACGTAACGCACCAAGTTTGTGCTATAATTTCCAGATCTAAAAGGTGCAACAACAAAACCTAAAGCTAGTTTTTGCTTGAACCATTTAAATATACATAAAGGGCAATCTTTTTGTAACATGTGCATTAATTTAGCATAAGAAAACCCCCCCAAAAAGAACTACCTAATTTGTTTTTGTCATGCTTTAGTTTGAAATGGGAAGCAAAGGAAAAAAAAAAAAGAATGAACCATACGCGGATTCTCCATGTCAACCGTTGTGTTTTGTTTGCCATTGCACTACTTTTCAGATTCTGGCGGTTGCCCACAACAACAACCTCACTGACCAAAGCTGCTTGGTGGTCAACAGTAATGAAAAACCACCTGAACTGCATGGAGTAGAGCCAAGTTGATGAGGACCAGAACAGAAAAAGAAAAACCCACCACCAAGTCAAGATTTGCAGCATCAAATTTGTCCCACAAGAATTTTAGGTAAAGTTCAGAAGGAAGTTATGGAAGATTTTTGATATGATGGGAAAATTTTCAAAGTTAAGTATTCAAACATTAACTGGAAGGAGGGCAAAGAATCCAGGAAAAGACAAATGGACTGATAGACGGTTTCTCCTTTCATACCAATCCAGTCAAGAAAAATAGACAAAATTTCAACCCGACACCAGACATTATTCACCATGATCCAAACAACAAGCCACCCACATATTCAGCATTTTGTAAAAGTTTTCATACCCCAGAGGCTTTGCTGCATTTCCTCATGTTCTATCCAGATACAAAGTAAACTAGAGTTAGAAGCTGCTGTGTTCACATGAATGTGGCAGAAATCAAACATTAACATGATTTAGGATTTGCATTCTAGCATGCCACATTTCAGATTTCCATTTCTTAAAAACAAAACCGAGGATTTTTTTCCTCCACTACTGTTATGGTCTATTACAGAAATCCCCCACAAAATACATTCAGGTTTATACCAAGGCTCTGCACCAGTTTTAGTCAGAGCTGGTGCATTTAGTTCATTAGAACTAAATGACTAAAGCGATCTCAGCTCATGGAAGTCGGCTCTTACCGTATGACTCGTACGACTCGGTCGTCTCTCCGTGTCCGTAGTCGTAATATTCTGGTTCTCTGGTAATTGCAAAAAGAGAAATGAAACCGTTGAGAAAAGACTGTTTCATTTCTGCATAACATCACTAGGTGCTGACTGCAATAACCAGGGAGACGATATTTGTCTTTTACAAATGAGCGTTAATCTCAGTGCTCCATTAGACAACATCTGAGCTCAATCAGATCTTCCTGAATTCCACATGAAGAACAGAAACTGCAGAGCGAACGTGGTTGATGTGAAAAGCAGGTGAAAACCAGAGAGTCGTCTGATTCACTTACGCCTGCGGCTGGCTGTAATAGCTGTCGTAAGACTCGTAGGCTGTGTCTGTGTAGCTCTCGTCGTAACCCTGGAGACCAGAAGAAACAGACAGAGATTTAAGGGGGGGGGGCTTGTTCACCCATCCTGAGTGTCAAGATGTGCCCTGGAAAACATCCTGACAGTAAAGCTGACACCATCCAGTATGCTCACATCTAGAACTGCTCACTAGCGTGCTGTCGACTTAAAACCAGCTGTTGGGGAAAAAAATGAAGAGTTAAAGGATTAGAAACAACTTACATATTCGTCATAGTTCTCTGCGCCGGCGCCGGCCGTGTGCTGGTGAGCAGGGGGCGGTGCCATCCTCTGAGGCGGGCCGCCAGCCGGGGGTCTGGCGCGTGGTGCCACAGCCCCTCTGGCGGGGGCAGCGGGAGGTCCTCCTCTGCCTGCGGGGGCGCCCCTCACTGCTCCGCCCCTGGCTGGGCCTCCTCGAGTCACACCTCCTCTGGCCGCAGCACCGTGAGGAGGCATCCCCCTGCCCCTGGAGGGAAACGAGGGCAGAGTGAACACGCATGGCTCGCTGCATGAGGGGAGAGCAACGGCTCAATCCAGCCAACACGTCACTATGTTGTCTGTTTAGGACCTTTTAAACCAACTACTTCATTTATTTTATTGATAGAGAAAGCACATGTGAACATCATTGTTCACATGGTTTTGATTTTTAAACCTCGATGTAGCAGGATACAGATTAAAATCACAAATATAACCACATCAAATTTGCAATATTAAGTGTTTGGAAGCATTGAATGTGGAAGAAGGAACTAGTAGCTAACTTGCTACTGTTAGCCACAGGTAAAATTAGCATACAAGCCAACATTAGCTTTTAACATATTTCAGCTTGTTTTATATTGGTGTTTATATTGCAAACACAATCATCATTTTAACTTTGCAATAGAATGTTTAGAGCACAATACATGGAGCAAGTTATTATTAGCCAACTTGCTACTGTTAGCCACTACAAACAAAAATGAGCATTTAGCAAATTTGTTTTTGCATCATGAACAGAGTACACTGCAATCAAAATAATCAACATTTTTACCATGCTATCTGCAAGACAGAGCTGCTTAAAGCATGTAATTTTAGTTTAAATTACTATTTAAACCAACATTAGATTTAAAGCTTTTATGTTTCTTCCATGATGAGAGTGTATTACGGTACACACTGATTATATTACAGTAACAATAATCAACTTTTTATGTTTCCTTTCCAATATAAAGCTGTCTGTACACAGTAAATTTCTTACTAGCTAACATGCTACTGGTAACCACTATAGTAAAATGAGCATTAAAGCTAACATTGGCATTTCAGTGGATTGTAGCTTTTATGTTGGCTTTTTCTTAGTGAATGGAGTGTATTACCATATATACTGAGTATATTCCATTTCCAGCTTTATCATGTTAACTTTGCAATGAAGCTACAGAGATGAGGGACAATGCTGCTGTACATATGCCCCGACCCTTATAATGAGTGTGTACACAGGGCTGCCCCTCTACCTGTGTGCTCCAGCAGGGGGGACACCACGGCCCCTGACAGGCATGCCCCCTCGGCCCCTGCCTCCGTGCTCCTGGCCCCCATTCAGGTAGCTCATCTCCATGAACTGGCCCTGGCAGATATCATCCATCATATCCTGCAGTAACACACATGCAGCAGAAAAAACACAGAAAGAAACCGTTAGGCGCATCATTACCGCACGTTGGAACGTTGGGGACTTAAAACAAAACAAGGGGGGAAAAAAAAGAGGATATACAAGAGCTTAGAGCAAGTGGGGGGGAAAAAAAAGCCTCTGTGCCAGTGACTCAGACTGTTAAGGAGAGGAAGAACAGGGAGGTGGGGTGGGCTGGATAGCTTCCATCCACACTCCATCCCTTCATTCCATCATGCAGAAAATGTAAATCTCATCTCTCTACACAGCCTTGACAAGTCTAGTGTGACTGCATCAGCAGCTACCTTATTTTATCTGCAAAACAATAAGTTGGGCTGAATTAGTGAAGCAGCGTGCCTGAGCAGCGCAAATCCAGCGATGCGAGCTGCTGGGTTGTTTTTTTTTTTCTCTCTCTCTCTCTCTCTCTCTCTCTCTCTATGTGACCCAATCAATTCTTGTTCATTCATCAACCCCGATGCAGCCTTGTTAAAGGCGGCTCTGTAGACATGTAGCGCTGTGGACGGGAACACTGCGGCAGGGATCTGCTGTGGCATTTACAGCAGTCAAATACGAGGCTGCACAGATGCTAGAAGGATGTCAAATCCTCAGAACACCTGAACACAAATAACGGAGGAAAAGGACTAATTTTCCTCCAACAACACAGCCTCACGTTTTCTACAAACGTTTCTCAAACTCCAGCTTTGTTCCACATGACAGCCCGACAGATTACAGGCTTTAATTGTTGTGACAGGTGCTACAGGGGACAGCTCTTTACATGACAGCAATACTAACGCTGCAACTAGTTCTCTCGCTTATTCATCTTGGTTCTCTTCAGAATGAGTCTGTTGTGGCACCCCGCACAACAAGAGCCGCCTTGTACAACGCCGCCGTCCCGACTCGCCCTCGTTGGATTGTTGCGATCCAGAGCCGAGCCCGACATGCAGACCCTCCCTGCCTCGACTGTAGCAGACAGAAACCGATAAAGCTGGTGTCAGCTCTGTGAGTGTCTGAGTTGGACATTTTCAGGCAGGGACTTTGTTGAACATCTAGTGATGGACAGACATGCGGGCACCGTGCTGACACTCCGAATGCAGCCCCAGTGCCTCCTTTTGCTTCACGTGTCTGGACTGTGCCGTGGATTGTGTTTGCTCAAGGTAAACACCCACTCCATTTTCCCCACCATGTCTTTTCTGGGCTCCCACCGAGAGCTCTTTCCATCTATAATGCAGCAAGTCGCCCTGTAAGGCGCTGGAGCCTTGTACGAACCAGGTTTGCATGCAGACAGCTTTCAGATTCCAGCGATCAGAAAAGACCATCGTTTTTAGCTTTTAGACAAATGAAATCATTTAACACTGATGTACTGAGCAGCCATACTGGTATGAGGCAGGGACCAATATGGGATTCTCACTGTATGATTATGTTAAATAAAAATACCACCATTTCAGATTATAAAATGAAAACTTATATAATTCATTTGTTTTTAGTTCTACGAGAGAATCAGCAATTATTCCTACTGCTGATTGTACAAAAAATAATGGCTTCAACATCAATAGCAACTGAAAATATTTGCCACCAGATGAAGAATTACACTCTTCTTCCAGCCTATTAACAGGCAGTGCAGAGAGAGAGGCAGCAGGTGGGGCAGAAGCAGTATTCTGTAAAAATAGAAATAAAAACCTCCAGCCATTCTGAAATCTTCTCTGGCCTGTGATTAAACATGACAGCTGCAGATTTCTGAAACTCATATTCAAGACTTAAGACCTTTTTAATGCCACCTGGAATCAAATTTATGACTGAAGAATCCTATAAATGTAGGAGGGGATATTTTGGGGGGGGCTCTTGCTGCATTAGAATCAAGCATAGCAAACACTAAGAACCCAGCTTTGTGCCCATGATGAAGCCAAAAAAGCTTGCTAGCTGGCTAGCTAGCGACCTAGCAAGGATGTATTAGCAGCTAGTCATTGGTAGCCTCAACCGTCTCGAGTGACAGGATGCATTCAAGATGTTTGCAGGCGAGTCAAACGTTTGCCTGCCAGAAAAGCCCCATGAGAAAAACAAAAAACTACATAGAATCTTCCAGAATAAATGGTCACGCAACAACAAAATTCAAGACCTGTGACTGACATATTTAAGGCCAACTGGATTTTTATCAATTCAACATTTTGAAGGCTTTAATTTTAGACAAATTTAACACTTTAAACGATGTGCAGATTAAAAATACCTTGCACAGTAGAAGTGGTGTTAGAGCTGAGCAATATATTAAACTCCAAACACAAAAATTGCATATTAGCGGCTAGGCCATTATTTATCTAGTGTAACAAAGTTACGCTCTGCAAGGCAATTCTATCTGCAGCCAATTGGATGAACTAACTTGGCCTGAAACTCATAACTTATACAGGACTTGGAGGCCAGGATGTTGGAGCTCCTTAGGAACACTGAGATAGTGGCAAAGAGTGAGGAAAATGTGGGTTAATCACTTGTGGTTTTATTGCGACCACAACATTTTTGCGTGCTTTGATTCTTAATTTCTAAAACCTCTAAACTGGAATGACTTTGGTCGTATGCATCGTATTTCAATGCCAATTTGGTCAGACATGTTGAGTGTTTAAAAAAATCATAAACAGTGGTGTTGATTGAAGAGCCCAGGTTGGTTCCCAGTGCTAGCTTATTTAATACAGGTAAATCCTTTAATGTCAAAACCACACAAATAGCAAGAGTGGCTTTCCTCTGCTGAATGAAGTAGAAACTCTACACCTCCGATATGTTTCTGAGCTACTACACTTTTCCTCCACTTACAAAGACAGATTGTGGGGTTTTTGTTCGCATCAACAAGAACCGGCAAGATACGACTGGAATCTCTTGCTACATTCACATGCTGTTTAATCTAAACATTTTGCTTTAGATGGCGCAGGAAGATAAAGAACATCAACCCAGAGTTAAAGTCCTTCCACTGGCTCCCTGCAGCTCAGAGAATAGACTTTAAAAACTTAGTTCATAAAATCACTCAACAGCTGAACACCACAATACATTAAAGATCTATTAAGATGTACATTAACTTGATTTCGATGATAGCATTTGACAAAATGCTATCATCATATTATTGGTTATTTTGTTACTGCATAATGTTTTTATGATGTAAAGCACTTTGAACTGCCTTGTTGATGAAATGTGTTATACAACTAAACTTGTTCAAAGTAACAGAGGCGATAGATAAGATAGTTGGATTTAGTAATCAAAATGTTTTTAAAAACAAGTCAGAATATTTACGACTGTTTAAACAAAATCACAGTGGAGCTTTTATTCCAGGTCGTCACAACTTGAGGGAACCTGCCTGCTGAATGACTGTGCTATAATCACTGACTGCAGCTGCGGCTACGCTGTAGCTCAGCACCAACAGGGAACGTGTGTATTAGTTTAAAGGACTTTGGAGTCCTCAGACCTTTACAAAGAAGTAAAAATACATTTCAAATTTTAGGTTTAGTTGGAAAAAGACAAGAAAAATAAATCAATAAATGCCAACAATAATAGTAATAATCACACAAAGAACAAAAATAAAAAGCCAGAGGTCACAGGACTGGATAATGAAGGCTTGTAGTTTGGGAGGGAGACACTTACAGGAAACAGGAACTTCTTGACCTCCTCCATGGCGTGCGCCATGCGCAGGTAAGCGTCCGGCACGGGGGCAAACACCTCAATGAAGACATGCAGCTCCATGGACAGGTGGGCGTACTTGGGCTCGCCACCTTTCCTCAATTCCTCCTCCTGAGACGAGCAACATCAGAGCAGTGTCAGCGAGCCAGAGGGGGCGCAGCCTTACTCAAATATTACATGAATTATGCAGGGCGTTATCACATTTCATCCACCTTGGGGGCGGCAGAGGGGGTGTGATATTGCTGCTTTTACAGAGCCCAATAATCACACCGAAGTGGAAGGGTGTGCTAAACCCGATGTGCAGCGTTCTCTTTTCCTCTGACTTATATTTGGACTTGCTGCAGGTTAGCAACATCTCGCTTCCTCCCCGTGGGTGTTGCAGCGTCTGCTACGTGTGTGTGTGACGTACCTTGGCTTTGTCTCTCATGGACCCTTTGCCCAGCACAGAGATCTTGGCGCCGGTCTCTTCCTGCAGACGCTTGATCGTGTTGCCCTGCGGTCCCAGGATCTTCCCCACGAAATTGAACTAAACAGCAACAAAGCAGAGCAAAATTAGCCTGACAATCAAAGTGGGGGCCCCAGTTAAATACCAAGAGATTGAGGGAGCAATCACTGTCAGGGGGCTCTCTGCTAAGACACACACACACACACACACACACTGCAGACAGTCGATATGATCCCCTGAGGGCTGGAGCGCTGTCAGCTGCTATCATCCATGCACCGAGCCAGACCCTGCTGCTGATCAAAAGCTGCAATCTTGGTCTGAACCGAGTCATGACCGCGGATTACAATTAGCCGTCATCCACAACCGTGCTTAGAGGTAACAGAATTTTTTTTTTTTTTTTTCCATTTTTAAAGCAGCTTTGAAAGAAGGGAGCCAGTCTCTGCTTTGATTTCTGAAGCAGTTTTGGCAAATGAGCTACTGCAGCTTCAACAGCGGTACATTGTGTACGGAATCGAACCATGTCTGGCAGATCAAGCTGAAGATCACTCCCACACGAGACACGCTCAGGCTCCATGTTGATCCAACATCCAATGGAACAATAATAATATTTCTAGGGCTGAAACAATTCATCACATTAAATATGATGATTTGAATAGTCATCAACTAAATTAGAAGTCGATTGATTTGTTATCTATATAAAAAGACCAAAACAAGGGAATTTTGATGAAGCACAATGAGAACAAATGAATTCAAAGCTGTACAAAAATACACACATTTTTCATTTCAACAAATGAAGTTTGTAAGCTTTATCCTGAACTTCTTAAGCAGTGCAGTTTTAGCTTCACATGGCTCAATTACATGAAATTAAATAAATAAATAAATAAACACAAAAAGCCACTCCCAATATGCAAAATCTGCAGAATGCACCAATTTTGTCTGCAACTAAACATCTGAATAATCAGATAATCACCAGAAAAATGATTGTTATAATAATTTGATTACTAGAATAATTTATGGGTTAAGACTAATAGCGATATAACTAACATTTCTGGACAAATTCAGTACAGCCAACATTTAAACCATCCTTAGCATCTCACAATATCACTGAATCAGTCCGTTTTCTCTGGAGAACACAGATACTGAGCTTATCTCAGATTTTCAAAAGACTAACACAGAAAGCTCAAAGAAATAAATGGAGCAGCTTTGCTGTAAGACGTTCAGCCTTCCTGTTACTTCCTCTAAATATCAGCTCTTGCTCAGTTTGATTTCTTTTGAAAAACAGACATCTGCTCATTCAGTTTCTTAAAAAAAACCCCATCACAAATAGTCTGAATTTATTTAACCACCTTTTAAAAATCCAAAAAATAAACGATAATATTGTTGTATTGAGATTGTTTTTATGCAATACCTTGTTAATGGCATAATAATGAAAGTTTTCCCTCTCACATATGAACAAACGTTCATTTTATAAAAAACTTAACACTGGAGCCAGAAGACATTTAAAACAGTCTAAACTCACAACTAAAGAAAACAAAACAATAAAATGAAAATAAAAATCCCACACACAACCAAATCAATCATTATGATCATGATATCTGAACAAAACGGCCCTTACAAGATTTGAACATGAAGGGAATCACAATGGACCTTTTGGTCCACTTGTTGTTTGCTGTTATAGTGAGGCGTTTAGAAAGCAGAGGTCCGCACCAAACCGGGAAGCTTCTGAGCAACATGTGACTTTGTGAAATTGAAACATACAAAAGCCACGGCGGTCAGCTGGCAAACGACCAGGCAGTTCAAACAATTGCAAAGCGTCTCACCTTTGGGTACTGTTTGACAGGAATGAGCACTCGCTCCTTGAGTTTGATGTTCTTTGTTGTGAAAAGGTCCAGGTAGGTCTCCGTCTCCTTCTTCGGCTCTCCTTTCTGCACTCTATCGATTTCTGGAGAGGGGAGGAAAACTTTTTTTATGCAACCAAACCGTATCGTTTGCATCGAGAGGAAATTGTGGACATAGAAAAATAAATAAATAAATAAATAGAGCCACAAATCAGTTTAAAGATCAAACTTGAACCAGATAGTTGATAGTTTTACAAACTTTGGTCTAGAAATGAAGGGCACATAAAAAAAAACAAAAGGAGGATTTGTAATATTCAGCCTTGTTTTAAAAAAAAAACAACAAAGTCCTGGGTTGATTTGCTGATGCTTATTGAAAAGAAACATGCAATCCTTATTTTATTGTTTAACGTTGTCATGACAACCCACATTTTTCTCATTACAGTGAAGTCCCTGTATTTGCATGGTTCAGGGACCAAAACCACTTGCCAATATCTAAAATCAGCAAAAATCCAGACACCCTTCAAAAACTAATAACTGACTATTTTAACAGTTCAAACAACGAACAGAACTTAATATGCATTAATAAGCACAATGGAAACCGTCTTAGCACTATGACAGTAGCTAACATCTATCGTTTTCCTCATCACAACTCTTTGGGCAACAGCCAATCAGCAACAAGCTCATGCAAATGGTGCTCCTGGATTCACAAACACCGGCCAATAGAGTCAAGTAGCACTGACTGGGTGCTTCAGGCCCCAGAAGCATTTTTCTTTTGAATGTTTTAGAGAAAAATCCACAAATAGGAACATTTTCCACAAATAATTTGAAGTCCTACAAATAGGCAGACGTCCACTCTGTGTTTTGATGTTGTTGCTGTGCTGCATTAGGATGTTTGCATGAAAGTGAAATGATTTGCATTTCTACACGTTACTGACTTAAATACCACCAACAAAATATTGCACCTAAGCAGCCCTTGCACAAATTCATACTGCAAATCAATGTTGTTCCACATCCATTTGTTAATGTTATAGTTGATTTTGTCATTTAAGCTATGGGTAAGCAAAATTTTAAGAGCATTTCTACAGACTCTTCAATGTAGAGAAATTATAACTTTTCCCTGAAAATGGCTATTGATCTGCTGACATGGTGAAATAATTAAAAACAAACACTTAAAGATGTTTAGTTTATGGACCCCTGATCCCAGTTTCAAAGGAAATAAGGTAAATCTTTAAAAAGGAAGATTTGATAAAAGTAAATAATCTTCTCACTTTCCGTTCTTGACCCTCTTTCCTGCAACTAGTCCTGTCAGCAAAACAACTTTAGCTGAAAGATTAACCAATGCAATATGTCTACCTATATAAGATCAAAAAAAGATGATCATATAACTCTTTAATTTCAAATATCCAACATAAAAAGCATCAATTAAAACTGTGATTATGAAGTCTCTGTAAGAAAAATTGTAATTAAATTTTTGCCAGTGCACAAGCTGCCACTGGAAAAAATGGAAGATAGTTTAAACTGTCACGTTTTTTCAACAATATCACAGGGGAGCATGTCTTTAATGACTGCTGTTCAAACGATTGGACTCATTCTAATTTATCGTTCCCTTAACTGACTTCATGCTTATTGTGAGATTTACCTGCAACACAGCAAGAACAAGAAGCACCTCAAAACCCCATCCGAAGCCCGGCACCCACCGGTGTCACTTTTCCCAGTGGAGAAAAGAAAGCTGCATATTTTTCCTCCCCAATGTCATTGGACAAAAGTGTCCCATCTAAATCATGTCCCATCTATGCCCATCCCACTGTTGCCAATTTAGCAACTTTGTCGCTATATTTAGCACTTGTCAGACAAAAAGAATCGCTATCTGCCAAAACTGGAAACGGCAGCAGAGGCTGTTTTAAAGAACTCCATCGGACAGAAACGTTCAAAGTTCAAAAGTAAAAAAAAAAAAAAAAGTTGTGGCGCACCAGTTATCTGGCCATTGACATGTAAAAGTGAAATCTGCCAAATAAATACTGAAAAATATTGTATTTCCTGAAGAGACACTAATCATCAGTAGGAATCAGCCAATTATTGGATCAAATATTTAAAGATCACTTTACATATTTAGGGCTCAAGATTTCCCTTTTTCCCCAAGACCAGATTTCTGTCTCAAGATTTCTTAATTAACAGAATGCGCTTTAATATTGATGGTTTCTCTTTGGGATATTCAAATGGATGCAATAAGGATAATCCCATTGTTTCTTACATTTCTGACAGATTCAGAAGTTCTTTATATCACTTTTCCTGTGTCCTACCACTTTTATGCTCACTTGTAAAACTGTCAGTAGTAAGCATATTTAAGTGATGTTGAGTAAAAATCAGTGAGGTACTGGAACCGGACAATTCACCCCATCATTCCCACAAACCACCTTGTGCCTGTTTTGTGAAATCATTCCTTATCAGTTTATTTTGCAATAACTACTTTAACAAATCATAAGAGACAAGTGCTTGTTCGTATGTTATCTAAACACTTTCTTGCAATCTATTCATTTAGTTCCGGTCCGTGTTTGGGCTGACTGAAACTTGGCTGGAAAGCCTGACAACTGACTGGCAGAAAACAGAAAACACTGCTCACTTTTATATGCATCATAATCATATTTACTTAAAAGTTAACTACAAGTAAATTAGAGACAATATGAACCAAATATTCCGTCTGGCACAGATCAATTTGACACCCAAAAAAAGTAGTACAAAGAAACATAATGTGGAATATTATGGATTTATGCAAAAATATTTTTGATTTGATTGCCTCTATCAAAGAACTAGCAAAAAATAAAAAAAAAACATTCAGTGTCAAAGTTTGCGTGATCCAATAGAGAATTTGACCAGTGCATCTCTATTCAAATTTATATTTTTATTTTTAACAGTGTCACTGCTGTGACCCTGCAGAACCTTCGACATGTTACATAATAATTTCAATGTACTAGGTTATGTTAGGGTATTAAGAGTTCATTTTCTTCACTTGAACAGAAGTTCAAACATTAAAAAAGAAAAAAAAATACATTTTTGTCTAAAATGTTACAACCAAATGAAGTTACGTTAGAGACCAAAGTGAAGAACTACAGCGGGTAGAGGGGGTGTTTCCACAGCAGTCCCAGATCCGCCATGGCTGCCGTCTCTCTACCGAACGGCGGCTCACACCGGGACCTCGAGCCCATTTACGCCTTAATCGAGGGCCGAATCTCGGCTTTCGGATGTCGGGGTTAGCGGTGTCCTGGACACTCGACTTATACCCGTACGCTGCTGTTCAACGAAGCCGCCAGACGCGTAGTGAAACCAACAGAAACACAACGACGAGGACAAAGGACGGTTTGTCTGGGAGCCATTAAAGTTTGCAAGTTCAAACTCAGCACGAGCCTCGACTGTGTGACCGACGTCAGCGACTACATGTCGCAGCTGCGCGAAGGGGAAACGGAAATCCTTCAGCTCGACTACATGGAAGTGCGCGACGCTGCTCGAGGTCTAGGTTATTTTCTGTTTGAGTCATAAGTCATTAACCGCCATTTATCTTCACCGCGGAGCTACAGGAGCCCTCCGCGTTGGCGCTGCAGTTGTTTCGGGGCATTCTAGGTCTTGTGCCAAAGCACACTGCGCTACAAGAGTGCAACTGTGTTCCTCTGCTCCCTCGCGCTGCCAGTCAAAGTACACGACTAACACACACACAAAACACAATTTAGTAGTGGTCTACCTGAGCTTAAAAGTTTCATGGCGTGCGTAAACGACGAGTCCAAGCTGTCCTTCTCCGCCAGCAGTTCGGGAAGATATTTATCGTCGTTCTCCATCTTGTTGAGTTCGCAGAGGCAGTCGGTGTGGATGGTGGAAGATGAGAAAGCGTGGGAAAACTCCAACAAGAAGACCAAAAAAAAAAAAGTAGTCCGTTTATGTTGCTACGTCGTGCCGAGTATCCCAAGAGTAGACGCGGCTTCGCATGTGGCTTACGGTCGCACGGCTCCGCGCTTTGCCTTGGTATTGGTTCCCTTCGCAGGCTGGCCAACCTCTTCTCGGAAGCGCGGACTCGTTGGAAATGGGAGAACAAAAGCGGTGAAGGGTAATACGGCTCCGAAAAGCGGAAGTGAGCTCAGAGGGACGTGGCTCTCTGGTCTGACCCCGCCCACCGCGCGTTCACTGGACTACAAGAAAGTTGAATATGAAAACTGTCCAGGGCGCTCTATAGGTGGTAAAATCTACAAACACTTTGATTCAGAGAGAAATGAATCATGAAAAGTTGTATAATAATCCTTCATATAGAAGTGGCCGATAGGGGCGCCCCCATAAAGTTCTGTGCGGTAGGGAAGATGATCTGTGTAACACTTTTCAAAATGCTTTATAGAAAAATAAACAGACTCATTCACTGGTTAATAATATTGGCTATAGTGTCTGTAAAGGACTACAGTCATCCTGTGGCATAGAATTAAAAAGTTGTGTAAGTTAATATTCTGCAAGGCATCTACCTACCTTTTAAATAGATTCATACACAGATTCATATATGAATGATCTGACTTCAGAAAACAAGTATCACTGCAAAAACCAAATTACAATTGTTGCCATTTTATTTAGGTATTTTGCTTTGGTAAAACGTCCAAACTTTGGCACAACAACAACATCAACAAATAAAAAAGTTTAACATTTCTCTGTTGTTTTTCAACCCAGCCCAATTGCGTTTTAAGAATTATATTCCAAAAATCAGCTGACTCGTTTGAGTACGCTTTTCTAACCCCCACAGACGTTTGCATCGTCAGCTTTAAAATAGTGTAACTCTCTTAGCTTTTGACCTAGATTTTCATTCTGGTTTCACTTCAAATCTGATGCGAGCTCTTCCGGATAACAACAATCGATCTGACATAAAACTGTTATGTTTTAATGTACATTTTTTGTGAAAGATAATACAACCATAGAAATAAAAAAAAACTAGACTTTTCAAAGCTTGTATTTGATCACAACATGTGTTTTAAGTGTTGAACATATTTGTTTTTGTAAATAAATCTTTAAAAGAAAGTGTACGTTTATTCGTAATTTTTAACTTTGTCCGGTTTTGTTCTCACAATGAGCCATTTTCAGTACATGTCTCATAGCACAATAAAACAATGCGAATCAACACATCAACAAATTATAGTACAAAAAGTTTTTGCTTAGTATCTTCATTGACATTTCTGTTCCATAAATGAAGTTAGCAGAAAATATCATTGCAAGAAAAATATTTCCTAGTGTGATTCGTCAAAATTGATTTTCATATTCATTGAAGCGCATGCATTGTGGTATGTGGCCTTTACAGAATAAAAGAAGTGTGAAAAACATGCCATATGATGACAAACACCCCATCGATTACTGAGTTTAACTCCAGATACATGGATTGTGCAGCACTTTTGACTGAGGCTCTCTACTGCCCCTTAGTGGTCATCAGGGAGCTCGACAAACAAAAAAGGATCCAACCGAAGGTTCTCCCCCTAAGCATAGGCAGTACTTTTCTAAACCTAATCATCCATTTTCCTCTCCTCTCACTGTATTGATTAAAAAATGCTTACCTGTGAGCGAAGAGCTTTGTGAGAAGAATTACTAGGAGAAGCATTTCAAGGATTGATTTCTTCCACTCAGGCACCTGTAATGAACCTGCCTTCCTGTTCAGTGAAGCACACCGGGTCAGAGGTTGGAGCTGGCCTGTGCATACAAAGCAAGAGAAGGTCTTCCCTCCATGCTGGGCCTCTGGTATAAACAGGGGCATGCATTAAGTGCAGATGGTTGCTCCTTGAACAAACAGCAGAAAGCCTGCAGGTCATTTGTCAGTCTGCTGCCAGAGTGAAAACTATTACAATCGACCGCAGGTGTACCGGGGCGTGCATCTGCTCGAAACAAATGAAGGCAAAAATTGTCTGCAATAAACACTTACAGGAGAGCGAAGACCTACTCTAACCATAGGTGCTCAGCTTGATCTATCTCTGACCATTACTGTGTTATTAGTGTTGGGGGTGGGGAGGGAGGGGGTTGCAAGGTTGTTCTAGCTCCTCTTGTCATTGACAGAACGAATTGCCTGTGAGCTGAATTTCAATTGGCTCATAAAACGAAGACTTTCTTCTCTTGGCAGGTGCAAAGGTTCCAACCCGATAGCTTGCACTCTTGCCTTCTGCCTATGTGGATCTTTGCTGTCCCCAACATACAGGTTCGCAGTCTGGGGTAAACAGGGACAGATGGAGGGAGCTACCCACTGGGGTTCCATTTGTAGGCAGCTGCCTCCACTCCAGATCTTTATTACCATTCCTCATGCCCCATAGATTCCAACAAAAAGGCAAGAACTCAACGTGCCTATAGAGCTCACCCCTCATTAGAGCAGCGTTTGGAGCACCAAGGGAGTACGAAACTCCCTCTGAAGTACAAATAATAAAATCTTAATGGCTTCATATGGCATTTGTGACTGCCAGCTTTCACAAACCGCATAAGCAGGGGACTTGAAGTCAAGAAACAGGCTTGGGAGGGGGGGTCTTTTTTTCCACTGGCAGGTGGATGAGAGGCGTACCCAACCCAGTCACTGGGCAGGTCGTCAGTAATTCATATGGCAAAAGAAACAGAACATGTGATGCACACTCACTGAGGGAAGTTCAAAGAGATCATGTAACCTAAAATAGATTTTGGGGGGCGGGGGGTAGAAGTAAGCCAAATTACCTGGAGATGACCCACACATGAAAGTGCAAGATCATGTAAACTATATTCAAGAAGACCCTGGCAAGGATTCAAGGCAACACTGCTTACAACTGTGCTACACAAAATATACCCTATTCAGAGGATGAAGTAGGGTCTTGTTTAAGATGGAAGAACATCAAACAGTACTTTTCTTAATGTAACAGGTGCTGCGACAGAGGGAATGATCATTATTCAGTACTATGTCTTGGTCAGCAATAATGCCCATCCGCCAGACTCTTTTCTGTCTCCACAGACAGTGAGTAGCAGTTGCTCATTTGTGCCACAACATCTGGACACGTGGCAACCGAACCACCACTTTGTAATGTTGGCAGAAGGATGTCAGCTGCCACTGCCGGTCGTTTCAAAGTCCTGAAGCCAACAAATCCAGCCTTCCTGTCCAAGCAAACTGCATTACATGTCAGTAAGGCCTGCCTATCAGCAGTACAACCAAGAACTTATTGGAAAAAAAGATGCTATATTTCTCTGTGGACATTTGCTCTTCGCTGAAATCTTCATTGTCAGTGTTGTGTGACAAGTGCCACATAAGTTGAGGCTGTTCTCTTTGTTTTTTTTGTCCACACTAAAAGAGTAATGTGTCAGATTTTTCCCCCAATTATCTTACCCTTATTAATAACCCTGCTCCATACCAAGCCACTCATCATTTTATGAGTTATGAATGATGGGACAGTGGCCCCTGGATAGAGCGCACAACCCATGCAAAGAGTCCTCAGTCCTCGATGCTGTGGTCGCAGGTTTGAGTCCTGGTCTGTCCATCTTTGGAAAATGTCTTCCCTCTCTCTCTCTCACAACCCGCTTGCCTGTCAATTTGCTGTCGAATAAAGGTAAAATCACAAGTCAATAACGCCAGTGAAGTCAGAATTCTGACTCGGAAAGTTCATAGCTCCAAGTTTAGCGTTCAATAAAGACTATTTCTTAGCCCTTGTAACGGTTTACATTTCATTCTTAGTGTTCTAATCTATAAAATGGCGAGAATTATATCTTTATCCAGTTGTGTTGCCCCTCGCAACACAACTGTTCAGTTTTGTTCTCACAATGAGCCATTTTCAGTATATGTCTCATAGCACAATAAAACAATGCGAATCAACACATCAACGTTGTGTTGCCACTCGCAACACAACTGGATATCAAAACATATCTGTTTCTATCAAAACAGATAGAAAACTTCCCTTTCTGTTGACTTGCATGTGCAGCTCCAACTTCCAAGAAAATGCTGATGTAAATCTTTATATCAATTCATTTTCATTCAACCAATAATTCATATGTTTTTCCACTGACGGTGAATATTTAGTGTCAAAGGGGATAAAACTGTTGAACATGTCTGATTTCATCTACATCTTCATGTTGCTTGTGAAAACCGTGTACAGCGTCTCGCAGCGGCACTGGGCAAAACGTCTGAATGTCCCCAAACTAAAAATGGAGCTTTAGTTTGACATTGAGATTGAAATGTTAAAGGTCGAAATGCAAGCGTCAGTTTGACGTGAACACATTTTGGGAAGCCGACAGTCAATCGGTCAGCAGACGGGGACTTTGCGTCGCTCTCCCAAAACATATATTGGCGGAACGTAACCCAAGAGGAAACAATGACACCTTTCATGATAGTCAACTTTAAAGAGAAGGCTTTTATCTCCTGGCGGCATATTTCCCTCGGTCAACGGCGGCCTGGAGGTAGAGATAAAGTGGAGCCAGTGGCGGGACAAATAGAAGGAAAACAGGAATTTGTAAGCTTAAATCTTCTTTACAACACTGTGTCAGCAGAGGCTTTTCCTTTGCCGGAGAGGTTTAGGAAAGAGGGCGAGAGAAAACGAGCAGGAGAGGGCGGCTGGGCTCTGTCTGAGGGTCACGCTCAGTTTAGCATCGCTACAAGACCAGGAAAACCTTTTATTCCCCTTGAAAGCTTTCAGAACTGTCACACCTGCTTAGGTCTTGACCAGCACTCCCCCCCCTCCTCATTGGTCACCCACTCCTCTCCTGTTCTCCCGGCACCTGCCTCAGCGCCTCTCAGACCTTTTCGCTTCTTGTCCTTTTGGGTGATCATTACATTGACCGCCCGCGAGAAGGCACGAAAACCGGCGGCAGTTTAAAAATGACTTTACCTCAGTGCTAAATTAAAGATTACACTGTTTTGTTTTCGGTGCCCATTACCCACAAAAAAGGGCTCGCCTTTTGCCGTAACTTGTGAAATTTGTGTAGATGAGAAACATAAAATGTGACAAATGGAGAAAGTCGCACGTCCAAACCCCTCTACTGAGACGTAGACCCAATTACAGCCCCAATCTGTGCAGATTCTGCTAATATAGAAAATGGAATATGAACGATGCAATATAAATATTCACTTGGAAGAAACAAATCCCTTGAGCCTGTGGGGGAAAAAAAAAAAATCCATCTCATACCTTATTTATACTTGAGCAGCATTACATTAAAACTGCATATATTCTGGAGTCTTAAAAAAAACATACCAAAGGAAGAGTAATAGTGTTTGACTTAAAGTGTGTGTGAAGTTTGATTTTGTACCCTCTCTGTACCACCTACGCTTTTTTGTTAAACAATTTGGCAATGAAAAGCTCCGACATTTAATGCATTCTTACGTGACTGAACTACAGTTCAGACGTCGAAAATACTCTGGCGTTTTTAGAAAGCAAGGCTTCGCAGTGACGCAAGTGGAAGCAGAAATTCCGATCTAAAGAGACTAAGAAAACCGCCGGCGCTTTCGCCAACAGTTTCCGGTTTCAGACTGGTCGAGTTTCGTTGCCTGAAAAGTCTAGTTCACCCGTTTAAACCGTCTGGTTTGTTCAAGGCGTAAGTGCGCAGTGGAACCTAAAACTCTAGGTCTCGGTTCGGCTGATGTGAGTTCTGGTGCGTATGTGAGGACGCCTCGTGGACTGGGAACTGCTCCACAGGCAGGAAGCGAACTGTGAAGCATTCTGGGTGAATACAACCGAAACAAACACGGGAGACTAGCGCCAGCGGAAGAAATGGCTCCTGGTCTTTTAACAAAGACATTCTGCGTTCAGCGTCTACTTTGGAGGCTTTTTGTGTCGCATTTGTGTCACCGCGTTTTGGTACACTGCCCCCAACAGGTGAGGAGGTGAGCAGATTTGTCCATTTGACAGGCCAGCTGGAAATGAACAAATGTCGCGATTTAAGTTCACAATCGAACAGAGTCTACCGGGCTATCAGGTGTGAAAATATCCTATCTCGGAGAGTCGCAGCACCATTTTCTCTTCTTTCCTTTTTTATCCACGTTCAATTTCCAACCCCTCACCAGTCCCACACTTCCAAACCAAGCGGTCAAAGCTCTGGCTTCTCCTTTGTCTTTCTCGTCTGTCCTCTGCAACAGGTGGTCCGTCACAGCCTGAGCTCATCTGCTCTGCTGTCTCTGTGACGCGGCAACATCAAGCTCAGCTAACGGCCCATTTTGTTTGTCCGTCTCTTGTCCCTCCAGCCGCTTCCCAGCCGAACGGCGTGCAGACAGCACAAATACTCCAAATAATCTCCCACACCAAAGCAGGATTTAGCGTTCGCCTTTTGCCTTATAATAATCCGAATCGCATTTAGAACTTCAAAGGCTCTCTGCCGATTGAGAGCGTTGGCCTTTCTTTGCTTTCAAAAGCTTCGAGGGAGTGAAAAATAAAATGTATATATAAACGACAGCCGAGAAGGTTTTTTTTTTTCTACCTAGTCCCCTTCACCTGGTGCCTATCTTTAAGGCCTCTCAGCTGAATAAAGTCATCATTCATCCAAAATTCACCTTTTAATGATCGGAAACGATCTGCCTCTCTTCACAGAGCTTTTTCAAAGCCTCTGTTCTATAAAGGTAAACTGGATGAGGGTGAAAGAGGGGAGAAGAATACCTGCCTTTGAGCCGGTTATCAGGGTTGCCTTTGATCGAGGGACGTGCATGTGTGTGTGTGTGTGTGTGTGTGTGTGTGTATCATAAAACATATGCACAATAAGCAAAAACACCCACCCTACTTACATCCCCCTCCCCTCCCGTCTCATCCACTCCTGCTTCATTACCCTTCCCTCAGGTAACATGCATTAAATGAAAACTGTTCCCAATAACTGGTTAGTTCCCAGTAACGGGTTAATCATGATTAATCTCAAATAATCGTCAGCGAATGCAGTAATCCATAACAACCTACTTAAAGCGGTAATTACAGGTTTCAGCTCAAATGTAGTTAGTATTCTGTGGGAAAACACAATAACATCTAATATTAAGCACTTTTTCTATCCAATTACTAGTCAGTTAATCCAATCTGTATTGACAAGTCACGCAGAAAGGGCTGAGCTTTTCAGATGCTGACGTTAGAAATATCTTTTAGCTGCAGAAGCACGTCTTGCTACAGATGATGGAGCGAACGCCACAGCAAATCTGCGATGTTGGATTTTGTTCAATAAAATGCTTTTTTTTCCTCTCTTGTAAACAAAAAAGGAACCCAATTGTTAATGTACATCTTTTAATGTATTTCATATTTGTGGGCAAATGAAAAATCTGTGCCAAAGGTGTTTCTATCCAATTAATCGATTGCTAAAATAATAAGTAAGTTAAGTATTATCGAACATCCTTTCCCGTTGCTGTAAAGTCGCCTGAAACTTTGAGAAGACGTCTCCTCTTTCTGCGTCTTCACCTGCTGCTTGCTATTTTCTATTTGACTTTAGCAGCGAAACCAACACAAAGCAACAACATCAAAACCCGTCATAAAAGTCGGGCCGTTTTTCCCCGATGTACCACCAAGCTCTGCTCAGTTGGGTCGGGCTCGACCCCCTCACCCGCTCACGTCAAGGTCACCGGCTCCTTCTCGGCTGTCGGGTCAGATTTGTCCACCGTGGCTCTTCGTTGAAAGCCTCCACGCTCAGACATCCCAAACGCTGCCCAAGAGAAGCCGAGTTAAAAACCCGAGCTGTGGGCGAAGCGCCGGAAAGCGGGGTGGGGGGGGGGCTGTCAACCCGAGCAACACCTGCATCCCGACAGCCGGCCTGATGGGGTGTGACGTGTGTCTGCGTCGTCCATCCCATTGCTCAGCCACCTGAAGCGTAGCCCGGGGGTCAGGCTGCAACGTCCCGACCTCTGAAACCAAGCTGGGTTTTCTGTAAAGAAAAAAAACAAAAGGAGAAAAGAAAAGTGGTCTTTGCCGCAATCGTCTCCCAAGGTTCTGATTGATTACACAACGAAAGCGTGATGAATTCGACCGGGTCGCTGGACGTGACATAATGTGACCACAGGCAAAATGAAATGAAGAAAATAAATGAGCTCAACGGAAACATGGCGGACTTGGAAGAACTCACCTTTTCCCAACAAAACGTCTCTGCACTAGGATGAGGGAGGCGTTCACTTGGTCGCATCAAAATAAAACGCTCCTGAATCATGTGACTAACAGCCTGTTGTTGCTACTCTCAAAAATGACCAAAAAAAAAGAAAAAAATGACAGGAAGTGATAGGTGGATGATGGTTTGATTTTACACTTTATTACGCCGATGCTGCTTCAGTGACCCACCGCCACAAAGCGCGTGAATTCAATCACCTTTAAACTCTTCCTTCTCCCCCCGCCCCTCCAGTTTGGGCCCATCGACCTTGTGAGCAAAACAGACTCAAAGTCCATTAAGGTATTCCACCCCTGCCGTTCTTCTCCTTGCGGTTCTGAGCGTGATATGAGCTGAGGAGTTAATAAGCGTATTAATTACCTGTGTGGAAGGCAAAACCAGCTCCCAGAGCTCGTTCTATCCCCCCTGCACCCCCCCACGCATCCTCATCATCAATGCGCCGTTTCAAAACGAGCCGCGATTCAACACCTCACCTCACCTCCCACCCCCAGCCACGTCCTCCAAGGTCAGCCGAGGTCTTTCTGGGATCACGCTACCTCCTGCTGGAAGTCTCTAAAGGCTCTCCATAATGAGAATAATTAGAATATCGCAATGTCAGACAGGACGACTCGGGACGCGAAGAGTCGAATTTTCACTCCTCTGCTGTGTTCCTGGGGTTTTCAAGTGAGGAAGTGTAAAAAAAACAAATATATATATACATATATACATATGTATATATATATATATATAACATCTCGGGACCCACATCTCTCGGTCACACCTCCACACGCCGTGCAATAATGCGATACCTTGGACACGTCTGGACGTGCGTGCGGCCGGCGCTCCGGGCATGCCGGGTCGGAGGTGGTCATCAGCAGAGAGCTTCTCCGGCTGAGTCGACCGACGTCAGAAGAGCCAGAAGTGGCGGCTCGGTGTGAAGAAGAGGTCAATGCAGGGCAGCGCACAGGAGCAGCAAACAAGTCAAGCAAATGGCGCATTTTTCTTTTTCTGTAGTGCTGGTCGTCCCCTGGGGAAGCAGCTGAAATCATTCAATTCTGTAGGCTGTGTAACATTTAACCAGTTATTTTTGCTTTACTAAATCATATTCTATACCGCAGGTTACCCAACACACAGGCTGGAAAGTTTTGGTCATTTCGTACAAAGCATTTTTATTTCAATTAACAGGAATCATTTCCATTGTTTCCACTCTGCTGTTTGGGTCAGACTGACCCACTCTTTTTTTCAAATTCGTTATCATTTCTTTTGCGTTGGCTGTTCTACTCTTAATTGTACTGATCAGACAAATGAAAGTTGTTGTTTTTACATGTCTGACCAAGCTCATGATGCTGTCGGTGGATTTAAGTGTGCTGTGCTGGTGCAGAGTTGTTAACGTTTATGTCTGTGTTTAAAAAAAAGAAAAAAGCTTCAAGTCAGCTGGTGCGTATCGGATCGGTATCGGCTGATGCCAAGGCTCAGATATCGGTATCGAAAGTGAGAAGAATGGACTGGTGCGTCCCTAGAAACCTGGGCTTTTGGCTGTTGAGGAAAGGTTGCGAGCTGAAAGGAGTGAAGTTTTAAACTTTAACATTTGTCCGTGACGTAACGCGCACCTGGTATGAAGCTTACCGGAAATCACTCGCGCCGTAAACACTCATCCTCCACTGAGCTGAGCGAGGCGGCTGCTAATGTCAAATCAGTATTTGGAAAAGTGGCCAAAGCTCTCTAACTGTAAAGGAGAAAATCTTTTTTTTTTTTTTTTTTTTTAATGATTTCTTTAGGATTTGAGGACCAGCACGTTAAGAGCTTCCTTGGAAACGTCTCCTCCATAGAAGTTGTTTGCAAGAGCCTTCCGGGTGGTTAGCTCCGTGGCTCTTTGTCGACCACAATGCCAGTTGACGTCTGGCTCGTAGTTTGTCCACCGGTTTATTTGATTTGGGATTGAGGCCACGCATGAAGCCCCCGCTCCCCCTTCAGCACGCTCTCTGCCTCCCATCGATCCGGTTTTGGCCTCTGGCGAGAAAAAGGAGGAACTGAGCGCTTTCAGAGAAACGTCCTGCACAAACATCGAGCGTCCAAGCGAGCCGCGTCGATCCCTCGCGAAGCTGCAAAGCGCTTTATCAAGCAAACAATGCCGACACGGAGGAATTAGTAGCAGGAAGGAGAAGCACATGCCCGCCAGGCTTTTTGGCTTCGGGTGTCTTTGCTCGGCCTCTTTTGGATCCTCCCGCTCTCATTTGCATTCATACGACTGAGCTGTGGTCATAAAGTAAAATAAAAAAAAGACAGAATGTAACAGGCTTTTTATAGTAATAATGCACAGGGAGGGTGTGTGTGTGTGTGTGGGGGGGGGTATTTATGTGACTGTCGGAAAGCGTGTGATGGTAAAAGGCCAGGAGTTATGGCGGCTGCGTCTGCATGCGTGACGACTCTTTCTCAGTTTCTCTGCACATCATCGGCGAACTGAGAGACGGAAATCTGGCATCTTTTACACACCAGTACACAGACTGAATAAATTCCCACACTAGACCACCTTTTCTTATCCACACGCACACACACACACACACACACACACACACACACATTGCATTATAAAAGAAAGCACACAAACAGACATCAGACATGTGGAAGTTTGCTGAGAAGTGAAAGTCGCCTAAGCTGTTGATCCTGTTTGCTGCTTTGAAATTTACCGAGAAATCTCCCGTTTCCATCTTTTACACCCAGAGCTGAGCACCCGTCGAAGGAAGCTGCGGGAAAGGGCGACTTATCTTTTTGTTGGCCAGAGACGAACCCTCTCATGCGGCCGATTCGTTTTATGCGTACCCTGAGAGCCGGTAAATCCATAAAGAACAAAAGGCGGGGCCGGTAATCTCCGCACGTTGACGACCTATGCGAGGCTTTAAACTGGGATTAGTGAAGGTACGACGTCTATTGGTTTTGTCTTTTTTTTTCCTCCCTCAAAACAAAATTCTCGTTGAGCCTTTGATTGGGGTCCAGTGAGCATAATTGAACAGCGACACTAATTGTTTTCAGAGTCGACCAGTTTGTCTGCTGGAGTTCTTCTCCTGGTTTCTGTGGTTGACACAGAGCAAATTGGCCGTTGCGTGTTATAAACTCATGCAAGTAATAAAATAAAATGAAAAACAGACTGACTCCAGTTTTCTTCCTCTCCTTCTACCCTGGAATAAAACACTAAATGAACAAAGCGAGCCAGATTAGGGTGGGGAACTCTTCAGTTTCAGTTGAATTTTAATGATGTTTTCTGGCGTTTGTTTGTCCTGTTGTCCGTATATTTAATATTTCCAATATCTGCTTTAGGCACCTTTGGACGTCCCTTAACATACTAACTAAACAACAGAGGACCGGACACACATCCTTGAGGTACCCCAAAATACCTATTTATTTACGATTTTCACGCTAAGTGAGAATTTGTTTCCCTAACAACCTCAGCAGCATCCAAACACTTGATCTGTTAGATATTTCTTGACTTTCTGTTACTGACAGAACAGTTCTGGAAGCCAAACCAGCTGATAATAAGTTGGATAAGTTAGCTAGTCTGAAGTCTTCTACTAACCCAGACCGCTAAGCGCAAACAGTTTGCCCAGAGTTTACCGTCTGTCTATTAAAAGCAAGAAAAACATGTAGTGACCAAAAGACCAAAAGAGAGCCCAAAAAACAAAGGTTCTCTTGCATGAGAAGGATTTTGTAGCCTTGAAATGAGAAATTTCAACAGTTTCAAAGCTGTAACTGCTGGGAACCTTGATAAACTTTAATAGTTTACCCAAACCGGGTGTTTGGTTCCTCATACAGTAAATAACAGACTGAGATGCTTTTACTTCAAATGTCAGGTGAAACATTATAGAATAAAACTCTAAAAAGCTAAAACTCAGAAGCTGAATAAAGGCGAGGAACATAAATATTTTTGCATTCCCTATTTTACTGTTTTTCATCCTGAAATCATCTTTCCATGCAGTCACTCTGACTGAGCTGTAACAGTAAAGGAAGGAACTTGTTCTTTTTTCATACATGCAATGAAGACAAACATGAAGGGAATCAAAACTTCCTCATTGAACTCGCAGAGCGTTACAGGAAGGAAAACTAACAAACCTGTTCTGGGTCATCAACTAACTCGAGGTCCAATTTTGACTCGTATTTCTACGTGGTTTTCTCAACAACAAAAAAAAACAAAAAAAACTGGTTATAGTTTTCGAGTGCGGCGAAGGGTGAAATGAAATGTGCTCCATTTTGATTCCATCCTCGCCTTTAATTTGGAAGAGTCAAAGGACCCGACGAAGGTGGGAGAACGGAAAGGGCGAAAAAAATAGTTTGGGTAACATCCGAGCCTGAAACCGGCGAGGTCTGCTGGAGGAGGGAAAGCGACTATAAAAGCAGAAATGATCAGTAAAACGGCACAAAAAGAACTTATAACGGCCTGACGCTGAAGAAAGTACGAGCAGCATAAAGTCCGCACGCCGCAAACTCCCAAAACTCTCCGGTTTCGATTTGAGAACCGAAGCCTCGTCTCAGAATCAGGGAAATATTCCTTGAAAACGGCGAGCTTCGCTTTCCGACATGAACTAGGAAACAGTGCAGTCGATGATAAATGAAGAAATTTCTGTGTTGTGTGTGTGTGTTTTTTTTTTTGCACTACCAGTTCAACGAATCTGAATCATTCGTCAAAACCGGGGCGGGGTTGGAGGGGGGAGAGGCGGGAAGAAGTGTTGGCACTTTCGAGAAATGGCTGTGCGTTTGATAGATGGCGGAGGGGGAGAGGAATTTTTATATATATTTTTTTTGTAGCTCATTTAAGCCCGGAAAGAAAAAACAAAGCAAGAATCCAAGCAATTGAGGTGGAGAAACTTTGTTTTCAGACTTGATGAGGAGCTTCACTAATCTTTGGGCTTGATTGAATAGAGAAGCGGTTTGGACCGTTACACAGACGTCCAAACCGCTAGGAAATGGAAAAGGCTATTTGTTTTCCACATTAAATATTAAAAGGCGGGGAAAGAAGATGAACTCGTATAATCAAAAGTCCTTAAGGAGAGACAAACAGACACAAAAGTAAATAAATAAATGGGCAAAGCAGATGAATTATGGCAGCATGTACGACAGTCAGTATTTTTAGACCAGGAGAAATAGTTGATGTGTGTAATGCGTCACTGTGAAGGTGCGGCGGAGGCTTGTTCTGCTCTGAGCGATCGCTCCGCTGCGATATTTGATTCCCTCTCCTCCCTCTTCTCTTCCTCCTCCTGTTTTGCTTCCGCTTTTCTTTTCGGAAGGAAACCGTGTCAAATATTGCACCCGACGAAAGCAGGAGCGGATCTAATCACGCAGATTTAAGAGTTGCACAGGGGAAGTTTTTTTTCAAAAATATTTTCAGATGAGTTCGACTTTATTCAACATCTTCACGGCTTCGAGCAGGTTCTTTGTGTGTGAGAAATTCTTGATCACTTTTTTTAAATTTTTTTAAATAAATCGAATTCTGCTTTCGGTGCCTGTTCTGGGTTTGTACATTCATTTTGTCACTGTGTTCCATTATTTTTTTGTATTAACTTTTCTCTTAGCTTTTTTTCCAAGAGTTTTGTTGTTTTGTGTTGTTTTGTTATCCATTGAAGATCCAAACCGTAAAATCTGACCCATTTGCTGTTTTAAAAGAAAGTTTTCAACTTTCTTTTTGCTTTTGGACTCGATTGAGCAATTATGACAACAAAAACTTGAGTCACGTTCAACAAATAAATTCTACAAAAGTTGATGTAGGTGTTACCCGCTGCCATAGCGACTGACAGACAACAGCTTGATGTTTAATTTAAACTGATTTAAACACCTGCTGATGATCTGTCAGAGAGTCGGTGTGCGGATCATCGCATTTATTCATTTATTTATTTTTTAACTGAATCAAAACACACCGAATTCCACAGCACATCTAAATGTTAAGGCTGTCAAAGTCATGCTAGCGTAGCTACCTTCCTAACCCTCCTCACTATTTTTTTTTCTTTTGACTAAAACTGTTTACTAACTAGTAAAATATGATGCCCTTGTACTTTGTTATCTAATTGTGGATTTGACAGTTGGTAGCAAAGCTCTGCGTCCCCCTTTTTCTTTTACATATTAAGCATGAATTTAAGATTTGGAACGTTATGTTGACAAGTGTACAGCTAAGGTGCGGGTTCGTGAACGCTGCCAAAAGACAGAACAAATAATGGACAACAAATAATAGACAGCCAGCAGCAGATAAAGGTGGCGTTCTTCGGTCAAAATCCCCAAACGGAAAAGCGTCGAAGAATGTTAAAGCCAGCAGAAAGCGTTCAAGGGCACCCGGCGTTAGAGAAGTGAAGCAATGGGAGGGTTAATTCTGCTGTGGAGTGCGCCGAGAAGTTTTCTTTTTAACGAAAAGAGGCCACGGTGGAAAAAAAAAAAAAAAAACGGAATGACAGCCGCTGGTTCTGTATCGTGGGGTTGGATGTCTTTCAACATGAAGGACGTTTTTCTATCACTCCTCTCCTCCACTCCTATCCCTGCAGAGGAGCGGGACGATGGAAGCAGAAAGGAGCCTTACAGGAGCCGGAGAGGGAAGCGAAATTGCCAAACGCTCACAGTGGCACCTTAAATTATTCAACTTGCACTGAGGATGAGATTAACTGGTAAAAACCTGTTCACAATGAACAAATCACAATTTGAATAGATTATCACAACGAAACCTTTTTTTTCAAATTCAACGCAAAATTAAAGTCAATCAAGTAACTGTGTTACCTTCAATTCCTATAAAAATGCTGTAAATATCAAATATAACATAAAAGAAATTCAACTTTGTAATTTAGCTACAAAGTAGCTACAAAATATCTCCTATATTAACCATTTAGCAACGTTTTTAGCAGCGTTTCACTAAGAAGTAGCTCTTACGATGAGCTCAGCAGATCCATAGTTCAACCGGGTGTTTGCTAATTGCTGCTGGCTAGTCTGAAGGAGCAGAGTGGGAGAGTTGCGGGAGAGGCCTGCTCTGTGAGGCAGAAGCTCGGAAGCTTGGAAACAGCAGTTCTGAGGAGGCCAAGCATTTGGCACAGCTGAATGGTTGCCATGGAGACTAAAGTATTTCGCAAACATGCATGAAAGCGTGGAGCAGCTAGGAAATCTTCGGGTGGGCGGAGCTAGAAGGCATCACTCAATCAGGAGTGGCTAACAACCAATCGCTGCCAGAGCAACTGAACGCAGCATCCGCATTTTCAAAACGATTCACTAAAGACAGAGGGATTTCTTCAATGCCTTGCTTTGATGATAAAAACAGAAGGGGAGTGATGATACCAATACCGCCACCACCTGTTTTGGAGAGGAACTGCTTGTAAAAGTATTCAAAAAAATATTTATATTTAGTGGGTTGAAGCAATTAAAAGTTAGCTTCGCTGCTGTACCTGGATACAACAACAACAAAAAGATATTCCAGTGGTACCTCTGAACCTGCTTGTGCTTATTTTAGAAGAGCTCTAGACGGAAAAAGTCAGCATGGGGAAAGAAGGAAAAAAAAAAATCAGCTCGGTGCAACCGTGACAAGACCTTTGAGGAATTCTTATCCGACTTGTGGAAGGGAAACCAGGACCATGACAGATTCAGGGCACAGCGTGGCATTGTTTTCCTTTCATTTGTCCTGTGAAATAAGACATGATAATAAAAAAAAAAAAAAAAACAAGAAGAAGAAGAAAACTGAAGATTTCTCTTCATCTGCTCCTGTGTCGCTCCATAAGAAAGGCCAAGTAATGTGTTCAGGGAGAGGGGCTTGATTTGATCAGACACGCTCCCGCAGCGTCGGCTGCAGAAACAATCAGGAGTAACCGGGATTTTCCTCCCGGTCTGAAGGTAACCTTTCCCTTCGACTCCTTCATCTTCATCTGTGTGGCCTCTCTCGTCTCTCTTCGTTCCTCTCGCCTCCTTTCTCCCTTAAAAGGACAGCTGGCTGAAAGGTGATGCCTGGCGACGAGATGAAATCTAATCAGACAAGAACTGAGGGGTGGGGAGTGAAGGGAGGGGGGCGTTTAGGGCGTTTAATGGCTTGCCGAGAGGAAAGAAGTAAACACCTTGGTTCTGCTTTTCTGTCTTTTTTTGTTGTTGTTTTTTTTTTTTTCTCTTGAGGAACAGGTCGGCGACTCGACACAAAATGCCCACAATCGACGCCTTCCTGGAAGCGTCTGCCCCACACAGCAACCACTGCTGACAAATGGAGCCGCGTTCTCCTCGCGCCACTTGCGTCATCAAGTGTTTTGTGAGGCAGCTAAAGTAGCTGGGTGGGTGGTGGGGCAGAGGATGCTGCGTGTGCAGTCAGCAAAAAAAAAATAACAATAAAAAAAAAAATAATAAAAAATATGGTGGCAGGTCATGAATTTTGTTTTGCAAGTGGCTGCTAAAAAAGACGAGGATGAAAAGCGCTTGTGATAGAAGAGCAATGATGGTGTTAAAGCCTGACGCTGCCGAAACACACCGCTGGATACCTGGTGTGTGTGTGTGTGTGTGTGTGTGTGTGTGTGTGTGTGTGTGTGTGTGTGTGTGTGTGTGTGTGTGTGTGTGTGTGTGTGTGCGTGTGAAAGACGGAGTGGCTCTCATCACCGTCTGCTCTAGTGGCAGGGCTGCGTCTAGATATTTTTGTTTCCTTGGGGCCCGGGGAGGGACAGACAGAGGCGCAAAATGTAGACGGATGGAGAACTAAATTGGGAAGTGGGGTGAAAACATGGACAACTATTTATTTACCCAAACAAAACACACGGATCTGTTCGGCGTGTGGAAACTGTGCGCCAGTGCTGTTTGGTACGGCGTCGCGTGCCACATGCTGACTTTTCTAGCCACACACACGATTAGCCTGTTAAGCTCAGCAGCCCAACCGCGTGTGCACTTCTCTATTTTTAGAACTGTTATGCTAACTCCATCCAACTTTTCAAATTGAAAATAAAACGATTGAACCGTTACAAATAAACCACACATTACAAACATGGTTTTCTCTGTGGTCGCCTCACGGCTCTCCTTCTCATCATCATTAAACACAACATGCATCGGCCTGTCAATGGGGCGAGAGATGAAAAATGGCAGCTTGCCTCAAATGTTGTGCATTTACATGCAAAAGCTTTTGAATCAGGTTTCAAGGATAACCGGCGCCCCATCCTCAGCCGTCCCTGCGGCCCCTGGGAATTGAAGTCCTAGTGTTGGTCTACGATGGCGCGCCGGTTTCACTGTAGGTAGAAAAACAAAAAAGAGAAAAAGTAAAAAGGAGTCAATTTCAGCCAGAAAACTCACATTTTTAGATCAATTTTCTATTTAAAAAAAAGAGAGAATTTGGTCATTTTTTGACTCAAAATGCAGAAATTTGGAGTGTTTTTCTCTGAGTCCTCTGAGTTTCTTTTTTTTTCTGGCAAATTTACAACTTTTGAAACAAATTTCCACCTTTTTCACTACAAAATTTCTGAGATTGATCTAAAAATTTCTAAATCTTTTCCAGCAAAATGTTGTTTTTTTCTAGAAACTTTGAGATATTTTCTTGTGGAAATTTATAAGGACCCCGATACACTGTCCTAACAAGTCATCTTAATGCAGCTCTTTAGTGGTTTTGATTTGTGTCACTGTGAATCTGGTCTGTGTGGCGGTTTTAGACATTTTTATCACGCCAATTAGCTTCATGAAATGAAGAAAGGAACAATGCAGAGAAAGCTTCTCACCGGTTTTCTCAAAGTTAATTGCACACGGATGCAGAGGCCCCTCAGTCTGCTCCGGGTACCAGAGGGCCGTGAGCCTGATGCGAGCCGATTATCCAGGAAAGGCCAGAAAACAGAGGGGAAAAAAAACCAGAAGAACCTGCAAAAATTTGACTTGCAAATACATCATTGACATTTATCATGTTTTATTCTGAAAATCCCTTTGGATTATTTGATGAATGCTTCAAGTTACTAAAAATAATTATTCCTTCCATGTCATCTGTCAAGTACTCGGCAGAGCATGCAGAGTATTTTTTTTTTTTTTTGCTTTTAATTTGCTTTAGATAAACACCACAGGACTTTTGAAAGTATCTCGTCCAAGACCTTCTGAATCAACAGCAGACAATGTCTCCCTCTTGTGGTTTGTAGCAGGAATGGCAGTTAAGTGAAGTGCATTACAAGTTTACACAATTTGGCATTTTTCCAACACTAAAACTTTTGAAACACTTAAATATGTGATTAAAAACACCTGTTCCAAAAACCATGTGTCCTGAATGAAACAAAATCTTTAAAAATATTTCAAATCATAACATCACGCTTAAATGTTTTAGATAAAACAAAGTTTTAAGATCAGATGCAAAATACCACCAAAAACAAAGCAGTCTGAGGAGATCAGTAGACTGAGAGAACGCTTCACTGTCAGGACACATATCAAAGCTCAGATCTTCTCCTGACGATACCCTCAAAAAGCGTCACACCTGCAGCATCTCGGTTTCTTTAACATCTTTATCATCCAAAGGCAACAGTCCAGAATGCTGACTCACTCTGCAAGCAGATGATGATGACCTGACTTGTGCCGTTACAATGCAACGCGATGGTTGTTACGCAGCTTTCCTTGAAGATAAATGTATAATAAGTATACAAAACAGTTGCGAGGCGTATAAATCAAGTTTTACGACATTAGCATGAAACTCATGTCAAAGCTTAGGGCTGGGCCGGGCCCACTGCTAGGGTTAGGATTAGGGCCACTACAAAAGCGGCAGCAGGAACGTCCCGCAGATCAGTCCCACAATGCATCAGGTGACATTCATGACCGCTGGACACACTGAGCAGCATGTTTGTCTTGTTTGCTTGAGAGTTCAATACTAAAGTTGAACAATTCATGACATAATTTTATTTTTTACACAAAATCATGATTAGATAATGAGATGTTAGTCTGGTTGGCCTCTGGTCACTTTAAATCCATTCAAGTGTCTGCTGGTCATTCCTCCCAACTCATTTTTTTACACAGTTGTAAATAGATGAGTGATTATAAAATCTTACACCATTGAAAAGCAGAACAAACACGAATGCAGCATGTGGTTTCTGGATGGTGTGTCAGCAGTAAAACACTAGTATTTTCCGGCAGCCATTGTACAGCGCATACAGCGGTAAAACTAGCCAACCAAATGTGCTGGGACTACACTTGGGTTGCTAGTTAACATTGTGGGCTTTGCTGGGGTTGCTACGGAAGGGGCGGGTCCTGCTGATTTGTGATGTTACATTCATAAAGTTTTTGAAACGCCTCACTGTCCAGACACCAAGAAGCAGTAGAAACCCAAACAAAAGTACAAAAACGTGAAAAATGTCAATTTTGCATAATACGTCCACTTTAACAGTCAGAACCTAATTAAATTGTCAACAGCTCAAATGAAAGATTTTGTAGGATCATAGGTGGTAACTCCTTACCTTAATCGTACAGCGACTGAACGTCAAGCTTCTTCATCTTGGCCGAACTTCAAATTGCGCAAGAATGATCAAAAGAAACTCGACAAAGATTGCGTACACTTTTATTATCGTCTTCCCTCGTTAGATAAAAGCTTATGCAGAGGAGCGCGGTAATAAGAAACTGCTAGCAGCTTTGGGGGATTCCTGTCCAAAGCTGGACAGCAGAACTGACCGAGGAGGTGACTGGACACCGAGAACACAGGACGAAGCCCGATGCCGTAAATGCTACATGACACACAACACCGTTCAGAAGAGAAACAGTCCCATTCACCGGCCGGCTGCTGTCAGCCAGGAAATCGCTCCTAAAAACAGTCATTCTGAGGTAAGCTTGAGGTGGCTAGTGTTGAACGGAGCAAATAAACCTACTCTCTGCTCTGGGCATCTGTAGATCAGCTCTATCTGGCATAGCTTTGGCATTAGGAGGCAACAATGGTGGCTTCCTTTGACAATAAAGTATTGGTTGTCCATTTCATGAACAATGAGATTCGACTCCTGCAGCCTTGGGTATGGAAATATGACAGTAGAACTAAAAGAATCACACACCCTCGGTGAGGGTGTGTGATTCTAGTTAGAGTGAGGTTCACTCTGAAGTGCAGCTTCGCACAAAAACGTACAGGAGCTTAGAAGCTTTAGCTTATCCCAGTAAGAGAGGAAAAGGTGCCTGAAGCCTTCCTGGAGACGCAACAAGCGAGTTTTAGCGTTTCTGAAACGATATACACATATAGATACATCAAAAATAAGATCGATTACATTATAATGTAACCAACCTAGCCTCTTTGGCTAGACTCTGGCATGAGATTAAACAGCACCAATGAATTTAACAAGACAAAGAAAGAAAAAAAAACATTCCATAGTAGGTGTGTCAGGCCTAGAGATGCAGCCGTCAGGATTCTGTGACCAATTTCAATCGGGCTTTGAAACCCATTAAATTACAGGCGAGTATGTATTCTGTTTCTGTGTGAAAGGCCAGTGGAGTAAAACCGTTTCATGACAATACCAGAATGCGGCATTTTCCCAAAGTTTACCTTTCTAAACCACCTGTAGCATCTTACATTAACGGTCACAGAGAGAACGCCACACCTTTCCGTAAACAGGATGATGTTCCAGATGGTGGCAGCAGGACGACGCCTCCTTGTGAATAACGCGACCTGATTTTTATCACGCATTTCCGCCAAAGAGAAACAGCTTCAGCGTTTCGGGTGAAGTATGGGAGAGTCTCGACTGGTTACTCTGTAATTTATTCAACCTTCTTTAGTGTGAAAGAAGATGGAAACTTGGCTCTAGTTGTTTTGGCTAAAATCCAAATGGTTTCCTCAGGTCCGAACAAAGAAAACCATATTAAAAAATGTTGGGAGTAAGAAGTTTAAAAGAGGTACTTTGAACAAACACAATAGACTTCATTCAATAAAGTCAAACTCATAAAACTAAAACAAAATGTAAGTAATGGGGCAGTTAAAAAAGATAAATAAGTCCCCATCAATAGTCTCTATTCTGCTCAATATTTGGGTGATTATTGCTTCTGTCACTTATGTCCCTAACAATGTAACTAAGTTGTTTAGGTCAAAGGTCGAATTTCTATAAAGCTGACTTGGGAGACAAGACAGCAGGACTCTCAGGTGTTTTTTTTTTGTTTTGGTTTTAGTGTACACCAGTCTATTCAGCCTTCCTGTTATCTGCTCAAAGTCTTGCTCTCTCACGCAGCATGATTGATAGATGTGTCTCAACATTTCATAGAAAACACTAACCTTCTGACTAACACCGAAAATAATTAAGTGTTCTTCCCACAGTAACAACATCCACAAAGAAGAGTGTGGCTGTATGCGCTACCTGATGTTGGTTACGTGCAGTTTGGACGATTAGAGTCAGCAGTTGACTTCTCGGAGCATCTCTAGTCCAGGACACCATGAAATCAAACAAAGTATAAATAACACTGTTTTCTTCAAACACGATTTGGCTTAAAAAGAAAACACACACACACAGAGAGAATGAAAGGAAAGGTGGTGCAACTTGTCACTTTGGGATTACCTGAGACGCCGGTTATCCCTCCGGGTTGTACAAATTTAGTGCCGATTGATTAAAACCTATCGATCGCTTTATAAACCAGGCAAAGACATCCTAGCAACAACAGGTCGGCGTTTTGTTTTTTTTGTTGTTGCTTTTTTTTTTTTGCCTTTTCTGTTTCACCAAAAGACAGAAGCCGCACTCTCTACAACAGCCAATCAAAACCTGACCTGCAGGCTCAGATTATTCAGCTGCACGCTGGAGCAAACCAAACATGTAGCGAAAGAAAAACAGGAAATAAAAAAACAGCTTATGTTCAAATGGTGAGGCGTCCTTTACATAATGCTCCCCTCACAGGATTTAGGCATTTTGATACCATCTTGGAATGCACTATATATTGATTTATATACCATAGACCTTATATACCTATACGTAGACTGTATATTGCCATTATTATAAGCAGGATTACTGTTGATAAATGCAGTGGCCTCCTCACCTGAGGCACCTCAGAGGGCTTCAACCAACCCCCACCCCCAACCTTCCATTGGGCCGGAAGGTTCCACCCGCAGGTGGAGCAGGAGGCATTTTACTGTTCTGTTTCAGACTGAATAATATTCAGACATGACGATTGAAAGTCTGGCTGGGTTTAGTCACTCCTCGTCCACGGACTCCCTTTTCGAATCCTCGTCCTTCTGTTCCGCCCCCGGAGGGCCGGGGCTCAGCGGGGCCGCCGCCGCCGTCGTCTCCCCGGTGATCAGCGAGGAGCCATCTTGTTGGTCAACGATTTTCTGGGAAGTGGCGTCCTCCTGCGAGAGGCAGAGGGGTAATGAGACGGCCGTTCTGCCGACACAGCAGCTCAGAAGGTTTCGCTCGGCTTGTTAAAGCCATCAAAGCGGCGGCTTTAAGATTTCCAGAGTGTGTTTGTGCGGCGCTGCCTGCTGTTAGCTCGTTCTGCTGCTGCTGCACATCGACTCCCACAGAGCAGTTCAGTGCTAACACAAAAGGGTAGAGCGGGAAACTCCTGAGGTCCAACAGTGGCAACATACGAGGGAGCTCAGGTGTAGTTCGAAAGATTTGCACGCAACATCAGACAACACAACAGGAATCAACTTTCTCACATTTTATGTGTCAAACAAAAACTTCGCTGGATCTTTTTGGCCGATTTTACGTGACAAACTCAAAGACCAACATAACTGGCACGTGGAAGCAAGAGGAAACCTTATATTAAAACAATTTACAATCTAATTCAGCTCTGGACTTTGACTAGTCCATTCAAAAACATACATCTTGACTCTAGATGTATGGTCAGGGTCATTGGTCTACTGGAAGGGGAAACTCCGATCCACTTTCAAATCGAACAGATTTTCAGCAACTTGTAAAAAGCTACAAGTACTGAATCAAAGAAATGATCAAATATTTTTTTCAGAATGGGGCATTTCTATTTATGAGCCATGAGCATCAAAAGCACAAGAGAAAAACCTTGAAATATTTCAATATATGTGTGATGGATCTACAAACTGTAAGAGCTTCATTTTCTGAAATCAGTGAAAAAAAAATGTATTGAATCTGGCTAAAGACTAAATAAGGAACAAGTCTGTGGTTGTAAAAATGTAGAGAGGAAATCAATAGACATGGATGACATATTCCTCTAAGATTCTGCAGACATTAAGCTGAGTTTTACTAATAACCCATAAACATAAAGACACACCTACACCACAGCATAGCGCAGGTAAAAGGCTATGCTGGTGATTCTGTGTTTGTGACCGTTCACTACACACTGCACACCAAGTGGCTCCTCGTTCGTTCATGTACCTGCTCCGAGAACCGATGATTCACCTGATCTACGAACTCTTGCAGCTCTCCCTCTTCGCCGTTTGAGTGGCAGCTCGGACTTGGCACCTCGATCCCATGGCTTTCCAAGATGGCGGCTTCTGGTTGAGACAAAACGGGACGGAGCAGAGATTGACCACTCATAACCCGTTTCCACTGAAGGGACGCTCGTTTTTGGCTCTGTTGCCTTCAAACTTCGGCGCCCCGTTGAGAGCCGACGCCGTTTCCACCAGTTTGTGGAGCAGAGCATGCGTTGAAAACAGTGGGCATTACACAATGCGGTAGGAGAGCGCAGGAGCAAGACGTCGGGTTCAATGGTTTTCATGGACTACAACAAGCAAAGCGGTGAATAGAAACACAGAGGAAGTTGAAGTCGGCTTTCGATTGTAAGTTCAGATCCCATAAATCCCCCCAAAAAGTTTGAAAGACTTTGCTAGTAAAACAACACAGTCCATATTTAAGAGTTAAAGTAATGTAGTTTTTAAGCTTGAGCAAGTTTTAGACTCTTAGTTTAGGAAAAGCAAGGTTGAACTGCTGCCGTTTCCACGATAGAAAGTAGAGTTTAGATCTATAACCTGACCCGAAATTTGGATTTTTTGAGGCCACATCTTAACTCTAATCGAAAGCCACAAACGGAAGTCAATCAGTCCAGCGTTTGACACTTTACTGATTCACATCACAGAGAGAGATGTGTCTGAGTTCAACCACAATCTGTGCTGTGGAACCTCGTTATTTTCTGTGGAAACACGCGACAACGATTTGAAAACACATTCGGGAACCAGAACGATTGGTGAAAAGGGCCTTGTATGCGCACGCGTGTGTATGTGTGTGCGTGTGTATGCGTGTGTGTGTGTGTATGTATGTGTGTGTGTGTGGGCGCGAGTGTGTGTGTGTGAACTGTTGGCCGGCTCTTGTCAGGTCAGCCGCTCTCACCTATGTTTGCTCTTCTCTTCATCTCCTTCCGACGGTTGGCGAACCAGTTGTACACCTTCAACGCCGTCACCCGCTCAAACTCTGACAGCTTACAGCCTGAAGCAGGAGAGGAATGAGAGACACACATGATCTGCTCATACAGTACTGAAGTAGGATCAGTTTCATTCCATTTAGTGGCAAAATTAACTTTTTATAATAATAAAGAACCTCATTATGTATTGTAAAAAAAACAAAAAAAACAAGAGGTCTGATATTCGTTCCTCTAATAATGCAAAAGCATAAAGAGATACCAGGGCAAGAAAAGATAAAGAAAAGATCTGTTTCCATGAAAAATACGACCAAAAGGTTATTTTGTTTTATTAGGATGAAGTGCCATCTAGTGGTCGACACTAACCTTCTCCTGTCAAACACACCCTTTTTTTTAACTCTAGGGTTATTTAGGAATCAATGACCTAGCTTTTTAGAGGCTGTAGTATTATTTCAGTTTAAAAGCATATCATTGAAAAAAAAAAAATTTCTCACACAGGTTTTTGGTTTTATCCTTATTTCATAAATTATGAATCTGAGGTTTCAGCTGTGGATACAAGCTGAGAAATGAGCGCGCTCACCAGTGAGGTCGCATGTTTTTCATTATTACATCATAATTGCAGACCAAAGTTATGAGGAGGAAGTGCGTTTTCTATCCAATAAGAGGAAGCAAAAGTCTCCATAGATAAAAGGGAAGAAAATCTAATCAAAGCAATGTTTGCGTTTATTCTCAGTAGCTCAATAATATTGCTGGAGGTGTCTGGATCTCCTGGTCTGTCGGATGAAGAGGGAAAAAAAAAAAACTAAACAAAAAACCTAAATGAGAAAATAATCTGGGTGAAAAATGAAGGCCTTCCAACCTGGTTTCTGGATGACAGAATTACAGGCGCTGGCGATCTCCTCCCGCTTCGCCTCATCTGGATACTGATTCTCCATGAAGAAGCTGGAAGAGAGCGTCACAGTGCTTCCAGAAATACTTCACAATCGTCCCGCATGATGCAGATACGACGCGGCACAAACCGTTTCTGCCGGTTTGTGCTGCGTCACTTTTTCAGCCTGCTTCCTGCACAGTGTGAACATAAGGAAGGCTGCTTACTGGAAGCCAGTTTCTGGGTAACTTTTAAAACAAAGCACGTTTATTAATATACGTAAAAGCTGAACACTGAACCTCTACAGTGTTCCTTTCTCTCTGAAGTCGTCCTCTTTTTGTCTCTGCATGGGCTAAATCATTATCTCGCGTTACAAAACACACAGGGATCAATTCCTCTACATCCTCCCTCTCACACACACAAACACACACATCATCTTCACCTCTGCTGTGTCGTCCTTGGGTCTAAACCAGCTCGTAAGGAGCAGCACTGCAGCAGAGTTGCGTAATCTGGAGGCGCTGCCGGCTGCTGAGACTCGTCTGTGTTTGCTCTTATTACCGAGAGAGCTCAGACTGCACTACACTTACACCCACCGATGTAATAGAGAAATCAATTGAACACAGCGGGCGCTTTGCTCCTTTCTGTCAGCATCTGTGTGTGTGTGTGTGTGTGTGTGTGTGTGTGTGTGTGTGTGTGTGTGTGTGTGTGTGTGTGTGTGTGTGTGTGTGTGTGTGTGTGTGTGTGTGTGCAGGGGGGTGAATGGATGCGTAATGGGAAAGGGATGAAGGGAAGGAGCTGCTTTCCAGAGGGCAACGACGTGCAGAAGTGAACAAAGAGTGAAAAATGTTTGACTTTTTGGTGACATTTATTAATTACAATAATTATTATTATTATTATTAATAAATACCTAAAGTATACTTTTGGTTTCAGACGCATTACCTTTACAATTTAAAACTTAGAAACAAAATTCTGGCTTAAAATAAGGCATATTTTGCTCTACTTTACTTATTAACACAATGATTCCTCTCAGGCAACTTATTATATTTTTGTGAGACGACAGTGATGTCCAAAACTGACAAATTAAATTCAGTTAAAAATGCCAAAATCTGTATATATTGATTTTTTTAATCTCCTCAACAAAAAACAATATTTTTATGAAATCTGTAAATCATTAAAGATCCAAGACATAACAAGGACTTTGGACCAGAGGTGCGCGCCACCGACTTAAAATTTTATCGCAATTATTTTGTGGCACTGCTATGGTAACAAGAAAGATTACGATGATTAAAAAAAAGACTCGTTTTTTAGCTATGCTGTGACTGCATGCCTCGGCATTTATGGCGCCACAAACAGAAATATTGTTTTTGACAAACTTTTCCATTTGAAACGGACACGACTTACAGAAAGGAAAGTTTGATTTTTATCACTTCGCTGCATCCGGACCCTGCAGTATATCATATTTTTATTGAGGCCATCGTTGAAAACACAAAATATTTCCAATACAGTGGTCAGTTTTGTTTTTGTATTTACCATCATTGACGGAAATTTAATGAGACGATGATAAATCAAAACTCTTGCAAGAAATTTTTCGTAATAAATGATAAACGATACGATTAATGCCCACCCGAACTTCAGACTGAGAAAATTTGACGATTTCCAAATTATTTGGGTGATTACTGTTTTGTAGTTTGTTTGCCAAATTCTCCACCATTCTTGACCTGTGATCAGGGGTCAAACAAAATCATGTCAAGGGCCACAAATGGCTCCTGGGCCAGAATTCAAAGATTAGAGCTTCAAATTTAAATGACCCTACCTTTGCGTTGTATCATTTATTATGTCTTCAACTTCATTCCTTCAAAGGTCAGTTTTATTTTACGGCCGCTTTGCGCCGCTCATATTCATCGCATATATTTGTCTAGTGAACGACAGGAGGTTCACTATGACACTATGACAGAGTTTCTACAGGTTTTGAATATGGAAGCTGCAAAAAAAAAAAAAAAAACAGATAAAAACACCAAGAATGGCAGGGAGTTAGGACAGAACAAACCATGAGAGAAGGAAACATATAGAAAGACAGAATCTGAGATGGCAAGGAGAGACAGAAGGAAACATGAAAGTGTGTAAGGAAGAAAGGAACTAGGTAAGGAATGAATAACAAGAAAAGAAGACGGAGGGAAGAAGAGAAAGAACGAGGGAGTTTGGAAAAAGAAACAAAGGTAACGAAAAGAACAGAAGGACACAGGAGATTTGAACTAGAGATGAAGGAAGGATCTGAGATGCGGAGGAAGACTGACAGTAAGGAAAGCAGAGTAGAAGACAGGAAACATGGAAAGATTTGAGACAGGAAGGAAGAATAGAAGAAAGAAAGATAACATAAAATGATCTGAGAGGACGTATGGAAGACAGGACTCTTCCATACTGATGAATGAAAGTAACCGAGGAAAGATTTGGCCTCGATTAGAAAGACGGAAAGGAAGGAACAAAACTGGGAAGGATTTAATCTGGGAAGGAAGGAATGAAAGAATAGAGGGACACAAAAAGAAGGGTAGACGAATGCAAGAGAGGAAGAAAAGACGGAAAGGACGTTTTGCAAAATAGAAGAAGGAGTTTGGAAAACTCAAACTGACACAAGTTTGATTTCCAAAAACCACTGGGAGAATGGCCATTCGATCCCTGACGCACACACTAGAACCAAGTTATCACATTTCCCATGCTCCATAACGAAAACCAAGCAAAAAGAATGGGTTCAAAAGTTCTCCTTCTACTTACACAATGTAAATTCTTTCCAAATGCGAATGTGGGAAGTTCTCTGTTAAAATAAGCTGTTGCCTTTACAAGACGCTCACCTCTCCATGATGGACTGGCACTCCTTCCTCCAAGTGAACCTGCTTCCTCTGCGCAGCCTCAGAGGACCGCCGACGATCCCCGCTCTGTCGCTGGCGATGATACCCGTTCTCCAGTCCGGTTCCTCCTTCACCAAAGAGCGCATCGACAAGGTCGCACCTGAGGAACACAGGATCAGATTGATCCGTGCAAAATGTAAGACACCTGCCGGGTAAAGTCAGGTTTCGACCAGGTTTCAATCATTCTTCCCAAGGGGCAGAAGTGAAACATTAACTTTAAATCAAGGTTCTGTCCATTGGCTTTATGTTAATAAAGTTTTACCTCGCTATTTCTTCTGACATCCCATACATTTTTACGTTGTAAAGATCACTTTACCAAACTGCTTCTACTCGGAGTTTGGGAAATTCTAGGTTGCAATTTCGATTTCTAATTTTGTCGAACCAGATCTGAGATTTTCTTTTCAGGCCATGCTGCCCAGCCCTATTCGAAATATACAAACGCCTCTCTACTGAATTTCTGTATATCACAGAAACAAAGATCCTGAAACTCGGAAAAAAAAAAAAAATTCTCAACAACTCTATGGCCGCAATCTACTCATAAAAAGATGGAGTCAGAAGCACATGAGCCCCGTTTTAGCCATTTCCTGTCACAAACAACGACGGTATTTTCAGGACTACAGCTGTCAAGGAGACGAAGGCGTCCTCCGCAGCTCGCCGCCGAGGCCGCGGTTACCTGGCTGGGTGGCAGCCGCTGCGGCGGCGGCTGTGTACCACGGCAGCAGGTGCACCAGCAGCTCTCTCTGCCTGCTCCAGGACGGGTTGTGGTTGGGCATCAGGTTGGTGTTGGGGTTGGGGAAGATGTTGGGGAGGGTGCCACTTGCCCCTGCTACCGTCCCATCTCTGTCCCCTGCCCTGGCCCTGGCCATGGGACTCACGCTGTGCTGGCTTTCACTCCACCTCAGGCCTTCATTAGGACAAAACCAATAAGTCATTGAGGCAGGCCGCGGGGTTGGGTTACACACCAGACGGTGGAGGCGGATTGGATGTTTTCTTTGGCACACTCCTGTAGACCTGCCGTAAGAGGTTCTGCATTGACTCTGCACAGAAATTATCTCGACTTGGACAAGCAAAAAAACAATGGCAGCCGTTTGTGCAAACCTCCCATATCTCACTTACGGACGTGGCGCCTCGACGTGACGCAGTTGCAAAGGGTCAGTTTATCTAAAATAAATATTCTTTGATCTGAAGTTTGGAGGATTTTTCTTAATGACGGGCAGGTCAAAAGGAGTTTATGTGAGAAGCAAAAGGACAGCAGCCATATTCGGCTAGGAAACGCGGCGGAATCATTCCTGTTAGTATTCCTGCTAAAGACCGTTAGCCATGTAGGGATGAAAACCAGCACCGGAGTACCTCTAGGATCAGGGCTGGGAACAGTGGAGGAGCTGAAGCAAAGCTTTGCTTGGGTGGTAAACGGAAAAAAAAAAAAAAAAAAGCAGTAACACGAAGTCTGACGGCAGATGGCGTGACAGACAACTTGTTTCTACTTTTCAGTACTCAAATAAAAAAAAAAGTTGCATGATTCACCGTGGTAACATGCTGTTAACCCAACACAAAGAAGAGCCGGGAGCATCCTGAATGCAGGTTTTTTTTTTCTGTGTGGGTGTGTGTGTGTGTTTAAGTAGCTGCTCTGTAGGACACGAAGAGGTCAGAACCGATTCAAGCTGTTACTGTAGCCGGTGCAGACAAAACCACCTTCACTTCCTAACTAGAGGGGGTGGGGTGGGGTTTATCGATTAGAAGCTCCTGTGACGGGACTACCTTTATCATTTTGTCTTCCCTCTGAAACCATAGATGTGTCCCGAGTCCTTCCTTGACCTCGCAGTCCTTGAGGAGCGGTTTGGGCGTTAGCAGAAAGGAATAGCCATGCAGGAGGGATGAGGAGAGGGAGCGATGTAGGGGGTTTTGGGGTTGGGGGTTCGAAGGTGAGCAGGCGTTGAATCGAAATTCACAAAAACACAACCAGTGTCATCAGCCATTTGATTTACCCCCTTCAACCTCAGATTCGCTAGTTGGTCTGCGGCCGGCATTGACAGAACTGCCGAGCGGTTTTCCGTCTCCTCACCTGGGTTGTTCCTCTCCAGCAGGTACCAGCGGTAGAAGGCTCTGCGCTTGGAGTCGCTCATCTCCAGGCCTTGCTGCAGCAGCCACTGGGAGATGTAGCTCTGGCTGATGCCTGCGCAGCGGAGGTCAAACGAATCCTTTCAACACATCATCTCCTTTGTCCGTTTTTATTACATCTGCGCGCAGATCAACGGTCTCCCTGTTAATTTAATGAAGGCGCGTCGACGCCGGTGTTTTATTAAAGGACATGTGTGGCCTCGCGAGGCTCCGTTTCAATACGACACAAACAAGACTCGTCTTCTGCATCCTCACATCTATTATTAGGGTTCGTATTAATAGACTTAAAAAAAAACAGAGAGGTTGTTGTATGGAACATTATCGAAGCTAAAACGCAGAGAGACATCACGGGAATGTTTTCTCACTTCGTCTGCTAGCTTTCTTTCTGGACATTTTTTCTATTCTATTGAGCGTTACCCAATATCCTACCAAACTACACTTACGAGGAATTATAAATATGGGAAATACAGCATTTTTTCTTTCTTTGTAGAACACTTCAAATTTCCTCAATCTTTTGCAAGTCTTGCCACAGAATCTCAAATTTAGTGGGTCAGTTTCTGAAGCCGCATGTTTAGGTTCATCGTCAGGGTCTCGAGTCAAATTTAAAGGGCCAGTGTTACGCGTTTTTAAGCCCAAGTGCCATTTTTATAGCATAAACAAATAGCTATGTTAACTTCAGTTGTTAAAAAATGTCTACATACATCATATGTGACTTCAAAGACATTTTACCTTCGTAATTTAATGTTTTGAAATTGGGCCTCTGTCTCTTTAAAATCTACTCTTCCTGGTCTTAAACTTAAGACTTAAAAAAAATATGTGCATATATATATATATATATATATATATATATATATATATATATATATATAGGGGATGCATATGGCCCTTAACATAGTGCCAAGCTTAAAAGACTTTTTGAACAGAATGCCCCATAATAGTTGGCAACAGGAGTGAAAAAACACAAATTCTAGAAAGCATAAAACGAGCTCTGACTGGAGATATTGAGCAGTTTAAAACCTACCATCATCAGATGGTGAGAAGATGGCTGGAGATACAGGTTAGCTTACCCCATAAGTTAATAGAATCAGTTTTTGAAAACTGCTTTCCATGTTTATGCGAGTTATCTTTATCCAAAATTGGCACAAGTTTGATTAAGTTTTGCTGAAACATTTAAGTGCGAGACGAAAGCAAAAAATGAGGAGAAATGTGAAAGGATTTATGTTTCACAGCACTGTGCACTGCAAGAAAATGAAAGAGGCTGCAAAAAGTGTAGGTGGATCCAAAACATCTGGAGCTGAAATAGACTGCTTTAGATCAAAGTGGCCCAGTCAAAGTCAGAATCCAGTCGAAAACATGTGGCATAGCTTAAAAAACATGTTCAGACTAAATAATATAATAAAAATAACACATTCTGCAGATTTTTTGTTCACCTCTTAAACCATATTTATATTTTGTGTATAAATATAAATATGCACCACAGCACCGTAGTTTTTTCCCAGCAGAAGGTCTGTTTTGTATGCCAACGATTAATAAATGACAAAATTACTTGGCGAATACTCCAATAACCGATACATCACGACTAACACGATTAATCGTTTCACTGTGGCTGAATGAATCGTTTCACCTGTGACCTGGCCTACGATGGCCTGAGAGATCCGCCGGTTGTTCAGGAACGTCTTGATCTCCTCTTTCACCAGGTTGCTGTCTCTTCTGCAAAAAAAAGAAAAAAAGATGAAAACTCATCAAGTTAACAGAAAAAGAAAAAAATCAATTACCCAGTGGGTAACTAACTTTCCTCCCTGAGGATTCGCTTTTCCCAGCTGTCCCTAAACGCCTGGCCTGAATTAACTCGGATTCAGCTTGTGGATAATGAGCCTGCGGCGGCCTGTCGTCCTCTCACCTCATGTACTCCTCCACCTTCTCCTCCAGGTCCCACTCCTCCTCGCCCATCATGTCGTAGCTGAACGCCCGCTGCACCACCACGCTGGGGGGGTACAGGGGCGGCGGCGAAGCCTCGTAGCTGTTGCTGGGCGACAGCGCCGCGCCCTCCAGGCCCGAGGTCTGGGTGGTGGCCGAGGCCAGGGAGAGCGAGGACGACGACGAGGAGGACGACGAGGACGGGGCGGTGGCGGGGGCGCGGCGTTGCTGGGCGGGGCCGGGTGGGAGTCGCAGCGTGGCGGCAGCGGCGGCCGGTGCTCCGGGTCCAGCCTCTCCAGGGACTCCAGGGCGTGGAGGATCTGGGGCTTGGTCATGCCGGAGAGGCGCAGGCGCTGCAGGAGGTCGATCTGCTCGATGGTGTAGCGCGGCTCCACCTCGCTCGCCTCCATCCTGGGGTCTGCAGACACAACGCAGCGAGGCGTTCTAAACCGTTACCAGCAGCACACGCCGCTATATTTATCCCCTCCACACTGATAATCGACCAAAGGATTATTAATAGATGAAACAGATAAGATAAGGCATGCTAATTTGAAATCAAACACCTCCCTGTCTTTGTGGGTGTCCAAATGTTCGCTTAAAAAAGCAAAACAGGCATAAAAGCATTAAAATGCAAGAGAATAGAATAGAATAGAGTAGAGTAGAATAGAATCAGACTTCATTGTTTATGTTAAAGGGAAAATTCAGGTGTTACAGCAATGTCAAGTGTAAAGATACACACAAAAAAGTTCTTAAAAAGTTTAAAAAAAGATGAAATACCAGAATAAAAATAACAACATCAATAATAATAATAATAATAATAATAATAAACTTTACAAGACTGTGATTGAAAATAGTGTGCCATTATTTGAAATAAAAATATCAGATTTGCGACAAAGGTTTATAATCCGACGTATATTCTCTTCGTTTCACATTACAAACAGAAGGTTCTAAATATTTTACTGGGTTTTTAAGTGCAAGAGAAAAATAGAGCAGAATTGTGAAAATGCTGTGAAGTGGAACATAATATTTCGTGGTTTTTGATTTCTTGTCTGTAGAGAATCTGAAAACTTTGGAACGTATCTGCGTTGAGCCTCTTTATCCCGACACGTCCAAATAAAATCCACTGTGACTAACTGCCTTCAGAGGGTCGCTAATAAGTAAATAAAGCGTATTTGTGTGTGATTCAGAGCAGCCGTCTGCAACCTGCGGCTCTTTGGAACGCACCGGCGCTTTAAAACTCATCCTTAATACCACAAAGAATAATCTAATGCTTTAAACATAAATGTGATAACAAATGTAGTTCTTTATGGAACAAATAGATTTTTTATGAAGAGTTACACTGAAAAATATCAGCGTATCTGTATCTAAACACTCTGGTGTTTTAGATGGGGAGTGTCATTAAGTTGGAAACTATTTTTTTCCCCATTTTCTATTAATTTCAACAGAAAGGAACGCATCTAAACTTATACAAAATTTTCAGCTAAAGTTTTATGTTTTTCCTTCTGTGAAACGATGAAAACAGCTAGAAGATTGGGGTTCTTTAAAACTGACAACAAATTTTCTGAAGCAGGTATTTAAGAAAAGAAAAAAAAAAAACTTAAAAAAATTACAAGTTATGTAGCGGAGGTCATAGGTCGTCTTGTTTGTTGTACACCACAAGCCGTGTAGAGGACACAGCCGACGTGTTAGCCAAAACCAGCTCCGTGTAGCTGCGTCAACACGGCGGTGGCAGCGTCATGCTGGGGGGGTTATCGCTCCTCGTTAGGCACCACTTTCCAGCAGGATAGTGACTCTGAACACGCAGCCGGAGTTATAACTGAATGAGTTTGAATGACAGCAAATTTAAGAGTCAGATTGGCCCAGTCAAAGTCCAGTTCTAAATTTTTCACAATGCTGGAAAACAAGCACTCTGCAGACTGCTTTGATTGAACTTGTGATACTACAGTACGTATATCTTTTAGAACTGCTTCACCAATGGTAGATTTTTTTTTTTTTTTCCTTATTGAGGCGTTGGATGTTTGCAGCTGGATCCGACTGAAACTGATATTTGGCAAGGAAGAGCTGGGCCAATATTTTGGCCTGCAGGTCTAAAAGCATGTAGAGGCGTACTCCACATGCAGCTGAACCGTAGCTCTATCCCAGAAAACTTCAGTAAAAATGCATTCAAGTTTGTGACATGACTGCTAATGAGGGAGACAAAAAAAAAAAAGAAAAGAAAAAAGAAAAAGAAACAGCTCAAAGGGCTGGAATACTTCTCCAAGGTTCTGGAGGTTGCGTTGGAGAACACTGGTTCAGAGAATTGCATGAAACGCGCTGCATTCACCTCTGGAGAACCAGTGGGTCAGTCAAAGTTCTGGCAAGCTTTCAAAACACTTGGCACAGACACTTGAGACTAACCTTGATCAGTTTGCCCAGGGAAGAATTAAAGTAAAAACCTCCCAGCATGCATAAATTAACACGAGCTTCCTTCAACATCATGGCCAGTCGTTTGGAGTGGAACAGGAAATTTGACAGTCTCTTATTATTCATAACTGACAACATTTTTTTTTTTTTTCAAACAAGACCGCACTTTAGGATTAAAAAAAAATCTATATATGTATAAACTTTGTGAATAAACAAGGTAGAATTGGCCGACTGATTATTATCAACGCATCACTCTGTCAATATGTTATTTCACTGTAAGCGACCGTCTTGAGTTTTGGCTTTAAAACATAAATAACAACAAGCCCCTCTCCTCCTTCCCGATGTTTTCCCCACTTACCCGACGGAGGGGGTGACACGGACAGGCGCCCCGGGAGTGGCTCGGCGCGAGGGGTCGCAGCGGGGACAGACCACTGTCGCATGGCTCGGCCGGACTTTCAGCTCGCCTGGAACATCCACGGACTCAGACGGGAGAGACTCACTGCAGTGTGCTGCGGTTAAACTGTCCCCATTAGCATGCTGGCAAATCACTCGCTAGCAGGCTGGGTTAGCTAAGCTAGCGAAATGAACTCTGGTTGGTTCCCCCCGAGCGACAAAACGCGATCCTGCTGTGGTTCGCCCTGCCTTGTCTCGTTGGAGATATCGAGTTGTTCGAAGAAAAAAGAAAAGAAAAGAAAAAAAAAGTGACACACTTCGTATCTTCTGGACTGGGCCAGAAGATAAAACTTTTAGATACGCATAAAATTTGCGTAGCGTTTACATTGTTCCCAGCTTTGCGTTAACGCTTTGAAGCATTATGTGGTCAACACAGGAACGATCTGATGGTATGCTTTTATTTTGTAGAGCAACGGAAATCTCCATTTGGTCTATGAACAGCTTGACGCTGACTTCTTTCAGCTGTCGACCAAGACTTCCACCCTGTGGGTAAAGTGATAAAACAAACAATTTAGAACATTTTATAGCAACAAATATCTATATTTTTATGCTTAGCTGTAAGCAACTACAGGTTGCGTTACACCGAAGAACTTAAACGCAGTCAACTTAGCGACTTTGCCTGTTAACTACTAGCAACGGGGACCGTAACTGCTACCAACACCACTCTCAAGACCCAAATCCACTGCCAGGCCCCACAGTGCGAAAACCCTTTCCGGTTCATACAAGATTGGCCAATACGCTCTGACGTAGATGCGCTCTGACGTTAGTGATGCGCACAGGGAAGTTATATTCACATCTGCGCACTGGATAATAAACAATAAAATTTAGTTCTAAAATAAACATAAAGAAATTTATGTTTGGTTTATTATTTTTTTGCATTTATGCAACAAAACCTAAACTGCTAGACAATTAGAACTCTTACCTTGTCTCTAAAGTTATTGAGAGTAGATCTTTATGCAACTAATGGAGAATATTAAAAAGCCAACACCCTATGCCGTTTGGGGCCATGAGATGCAGCACGCCTTGGTGCTATATGTATCATTTTTATGTACATATTTCTAATTAAGTTAGTTCTTTGAATAAAACCCTCTGTCTGAAATCTTATACTTGTCTTCTACCCTATGATTGAGAGCAGAAGTCAAGTATAAATAATACATGTGGCCTGTGGCTACAGGGAATGGCTGCAGATTATAAAAAGTTTTTATAAAAACGTACAAAGAAAACAAACTGATGTGTTTAGAAATTTAGATGAAAATATGTGGATCAAATTTAATACTGCACCTATTCTGATATTATCTGTAGGTCAATGTATCAGTTGTTAAAGAAATTCCTGATTTAATTTTTGTACTTGATGTAAAAAAAAAAAAAAACAAGAAAAAAAACATTTCTAATTGTATACATATATATAAAATTCCCTTCTCAGCCACCGCGGGTGGTTCTTATCCTCTGAGCTCGGGTCCTCTACCAGAGGTTGGGAGTTTGAGGGTCCTGCAGTATCTTGGCTGTGCCTAGGACTGCACATTTCTGCACTGAGACGTCTGATGTTGTTCCTGGGATCTGTTGTAGCCATTGCTCCAGTTTGGGGGTGACTGTCCAAGGGCCCCGATGACCAAAGGCACCACTGTGGTCTTCACCTTCCAGGCCCTCTCCAGTTCCTCCCTGAGGCTCTGGTATTTCTCCAGTTTCTGCTGGGGGACTTCAACGCTCATGTGAAGTCTCCCAACGACAGTGAGACCTGGAGGGGTGTGGTTGGGAGGAGTGCTCCCCCCGATCTGAACTCAAATGGTGTTCTGTTGTTGGACTTCTGTGCTCGTCACGGATTGTCCATAACGAACACCATGTTCAGGCATAAGGGTGTCCATATGTGCACTTGGCACCAGGACACCCTAAGCCGCAGTTCGATGATCGACTTCGTCATCGTTTCACCAGATCTGCGGCTGTATGTCTTGGACACTCGGTGAAGAGAAGTGCAAAACTTGCAGTCACAGATCAGATGAGACCTCAAAAGTCAGTCATCCAACGGCAGCCTGGCGTCCTGTTGTCAAGAGCACATATGACATCATGTTCAACCCTTATGAACATGTGCTTGTCAGAGATTGTTCCGGACAATCTATGACAAGCATAGAACAGAACAGAACTAGGGTTTAGATCGTCCCTTTATCTTTTCATCCCCTTCACAAACAATCATGGACACACACACACACACACACACACACACACACACACACACACACACACACACACACACACACACACACACACAGACCTAAGGAGAATTTAGAGAGACCAATTAATCTGACACTCGTGTTTTTGGACTGTGGGAGGAAGCCGGAGCACCCGGAGAGAACCCACGCCTGCACAGGGAGAACATGCAAACTCCATGCAGAAAAAGGCCTGGAATTGAACCCAGAACCTTCTTGCTGCATGGCAACAGTCCTACCAAGTGTGCATCATTCCTTCTTTTCTGAGTCTTTAAACTGATATCTTCGTGGTGTGGTCTGTGCTGGTGATTATATGTATTTATCTAATTTCATCCCTTCATCCAGAGGCAGTGTCCACCCTGGACAGGTCGCCAGTCGATCACAGAGACAAACAATCATATGTACACAAACACAGACTTAGGGAGGATTTATAAAGACCAATCAACCTGACCACACCTCATGTGGACTGTGGGAGGAAGCCGGAGCACCCGGAGAGAACCCACGCCTGCACAGGGAGAACATGCAAACTCCATGTTACTAAAAACAGTCCTACCAACTGCGCCACTGTGCATCATATGCCTTCTTTTCTAAATCTTTAAACTTGTATCTTCGTGGTGTGGTTTGTGCACCCACGAAGATACATCTTCATTTCATATTGAAATGAAGTCAATATGTCAACTTAAGTTCAGGGTCCAAACCACATCTCTAATTTGGTGTGTATATGATTGTTTGTCTCTGTGATGGACTGGCGACCTGTCCAGGATGTACACTGAGTCTTCACCTTCATCCCCTCATTTCTTCATCTCTTCTTCAATAAATCTTTAAACTTCTATCATGATCTGGTCTTGCTTGTGTATTACAATCTTCCTCCATCCATTATTGTGAGAATCTTGATCATTTTGGTCCCTAATATAAAAAGTTCTACTCATTTTGGTCAACAGCCTCCTTTTTTTTCCATCTCTCTGGCTTCCTCAATCCCACAGCATGCCGAAGCCTTTTCAGAAAAGGTTTCTTTCCTGGTAGAGGAGCCTTTGCTTCTGCAATCTCCTCATCCCTCTGCTTCAGCTCTTCTTTGAGCTTGTAATTGTTTTCAAGCTGCCGTTCAATTTCAGCTGTCTTTCCATCCAGCTCTTCTTTATATTTTATTTCATTTAAAAAGAGTTTCCGATTCGCTTCGTCCAGTTCTTTCTGCAGCATGTTCTTCTCAGCATGAAGAAATTTGGCTCTCTTCCCGTTCCGTATCTCGATCTCAACATGGCGATATCGTTCATCTTTCTGTTCCTGCTCCATTGTTTTAATTTCTTCTCTCAGGGCTAAAATGTCACTTTCATATTTTTGGATCATTTCAAGACTTGCATCCTTTACTTGGTCCAGCTCTTTCTGCATGCATTTCTCCTTTTCTCTGCAAGTTTCTTGAATCGAAGCCATTTTCTCACAAAGAGCTTCGTTCTCTGCTTGTAGCTCTGCGTAAAGCATTCTGTTCACTTTTCCCATCTCAACATGACATTCCTTGTCGTCTCTCAGCTCCTGCTCCAGTGAACTCACTTGTTTCTGGAGGGTTGAAACATCTGCCTCATATTTCTTGGTCATTTCCATGTTGTCCTCTTTGGCTTTGTCCAGCTCTCTCTGGAGACATGTCTCTCTCTCTCTGGTGGCGTCTTGCAGAGAAGACAGTAGATGATGAAGAGCCTCATTCTCAGCTGCTAAGTCTGCATGAAGTGTCTTGTTCATCTTCAACACTTCAGCGTGAGCTTCTTCATTGTCACTGAGCTTCTTCTTCAATGTCTCTGTTTGTTGCTGCAGGACTTTAACAGAAGTTTGGTAATTGCTCTCCAGTTCCTTGTACGACTCTTTCACCTCCTTCAGTTCTTCCTGCAGCTGCCTCTCCTTCTCTGCAGACGTCTTTCTCAGCAGAGCCATTTCCTTCTTCAGGTCAGTATTCTGAGATGAGTTGTCACCTTTCAGCATGTTAAAAAAGTTGCTGCTCTTATTTCTTTGTGAGTTCGCTGCTCTTTCCATTTCTAACTCTTCCTGCAACGTTTCCATTTGTTCTGTTAGATTGATAACATCCACTTGAAGCTTTTCAAGGACTTCTTGATATAAGGCCTTGCTTTCTTCCATCTCTCGCTGTAAAAGTGCCTCCTTTTCTTGGGACGATGTTAGCTGTTGTTGGAGGGATTTGATTTTATCCTCTTCGAAGAATTCCTTCATCTGAGTCTCCATTTCTCTCAAAGATAGTTTTGAAAATTTGCTGAAAATGATCCAAAGTGTTTCTGTAGAAGCAGTCTCCACTCGACCTTGTGCTTTCTGACAAGCAACAGAACTAATCGACTGAACTTAAGTGAATTTCTGTGGTGACATCACAAGGTGTCTTGTGACATCATACCACTGTTAATGCTATGGTGACCTTTGACAGTGTTCTAGAATTCTGCACCTTGTGTATTTTTTTGAAAACAAATTCAGAGTTCCAGCCATATTTCATACAAATACTAAAATGAAATCAAATAATCAAAAGTTTCTGTAAGCTAAGCTTAATTTTGTCTATGGTTAGTGTTATTGTCCACTTAGAAGACCCATGTGCAGCAAAACATGATGCTGCCACCACCGTACTCTGGTAAACAGGAGATCCTGGGTTCTAATACTGGCAATGCCTTCAAATGTAAAAGTCCTGAAAAGGGGAATAATTCAACAAATGAGTCACAGATATGTTCTTTTCTTTGCTAGTGTATGTTGTTATTGTTGCGTACATGCTTACCTACAGAACGATGACTCCAAACTTAAAACAATCACATGGTTTTCTTATAAGTAATTGTTTATTAGAGGCCTTTATCATAGTGCACGAACACGAAGGTAACAGATAACAGATGCAAAATAATTTAACTTACTATCATAACAAATATTTCTGAATAACACATTTTCCAAAGCCCAAAACTATGTTTGCTCAACAATGCATTCACTTATTTCAGAAAATATTTTCAATGTTTGCATCGTTTGCTGTGAGCTGCTGACTGACTGTGGCGAATTTGATCTGCTAACAAGAAGTATAAACGTAGTTCGCAACGAAACATATTCACAAGCTTTTTGCAGTAAAACAACTTACAAGTGTACGGGTAAGTTTATGAGTAAACTCATGCCAAAAAAATGGAATAATGCAATAAATGGAAGATTCTTTCTCTTATTATTATTGACATTTAGCAAATAGAAATCATTTTGGTAACTCTAACTAACCAAAACAAGAGACGTTTGGTCTAATTCACTTTCAGATAGAGAGACAAAAACTGGTGTCTTTTTTTTTTTTTTTCTTTACCATTAGACTTCCACTACCAACTAATTAATACGACAGTCGGTTACCATGGTGACCGAAGGCCTGCTGCTACCCCATAGATGCTGCATGAATTCCTAACATCTAAAGTTGCAGTTAACATTTATCTACCAGGACAAACAATATTTAGTTTGTGCTCCCCATATGCAGTTTTTTATTTCTATATTTTTATTTGTCAGCTTTTATGGTAGCAAATAAATAATAATTAAAATAAAAAAAAGCTAACAACTGGAACAACTGGTCAAGAAAATGACTCATTTTTGATGAGTCATCTTTCACATCAGAGCAAGGTTTCGAACACATAAACATCTTTATGAGTCACAGAAAAAAAGCCTACAAAAAGTGTCACTTGAACCTAACCAGCTGCACAATTATGCAAGATGAAGACAAAGGCGCTTAAGACAACATATGCATTTTTTTTTTACATGAATGATCTACTTCAGTCTTTCTCTGATAGCATCATTTCTCCACTTGGTGGCAGAAATGTCATAAATATTTGATCCCTGAGACGTATCAAACACGGTGTAATCTTCCTACACATATTTCAACGCATTTATTCCAGTTGCCCTGGATTTACAGGGTAAATTAGGTTTTGCGTTCCTTTTAGGAGAAGTTGATTTTCTTTTAGAAACTAGGCTGTTATTTAACAGCCTAGTTTCAGTCAGAGTAGAGTCAGAGGACTCTACCCAGGTTTTAACAAGTCTCAGTTTGGAGGGCATCTAAGAGTACTAATTTCCATCAAATGTAGGCAAAAAAGGGTTAATTATGACCTTGTTTAACGTTTTGCCTCATTGACGCAGCTCCTTCAGACTAGCCAGTGGCAATTAGCAGATGGTGGAACTGCTAATTGCCACCCTGGTAAAAATGTTGTTCAATGGTTAAAAGAGAGCCACGTTGTGATGACTTCCTGAAGCCAGGGTTTCAGAAAGAGCAGGAAGTTTTAAAGAGACAAAAATGTGTGAAATTACCAGATCAATTTCTTTTCAAGTCATATTTGATTTATACAGCATTTTTATAACAACTCAAATGGTCATTGTTACTTGACTGTGCTATGAAATGGAACTATGAGCCAGACATAATTCTGTCCCTTTAAATAAAATCACATTCATTTTTAGTTAGATTTAAATTACTTTTGTTGATCAAATACATTTATTTAGTACTGCTATTAAACCTGAAGAATTTCCTTTCATTAAACGCAGCCATAATGAAATGCGTGTAACTTGTTTAATTTACTTAAACCCCAACAGTTATTATCTTAGCAGCTGCATACAGTTTACTTTTGTGTACAAGAACAACAGTGGTAAAAGCCGCACCAAACGCTGTCACAGAGGACCGCTAATTAGCGCAGGGACTTTCAAAATAAGAGAGAGGCGTTTCGCAAAACAGGCTCAGTCAACACTGAACGTGCCTTGAAACGAAACGCAGTCCCCGCTTCCCTCCAGCTCCCACAACAACAACAACGCCACTCCCGTCTCTCGTAGAGTGAGAAAGCCTCAGCGCTCCCACGGGCGTGTCTCTTATTTTGAAAAGCCAGAGACTCCCAGGTGTCACGGTCGGCTCTGGCCGGGGCCTGAGAGGAGCGGGAGAGGGGAGCACGCGCCGAGACCTGACCACACGGGACCCGCCGACGCTCGCGCCGCATGGTGACCTGACAGAGATGAGCATCACAGGTAACGACAGCCTCACCTGTCCGCCTTCACCGCGCGTGGAGCATTTTCCACCGTGTTTAAGTGTTGTTCGTGGCACAAGATGTTTATACCTTCGATAAACCTCTTTCAAAATCCATCTCAACGGTAATAATAATAACAATGACGCATTTTTACGGCTGTTTGAACCATTTTTGGCTCCGCTTCGTGTCAAACTGTGACTTTGTGATGACAGGTCTGTTCGGAATCTGCAGCCTTACTAGTTAAATATCCTGTTGGACTGCTCTGGTGCCTTTGGGACATGAGGTGTCTTCTGTCGGTGCGGAATGTCAGTGTGGAATTCCTCCTCACATGTAAAGATGGGAAAAGTGGCTACAGGATTAAATCAGACTTTTGGGTACACAGCTGAAAGAAATGTAACCAATAAAACGGGTTTATCAATGTGCAAACACGTCATCTGAGCACTTCAAAAATTATGAATCAATATATTTAGATAATCCTACTGGCAGAAAAATATTATAACTTCAAATAATGTATTTTTATTTTATTTTTTTGCAACTTTATTTAGAAGTTTTCTTAAACGTAGTGCAGCAGTTCTGAAAAAATATATTTAATATAAGGGACATAAAGAAGGAGGGGAGAAAAAACCCCAAAACAAAACACAGAACCTGAAACTAAACAAATGACATAACAGAACAAAAAGAGAATAAAAAAAAAATATATTTATGCGAGTTACAGTTGGATGCATTACAAATAACTGTTCTTTTCTAACCTTTTTGTTGTTTGCATCTGAGATTGTAGGAATGCAGTTTTTACGTCCATTACGAACAGGGCAAAAAGAAAAGAAAAGAAATGCAGTTTGTTATACATTGTTTTACTTGTGCGAATATGAAGCTTAGCAAGAAACACATGATTGGTCAGAAACATGGCAGAAGAGTCTTCCATCTGGAAATCTGTGATACCAAACAAAACACCTTCGATATATGTATATATATATATAGTAGGAAATTATGTTTGGTGTTCGTAGAAAACTGAATCTTCAGCTTGCCGACAAGTTTGATTTTACTATTGGTGCTGTAACTAAATCTCATCCAGTTACAGATGAGTTGAATTTAAACTCATCTGAAACTAGAGTATGAATTTAAATCTTTTTTTTTTTTTTTAACTGAGCTGATATATTCATTCATAATTCAACCCAAAGGACATCGTCCTCACCAGTCCGCTTGGCACCAAACATGATGCAAGAGTCTAAAAATAGGCTGAACCAACCACTTCGGTCAAATGCATATCAAAATATTTAAGTAGAATTTCATGCCAAAACCATTAACCATGACGGAACATAACATTTTCAAATGAATATCCTTGATTAGACGCTTTCACCAATGCGCACCAGTTTGCCGTGGTACAAACCAAAACGCGTTCCTTTCGGAAAGCTCATCAGGGCGTTCTGTAGTCTGGTTTGGGTCTGTCTCTGTGTGCACTAGCTGCACTGTAGTTATGTGCTCAGCAGCCAATCATTAACACAGGTGACATCCGCGGTGCGTTTGACCCAGCTGCTGCTCGATAACACAAGGTCTGTGCCTGACGTGACGTTAGCGGGGATTTCTGTCTCTTGGTGTGTAACCCCGAGCTCTCCACGTCCAGGCATGTGTTGCGACGACCTGGAGGAGCCGCTGGGCCTGATGAAGATGGGTCTGAGCGTGATCCTCGTCGGTCATGTCAACTTCCTGCTGGGGGCGCTGGTGCACGGCATCGTGCTCGGCACATCAACCTGCACGAGAAGGCGCGAGGCATGGGCTACGCCATCTCCAACGTGGTCACGCTCTTCTCCGGCATGTTGGTGAGTACTGGGCGGACTCTGCGGAGAATCGGTGAATTATTACTTTTCCTCCCTTTTTTTGTGTGTTTTTTCTTCTTCTTTTCATTTGTTGGTTAATAAATGTAATTAGGGTCAAATTTTCTGAACCAGAATTTTTTTGCTTTTGTTTTTCTTATTTGCCTTTATGGTCTTCAACACGTTGGCAATAATGTTTTTATGTCTTGCAAGGATACATGCTTTATTTTAATGACAATATAGACAAATTAATATTTTTCATTCTTAAAATCTTGTTCTAATACACAAGTTGAAAGTCTACAACTGAAGTGGGAAGAAAAACCATCTTAAACCTGTTCATTGTCAGTTAGAACTGCTGTATGTAACTTTTTACAAAAATCTGTTACCATGTGAAAAACAATTAAGCTCCTCTGCCTCTTTCCTGAGTTTTTGTTGCCACCTTAAGAAATTCACTGCTCTAGGTCAAAAACAACCAATCAGAGTCAGGATGTGGGTCTTAATGCTGTCAGTCATCCTTGTGTACTGCTGCTTACTGTCCAGAAAAAAGTTTTTTTTTTCTGCCGTCATTGATGGCAATGCTAACTCAAATTTAGCAGGGGTCTAATAGCAGCTAGTTAGTCAGTGACGCCTGCAAAAACTCTCCATTTGAAGAACTTTAGAACATGACTGGGGCTGATGATGTTGTTGCTTTTGTTGTTCTTATCTTCTGGCATCTAAAACTGCCTCATTTGAAAACTCCAATGCCAGTGTCTGCATGCTGCAGAGTCATCCTTCTGTGAATTTTGATGAAGGAGAGCTGGAGCTTGCGAAATTAAATTTTGGGGTACATTTGTATCACTTTTGTTTAATGTGACAAATCCATCACTTATCTTTGGCAGACACGCGCTCTTGGCCATTTTCTTTTAATCTCATCAGTCTGTTTCCTGCAGGGTGTCATCGTTGGGATCCTAGCTATTATCCTGTCGAAAAACAAGAAGAGCAAACGCCTGGTTAGTAAAGTATTCCCTCAGCTGTTATTTGATCCGGCAGGTTCGCTTTCACCCTCCCTGATGTTTTCATATCTTCTCTCCTGCTTTCTGCTCTGATTTACCTTTTATGAAAAATGTAATCTCTCATAGGGCGCTCGTGTCCTGCTGTGTGCATGCACAAATTGATATTTCATAGCACCGCCTTATTTTCTCAGCTTTCCTCCCTTTATGACTTATAATTTAAAACAAGTTGTTTCAGACTGGCCCTGCAGAGCTGGAAGAGTGTTTGCTTGGTTTTTTTTCCCCATCTCTCTCTGTGCTTTTTGCTCCGTTTACTCAGTCAGCTGTCCGGCAGCTCAAACAAGACTGACAAGCCTGCCGGCTGAACAGAGTCGGCTTCAGCGTGATTAAACCACTCCCTGTTTCCTTTTGCTGGCGAGAGCCGACGTGAAGAGAGGGGATAGGTCAGCATGCAGCCGTTTGGCTCCTCAACCGTCTTGTGTCAAGTAGCCATTAAGCTGAATGAAAGCGCTCCTCTTTCAGCTCTGCGGTTGCTTTAAAATATACGTTCCTCACTATAAATCATCTGATCTGTCGTTAACCTTTGATGTGACTGGTGAGTCATCTCAGTCATTTTTATAGAGCTAATGGCTTCTTTTTTTTTTCTTATTTCTTTTAAAGAGTATGAGCTCACCTAGGCTGTGTCATTTATTCTTATAGTCGATATTAAAACCCTCAAACTCTTAAATGTTGCATGAAGAATATTTTTTTATGAAGGAGGAATCTTAAAAAAAAAGAGAAATCTATCACTCATGTTTAAAAGCCAGTACAAACAAAGAGCCACAATTTATCTTTTTTTTTTTTTTTTTTTAGGTCTTTTTTGGCTCTTGTGGCCATTATTTAAAAGTACTAAGACAAGAACAGTAGGTGAAGAGAGAGAGGGAAGACGTGTGGCAAAGGTCACCAGACCGGGAATCGAACCTGCGACAGCCGTGTCGAAGACTAAGGTCTCCTTTTTGTGGGTTGTGCTTTAGCTAAACAACTGTCACCAGACTGAAAAGTCTGCTTTCTTAACACACATTCAACCACTCACTATTCAACATGTCAATTGACCCCAAAGGTCACTGAGTTAATGCTACACGTGATGGTTGAACATCCACTGTTTGTTTGGCTCAGACATCGAGAAAAATGCTGCTACAGTCAATTGCTGTTTGCTTCTTCTCAACATTGCTCATTACTGCATTGTTGTGTGTTTGTGCGACTTTATTTCCTATTTTCATGTTCTTTTTTTTTTTGTAACCAGTGTTCTTTTTATAAACAGTATTTTTTTGTAAAGCATCTTTGCGATGAAATACAAACTTGTCCAACATTTCTAATTTAGAACTTTAAATTGAAATTCTCTTGAAAACATCGCACTTGGCTGAGAAAACCAACGTCCTGGTAACCAAAGGCCAAACATGTTCCTTTAGAGATTTTGGTTATGTGGATCTCTCTAGTTCTACTTGTTTTCTATTTCTGTTTAACAAAGGTCCAAACCATCCTTCCAAGCTCTGGCTGGTGCCTTGCTCTTCCACCTACTGTTTTAATCATGCTGCATGTCTGGTTTATGCTGATTAGTACTGACATGACACTGTCTCTGGGAACAAAAGATGACGGATGATGATAGAACAGTTTCAGTCGGCCTTCAGAGAGCCACAACAGTGCGTCAGCATTGACGAGCCGTCAATAACGTACCCATTTTCATTTCCACATCGACAGGTTTTCTGTAACCCGATGCAGCTTGTTGTAAAAAAAAAATACTAGTACTTGAACTTTTCCACATTTTGTTCCGCTACACCCACACGTGTATTTTATTGGGATGTTGCGTTGGAGACCAACACAAGGTTGTGCGTATGTGTGAAGTGGAAGAAGAAACTCACTCATTGGGTTTGATTTATTCGATTTAACTTGTTTTAACCAATACAAACCTTCATGATGTTTGACTCATTCAAAGGGCTGAGATGATGTTTTGGAGCCTAACGCTGCTTTCAATCTCTAGGCAACTTTCTCCCTGATCTATGCGCTGCGTTCTTTAGTCTTCAAGTCGATGTTTGTTCTTGAATATTCTCTAACAAGCTTGTGTTGTGTTCACACAACTGGATTTATCCTGAGATTGTATAACAAACACAGACTCCAGGTAAGCATTTAGAGGACCTTCACATATCAGAATAAAGGGATGTTCTGTTGTTTTGTTATTCCTTGTCAGAATAGTATACCAGAGGTCTGCAGGATATACTTTAACAAAATGTATAGCACACACAAAACCTGTAATCATAGATATGCTGAAGAATAAACTGCTTTAAAACACTGACAGGAGGGACGATCTAAAAAAAACAGCTGGTGTAGCTAGCTGTTTGCCTCAAGCTAGCGAAACTCTAGTAGGATGTATAAAACGGTAACCTTCAAAATATTTTTTTTTTCAATATAACGTATTTTCAAAGGTTTTCTTCGAATCGGGGGTTTTATTTTGCATCTGTCAGTTACTATTTAGATACAGGACTTGCTGTTGGTGCATTTTCTCTACAGAGCCTCTTCATAATAGCCCAAACTGGTTAGCCCTGGCAACCAACCTTTCTGTAAACAAAATAAATTTTGATCATTTTGTTGAATTGAGATGCTCTGAAATATTTTATAAAGGCGAATCCTGGTTCAGTGTAACACCCATCGCAAACGTCGGTGTGTCGTTTTGATAAAGCAGGCTGGTAGGTTTCCGGTATGCTAGAACACCAGGCGGTTCTGATTACAACTGTGTCTTTAGTGTTATTTTACATAAACCCACTGAGTTCCAATGTTGGACACCAGAGCTAAACCTCTGTTCTCCTTCCGTAGACGTGGTCCTTATTCTCCATCAGTCTGGTTTCGTCGCTCATGGCAGGAGGTTCCACCATTGGGCTCTTCGTGTCTCTAGTGACGACCATCATCAACGGCGGGCGGGTACTCCTGACTCACTGCCGCTTTCCCGATGCCATCGGCTACTCCAGCGTTACCAACGAGTGTCCTTTTGACCCAACCCGTGTCTATGTGAGTGTGTTGCTCTGTCAGACTTAAGAGATTAAAGCAGCTGCTGGGCCATTGGTCAGATGACCTTTGTCTATTGCATAAAGAGTCCATTTTAAAATCAGTTATCTTCCTTTTATAAAACAGTTTTTCCTTTATGTAAGGTGTGGAAATGTACAGTGTCTGGAATGAAAAAGCATTTCAGTCTTTTCAGACACTTAAGTGTTTCAGATTGTCAAACCCATTTTAAAATCAGACCAGCGTATATAGGATGCTGTTTTCAAACGATAACTTTATTTATTTTGGGGAAAAAATGATTCAATCTTACCTTGCTTTTTCTGAAAAAGTAATTACCCTCCCAACTTAATAGATTCACACTCTGTCAAAAACTATCAGGTTAACATAACTGATGGTCTTTTTTTTTTACAATGCTGTGGAGGAATTTATACCTATTGTTCTCAGTAATTTAACTGGGGCTTTCTGGTTAAATTTTCTGGGGCCATGCCATCCAGAAAAGGTTCAGAACTTAGATCTAGTTGTGGTTTATTGGAGCCCCAAAGCCTTTCGAGACTGATAGATTAGATAGTTTCTCACCTATTTTTTAATTTCTTAAAGTAATTGGGGTGAAAGATTTTGCTTCTTGAGATCTCTTTGCCTATCTCATGTCATCAGACAGGTTTGGGTGAAGTGTTTCTCTGGATTTGGTGGGTCTTCCTACATTGATTTTCATCTCCCTTTGGTGTTCTGTCTTCTATTTCTGTCATTGACCTCGATTCAGTGGCAGAATTTCAGTCGGGCCGGTCGGTGAACAGAACAAGCTGTTGTGAACCATGATGGCAATTATTTGCGCTGGTTTTGAATTGCAGTCTACTCCTATGTAGGATTGTAGTTTTTTCAATGGCAGCGAAGGAAGTGAACAAAGTCATTCAGTTTCAAATATTGAGCAATTAAACTTCAGGAGTCGCCTTTAGCAAACCACTGTTTCTCAAAAGCTGAGACCCTCTGTACGAAGCAAAGCGTAGAACAAGATGCTGGTCTCTACCAGTCTAGTAAAACGTTCAGTCTCTTCTCTCTGTGCGAGTGCTCTGGCCATTGAGTAGGAGGTTTGACGTCTTTCCTCGCTGTCACGAAGTCAGTCACGCTTTGCAGCTAATGGACTGGTGGCAGAAACGCTGACCTGACCCGGTCAGTGCTCTCCAGGCTGCTTCCTGTTCCTGTGTGCTACTGATGGACTGTCAACCCTGTTTAGCCTCATAGCTGCTGACACACATCAACAGCACTGGTGTTGAGTTGTTTTGTTTTTTTTTCACTGTGGGACCTTTGTCTTAAGCTGGATTTACTCTTGGTGCTGGTGGTTAATGGCGGAGCAGCTGTAGACGCGCGCAGGATTTTGAGGCTCAGTCGGATTTCAGCTGCTAATAGCTCAAAGCCAGAAACCGGACAGATGTACAATCCCTAAAGCCATTGTGTTTTTCTGCTTTGAGTTGCTTTACTTACGTCAACACTGTATTTACTGTACAACTGGCATTTATCGACCGGATAGAGTAGAAATTTCAAGGTTGAGGTTAAGTATAGACTCTTCAATAATAGCGTAGAAGTGTATTCCTGGTAGTTTAAAGGTAAGGTGATGTACAGATGTCTTCCACAGACCTAGTTTGCCTTTTTTTTTAATGCTGAAACCTTTGAGCTTTAACTTTAAGCTACTATACAATGCTGTGAGAACAGTATTTTCAACTTTACGTTTTTCTTTTTCTTTTACCCTTTTGTCACACGTAACTTAACTTCACCACTGCTTCTCTGTTTCACTTAAACTCGTTATCATTGTCACATGACCAAACCAATATTACATGACCAACGTCTTCCAGAAATAAATAGCAACAAGATGGAACAATGTTACTATTGCCTTGATTTTTGTCATTGGTCCAAAATCCATATGTTAAAAATGAACCAATAGAAAGTTGTTGAAAATAGATTGCGCAATCCTAGTTAAAAGATTAAGTTCTGGCAGAAAAAATTAAGGTTTAGTGTTGACACTATAGCTAGTGATATGTCAAACTTAATTTCTGCATACTTGGTGCATATAGTTTACAACACATTAACACTTGTGGTGTTTTTTTTGGGGGGGGAGGAGGGTTTGTACTCCATTCTGAGGTCACTAAGCACCTTTAAGTCCAACATTCAAAATGGCCACACCGTCACCAAAACACACTAAAGCTGAGATAGTCATCACCTATGACAGTTTACATCTCATTAAACCGTCTGCACAAACAGGATGGTACAAACGTGTTGCTAACAGGATGGTGTTAGCAACACGTTTCTTTAGTGTGAACGATACAATAGAGGGTTTGGCTTGAGTTGCTGCCTGTAGTCGGGCACCAAAGCAAAGAGGAAATCTCTCTTGTTTTTCAACCTAACTATTAATTCTCTCAATTTGGTTATGGCATCGTTCCCAAATCCAATCCTGTTCCTTTGAGACTAATGGGACACGGCGTTTGTTTGCTGACATGGCATTTTAATTCAAACGTAAGCGGATTAATGGCACACCAAGTCAACAAAGTAATAAAAATACAATGAGACATGTGCCGAGGCTTTTTGTATGGCTGAACTATACAGACTCGTCATACATCCTGTGTTTAAAGAAAATAAATGTACATGATTAAGCAGGTCTTTACAAAACCCCCACCGCCACAAAGAAAGTATTATTTTTGCTTTCTTTTCTCAAACTTCCAGTGAGGTTTCAAAAATCTGTACTTTATTAAACAGCCTAATTTTATTGTATTATTATTATTTATCATTTTCTTAAAACCAAAACAATACCTATGTTGATGTTAGCTGCATCCGGTACATTCAGTTTGCTCTGACTTCCAAACCAAATCAACCAACTCCTCCTTTTTATAGGTTCTCACAAACTCTGACCTCAAAACCCAAGATGGCCTCGTTAGAGGTCTCATTAAATCTCATTAATGATCTCATTAAATTAGTGCCATGCATAATCAGTGGAAAAACACTTTATTGGTTTGCGTTTCTAACTTGTTAATCTAGTTAGGAACATTTGCAGAAATAGGCAAATCACACCTAGCAAGCTTTCCAACTTGCTACTGAAAGTCATAAGGTGCACTGTATTGGTAATCTAAAATCAAAACGAAGTGGGAAGCCCCCATATGGAGGCTTCTCATGATCCCTGACCTCAAAGTCAGAACTGCTGCCGCTTGCATACAAGGTTGTGGAAGCTGCAGCACTACACAGAAAATAAAGTTGGGTGTGATGTTACTCCAGTCCCGGATTCCAGTTTTGACCTCTGAGGTAAATGGAGGTCTTTGTGTTTTCCATCATGTATCATAAATTAAACTACAAACCAAGATTGGAGAGAAATCATGTAGTAATAGCTCAGATTTATTACAGCATTTGCATCTCTGTTTTTCAACATAAAACTAAGACTTTCCTGAAATAATGCCTTATTTCTTCTATGTTAATTGATTCTTTCTTTTTTTTTTTTATCTCTGTATGAAATGTGGCCCATTACCAAGGGGTAATACCCCTATATGTCTTCCAGAGAGCATATTGTGTCTCAGAAAGTGTGTGTTGGGCTTTTTGTTTCTCATTCACACGGTTTGCCGGGGGTTAGATATGATAGTCATGTAAGAGTTTTCTCCAACTCCTGTATATTTCATTATGGATTTTCATAAAACCCTCCAGACTCAGAGATATAAACTTCTTATGTTTTTTATCATTTACAAAGCAAGCCTAACAATAAAAGGCTGCTTTTACACTTTCAATTCCCTCGCTTTACTTTTATGAAGATGCATTGCCTGGCGCATTTTTTATTCACAATGCATACTTGCCTTTCCAAGCTCTTTATTCCCCCCAGCATCTAGCTCTGAATAATATAATAACATTGTTTCACGCCATTATCCAAGCAGCATCCTCATTTTTCGGACAGCATCGCCTGCTCTTGCCTTAGATTTGGTCTAGATTGTGTTTTTCCAACCAATGTGTTTCCATTTTCTCCCCAGAGTACCACTATTATCCTCTGGGTTGGTCTGATTGTATCGTGTAGCATTCAGATGGTGTTCTCTGCTCGTTGCCTTGCTGCCTGTGTTTCCTTCTTGGGGCTGTCTGGTTGCCCCAAAAGCATGAGACATAAAAAAACCTATACCAGAACCGTAAGTCTTTAGCCATACTCGTTTAAGTACGTGAACATCAAAGTTAATGTCACCCTTCTGTCGGCTGTATTGAAAATTACTGTCCTACCATTTGTTTGTTTAGATCAATGTGGCAAAGTCGGCGAAGGAAACCTCTCAACCTCACTACACCGAGCCCCCAAGAAGGCAACACGACACTTCACGAGTCTACACCCAACCTCCTAAAGTCCATAATACATCACCTAGTCGTCACACAGACCAACCAAGACGCCACAAGGAACGTTCACAGCTCTACACCAACCGCCTGGAGACCACAGTAAACCAACCAGGCATCACAAAGACCCCCCAAGAAGCAACAACAAACCATCAAGGCATCCCACTGCGCCTCCAAGACTGCAGCGTCACACTGCTCAAAGGGCCCCTCCTTCCCACAACCAAAGTCTTCCCACCTCAGAGAGGCAGCCTCTTCGGCATTCTCACCGAGACGGGTCGGACGTAGAACGCCAAGAAATGAGGAGCTGCAGTCAACAAAGAGGGCGGGGGCAGCACAACCTGGGGAGGAGTACGTCCGACAGGTCCAGCCTTTGGATATAGTTGTGTTTGTGAGGCCAAATTGTCTTTAAATACACTTTACTTGTTGCTGCAGTAGTATTCAAGTGTCCAGCATGACACAGACAGAATTCCCCTTGTGGGATAAATTGGCTTTCAAAAGCCGTATCCTTATTGAAAGGAGACATTTTTTTATTTTCATAGGGCATTTTCAAGAAGTTTGGGAAGGACAGGAAGTTTGTACAAGATGCAGCATACAGGTTATTGCTCATCTTTCTATTTGTAATGGTTGGATTATATTAGAGAAAACTGCACTTAACACTTAGACCATTGAGAACGTGCCAGTATCCATGGAAGGGCTTGACGACATGAAGAACTGTTTTATTTTCAGCTATGAACTGACAGATTACCGTAAATGCCTTGCTGAAAAACAAGGTTAGCTAAATTTGCCTTTCAGAGATAGCATAGCCTCCATGCTAACTTTAGCTGCTAGCAAGCTGGTTCTTTAGCGAAAGAAGACCAGAACCAGCAATGTGTTTGTTTTTCATCATGAAAATATATTTTGTTTTGTTTATGGGGTTTATTTTGTTTGTTTTACTTTTTTCTTAATTCAAAGTTGTACCAAATGCTGCTAAGAAATGATGGCTGAGCTGGACTCAACTATGCTTAGCTTGTCTTGATTTATCAAAAGCTAGTCAGGGTAAGTTCCTGTACATATGCCACAAAAACAGAGTATTTAGTTATTGTCCTTAAGGTGGTTCTGTCTGATGAGGACATTTAATACTTCATAAGAACTCAAGTGGAAAACTCTTGGGGAATTTTCCAAAGTTCCCTCCCATGGCCACATGTTGTGTCATAACCCACTTCAGATTTCTGAGCAATCCCACAACAGTGTTTGGAGACGACACAAAAATCGAGTTTAGACCACATTGTATGTCAAGGACAAATTGCAAGAACTCCCAAACTGTGTCTACAAGTGCAGCATGTCGATTTGTTATTGCAGCCTGGGGGGGAGGTGGACCACAGTTTCTGTCCAGGCAGAACATGTATGGGTCAAAATAAAAACTGTCCCACCAAGTCATTAAAGCACACTTATTACGCATAAACGGCCAACTTAGTCATGTTTTGCTAAATCTTCACAGACTAGATTTCTAATAAAAAGAGCTACATATTATTATTACAAATCTTAACACAAATCAAAAGGGCAAAAGTTCCTTTGTGTCCATGGTAAACAAACTTAAGCACATTTTTGGCTGCAGTTCAGTGAAAGGAGGCTTTATGAGATAATAAACACTCTGTGCTAGATTTGGTTGCTCCACAAAAACCCAGAGCTTCAAGAACTGTCCAACAGTTATTGTGTGGTGATGTGAGAAGTGTTGGCAAATCGTACTGTGGGAGGAACATAAGAGGAATTACCAAGAGTTATGTACTTGAATTCTTGTCAGTGTCTTTATCAGAAACAACTTGGCCTTGTTCTTATCACCTTGAGTAAAATAACTTTGTTTTAACTTGTGGACTGTGTACATGTGTTACAACCAGCCAAGTTCTAAGTTTCGTTTTTCTTTTGTTTTTGTTTTTTGCCACAGAAGCATTATCTAGTGACGTATTGTGTTTATTTTTGATACTTGACATATGATGGCTGAGCTGGACTCAACTTGGTTTAGCTTGACTGGATACTTTTGAACATTTGAGTGCTTTCTAAAATTATACTACTGTTGTCACAAGCATAAATGTTTAAATTAGCAGTGTTGTCCTGTTTGGCTAACTCACCCGTTGTTTTACCGCCTCGTCAAGTGTAATGTGAACAGTTTTTATTTTCCCCAAATGATGAATTATTCCCCCCCCCACTCTCCCAACATGAGTTTACAAACAAGTACTGAAGCGCTACCTTCCTCATCTGTGAGTTCATTCAACCTTTAAATCCTAGGAAAGTTTGTTTTTCACCGACTGCATGAGATTGAAGTAACTGAATATTTTTACGCTGAAAATCTAATTCTGTCACAGGCAATACAGAAAGTGTTTGATGCGTGCTTCTTATTTAAATAAATCTTTAGCTATTCAGCTACACCTCGCATGTGTTTACAGTCTGAATATTGTTTTCTCTCAGTGTGCCAGTGACCTGACAGGTACGACTGGTTAGACTCCAGACGGGTTAAAAAAATAAAAAATAAAATAAAAAAAGAAGAAGCTGCCAGTTGCTATGTTCAAACCTGTCTGGTGTGTCTTAATAAAGCCCTTATAATAATTTCTGAAACGTGGGATGACGACGACGACGTGCGGAAGCGAGGACGCGGTCGACACATGCTGCTTCGAAACACACGGGTTATGTTTTGATATCCTTTTAATGCCAAGTTCAACAGAACAAACATTGCATCCTCATACGAGGTTGTCATGCAACAGAAAAGTAGTGCAGGAATAGGGGAAGGATAAAAGAGGAGGAGGGGCTTATTTTATTTTCTTCAAGACAAGATACCAGTTTGTTATAAGAGGCAGTGATAATAGAAACAAAAAAAGAAAAAAAAAAAAGGAATAAACTGTAGTGGGTCAGGAATTTCTGACTGTTGTTTCTTATCCTACCAGCAGAAGGCAGTGATACTTAAGGATCCCCAAAGCAGAGATGCTGCTGGATAGGCAGTTCCTGTTCAAGATATTTGGTACAAGCTGACTCTGTTTTTTTTTTTTAGATCCGTGTCCTGGTAGTTGGACGCGGTGGCGATCAATTAGATATCGGATAAAACTAAAACATTAAAGATAAATCGATTTGACAGAGTGAAATACATTCTTTGCATTGAGAGGGCAACAGTAGTCTGGACATACTGAGGCGTTTCAGAGTGGCTCTGGCACCGATGTCTTGTGAAAACCTTTAACAACCCACATTTTGAGGTGGGTTTTTTTTTCTTTTTCTTGCTGTCAATTAGGTGCCCTAAACATGGACTTCAAAGTGCCGATGAAAACTGAATCACCCTTGAAATCCCCAGACGAGGACAAGCGTACGGCATCCTTTTCCCTCCTGAAACGAGCCTTTTCGTGCGACTGCTCTGTAAGCAGACCAATCTGGGCGCTCGGAAAAGCGTTCAGCATAAGAGTGATGAACAAGCCCTTAGTGAGTTCTCTGTCTGTCAGAGGAAAAAAAAGAGAGAAACACAGATTGGATGGAGGGAGGGTCGGAGGGCAGTGGGGGCTGCTCCCCGGCTCAGAGGAATACTCGTTTTTTGAGAGAGCTGCAGAGCTCCGGAAAGCTGTCGCTCTGCGTAAACTGTGGTTGTGAAAGTCTTGCTTGTGGGATCATGCATTAACAGTAACAGGTTACAACTATCTTAAGTTTACTGCTCGATATTAAAGATTTCTAACATACTTACAGTAACTTGCAAAATGTTCGTACCTCACAAAAAATTTTTCTTGTCAAGATTTTGACACATTACAACCACAAAGTGCGACGTACTTTATTGGGATTTTACGCGACAGAGCAAGAGGAAAGTGGGAAAAAACCCTCGGGACGGCGACAATTTCCTGCCATCGTCGCCGTCGTGTCGTCTGCTTAAATCGAACTCTACGCCGTTTGCCTGTATCGTCCGGGAGGGGTGACTGGGCAATCGAACTCCGCTCCGTCTAACAACCTGGACATCGATTTGGTTGAAGTGAACTCTGGCGCGGTTCGAATTGATATGTGAACGACAAGCGAACCAGAGGCCACCACAACAGCAGGAAGCAGATTGTAGCGCATGGCATCCTGGGCAAATACAACCTAAGCAAGCGCAAGAGTCGAACGTTAGCAGGAGAAATGACCTCCGGTCTTTTACCAACAACCAAAGTGAAGTTTTACAACCACTTAAATCAGATGCTACCCTAATTTGGTTTACATTCTCTAAAGTTGCGCTCGGAGGATTTTGTTAAGTTGTGGGGAATTTATTGAAAATATTGATAATATTGATACCTGTGTCACATTGATACTAGCGTGGCAAGTATTGCAGTTTCTCAACTCTACCACAAAACAGGTTTTGTTTCGATTTGCTCTCAAATGACAGTTTTTTGCCATTTGTTTCGTACAAATAAAAAAAATAAAAAAAGTCTTGCCCAAATCCTGACACGGCTTTTAGGAAACTAATTCAAATGAAAAACTACAAAAATGTTCTTACAATCAGAAGTCTGACAATGCTATAAAAACAAAAAAAAAAAAAGGCAGTATCGCTCACCTCTAGTTTTTGTGTGTTTCCGCCAGCGGCTCTTGGTGCAGCGCCACCTCAGGCGAGGAGGCGAACAGGTTTTTCAAAGCGTCTGGTTCCTTTTGACGGTGCAGTGTGAAAGCAAACAGAACCGGCTGAAAATGGAACAAATGTTCCCCACTCAGCTCGAGTACCAGGCCATGTAGTTTTACTAACACATCACCATCCACCTAAACGGATGGTTCAAAGAAGAGCATCGATCAAGAGAAGTAACTCTGGAGGAATCAAGCCGGCAAGACTAGAGAAGCCTCACAAAAAAAACGTACGTTTTTAGCTTATACATAAGTGTCACGCTTATTTATTTTGTTTTTTTTTTTTTTTTTTGAATCATCTCCAAATTATGGATTGGTGCATCACGTAAAACACCAACAAAATTCATGACATTCTTTTGGGGTTGTAACATGAGAAAATGTGAAAAGCTTCAAAGGGGTGCGAATATTTTCTTTCTTGCAAGATACTGTATTAATAAGAAACAACACAACAAGGTAATACTGTAAAAGTCAGCCTCAAGCACACAGTCAGAATTCACACACACACACACACACACACACACACACACACCCACACACACACACACACACACACACACACACACGCATTCAGATTGACAGCACAGCCGTGCTCTGTAAATACATGGCGGTAAAACAACGATATGTGCTACTGGTGCTGTTGATCGGATGCATCATGAGATCCTCTTAGTTCACCGGGAATTAATATCCTTCATTTTGACCAAAAATCCATTTTAGAAAAAGAATTATTCGCCGATCACTCTCTCAGCCGTTGTAAACTGGAACACAGTCATCTCAAACAACATGTCAAAGTAAAAGCACATCGAGAGTAAAAATGAATAAATAAAACCACATGAAAAAAGGAAAAAACTTATGTACAAATGAAAGGGGGTGGGGGGGGAACTAAAACAGTAATTAAAAAAACACCAGTCGATATTCACAAAAAAAAAAAATAATAATCAAAATCAAAAGGGATCTTAGGCCTTCTTTTTCACAGCGAAAGATCATACAGCAATAAAATCCCAACGACTCCCACTGAGATCGGAACAGGAAGCTACATAATACTGCCTTTCGTAGTATGTGCCACACAGTGAGTGAAGACAAACTGAATCCGTCTTATGATACACATTGACATACAGTTATGTACATGATAATATACACGCGTGTCGGAGGTGAACTCCAGAGCCTCTCTCTCTCTCTCTCTCTCTCTCTCTCTCTCTCTCTCTCTCCCGTTCTCATCCTGATCCGGATGCAGACAGCCGGGGGCTCCTGCGGGCGCCAGCTGGACCCCGACACCGTTAACGTGTGCAAGCATGTCTCTTCACCCCCGCCCCTCTAAAAAAAATCCAAAAGTAAAATGAAATTCCTACTCTCTCCTCAGCCTCTCGGCTGGACAAGAACTAAACAGAGATGAGAGATGTGAATCGTCATGCATTGATTTTCAGCAACAGAAATAGAGAAGAGGGTGGTGAGGGGGAGGGGGGAGTAAAAACAAGCTCGCAGCAAGATGTCGGGGAGGGGCCTTAGAACTGGGAGGCGGAGCTGGGGTCGCACTGAAGTAGCCGGACGATGGAGGGGTCGCTTTTGGCACCTTTGATGAACTCCTCCAGGGACAATTTGCCTGCAAACAGAAGAGAAACAGAAAGACATCTTTTTCTAGGATCTTGATACTGCCATTATGTATAATTAATTTGCAATAATAAAAAAAAACGATCTGATCTGCTGAGGGTTGAATTTTACCCAATCGCTAACGCTTGTCCATGACATCTGTAATGCGGCAATTTAATGTCGCAAACCGGACCATGACCAAAACGGTCCAAACGTTCACTCCCTCCACTGCCTTTGCAAAAACCGCAGCCGGACTACAATTCTAAAACGGCGCCGAATACCGGCGTCACCGTTCACAACGTCACCGTTCACAACGTCTCCTTGTTTTCTGATCTCTACTGGAGGAATCCCAGTGAATGGGAGAAAGCCCAGATTGAGAGTTAATCAAAAGTTTAAAAAAAAGCAAGATTCTTTTAGTTTCACTATATCGAAACCACCATGGAAATTAGACACTGCTCTTTGCTTCAGAAGTGAGGAAACTTACAAAACCAGCAGAGGATTTACAGTTTATCTCCCGGCAGTGCAGCAGCTGCTTTGTATAAAAGCAGAACGTGAGAAATGTCTTGAGTTTTCCAGCAAGCATTCACACCCAGAAAGACTTGAAAGAGCTGCAGAGTGCCAGGGTCATGTAAGGTCAGATCATTAACTCCTAAAGAAAATCCTAGTGAATGTTTTTCCATCACATGTCTGAGTTTGGAAAGTCAAAAATTTGCCAGGAAAAAAAATAAATTTGAAACTTTGAGATTAATCTCAGAAGTATTTGAGAGGAAAATGTGGAAATTTCAGAATCTACATGTCAACATTTCTAGTTTGGAAATTTCCCAGTTTTTTCAAGCAAAAATTGCGACTTTTCAAACTCAGACACAGATTTCTACATTTTTATTTTTTAATAAAAAAATGTCAGATTTTGTGGGTGGTAACTTAACCTTTTTTCTATCTGCAACAGAGATAGATCGCGGTTCTGTCCACTGTTTATGACGGAAAAAGAAGACTGTAAAAGAAATATTTGGTCATAATAAATTCTTGTTTTTGTTTGATATGAGTTTCACATTCTTTGAAATAAACTTGTCCTTTTTTGATAAAAAGCTGAAGGGGGGAAAACGAAATGGTTTTCACTTTTTTCTCCTAATTTGCTGTGTCTTTATCTGTCCTAATAATTAGCTTATTATTACCTCCATTACATAGTGGACCAAAATCGAAAATCCACGCCGCTGCACGAGTTCATGCTCTAAATAAAATCAGCCAATTTCACAAACCAAATGAAAAAAAAAAAACCTCCCTCTTTCCTCATCATTCATCCCTCTGTCCAGCCCCGGCCCCCCCCCTCCCCCCGCCTCACCGTCGTTATTGAGGTCCATTTGTCTGAAGATCTTATCCGTCCTCTTCTCTGGCGTGGACTCGTCCTCTGGCATCTTCATAACGGATGACACCATCTTGTAGATGGCCTGGAAGTGGAGGAGAAGAAAGACGGGCGGGTGGCAAGAGAGGAGAAAACAGAGTGAATTGGAGCCAGCAGGGGAGCCGTTACTTAGCCGAGGCCCAGCAGAGATGAAAAACAGGGTCACTGCGGATCTCTGGGTGCTAATAAACCTCCTCTGACTGCAACACGCTTGCAACAACATTTGTAACTCCTGGGGCCTCGGCAGCAATCAGGAGAATGCTTGTGCCATCATACCGGGAGGATTACATGAATCACATGTGTGAATCACGAGTATGAAGAGTACGTCTGCGTCTGTGAAATGGCTGGGGGCGGGTTACCAGCAGAGCTCTAGAGTATTGATCTGATACAGCTTTATCTGTTGACCGATACGAGCGCCTTCCCGTCCCCTGTTGGCATTAAATTAACCTCTGTACGGTACGGAAGCATGAAAGCCCAGAGTATGAGCCGGGCTCGCAAAAGGATTTAGAAATCAGTTTATGTTGCCATTAATTCTCCACCTCTGGGAGGGAGAGTGGGGAGGGTGGGGGGAGGCTTGAAACAGACCGTCGATCACATCTCGCAGAGTTTTCAGCGAGGAAGAAAACACTTTTTTTTTTATTTCCAAAGAGAAAAATGAAAAAGTGAAAAATGTCGCCGCGCCTGGAATCTGTAGGGTGTTTTGTACCGTTCGCCGCACTTTGATAAATACGTTGCGCAACCCCAACCTTCAATGGGTTTGGTGCTTTCCCATCAGCTTTTGCTCAAAAGAGAGCGTGCGATGGTTTGTCTGGGGGCGAGAGAAGATGTCTGCCACACCTCCAGCATAACACAATTCAAAGAATATACTTGAAAAACGACATCAAGAAGAAAGCATGCAGCTACTTCTAAATACCGCAGTATTCAGAAACGTTGGGGACTGCGTCAAAGTTTCATTGTCTCCAGAAAGGTAATGTGTAAATGTTAGCAAAGCTAGCTATATTAGTAACCTGCCAAAATTCTCTACCCAAGAAATTTAAACGCAGTGTTAACTTTGAGAGATTGAGGAGACAAGGAATGTGGTGACAACTTGGTCTGAAGTTGATTTTTTTCTCATGACAAACAATGGTGAGCCTGGCCACATGAAGCATAATTTTGAGTTACATTGACATTAGCTCATGTTAGCTGTGTCTAGCTCCCGACGTTAGAGCTACCCACCAATGTGGCTGTGGCTATTTTTGTGTTTAATATGGGATTATAGTTATAGTAGTATATAGGGTTATGGGTATATGGTAGATGGGGTTTTTATGGGATGAGTCAGATGAATTTCTGAATAAATTTGATCATATTTCATATTTTATTGCGTCATGTAATGTGAGTCTTGGTGTCGACTTGGTCTCCGCCCATACAGGTCTTGGTTTAGGCTCTGTCTCGATACACTCTGGTCTTCATTTTCACTTGTTCTCAGGTTCCGTAGTCTTGGCTACAATACTAACCCGAACCCGAACCCTAAACCCTAACCCTAATCAATCACGGCAGGACTGCTCCCAAAATGTGACTGATAATTGTCCTAATAAATTTCCCGCTGTCTCACAATTTGGGATTACAGCAGGGATTTATTCTTGCCACGACTCATGACAGACTCGTCAGAAATGACTTCCCCTCCATCAGGATCTGATTGACGTTGTCAAGTAATAAACTGTAAGCAAGAATCAAAGCATCCAGTCATGGTCTTAACAATACTGTGTGTAGAAAAGAGCCTTGCAAGAAAAATAACGTTTCTTTAATATTGTTTAGTTCATATTTCTGTGGATACTTCAGTGGACCACTCTGTGTCAGGTTCGGATGTGTGAAGTTGGCCCGATAATGAGCAGCCAAACAGATTTATGGGAGCATTTTCTCCTTCTGCTGGCAGACAATTACACAATGGCCCCTCTTCTCTCCTCTATGTATAACATAACCTCTATGGGCTCAGGGATAATCCCTCTATTCTGCACACTCGGGGATAAACGCTGGTTAAATTTAACTTGCTAATCCAAGAGAACCATAAAACAGCCACACAGACTTGCACACAGCAGTGATCCTCACCGCGTTGTCTCAGTGAGGAGCCACCGCGTTGTCTCAGTGAGGAGCCACGGTGCTTCATGGTCTACCTGAAGGTCTCCGTAACAAGCACTCCGTTTCCTCTTTCCAGTGAAGTACTTTAATATGTAGGTTTAAAGAAATTAAAGCTGCCGCGACCAGTTAGGAAAATGGACTTAATGCAAAGATTTGCAAAACTAAGATCACCCCAACTGTGGCAGCATCATTTTGTGTTGGTGTTTAGCTGCAGGAGAGACTGGTGCAAGATTGAAGCAAGATTTCGAAACTTCAACCTGGAAGTAAAAACCTGGGTACAAACAGGTGTTCTCAACGAACAGTAAGCGAAAGCACAGTGCGACATTATTGAGACACTGGATTAATAGCAGTAAAGTCAGTGTTTTGGAGAGGGCATCACCAAGCCCAGATGTCAAATCTCATTTGGTGGCAGAGCTGAAAAGGTGTTTATGAGAGGAATGTTCCCTGGAAACATGACTCGACTTCACCAACTATGTCCAGAGGAGGGCTGCACAGTGGCACAGTTGGTAGCTCTGTTGCCTTGCAGCAAGAAGGGTTCGATTCCCAACCTGCGGCCTTGCATGTTCTCCCTGTGCATGCCCAGGTTCTCTCCGGGTACTCCATCTTCCTCCCACAGTCCAAAAACATGACTGTCAGGTTAATTAGTCTCTAAATTCTCCTTAGGCATGAGGTGTGAGTAAATGCATGCATGGCTGTTTGTCCTGTCTGTCTATGTGTCGCATATTTGTTTTTAAATATGTATATAAAATCTTATATCTTTTTGTAAATGTCTGGTTTCAACTGTATTGTTTTTTTTTTTCAAAATACATATTTTGAGAAAAATGAACGAAAATAGCCAAAAATATCTGTAAAAATAATCGGTGTTTTGTGAACAGGATCTCAGACATCACAGTGGTCTTTGCTTGGAAGTTCATATTATTTACCAAAAGTGAACACCAAATGTAAAAAAGTAAAAAAAGTCATTATTTAAGTCTGATAATGACTAAGGGAAAAAAGTGCCTTGAAACTTTCTGGTGGCACAACTGTGGGACTATCCCACAGCTGACAGCTCAGTGCCCGAAGCATGAGTCACTCCTGGTTCAAAACTTTGCTCACCTGAACAATCTCCAGCATCTCCTCACGGCTGATGTATCCGTTTCCTCCAGGTCGTACATGCTGAAAGCCCATTTCAGCTTCTGCTCCAGCTTCCCCCGTGACGTGACGCTCAAGGCGATGATGAACTCCCGGAAGTCTATCGTCCCGTCGCCGTTGGTGTCAAAAGTCCGGAAGACGTGCTCGGCGAACTTGGAGGCATCTCCGTAGGGAAAGAAATTGGCATAGATCTTTTTGAACTCCTCCACATTCAATGTTCCGCTTGGGCAATCCTTCAAGAAACCCTGGAATAGAGAGATCAACACTTTATTTTAACTTTAAGTTCAGTACTTTTAACAGATATTCTACTGGATGGAAAGACTAACAGCTGATATTCTAAGTTTAAACAAGAACTCAAAACAACTGTAACAGTTATGAAATGTGATCGGACTGCAGTCGATCTGTTGGAAAGGAGCTTGGTCTGAGGGCAAAAGCTCTATCTTTTTTCAAAGAAGACACATTTAATAAAGCCTGATTGTGCTGTGGAAGCAAAGGGAAGTAAAAGTCCCATCAGTCTTAGGTTTTGTCAGAGATGTTCTTATAACAGACCTTGAAGGTAGAACCAAAGAGGTGACGAACCCGTCTCAATTTTGAAGCCAAGGAATTAGGTCCTGGACATTGTAACAGAAATTATTTTGTGTGAAGGCTGAGAGTTCCTGTGGAAGTGCAGTTAATCCATCTTTTTTATTGCCCCCTGTCTAGGAAATTTTCTGGGTCGTAAAAGAACACCAGTGTTTGCCCGGGCTTTCCGGCCACAGCCTCCGATTTACAGCCCATGAGCTTCCCCTCCAAAAGAATACGACCTGGACACTGTTTCAGAAAAGTCAAGAGTTCTTCAACATCCTGTCGAATAAGTGGCCATGTGAAAAAAAAAGCTGGTTTCTCTAACATCTTGTGACACAGTGGTATTTAGTAGCAAGGGTTTTATTTATTATTATTTTCTTAAGGTAGTGCTCAGACAGGAAAATGGGTTGTGAGAGAGGGGATGCGGCAAAGGTCAATGGGCCGGGACTCAAACCCAAAGAGCTGTCTGAGGCCTGCAGAAAGACGACTATAGCAGCTCATGAGTCTTGAAAGGGATTTCAAAAGGTCTACAGGAATTTCAAAACAACTGCCAACATTCCTTGGTCTGACAAGTTCACTCTGAAAGCAGACCACTAAATGTTTGAAGAAACCCCCAAGAAATGACCCAAATGGCTGTTTTTACCTCTGGACCTTCTGGAGCTCACCTGGTGGAAATACTCTGAATAGCTGTTAGCTAACAGCACTATGATACCATTGGAGCAAGTTAGTTTAGCTCAATGTTACCATTACCCGCCCCTCGACACTAAAGATTATTCCACTATAACCTCCTTTCAAAGGACAAAACAAACAAACCAATCTAATGATCCTGCAGGTGTCAATAGCCCCTTCTTTACAGGCGTGGCTTCAACCAAACAATAACCGCTCAAACACCATATTCAATCTGCAACGAGACCGTAGCAGTTAGTGATATGGGGAGCTACAAACCGATAAATCCACGGGCAAACCTCGAGACCCAAGCCCTTTTCATCAATTGCGATGCGAGATTCCAAACAGCGTCAACTGGAATCGGCAAGATGCAGCAAACAAATACTGGCCGCCATCATTGGACGAGAAATCCTGTGCGCTCACGTTCCCACATTCCCACCCATGTACCTGCCCATGTTGACGCCCAAATAGTCAGATATACCCTGCGAATGGTTTTAGCCAACTTGGCAGAAACTGACACTGGAGAAGGGGCTTCTGAGGACGTTTAACTGATTTCTACTTTGCTATAACTTGATGATGACGTCCATCTAATAATATACAAATGTTGATATATTTTTGTATATCATATGATAGGGCCCTGAAATAATGTTTGAAAGGGAAATCTAATGTGTGGATAGAAGGAGATGACTGATGCGATCGACCTGGCTAGACTTGCACTTGGTCATTCCAAGGGTAAATCTAGATGATGCTGCTCTGCCACTGACAGAGACAAATAAGTCGAGGCCGCCGCCAGATCGCTGATGAAACATGGCTCCTCAGAAAAAGCAAGGCCATCCGGGCACACACCCTGTAGCAAACTCACTGCCTCTTCAACTGTGTATAATTTGTTACCAGGTCCGTTCAGGTTCTGTACTTTCCTTACAATCGACTTTTTAAAAGACAGAAATCACTTGTTTTCCTGCCGAGCCTTTATCATTTGTACCGTTTCTCCATCCTCCTCACTCTGAATCGAGCTGACCATATGAGAGAAGAATAGTTGCTTTGGATTTTAGATGGCAGAAATTAGAGTCTAATTCAAACTTGAATTAGACTCTAATTTCGCTCCGGAGATCCTGGAAAGAGAAAAGGGAAACCAAGCTCTGGAGGGTGACTTTAACGAGTTTTGAACAGAGTGGGGTTATTTATCACAAAATAATACAATACTGGGCTTTTCCATCCAACCAGTTCCAGAACTAGTGAAAACTGGTTGTTTCCCTTCTTCACCAGTAAAGACTTGGGTTCCAGCACTGAAAAGACTCCAGCTCAAAGACAGAACTACTTTCATCAGGGGCTGGATATGAGCATATGGGGACCAATAACTGCTTCCAATTTTGGGAGTGTCACTTTTAAACCTTTTAGGTTTACAAAATTTAGGCATTTCAAAGAAAAAAACAAAACAAAACAAAAACAATCATCTTTAGAGCTTTAGTGCTGGACTAACTTCAGCAGTCTTTTATCCTGCTACATGGTAAATGTAGGTCAGAGCACTGCTTCAAGCTGCACTCACAATCACTATTTTAAGCTGAGTCTATAAGCAGCGTTTTGGGGCTGCGTTCATAAACACCGGCAGCTCTTCTGGTGTATAACTCATGTTTTAAACCGGATGTGGAACCAGAATCTAAAGAGCCATCATCAAAAACCCAGCTTTGCTTGAATAGTGCTGTAAAACAAGGGAAAGGTGACAGTGAGACAGTTGCCTGCGAGAACAAAAAGGCAAATCCGTTTAGATAAACTGCTTCCCTCTGCAGAAACTCCATATACAACAGAGCTAAGACTCAAAACGTTCAGTGAAAGAGAATTTTAAGTCTCCAAGACGACTATGATAGTTCAAACATCACTCTAATGCATAATTTCATTGCAAGCGTCTTACTATTATTTGAAGATATTGCGGCATTAGTGGTCTTTATTGCTAAAAATCAAACAGCAAAGATATAGAAGGGGAGAAGACAAGCAACAAAGGTCCCAAGGTTGGGAATCGAACCCCAGACAACTACCCTGACTTAAAGCTTACATACATAATGCAGTCACTTTATAGCGACATAATTCACTAGTAGAGGGCGTACAAGACATCTCCACCATGACTTTAAACTCTCTTTCGGTACAAAATGGGAGGTTTGTACATGTCTTCCATGGTTTAGATGGTACACGTGGTGGTGGTACTATCATCATATGGTGGGTGATGCTTTTCTTCAGCAGGGACATGAAAACTGGTCATGATTGCTTAGAAAAAAGGGAAATGATCTAAATACAGAACAGAAAACTAAAGCAAACCTGCAGCAGCTACCAGCTGGTGACCCAGCGCCATGGCCATGCGTACCTTGTACCACTCCTGCAGCTCGTGGTCGGAGAACTCCGTGTTCTCCCGGAGGTCCTGCAGCATCTCGGGCCGCAGCTTGCTGTTCTGTTTCCCCATGGCAACGGGACAGTTTTTGTTGTCCTTTCACTTGACGGCACCGCTGTCTTGTCGCAGAAGCCAGGCCGCGTTCCAAACCTGCCGGGCAGAGGCGGGGAAACAGGAGGTCAGGAGACGAAAAGATTTGTGTGGTGGATTAATAAACAAGCGCAGTTGGAGATGGTTTTAACCAACCTCTCGTGAACTTAACACAGTGCCAGGGGTAAAAGCGCACCAGGGGTCACGGCTACCTGACTCGTGGGGTCCAATGAAACCCAGCCCTTATGACCGCAGGAGGGTTAAAAATAGACTCTTGCATATTAAGGATGGAAGAAAATATGTATTTCTGCTCCATTAAAGCACAGTCACGAATCAAAACACTGCCGTTCTTCCTACTGTAATGAAATCAAAGCAAGCCTTGTGACAGGAAAATGTCCCAATCCTCCATGACACACGATATTATGCAAGTCAGCAAGTGTTGAAGCACTGCCTGGCCGGCACAAAACATTAAATAATCCTGCAGCCACTGACGTCAGGCACAAGCCCGCTGATCACATTTGGACAGGACTTATCCGGCCAGCTGAGTTTGGGAAATCAGCTGTCTGCCGCGAGCGAGCGCTGCTGTGTTCACGTCTCTTAATCCTTATCTCAGCACAACCTGTCGGACAAAATGTGATTTCAGTGATTTAATTATGCAACGACACCGCTAAACATAATGCCTTTTTGTTTTTTGTTGTCTTTGTTTGTTGTTTTTTTTTGTCGCTCATGATGACGGAGTGAAAATTTCAGATGCAATTTTCTTGCGAATGCAGTTGTGGGTTTATTTTAATCAGAGTGCAATGAGGGATGTCCTACAAACCCAAATCAAGTTGTTTCGGTTGAATCTGTGAAAGAGTCAGAACAGAAACTTATTTATTTATTTATTTATTTTATGTAAACCTTTTACACTTTTCCATGTGAGAATTTCTAGAAATGTCATCTGCTTGAGAAAAATAGATCTCTGTGAGTTTAATGCTAACTGCTAACAGAGGACAGGATTTAAATGAGGCGTGAAAACCAGAGTGGAGATGGATGGACGGACGGACGGACGGACGGACGGACGGACGGACGGATGGATGGACGGATAGGGAATATATTGTAGTAATAAAAGTCTGCTCTGATTCTCCTCCACACGTTTGAACCAGTGCAAATGATTCCAGACGTCTCCAGGCTGCACAGGGTCCCTGGATGTTGGAAGAAGAGTCAAAGAGCATGTGTAACACATAAGGGCTGCAGTGTGGGCGGCAACAGTGTTTACTGATGCCTGGCGAGCGCTTCATGCGCACAAAAAAACAAAACCCACACGTCCCTCGCCTCTTCGCTCGGCTAATAAAATTAGACTCATATTAAATGGCTCGTCCCGGAGGCATTACAGTTAAACTCAGGTGCACTGACAGGACTGCCAGCAGCCCGTTTCTAGGCTGTTGCAGGCAGAACTGTCAGCAACTGTTGGATCCAACGTCTCTAACTGCATTAATTCTTAACGGCTTGGAAACAAGTAGGTTTTAGAAACAGCACTCAAGAGATTTTGGTCTAGTCTAATCACTGGTGGAACCTACAGATGAACAGAACCTAATGCCAGTTTATGAACAAATTTATTCACATGTGATTTTAATTGCGTTTCTTAGTTAACAGAAACACCACGGTTGCAAAATTGTGTTTTTTCAACATTAGCATGGTATGGACAAGGTTTTGTTCACATTTGTAATGAAAATGCGGCTCGTGACAAGATTATATGTAAACCAGATGACTTTATTCACAAAATAACTTCATTGACCTATTCAACGTTTTTGTTACTAGCAAACAGTAGAAAGCCTAGAGTGAAATGATCCACTGTAGGATCATTTAGCAGCACATATACGAGCTTGATTGACATCGCTAAGACCCTCCCTCTGGCTCTGATTGGTTGTTTCTGAACAAGATGTGTATTTCTGTCGATGGCAGCAGGACCACAGAAAGGAAGCAGAAGAAGTTGATGTTTTCACAGACCGTCTCTTATATCGTACTGTTACAACATAGTGAGACTTTTAAGAAATATGCCAAGTATATAAATATATAAATATGAAAATTTCTATATCTACATATATCTATAGATATATTTATATATATTGTAGAATCAATTAAAAACGTCAAGTGATCATGGAGTTAGCCTAGCTAATGTGCCAACTGATAGACGTAAACCAGGATAACACAACATAGCGATCAAGCTTTCATCGAGAAAAATCAAGTATGAAGACTTGCATGGGCTAATGCTTAGAGAGACATCAATTAGTCAGCAATTTGTTGATTGAAAACATCTTAATATATTTTTAATCTAACACAGCGTTCAATGTTTTTTAAGATGAAGGCACCATGAACTTCCCCGTTTCAAACCACTAGCTCATTCAACACACGTCTTCAACCTTTACGTCTAAAATCGCCTTGTGTTTGCGTCTCTTGTCCATGTCATGGTTAAATAGACTCTCTCTCTCCAAAACCCCTGTAACAGATTTAATGGAGCTCAAACGATAGATTTTCAGAAAGAAACAGAGTGTAAAGTGACGGGCAGACTGCCAGAAGCAACTGCACTACAAAATCCTCTTCAAACACAGCGACCTTTTCAATGGACTCGCCACTACCTCCCTGTTGTGATATTGTTCTTTTTTGTTGTTGTTGTTTTTTTTTTAAATCTTTCTTAAACTAGCTTTGACCTATGGAAGCATCGAGTCTGGGAATCACAGCAGCATCCTGCGGCATAAAACATTAATCCATCTTTCCCCGTCTGAGTGCCCTGTTGTCGGTGTTCCGTCCTGCTGCAAGTCGACCCAAAAGCAGCCTCGGCGAACATCTGTCACGCTTTCCACAGCTGCTGCTAAGCAGGTCGGCGACCTCTCAGCTGACGATCCTCGCGCAGAGGAGAAAAAAAGGAGAAAGAGACGGAAAAGAGGGGAGGAGCAGGACGCAGGGACGGACGTGGAACGGGTGAGGCGGTAAAGGTGGGGAGTAAGTCATTTCCACCAGAGAGAGATGCTGCAGAGTTGCAGTTTAGCTTGGACGCTTTTAAAACACGGCTTTCCAAACACGCCAGCAAGTTCTCATTTCAGTCCTAAAGCAGTCAGTGATGTAATCAGCTGGAATCGCAGCTTTGGTTCCCTTTGACCTTTCCAACACAACAAACCTGTAAATATTTTAATCACAATCTCATGTAATAAATCATGGAGAGCTGAAGACAATAGTAAAATGAAAGGATGTTTCTCTTCAGGTTAATAAAGTCAGAATCTTATGTCTATTTTTTTTTTAAATACATTTTATATTGGTTACAGTGGTTGTAGTTGTATTGGCTAATATTTAACAAATAAGCTGTTTTACCCTTGGGGATCAATAAAGCAAATTCTATTCTAAATATTGATATTATTAATTTCCTACCAAAGAACTCATGGCCTAATAAAATCAGAAGACACGTGGCAGTATTTGTGCTAAATGAATGAAATAATAATTAAAAAGTGACTAAACGTAAGAAGAGATTAAAAAAGAAAAAAAAACAATCTAAAAGTCTTGCAACCGAAAGCTTGTGGGTTTGAATCCAGCTTTCTTCTGTCACATGTCGATGTGCTCATGGGCAAGGCACTTGACCTCATGTGCTAATTCCCAATCTGGGAAGCGGCGTGTAAATATGCAGCCGGGTGAATGTGGCCGGTCCGACCGGGAAGGAGCAACATAAACTCAGTCCGTTTACCTTTTCAGTCGTGGGCCACGAGTCGGGCTTTCAAGAAAAAAAAGCCCCAAAACGTTCTGTTCACATCTCTTCAAAGATTTTGGTTAAATAATTACATGTAATTAGCTTTCCATTTCACCAATTAGGGTAACTGACATGACAAGTAATAGTAAATCTTAACACATTGACAAAAAAAAAAAAAGAAAAAACAACCTTTACCAGTTTACTTTTTTTTACCCTCGCTTCAAGTCGCTATGGTACTTTCTCGCCAACTTTATAATTAGATTTCATTTTATTTTATTTTTTTGGATGAAACTACTTTATTGCCAGGGAAACCTCCAGAGACGCCCGAAGCCCGACAGTGGACACGAAAAGTAATTTAGCTGGTGGAGCCGCGTGAGCCGCTCCTTAAGGAGGACTGGAGCAGCTTTCATTGAAAGTCACTCAGGCCGCTGAGTGAAATCCTCCCACATTCAGCTGGACTCATTTCTCTGGGCCGCGCTGTGAAATAGAATAACATTAAGCATATTGACTAACTGTGAAGAGCGAGGCACCGCCATTGTCGAAGGAGTGGGCGACTGTGGCTGGGCCAATATCAGGTTTTTAATAAAAAAGAAAAAGAAAAAAAAAGAAGAAGAAGAAGAAAAAAAAAGTCTGCGATGAAGCGTCATTCCAGCTTAGGTTGTAATAGCTTGAAGAAAGAAAGTTACACCATAAAACCAAATATTCTTTTTAATAAACTTGTTGTTTGCAGTCATCTAAAACAAGCAGTGTGAACTTTTGAATAATAATAATAAAGCCTGATAAGTTCATTTATTTCAGTTGAGGAACTGTTTAAATCCAGTGATATTATTTTGATATGAGTCGCTTTGAGTTTCAAGAAAATCCCCTAAAACTACTAATTGGGTATTATCTACAAGTACAAAGAAAATAAGTGCAGCTCTCTAAAATATTCATACTGAATAATTATGTTCCGGAAAGAGAGGTGTTACTTAGAGATTTAAGTAGGAGTAAAAATAAATTGGATGTTAGGGAATTGTTTCAGAGATCATCTGGGGATGTACTTTTGAGCAGTATTGTTGGTTTTATAAGAACGGGTATTATGGGGTGATGATAGGGTTTGGGTTAGCGTTTAGCATTTGTCCGCAAAGCTATTGGTAACTGTATGAGAGTGTATCATCCTTAGCCACATATAAGAACCTTAAGAAGAGACATTCATCTCACGGTGGACAGAGAGGAATTGTCTGGACTCTTCTGACGTTGAGCTTTGTCAGGGTTGTCCATGCAGCCGGCGCCGTGAGGCATCTTTCAACAGCCGGAGAAAAGACGGACAGCAGTGGGAGGTCTGGAAGCGGTTCGCATGGCCGGAGCACAGCAGCAAGCTCTCGTCCAAGCAAACTAGCGGGAGCTATCGATCCTTTTTTTTTTTTTTTTGAGTGTTTTCAACCTGTTGTCTCCCGTCGCTCTATCAGGCCGGTGTTTTGAGAGCCCACCTGAGACGAAGGGGCAGCTCATGAGTTTTATCCCTTTTTATTTCCATTTCTTTCTTCTTCCACCTCCATCTCTCTCTCCCTCACAGTTCCTTTTTTTTTTTTTTTTTTGGGGCCAAAGATTTGCTTTTGTTCCCGTCGTGGCTTCCTGATGACCTGCTGATTGTCCCCGTCAAGCGGGACAGAACGGACGGCCGCTGGTCGTCTGCCTTGTCTCACTCTGAGTGCACTCGGAGAGGATTTGTTGAAGATTTCGTGACCTTTCCAGGCCCTCTTCTGCGTATCTGGCCCCCAGTTCTGCGGCTCGCTGATACGCTTGTTTCGGCCACCCTGTGCAGTTAGATTAAATCTTCCTCCGCTTTGTTCCGTTACTCTCTCACCCACTGCGCCACACAAAGAAGCCTTCGTGAAAGAGAAAGCATTGGGGCTGGAGCAAACAGACTTAACGGTCCACACGGCAGGTCGCCACACGGTGCCAGATGGCGATTTATCTACATTTACCCTCAACGAAAAGTAGATCATCATTTGAACATGTTGTAAACAAATTTGCTTAAACCTCCCAATTTCTAAAATTTAAGAGTTTGGGCACTAAGATGAGGTGGTTTTTTTCCTCGTCGTTTTTGCAGAGCTGCTATGGGTACACTGTTTTTTTTTTTTTTTTTTTTTTTTGTTTTTTTTTTGCATCACACAAGTCACGTGATCAACAACCGGATGTTTCCACTTGCACAGACTGAAGAAGACAACAGGAAGTAGTTAGGAGATCATGGTGCTGCATGTTTTATAATGTCTTGTAGGGCAGTGGATTCAATATGTCAGCAGGAACCTCCAAGGTGTCATCAACTGTTCTGTGGGTTACAGCAGTTGTAGTGGTTTCAAACGCAGCGCATGGCTTTCGGAAATAGTGAGGTCATCTAACACGGACTCATCCCATGAACAAATTTATTCACATGGGATTTTAATCGCCTGCGATGGAGGGTTAGGGTGCACCCCGCCTCTCACCCGTTGACAGCTGGCTATGGGCACCAGCTGCCCTCCTGACCCCAAGGGGGTAAAGGTGTAAGAAAATGGATTTTAATTGCATTTCTTAATGGAAATCCTGCAATTGTGTTATTTGTGATGGAAACGCAGCCCCTGCCCTGCTTTGTAATCCAATTGTGTTTTTCCTGGAGGACTGTCACACAGAGCAGAGTTTGTGATTCAGTCAATTATGACAAATGGTAAAGCAGCCCCAGACAACCGACCGCTGGACATCTCCAGCTGCCTTTGGACAAGAGACGGGTCGCCAGGGGCAATACAGAAACACACAGGACAAACAGCCAGGCACACACACTCTCACACCTCAGGGCATTTCTGAGAGGCTAATTAAGGAACCGGTCATGTTTCTGGATAGTGACAGAGAACCCAGAGAGAACATGCGAAGCCCATGCAGGCAAACCGCAATCTGGGATTCGAACGCAGGATTTTCATCCTGAAATCATGATCTGTAAATGTGCGTTAAATTGTTGTTTTCAGTTTCTGCGGGACATTTTTGTCCAGAATAAAAATTAGATTGATGATTTTTTTAAAAAAAAAACTGTTGGGAGGCAAATACTTGTCCTAGCCTAGTTGATGCTTTCAACTATTGAAGCTGAAGGCTCTGCTTCAAATATCTAATCAAACCAAAATGTTCTGCATGTACAGCAATCTGATCTGACCGTAGTGCTTCAGAATAATTACAACATCATGGACGTGTGATTAAAATGAGAAATAAACTCAGTTTGATTTGGACATTTGTAGGAAGATAATCTGAATAAAAACAGACATGCACTTAATTTCAGCAGCGGCAATTTCCCAAAAACTAGAATCAATTATTATCGTTTTGAAAAAACTCTGTCTAATAAGATGACTAAGAGCAGTAAGGCCGATCCGAAACGGTGTACTTTCGGTAATAAATAAAAGAATAATAGAAAAAAAAAGATATAAAAAGTCTTTACGCTTAATTAAAAATACCCATGTACTCTGTTGTTGACAGCAACTCGCTGAGGGAGTCTGAATGATCCTCTTTATAAAGAAGCTGCGCGAATAATTAAAGAGAGAGAGAAAAAAAGACGACAGCGCCTTCCAAACTTTGACTTCCCATCTAAACAGAATCTGCATTCACTGTGACACAATTAGGACGTTTTTTTTTTTTTTTTTTTTGTTTGAGACTCTTCTGTGAACGGGACACGACGTGACGGAGAAAAATACCAGTCAGCTGTTTTGTTTGGGTTTTTTTTTACTTTAAAAAAAAAAAAAGAAAAAAAAAGCCAAAGCGTTTTACTGCTAAAACCCGTCAGCTTTTTCATTCCTGTTTCTGGGATGTTCAAACTGTCAGAACAGCTGGCTTTTTGTGCATTTTGCCATAAAAAAAAATGGAAAAGGAACAAAAACTTTTGTAATAAAAAAAACAACAAAAAACTGAACTCAACAGCAGGCGTCTCTGGTCTGATTTGCTCTTTTCACACCCAATGAGCAATGAAACTGTTTGCTGTGGGCAATGAAAGGACAAATGGCATCCTCGAAGCCTCGTTAGTCTTGCTTGTTAAGTTCCAGTTTTGAAGTTTGAGTGGCAGACTAGAAAGACGAAATAACTGAATATTTCAGATTATCAAAAATAATTTAACGTCAGGTAAAAGTAATCTGAGTAAATGCGGAGGGGGAGTGTAATTTTGTTTTATCGTAAAATAATAAATACCCAAAGCACATGGTTTTTGTCCAGTTCTATCAGCCAGGCCTTGGCTAGAACAGAATCAGTCTGACAATATGAAATAGACTTAATTATGTCAATTGATCACAGATCTTGCCCCAGTATAAAGCAATTCAGGAAAAGTTGCAATGATGCAGAGCACATGTGGGATCAACGGGAGACGAGCTCCTATCTTTGGATCTAAAGGAGAATGATCCAGAGTGAATCGTTACAGCGAGGAGCCAGGAAAACAGACCTGAAATCTGGGAGTAGTGATGGACTCGGACCTGAACCGGGAGTCACATAAAGACAGTTCCAAAGTCGGCCTTTTAGCATGTCCAGGACTAACTGACCAAGCAAGATCCAGAGAAACTCATCCATGCGTTTATCTTTAGTCACATTCATTACTGCAGCAGCGTCTTCACAGGCCTGCCGAACAAATCCATCCTCCAGCTGCAGCTGATCCAGAACGCTGCTGCTGGCCTTCTCGCTAAAACCAGGAAGATAGAGAACATCACACCAGATTTAAAGTCCTTAGCCTGGCTCCCTGGAGCTCAGAGAATTAAAATGCTGCTGCTAGTTTATAAATGACAGCTTAGCACCACAATACATTAAAGATCTGCTGTTGTTGTATCAACCTTCCAGACCTCTCAGGTCTTCTGGTTCTGGTCTGCATCTCCAGAACCAGATGCAAACATGGAGAAGCAGCATTCAGCTTCTATGCAGCACAAATCTGGAGCAGACTTCTAGAAAACTGCTAAATTCCTGAAACACTGACTTTAATTCAAGTTAAAAAAAAAAAAAACCCTCACTGCTCAGTGCTGCCTTTAATAGTTACTGGACCATTAATCAACATTATCAATGTGGTGATTGATGATTTTCACAATGGCTCTTGACAAAATGTAATGTCCATTATTGGTTTTTGCAGCGGCTGACCGTACGATGCGTTTGTTTTCTTTATGTTTTTACAATGCAAAGCACTTTTAACTGCCATGGTGCTGAAATGTGCTGCTCACATAAAGTTGATTGATTGACCAGGCAGCCTTTTAATGTCGGTACTTATTCATTTTAGACCCGAAGCTTAAGCACATGTAGTTATGAAGCTGGACGACGATCCAAAGTGCACCACCAAGGTGATATCTAAAGGACTTTAAAAGAAAACAAAGAACTTCTCGGAGTGGTCACTGACCATACGCAAACACCCTACAATATGGCCGACAGCAAAAAAAGAGTTGACCAGAAAACACTCACTGCCAGCTATTGCCAAAGGTTGATGGCTTGTAGAAAAATTTTCTTTTATTGCTTTATTTTTTAATTTTTTTTTAGTATTGACACAAATGAAGTTAATGAAATTTTTTAGCTCGCAAACAATTTTTTTTTCTTACATAAAATGTAGCCTTAGGAGAAATTGTTGGGGTTTTTTTTTTTGCATTCTCGATTCTGGTCAATAAGAATCAAGTGGTCAACGGGAAAACGACGAAGGGCCGCGACCGAGAAAACACGAGGAAATGAAGGACGGAGACAGGAGGGAAGACTGACGAAGGCAAGACAGCCAGCGGAAGAAAAGACATTAATGGCGGGGATAAAAATAAGAACGAGGGCGGGTCCTTGGTGTGGCGCTCTCCTCCAGAGCACAGAGGGTCTTCAGAGCAAATCTGAGTCCTGATAATAACTTAAATAGCTACAAAATAAAAAGCCATTTATTACCCCTCGCATAAATCTGTGCAAGCAGAGTCTGTGTGATGTGCAATCTTCTCTCTCGCTGTCAAAGCGGTGAACATCAAAAAAAAAAAAAAATAAAGAGGAAAGAGGAGATTAATATTATGGGGGAACATTTAAGGTCACAGAAGTAGAGGCATTAAAAACAATCCGCAGAAGTTTATAGCACAGAAAGTAGAGCATCCACACCCTGATCATCGTCACATGAACGGCAGGCCGGGTGAAAAAAACCCATCAGGGTCATTTATCTTTCGAGGAAGGAACGCACCGGAACAAACCAATTCTGCCAGAAACCTGCTCAGCGGTCGAGAAGAAGACCGGTTTACGACGACCGATGGAAAGCTGATACGTTTCCACGGTAACGCCCAAGACGATTCCCACGTCGTCATTTTTCTCGTCGTTCCACTGCGTGACTTTGGCAAAGAAAATATTCAGGCCTTGAGAAAAAACGTTTAAACGTTTGCTCTTTTTGTTTTGCGGGTTGTGAATGCAGGGATCAGCATTCATAGCACCCAAACGTTGCCATTTGAAACCGGCCTCTTCGTGACGGCAGTTAATTAAAAAAGTGTGATTTATGTCGCTAAGCCCCACACAGCGACGGCAATTAATCATTTCAAATTTACTGAAACAGTGGAGGAAATGGCAAAAATGACATTCTACCAGTTTTGTTCCATTAAAAAAATAAAATAAAAATCATTAGAATTCATCCAGACAGTAAGACAAAACTCTTACCAGGATTAGCTTATTTTTTTTCCACAATAAGTGATAAATGATACCATAAACACTCAAATCTAATTTCAGATATGACAATAAAGTAAATGCCCTGAAAATTACAATAAAACAAAAACAAAACACCATTCGTTAAGGTTTAGCTAACGTTGATTTGTGTGGCTGTCTGATAACAATAAAGGTACATTAGAATACACAGCAAGTCTCAGAAATGACTATTTCCATTTCATTCATATGAAGAAGACAACATGCACTGTGACGGTTTTTAATGTACATCATTTTTCAACTATTTCATTTTCTGTTGGATTGAAAACTGCTCCTGCTTTGAGAGAAACAGCCAGAACATTGTGTTCTCTCATAGCGCCGAGAACGAAGAATTAGAATCGCTTAAACTGGAATCAGAAGGTCAGACCTGAAAGAATGTTGGAAATTGGTTCAGTACATCTCTATAAAGATAAGTAGAGATGCTGCTTGATATTGGTTTGTTTAGGTTTGGGGCCTATTATTTACGCATAAAAATTTCATGAAGACCTCTTCTAGAGATGAGGTCAGACTTTGCAAACAGCACGTTCATTTTTGGACACTTCTGCGTCCTCAAAGGACCCGGCAGCCAAAACATAAACGCATTTTCATTCTTTCTTTTTGCTGCGCAGCAACCCTCCGCTGATCGATGTTGTGCTCGGGTCTCATCAGGATGCATGAGGACCTTTTGCTATGGGCAAAGAAAAAAAACCAACCAACAAACAAAAACAACAAGCTGGAACAGCATCCAGCTTTCAGACCAAGAAAATCTCTAAACTTTCCCGTCCCGTAGCGATGACATAGACTTGAGCAAAATCGTAAAATAAACCAATTGCACTGTGGAAAGGAAGCAATTGTCTCACAGATGGCCGGACGTGATCCTTCATCATTTTCTGCTAAAGAGCAGAATTATTGGATTTATCAATTATTAAAAAAAAAAAAGTCACCATCAGGAAGCAAAGCAGCCTCAGATCAACTCATTAAAACAACCATGTTTTAACACTGGTATAAGGTTGTTTTTCTCAGGTGCACTATATATATATATATATATATATATATATATATATATATATATATATATAGTTGAAAATGTAGATTAATTTGAAATTGGAAGACAGCAGGGGACAGGGAAACACAAACAGAGAGAAGGATAAAGACCACAGCGACAACAACATATTTATAACAATTAAAACAACTGCATCTCTAAAATGTCCATGTTACTAATACAAAATACATTGAGTGACAACAGCAGACCAACTATATATAGAGTGTGTATCTGTGTGTGAGCAGGCTTGTGTATTCAAGGTTTCTTCCAGCCAACATGTGAGCTAGCACATATGTGAGCACTAAACCCTGGAAACCGGGACCCACCACTGCTCTGGCATGTGAGCAGAGGCACAAGCAGCGGGCAGGGAGTTTGACGGGGCATTTGGTGGGAGCCCTGAGATGATCCAGGATGGGGTGGGGGAGCCCAAGACCCAACCTGACAGATAAATAGGCACACAAGATCACATCTTCCTACACTCCTGCGCACACGGACACTCACACCCGTAAACCTGACATAAATCCACGGAAATGGACCGCACTTTACTCCCAGGTCCAAGAAGCCCAGCCTCTGGATCCAGTCGGCTGCTCGACCCCCCCACAGACCAACGACCCCGGACCTGGACTCCATTCAAAGATGGAGCCTAAAAAAAAAAAAAAAGTCCACATATTCCAAACAAGCCAGCCAACTGGAGTTACCAACGGGACATAACAGCCTGAGCCTCTCAATAAACTCCAATCCCAACTCCATGAACTTCCCACACCACATGATTTCCCACAATCAGCCGCCTCCAACCATGACAGCAGCGTATCCCGCTTCCCCACCACACAGAGGAGCACCACAAGCACCACACGCACAGATCACTGTTTCTTAGGAAACATGACACAGTTTTTCACCTTGACACTTTTCCACAGACGTCTTTTTTTTTTTGTCCAGTCTCTTTGGTTTTTATTGCTTGGACCATGATCTCTAATCTTAAGTGAGGCGGGCCATTAGACGTCATGGCTTATTTCCAGCCCTCCTGCATGATGTGCTCTTGGAGAAATTTTAGCAGGTCGTTCACTCCTGGACGGATTCACCGCTGGTTCCCGCGTTGATCTTTTGTGATTAACGCGTCTTGCTTTGGTTTAAAGCCTCATAAATGGGTGGTGACCCTCTGCAGACAAACAGATCTCGACGTCGGTCACCTGTCCAGGAATTTCTTTACATCAGAGCGTGGTGTGTATGAAAAATTGACCAACACATTCGACATGTATTGATTACCTTGATGATGACACTCATCAAAATACAAAGTCTGTCACTGATTTATCAGTTGTTGGCTGTATATTTTTATGATATATATTGCACATGCCTTGTTGCTGCTTCATTCCCGGGATCACTCTTTCCTTGCACGCCAGATATGAGCACAGGGGGGATATCTTGTATATAATATTCATCTAACATTTTTCAAGAGTCGGACTTGTGGAAAGCCTTCTTTGAGCTGCACCTCATGAAATATTTACAGTGGGAAGCTCATCTCCCTGGCCGGTAAGGCCGGATTCAACGTGCTGTGGCGGGCGCGCATTCATTATCCGGTCGCGGCTGCTCCTCTCTCTGCCTGCTGGAGACGCCGCGTGCAAATGCCGAACCACACCGGACATCTGCATGTGGAACTGGAACACGAATTCAAGATGTGAGGGACATGAATCACAAAAGAGAAGTCGTGTCGAACCGAGTCTGTAAAGTCCGTCGACGCTCTACCGCTCCCACTTCCGGCGCCAAACAAAACCCAAAACGTCCTCTAAATGCATCCCCTCGCTGTTTACGCCTGCAGTTTGTGAAAGAGCGCCGCAGCAGAGGACGATGAGTGCTGGCAAACAGGAAAGTGCGGGAAGCTTTAACAACCTTATGGCTTTTTTGTTCATTTATTTATCGTGTTGTTCTTGCTTTGTTTGACGTAATGGCTTAGATTCGGCCGCATTACAACTCAAATTGTTCTGAACGGGTGCGGGGATCCCGGCGTTTGGTTAAGCGGCGCCGGCTCTCTCCGAGCTCTCGGTTTCGGATTGACCTGCGTTGGGCTCCGGTTGTGTCCGGGATGAAGGGTGCTGCGGCAGACTGGAGGAGTCCAGGAACCCATTCCCTCAAAGGGAATTAAAACCTGATGCAGATTGCAACATTTGCAGGGTTACAGTTTGGACCATGAATGCAGAGGATTTGGGGAAAGGAGATGTATCAAACCAGAGCTTAAGCAAAACTAGAGAAGCGTTGATGGATAATTAATGGCACTTTTTCCTCTTCCTCCCCCCTCACCGTTTCCCCCTCCCTCAGTGTTTGTTTCAGTATCTGCTCTGTGCAGCTCTATGACCTTTAGCGAGAGTGTAATTCTAGCACATAGAGGATAATGGTATATGAAAATCCATAGGGTTTGCTGCATGCTGTGCAAACTGCAGACACGAGGCTCAGCTGGTGCTGCTGACAGGCTGAATCGTGACCCCCCGATCCCCCACCCTCCTCACACACACACACACACACACACACACACACACACACACACACACACACACCCGTCCTGCCGGACACACTATTACATCAGCATCAGCCACACTCCCGTGAGAAGTCCATATAGCCACAGGTTTGCTCATCTTTCTGCTGGAGATAGATTGACCTCAGCAGCTAAGCCTCGCCCTGCGGAATATTTAAGACGTTACTCCATTATAAGTTGGCTCATTGTCAAGATGACTGGCCCTTATTAAAAATTCCTTCCCCGAGCAAAGCTTGCGCGTTCAGAATGGAAGGAGGCCTGGCGGAAGTTAGTTCAGATATTGGCAGCTTACCCGCATTGAAATTACAGCAGTTCTGCGAAGGCCTGCAGGGTTTGTGGGGGAACTTCAGGGAACAAACATCAATGTGAAGCCAGATAACAGAGCAGGAAGATCAGGAAGGAAGCATGAGTTGGGTCAAAATCTGATGTCTTTCAGATTTTCAGACATCCAGACATCTGAAAATGGAAAGAATATGGCACCATGGGTAACCTATCAATTGCAGTTTTCAACCTAAACTAACAGTTCATGCATTGAGAACGTTAATCGGAGAAGTTCCTGAAAGGTTCATGGTGGCTCTGGAGGAGCTGGTGACCTCACTCATTCTTGCACTCCACAGATTTTATATTATTAATTTGAGTTTTATGTAAGAGGAGCATCAGTTCTCTGCAGAGTCGTGGGGTTGCTGGTGCCTGTCTGAAGCAGACTTTGAGGAAGAGGTGTAACTTACTTAGATTATTGATTACTTATTAGTAACGCGTTACTAATGCGTTACTGTTCAGGCTTTGTCTCCTTCCTTAGAACCTAAACTACTGGACCCTTTGACAATTAAACTGCAGGATGGTATCATCCCTGCAGCAGGGCATTCATGTGGACTCATTAAAGACGCAGCGAGCCTAACACTACTGGAAACTGCAGTTTTAAGAACCGCATTGGAAGATTTCTGTGAAACACAATGGCTGCTGCGTCAGTGACGCCGTCGTTCAAGCAAATCTGTGGCATCCACTGATTCCCCATGGGAGCCTCAACAGCAGCTATTTCTGCCCCTGAGGTGAAGGAGAATACTGATACAGTTTCTATACTTTGCAGCCATCGATCTTCTGACACACAACACCCGTTTTCCCAATCCTGTCATTAACCCTGCTCCCCCCACCCCCTTCCTCCCGTCTCCATCCATCCGTCCACCTTCCTTCCTCCCTGAACCAGTCCCAACGTCGATTTGTCATTTCTAAAAGCCACTGATCTTTGCTAAATGCCCTGGGCCAAACTCGCTGCTGCCTGCGCTCCCTTGGTATTGCTGTTCTAGATCTTTTCGTGGCGCTCGCGTCAGCCGGACCACCAGAACGCCGACGCCTGGCCTTTCCAGTGCCACATTTTCCCTCCACAGAAGTGGGTTCATGTGCTCTGTGTTGTGTCGGGGAGAAGTGGCGTAGCCTCGTTTCACTATTGCCAAAAGTGAGCAAGGACGTTTAAAACTGCTTTAAATTCAAATTCTGAAAACAAACTTTCCTGCATTGAGACAAACGTCTACGACTCTCTGGGCAGAAGAGCTTGTAAGTGTAAGCGATATCCGAAGGGCAAGTTAAAGAGGACACTCAATCAAACCTCTCTCCTTTCAGCCCGCCGCCAGTGTCACATTGCACGGGAAGTGAATTGTCCCACAGGCCCGGAGAACTTAAAGGGTTACTGCACTCCATTTCAGCTCTGCAAGGGCTCTTGAAAAGGGGGACATCCCTTTACTGAACCAGGCCTCCCGAGTGAAGGGCTTTCTAGGCACCAGAGCAAATTTTAGCTCGTGTCCCAGAACAGCAAACGGCACAAGGGGGGCAAGAACCCCAAAGAGACACGGTCGCAGCCATGTGCAGGGCTCGCTCCTCAAAATGAAGATGGTAATTATGCTCTCAGCTTCGACTTCCTTCTCTTGTTGCTGGAGGCAATTAGTGGCTTATTTAGGTCAAGGATTGTTCTGTGATGGGAGCGGAGAAAAGAAAGACAGCGGCGCATGCGGCTCTCGCAGCATTGGGCAAGACGTGGCACTTCCCGCATTGTGCTTTCAAATAAATCCAATTTGGGCTGAACAACGACGCCATTCCAGACTCTGTGGTCACGGCTACCGACGTTTGCACTTGATGCGCTCCACAAATCACAAACCTTTGTTTGCGACTCTGCTTTCAGATTTCTAATCATAAGGATTTGTCAACGATATCAGATGAAGACGCACGAGGAAATTAATCTGGATGAGGATTATGTTGCGAAAACTCAACACGTTGTAAAAATCGTCGTTTTGCGTGGTGTACCACGAGGGTCTGCAACAATTTATTATTTACACACAACATTGGTGTGAAATGGACTTCACATTTGGTTCATCTGAAGATAACACAAACATCTTTGACTTCAGTAAGAAATCGATTTCAGAAATGAGGCTAAAATGGAATTTAAAAAAGGAGAATTACTTGCATGTGGTATGGCAACCCATCCAAATGGAAGCCAATAGGGGGCAAAGTGCATCAGATTAACGTGACAGTTTGAAAACATTTGCTGTATATTTCATATTCATCATCTTTAAGAGCCACATTAAAGATGCAGCTTATGCCAACGACCGGAAGAAGTTTTCGTTTTCTTTGCATTGTGAATCTTTTCCGCGACGTTGAAAAAGGTGGAATTAAAAACAAAACTCCAGGTCGCCGACACTGACCTCAATCAGTCAGCAAGGAGACACAAAGCCATTTCTAGGCATATGTGTGTCTTATTTATTTGTTTATTTGAAAGGTTTCCAAATGAGTTTGCAGTGAAACAATCATCCACCGGTAAGCCAAATGGTGCAGGGTCGCCTTGGTGCCGCCCCGAGTTTGAAATGTGCAAAAAGTGATCCACAGCAGAAGTAGGAAGCGACTGACTGGGGGGAGCCAATGAGTGGGAGGCGGATGGGTGAGGCACTAACACTAACACAAGGTTATGACTCCTCTTGCAGTTATTATCCTTGCCCTCATGCTTTTCCACTTCATTTCCCACACTCATTATTTGCATCTCTCCTTTATTTGCGTTTTCTTTTTCTTTTTTGCTAATGATCCAGTAAAAGCAAGCCAAGCACCCCTGGCTGTCAATCTCACCCCCCCTGCTGCCGTGTGAGCCTCGGCCGTGTTCCAGGCTGCACCCGGCATATGGTGATCGCGCCGAGAAGGCAACGACTGAATCGAATGGAGAAATCTCTCTGCTTCTGGCGGTTCTTGGACTCGCGGAGCGAGCGCCGCATCGCTTCGTTTCGACTGAAGATACGGCGCTTTGCAGTCGTTGGCCTGAGCCTGACAGTTTGTCGTGTTGTCAATCTGTGTGTAATAATTACTCTATAATGTGTTTCACAGTGATAAAGTTTCTGAAATAAATGGAAATAATATTTCAATAATATTCCCATTTATTTAATCTCCCACAGAAGCAGCTCCTCCACTACGGATCACTTGGCTCCATTTCTCATTAAAGGGGCATTATTCGGTATTTTCCAGACACTTCACGATTTTAAAGCACAATGAAGTAACTGTCCCCTTCAATCGTTGGAGTGTATTTAAGAAATGACTTCAGATTCAAAGTCTCTGACTTTAAAAACTCCTGCTCGTTCTGAAACTCCACTTTCAGGGAGTCGCCTCAACATCGTGCCTCCGTCAAGCTTTTAACAATGTTTTTACCACTGGCAATTAATGAGCAGAGCAGACGTGCAGCTCCACCAGGCGTTTGCTAATTGCCTCTGGCTAGTTTGAAGGAGCAGAGTGGGAGAATCACTCGGGCTGCTGTCCTGCTGAAAAGTGCATCTCAGAGGCGGCGCTCGGTGGAACGGTTGCCAAGGGAGACTCAAGGATTTCTCAAACGTGCATCGAAGAATTAAGGAGCAGTCCGGGTTGTTGTTCTGATGAGGAGACAGCACACCATGAAAGCTGCCCCGAGCGGCGGATCCACAAATCCCTTCGGTGTGTCACACTCGCCGATTACGTCGATTTGGACTTCTGATCGGCGGGAATGCTGCGTGCTCAGAAAGGGCGGGGCGAGGAGAAAGCTGCCGTCAGGAAGTCATGATTTGAAGAACATCGCTGACATAAAGAGGACTTGGCCTCGTCTTGGTGTTCTCACGAGCCGCAGAACCTCTCCGGATCCGTGCCACGGGCACATGTGGGCGCCTCTCGGCTCAGAGGGAGAAGCTTTGGGAACGAATGATGAACAGTGAAACAACCCCCTGGCTTTTGTCACGGAGACTCAGTCAACTCAGCCAGAATTTCCCCCACCCTCCACCCTCCCCCCTCCCCCCTCCGTTGATGAGCTTGACGGAGGAGCCGTGGAGATATCCCACAATGCAGCGCTGTGGCTTGCGTCGCGGTGGAACATTTTGCTCTGGGGGCTCCGATGCAGAGATCACACACTCGAGCAGCTCTTTGCCTTTTGCTCTCAGGCTGCCTTGTTCTGCCACTTGACGTCATTTCTGCTCACACATCAGTCGGCTGTTAGCGAGCGTGACGTCGCCTGCTCACAGGTTGGCGCCTGCTCTTCCTCTCCTGTTGTCACCGTGAGGCCATCTCCATTGAGTGTTTGATAAAACTCTACTCCATCTTAGTATGAAGTTCCTTATGACCCAAAGCCTCTGCTATATGAACCTGAGCCTATATGATCTCAGTCTAAACCCCTTGAGCTTGGTTTGTGCCGGATGCTTGTGCAATTCCCCCAATCAGGTTTTTGAGTCACAGCGATTACAAAAATCCTCAAAACCGTCTGGTCCAGTTACCCTTCACATGAATGCTTTAAAAAATTACATTTCGTCATCATCCTTTTGCTGTAATCGCGGTGGTTCAGCTCCGCCCGCCACCAATCGATACCAATCCAAAGCAAAAACAAATCGCAGTCATTAATCACATCCCGCTGATGAGGCTCTCAATCGGGAAGCACGGAAGGAGCCGGAGAGACACATTCACCGTTTCGCTTTCAATAGGAGGAAGAAAGGGAGCAAAAATCTCCTTCACCAGCAAGGCCAAAGCGCAGACGCGTTACTGCAAGAGTGTCACGCTGCGACCCGAGAGGCAGACGGCGCATTCGCTGCAACTGAGCAAACTCCGCTGCTCTTTTTGCCCGTGGCTCGGCGGGAGGCGGGGAGGGAGGGGAAGGAAGGCTGAGCCGAGCGACTGCAGCAGCAGCGGCCCGGAGAAATGAGTCTGCAGTCATTAAGGCTGCTTGTAAATGCATCCGAGCCAGCCGGCGCCAGATCGATTTTGCTATTTCTGATTGGCCCTGTGTTATTACCCTGAGAGGGTGACAGCGCTGGGGAGTGGCTGGGAGGAGCGGGGAGGCAAAACAGACTCTAATTGATGCTGTCACTGGTTTCATTTTTTTTTTTTCGTCCACCTGGAACATTCTGTCTGGTCTTGCTCAATCTTCAGATGGACACAGACATGAAGAAATGTGAGAACCAACAGCATCCATTTGGGACGCGTATGTCACAGCTGGTGGATGACGTGGATATTTATTATGCACCTCAGCAAAGTTGAGGGACACTGATTGATGGAGGAGGAAAGTATAATGTGCGTTTTTATCATTATATTTTTCCCCTTTAACTTTTATACGTCATTATGAAATCCAGCTACCCTGAGGCTGTCCTCTGGACTCGGCTTGATTGAAGACCGACATTTCAAACGACCCAAACTCTTTGAAAAACCCGTCCTCCTCCTCGCCTCCCCGCAGAGGAAATGACACAAAAACCTCCAAAAAAGCAACGAGCGCCACTTCCTCCTTTGCAAAAATGTAAAACAAAAATGGAGTGTCCTCAGATTTCAGTAAGAGGATTTCGCTTTTGTCGTTGGCTGAAGACGACGCACCATTTATTCCTCCAGCGCCAGAAAAAACGTACCTTTCGAGTGAACTTTTAATGTGTTGGAGGGGCAAAGGAAGGAAACGCAAATTAGCTGTGTTTCTGATTATATAATCAATAAAATTCACAAATTCCCAGGGTTGGGGTGTCAATAGTTTTACCAGGAATTAGGAAATCCCTGGTAAAACTATTGGAAATTGGAGAATTTGGAGAATTTCTTGAATACTCTTCAGGAGTGTGAGAACGATCTGGATCAGAAGAAATTTTCCCGAGTAGCAAAGTGTCAATGAGATGCTTTTATACCCAAAGGCACAGAACTAATTGAGCCCATTATTTCTTTCTGAAACAGCCTCAAAGACCAAGTGAGGGGAAAAAAAAGAAAGAAAGAAAGAAAGAAAGAAAGAAAGAAAGAAAGAAGCGACCCATCATTTATAGGAACGGGGAAGACGTGAGGATCAAGTGCTGAAGGTTCAGGAGAATTCTGATCTCAGCAGAGGTGTTGGTCCAAGTGTGTTGTCAGCCACGCCCTGTGTGACAAATCCAGAGGTGTTGCATCCAACAACAGAATACACACACACACACACACACACACACACCCCTCGGCATCATTAGCCACAGATCATGCAGAGCTCTGGGAGTAATTGGCTGAACTCTCAGCCTCCTAATGGCCACGGCAGGAGAAGACCAGCTATAGCCCCATTACTGCTACTTATTAAAACCTCTGCTCCAAACTTCTCATTACCGCCTTCCTTTTTGATTTCCCCTCGTTCCCTTCCGTTTCAAGCGAATAAACAAACAAACGAACAAACAAACAAAAAGATCTTTTTTTGTGTTTTTTTCCACTTGTGGAGCTGCTGCCAGTTATCCGGTCAGATTGTTCCGAACCAGTCTGAGCTCACAGGAGACGGGGAGGCCGGACCTGCCCGTGACCAGGTCTGCGCCGCTCCACCTCCGTGCGTCGTTTGCTCCGTGGAACAGGCAGACGGCTGCAGCCTGTTGGTGATCTGAGGTCTGAATGTTAATGCCTGGTTTTTTTTTTCCGGATGATTCACTCAAGAGCAAATTCTCTGCGGTGATGCATCTCCACTCTCACGGGTTTCTTCTGCTTTTCCTGTTTTTGTTTTTTTTTTTAACGCTTAAATGTTTCAGATCATCAGAGAGAGTCGACTATAAAACCGAGGTAACTTGGCCACAAGTGGAAAAAAAAAATGATTAGCCTGTTCGTACCACACTGTGTATCAAAAATGACATTGGAGCGTCATTCATTCACAGGACATGTGGCCTCTTAATTTCTTGCAGAGCGATTTATTTCAGCCGCACTGGGAGGAATTTAAGAATGAACTCCGTTTGAGGACGTTCCACTGCATCTCGACTACTGTAGACTTTGACTAGGCCTTACAAGAGCGTCAATTTTGAACTGGCATTTGGCTTCCAAAACACAGAGTTCCTTTAAATCAAGGTGAAAAAGCCACCTGCTTAGAGTTGCCTTTGATTCAGAACCGCAGTATTGATCAATATATTTGAAGTGTAAGTGATTGATGGTATGTGACCAATTGGTTCTGTTTTTGGGACGTAAAGCACTTTGAACTGCCTCGTATTTTCAAAGTCGGAGTTGCTGGTGCGTTTCCTGCCATTGTCTGGCTGACGTGCCTTTGAGCTGGAGGTATGGAATTGTTCCCAGGTAAATTCAGGAGCAGAATCTTGTTTGAACAAGAAAACTTTACGACAAGAGTTTTAAAAACGTGTCACAAGATTTATTTCTCTTAAAAACTCAAATGTCTTCTCTCTCAAATGATCATGTTCTTATTCTGAGGCTCCAAAAAATAAATCTGTTTTTGCCTCATTAGTCCTCACAGCTTTTTTTTTTTTCATTTCAATTCTTGAGGTTTATAGCAATATATTTATCCCAAACCTGCGACAGTCAGACTTTTGATTCTCTGACAGCTTCTCTCCCACCCCCAAATAAAACCCCCTGTGTCTGATATAAAAATTAGTCTCACATTGTAAATTTTAATTTAAGCTTCATTAAGAAAAATAAATAAATTCTGTGAAATGCTTTTTACAGCCCCGTGAATTCTCCTCTGGCTCCGAGCTAATCCTAATCCCAGGCCTCACCCTGGGCTGATTGGAAGAATTTGGGATTGGGAGTGTTTTCTTTTCTGCTCCGACTCATCCGCCCCCCCGCGGAGCAGTCGCTCGCAGCGGGACGGCTGGGCGTCTGACAGGCCGGGAGTCGCCCTGGCCAGATCGCTGCCAAACGCAGACCTCAGATGAACCCCTGCCGGCCACACGGCGCTCACTTCAACGGCTGTGAAAATGCAACATTTCTGATCGTTCCAGCAAAACGTGTCATGATACGTGTACATTCATCACATTATGCTGGGTGATAAATTGCTTGGGCACTTATTGCGATAAACGATAATATTGCCGTTTCTAAACCGTTTCCAAGCGATACATCGACAACGATAATACAAATTTGGCCTCTCGCCGTCCGATGAACGTTCATTTTGTAAAGAGCACTGGAACTGGAAGACATTTTAAATATCGAAAATAAAACACAACAGCCAAAAGCAATGAACAAAAACAGACAAACAAACAAAACCCACAACTGAAACCGTAATAAAACACATCATTGTTAAGTGTCGGTAAACAAAATTGCCCTTTTTTTAGTAAAAAAACCCAAAACATTTCAGACTAATTCCACCATATTGCATGTTTTACTCTTCGTTCTTTCTGCATTTTGGAAATGAAAGGGGCGTCAGAAAATGGAAAAGTGATTTTAAATCCTTTTCTAAAGATGTGGAGCCAAAAAGTCAAACAGAATTGGGAGTGACATCACAGTCCTAGTCAGCATGTCACAACCTTCCCCGTTTTCTTTTCAAAGAACTGCAACATTAATCCAGATTACTTAAAGGATCGAGACAGGAGCACGATACTGTGGCCGGTGTTTTACTAAAGTACCAGAGCAGACGGTTTTATGATGTGGTCAACAAACCACCACACTGAGATGAATCATTTTGGTTCTATTATTACAAATATGAATACTTTCAATTTCAGCCACTTCAAGCAACATTTTGAGCTTCAACCAACTGCGATTATAAACCGAATTTGACTGCGTTTTATCATACAAGATCCAATTAGAACTGATGCAGTCAAACATGAATCAGCCAATTTTCTTGGATTGATGCGATTTCGCACGTGAAGCGTGTCGAGCATTCGACGCACGTCCAACATGGCCGACGCCGGAGTTGGAAAACCTGAACTTTTGCGAGCTGCCGAAACTCACATCGGTTCCGAATCACCTGGTGAATTCAAACACACCCGACGGCATTAATTTAGGAATTAAAGCCACTCGCGATATTTAAATCGCCATTGTTCAAGAGCAAAATGTCAATCGTTTGACTTCAACGTGCACAATTAAAGTCTTTCACCAGTTCGGTTTCATTTGCAAAGGATCCATGGCAGGACAAACTGTGTCATCAAGTAAAGCGAAAAAAGCAGACGATGTGAAGGGCTGATTGTGTGCACACAGTCACAGACCATAACTCGGGGCCGAGTGCCTTGCCCAGGGGCACGTCAACAGATGACTTGGGAGCTGGAATCGTACTCACAGTCTCCCAATTGCGAGATGGCCACTTTTCTTGTTGAAGCACAGTTATGAATAAAATCAGAAACATTTGGCATGCAAATGTTGCATTCTGCCCCCTTGACTTTGATTCTCCCAGCAATTAGTCGCACTACTAGTTGACTCAAAAGTCTGACTCGTACGCTCAGAGTGTCAGGAACACGTTTCATCTTAAAAGAAAGTCACAGAAAGTGATTTTACTATGTGATAACTATGCAGGATTACATACAGACGCATGCAACGTTTGTCACTTTTGTTGCAGAAAAGCACTGAAAGCCATACGGCCATTTCTTTCTACCATTATGCGTTACTTTGTGTTGGCCAATTACGTCAAACCCCAGTAAAATCAATTGCAGGGGAAGATTTTATTCGGTTGCACCGCTGTTGCATTTCTCCAGTTCAAACAGCCTCAGGTTTGGCCCTTGTGTTGTTTCTGAACCCCCGAAAATATGGAAAAGCGAACATTTCCCTGATCATAGCAGCAATCTAGTCCCCTGTGTAAATCCACAGCAGCTCCACAGCAGCGTGATGTAGGTTAGGGAAAGGAGCTCTGAGATGTTGCGTCTCTCTCTGTGGTCACGTGGCAAGAATGAATCTTGGCTTCAAAGTCACTTTGGTGCTTATGTATTCAACGCATGCTAGTAGAGGGGGGCAGCGTGTCAAGATTCCTGGCAGCGTCATATGAAACCAAGGTCGCTTGTATGAGAAGAGCTGCATTGGTCATGTTAATGGGACAGAACGAGACGCAGACAGAAAGGCTTTGTACACACAGCAGAAAAGCCAAACCGGGTCCCCCGTTGGCTCACCGTAACCACAACATCTGTTGTGTTTGTGTGGTATGATGCCTCCTTGTTCAAATCTACTCTGGTGTGTAGCAGGCAAGCAGAAGGAAGGCTTTGCGTGCGTGCGTGCTTATGAGTCTAAGTGACACAGAGAGTAGTGCTCCAGCGCACATTTATCCTCTTATGTAACAACTAGACAAGCATAAGCACATGCGGCCTAAACGACGCCTCGACCCAACGAAGCGGCAAAGTCCTGCCCGATTCGCGCGTGTTTGAGCGTCTCCCTGCAGCGCGCCGCGTCGGTTTCGCGAGAGGAAGGCCCCGTTCCCCGACGTTCCCATTAACTCGGGAGTCAAAGGCGCCGGCTGCTCACTTCGCCATCACCCTGCTGTGGAGATTGACGCCGGTGGCACGAGACTCCGACTCCTCTTTAAAACGACTAAACCGACGACTTTCGGCGCTAATTCCGCTTGCCTGCGCTCGACGCAAAGCCTGACAGAAACCTGCTCAATCCCAGGGGATTATACACGGAAGGCGTGCAACAGCTGGGTGGCATTTAGGAGACGAAGGTGTGCGGGGGGAAAATGTATGGCGCTATCAACGCAGCGCGGCAGAGGCAGAGTCAGGCTTGGTAAAGTCGCAGGTCGTGAGCGTTTCCCTGGCAGCTGATGATCTGAAGATGCACTGCTGTACGTCTCAGATGAGGTGGGGAGTGTGGGACTCCTGACTCTTATCTTGTTTGCCTGGCTCTTAAACCTGCTGAGAATCACTAGGAGAGTCTCATTTTCCTTATCTATGACAAGGATGAAACGACTCAGGAGAGCATCTATGAGAATCGATGCATCAATATGAAAATTTGGGCCGATATCAAAAGCCTACATTACCATTGCTAAAATAACTGATACTTGCTGATATTGGCTATGCATTATCTTGTCTTTTGACACCATGATAAAAACCACACCACTGACGTTGCTTTTCTTCTCCGGTTAACTCTCCCAATCCAGCACTGCATCCCTACCACTACGTCATAGCCAAACAAATACCACAAAAAAAAAACATCATCCCTGCACAACCTGAAACACAAACGCAACATGACGGATGTCAGCAACGGCTGCTGTTGTTTGCGTGATTTTGGGATCTGATGGCGGAGAAACCGCCACCGTTTCTCCACCGTCTGACAGTGACATCTGCTGCGCTCCTTCTGAGTCTTGCGCTAAGGAGGGTTAAATCGGTTTTGTATGCACTAGTAAGTATAGCAAAGATGGGTTAAAAAGCATTTTCTGTGAAACATCTGAAACTGCACTGGAGATGTATTACGGATTGTATTTGAACACCAAGGTAGTCTGAGCTTAAGTGTCTTTTTTTCTTCTTTTTTTTTTTTAAATCACAGAACTCCATAACCTCTCTGCACCTGCCTGCAGGTATAGAAACAACTAGAAACTTCAGAAATAAAACAAGTCACAAATAAATAATAAAAAATAAAAAAAGTCAATTTATTTTTACGAATTCAACTGAGGGGAACTGAGCATCAGTGAGCCGATATTCATAAGCCTAGCCGTGGCTACACGAGGCAGAATGCTAACTAGCGTGAACCTTCTGCATAAGACGCTAATTTGTGTCGGCATCAGGAGCCAGCAGAGACACTAATATGAATTCACATGTCTGTGAATGAAGAATAGAGTATGGCTTGTGTTTACAACTTCACATATAAGGGAGCCACACCATCAGCCAATCACAGGCAGGCCTTTTTCGTCCAATCAAAGCATTCCTTGCAAATCCTGGCTAAACAACAACCAATCACAACAAGCAGATCAAAAGAAAAAAATTAAATAAAATGTGTGTGTGTGTGTGTGTGTGTGTGTGTGTGTGTGTGTGTGTGTGTGTGTGTGTGTGTGTGTGTGTGTGTGTGTGTGGAGAATAGGGCACCAAAACTGGCACTAGCCCAGTGGCCCTCATCCTTTTCAATCCGGCCCTGTATAAAACCATGCAGATATTTGAACTTGCAGAGAAAAATATATATATATATATATATATATATATATATATATATATATATATATATATATATATATATATACATTTTTAATTTGCAACCAAGTCCTGCTCTCTATTTCTCTCCGTTAAGACGCAGTAGAGTTCAGCTCTGGTGGAGGAAGGCGGCAGATCCGCAGCATCTCGTCCCATGTTCGGATCATTCATAAAAACTGCAGGGCCTCTCCGCTGCGTGTCATTGGCTCTGCCACATAAAGGAGTCCTCCGCATTCAACGCTCAGCCGCCCTGAAGCACCAAGCACGTGTTTGAATACGGCGAGATGACCGAGAGGCAGCACTGGGGGGCTGTTATTCCCCCCACAACACCACTATTTTATTGTTTTCCCTTGTCTTCTCTCTGTCCTCTCGCAGCCCGTGGACGCACATCTCCGCGCCCCTCCGTTTCCTCTCTCCGACCTCCTTCTGTCCCGGTAACTAACCGTATCATTACTATTGCAAAATAAGTGACTAAATGAATCAAAAAATCGGCGCAGATTAAAGCTGATATCTTCCTTACCGGTTTTGTCGCGGCGGGTCTGGAGCGGGAGGCTCTCTCTCCTCTCTCCCCTGCTGCGTGGAGGCGATGCTCGGCTCGCACCGGACGCTTTTCCTCCGGGACCGAGTGATAATAATAATAATAATAATTAATAATAAAAACCAGATCTCCTTACTGCTCTCACACACACACACTCGCTCACTCTCACACGCGCGTCCCGGTGGCTATATATCGGGTGTTTGTTTTGTCTGCAGGGCTACAGCAGCATGTCACCGTGCGATGCCGCTGCTGGAGCTGCTGGAGCCGCTGGAGCTGCCGGGGCGCTCGCTCTCCTCCAGAGGCACAGACCGGGACGTGGTGGACAGCAGCACTGATGGTTGGAGTGATGTGCGCCGTCGGAGTGGATTTAAAATGAGGAGGAGGAGGGAGGCGGGGGGTAGGGCGGTGTGGCCGGGATTACGAGGTAGGGGTTTAATTAGACAGCGCTGCGCCTATTGGCACCGACGATGCGCAAAGCCCTCCCCTTCCTCCTCCTCTTCTTCCTCCTCCTCCCACCCGCGTCTCCTTTTTCCAGATGGGTGCGTGGCACCGGCGCGCAGTGATAGTAAACCGCGCGGGGCCCGTTACGCTGTTGTCTCTCGTCGCCGATTGTGTGGCGGTGGGGGGGGATGGAAACAGCGCCCCCTGCTCTATAAAGTCTGTTGTTGCCAGATCCGTCCGGCGCGCGGTGACGCGTTGGTCAGGTCGGGTCAGTGGAGGAGAATTCATGGCGGTGAAAAATGCAAAATTTCACACAAATTCGTAGAGTAATTGCAGACTGAAAGGGGAGGGGAGAGGGGGTTAAAATGTCAATTTCTGCAACAAAACAAAAAAAGAAAAACAAACAAACCAAAATAAACCCGTTAAAATAAAAAATAAATAAAAAAAACTGGTGAAAAATTTGTTTTAGAATTCGAAAATTTGCTAAAAAGAAAAAAAAAACCTAGTATTTCGAGGTTCATCTCCGAAATTTTCTAGAAATAAAAAAACTCACTTTTGTTGTCCTCAAAATTTTTGAGATGAATCTCAACATTCCTGAATTTTCTGGGGGGGGGTTTGGTGGAAGTTTACTCCTGTCACAGTGGCCCTGATACGCCTGTGAATTTCTTAGTATTTTTATTGTGATCTTCATGACAGTCCCAGTTAAAATAATCCAAAATGGTGACCCTTTAACAGTGTTTATTTTGTTGTTTTTTTGTACCAGCATTGAACTAAGGAGGCGAAGCAGAGGAGGAGCTTTGTCATGGAAGGCGGGGCTACATCCACCCAGGCATTTTGCACTGCTAAATGGTTGCCACGGGAGATTAAAGGATTTCTCAAACATGCATGAAAGAATCAAAGCCACACCACGGGCATGTAATTGTTGAGGGACTAACATGTGATGTAAATACCGCCCCTTTAATAACTGCATCATGCATTCGCTCAGTCGCCGTACATCGTGCTTCATCTATCTTCTTATCAACTCTGACCTGCTTCCGCCGCATGATGCTGCCACCAGCATGTCAGGATGATGCACTTGCAGCGATGCGTTTGGATTCTTGTCCTAAAAGTTCAGCTTGTGCAGAACGCGTGTTCTTTCAGTTGCAGTCGGCTTTAAAAGAACTTTGTGTTCATGGTTTGTCTGAACACAACAACATTTTCGCAGGAGAGCAGATTGGTTCTCTTTTCAATGGTTACTGGCAAAAGTTTAAAAACAAAAAAAAAACAACTATTGACTGAGTTTTTTTTTTTGTGCCTCCATCATTCCAGGAAACACGTTTCACCACTGAGGCTTGATTCCATTTTTTTCCCCGCAGCACAACTGTTTCCACTCCTGAGAAGATTGTGAGTCCATTTAAAAAAAAAAACACCCGTAACACTTCCCTGAATGATTGACCGCGCTAATTGGTTGCCTCAGATCGCCCCGGTGCCTTTCCTCCTTGAAGTCGCGTCGGTTCCAAAGACGAATCCTCCAGACCTGTGAACTGTCAAAACGTCTGCTTCCAGTGGGAGTTCACACCCACTGAACACCAAGTAATGAAGCTCTTTTCATTAGCAGCACGGGAATAACTTGAACATTTTCCTGTGTTTTGTAGTGAATAAAAACGACGGGGTGGCGTATTTCTGGGGGTTGTACTCACACGTCTCTGAGTTGAAACTTTATCCCTGAAAGGTTTGTGAAAGTGCATAACACAGAAATGGGCTTTAGTGTGTAGTTTAGTTATATATTTCACTTGTCCTGTGAACTTTGGACAAACATTGAAACTGTAGCATATGTCCAGTAATTAATAGTGTAAAACATTTTGAAATTCCTGAAAATGATTTAATCTGGATTATTGCAAACGGTAAAATTCTCAGATGCATGGATAAAATATGGAGCTATATGTGTATGAAAATTTTCCATAACATCAAATTAGACTCATTAATTAAGCTAAAGCTGGTTTAACATGTTTGTGCTTCTCAAATCTCAGCTTGTTGTTGAAAATAGCTATTTACCTCAGCTGCATATAAACACACATTAATCACCTATATTATTTTTATTAGTTAGAATCACCAAAATAATCTCTATTTACTAATTGTGAGAATAATGTGATGTGGCGCAGGCTTTCTCGGGTTTCCTTCTCAGAGTCGATGTTCTCTGCTGTCGCTGTTTTTACTGCTGCCAGGAAAATCAAACATTTTGGCGTTTCTGACGGCATTTTATCGCTTTCCTAATGTTTATGTTGGAAGTTGAGAAACTCATGACAGATGGGCCGTAAAGACATCGGCAGCCGTATGACTGCTTTCTTTAATGGGTGCCACACAAACACACACACTCGCGTGATGCACATCCTGAGGTCTGGCATCTGATCCAGACATCAGGCGCACTTTCTCACACCTCACGGAGCATCAGAGACCTGGAGGAAAGTTTTATGAACTCCACAGGCTGGTGGTGAGTCACAGTCGGCGGTATCGCCGGAAATATTTGGCTGCTCATTGAAGATACAGCTGCCTTGTATAATGAGGGCTACCTTTGCAGGAAGTACAGGGAGGGGGGTGAGGGGGGGGGGGGACCCCTCACACATTCCTGAAACGAGCATGTCAGGAATTGGAGCAACAAAGACGGACTGAAAGCCGCATGAGGAGAATGGAAAGCTTAACAAATCAGTAATATGATTATAAAGTCTTCGCCTGGTTTCAGTTTGATCACTGATCATCAAAGATTGATCAATCAGATGTGAAAACGTGAAGCCAAGGAACAGAAAACGCAAGCAAGTCGAGTCCCTTGCAGACGACTACATGTGTTTGTACTTCACACGGAAAGTAGAAGTGTAGGCAGCGGCGGCGAATGTGGTTTAGTCAAACTCTCACGTTCTTGTTTGGCTAGAAAGTGAAAGTATGAAGTGTAATGAAGCTCCGTTGAGGACAACAGAAGTTATCTCTTTTCCCGCCAAACATATGTAGGTCTTTGTCCGGTTAATTGAACTCTGGTGTGGTTTGAATGCAAAAAACAGGAAGCAAACAACGGCGCCGGGCATTCTGGGTAGATACAAGCAAAGCAAACGCAAAAAACTGCATTTGGAGAAAGACTATAACCTCTAAAATCTGATGCGGCTCCATTGTTGTTTACCTCCTGTGAAGACGGACGTTGCGCCCAAGTCGCCTTCGTTGGTTTTCTTGGTGCAGTGGCACCGCTGGCAAGGTGGGAAATAGAGTTCTGTAAAAAGGGTTGGGCTCATTTCACACAGTGCAGTGTGAAAGCGAGACAAATGTGGCCATTTTGGTCCCTAATTGAACCGAGCCTGCCGGACTATTAGGTGTGAAAATACCCTCAACGAGGAGATATGGGAGCATCGCAGGCTGCAGAGTCTCATCTTCATATCTCTCGGCTTCGCGATCACCTCTTACCCCACAGCTCCCGAAATGCAGTCTCCCAACAAATCCTGCACCATCTGTGCTGAAATAAACTTTTCGACGGTATAAGATGCATTACCGTGCATCCTTACAATAAAAAAATGAGAAAAATAAACAATGCAAACGGATAACTGGACCAATATTTTGGGCCAAGTTCAGTTAAGCCCAGATCAGAACAAATAAACAATAATCAGAAATTCATTTTCTGTTTTGTTTCCTCCTGTTTTGCTTTATCTAGTGGCCACTAGCATCAGATTAACCGAGACACTTTTTTCTTCAGGCTATTTTTTTATCTTTTTGTGGAAACCGAGATGAATGACTTGTTTTGCCCTGGCCCTGACCTCTTAACCTATAAAACCCAAAGAAGGTCTGCAGAACGGCTCTCGGCGTTGGTCTCGCCTCCCTCCCTCTCCCTGCCGTTTCCCCTTGGTGGGAGAACGAGGCAAACATCTGACTCAGCGTTTTGCTTATTTCATTAGTTCTTCTTAACTCTGACGCTCTGTCCTGCAAATGAGGACACTGATGTGATTGAATTACCCCGCCGCCGCCTCCCCTTCTTCCCTTCTTCCCGCATATTTTACCGTTCGCACTTTCCCTGCCCTGAGCCAGGTTTCAGTGCTGCTGTTGCACTTTCTCCGGCCTTGCGTAACGCCGCGGCGGTCGTGTTGCACTGCATCCTCCCTCTCCTCTTCCTTCCCCTGGCGGGATCGGGCACTGAGGGAAACGGCGGCCCAGAAATCCGACCTTCATATTCCAGGATTGTAGAAAAACAGCTCAGCTCCCAACAGGAGAGCACACCATCAGACCTGTTTGACCTTCAGCCGAAGTAGGATAAAGTGCCGGGTCCTCGCTTTTGACAAAGACCGGCGCTCTTGAATGACTCTGGCAACAATGAGTTTATTTCATCATTTATTGATGGGTGTTTCAGCTTTCTGCCGTTCTCTCGCCGTCTTTCGCCACAGAAAGCCACGCGGGTGCTTAAACACAGCAGCTGAAAGGCTGAGAGGAAGGCTATTTTCTCCTCACAGCCAGAGCCAATCAACACACCCACGGAGTGAGAAGTACAGCCTGTCATCATCGGAAGACGTCTCAGGACGTATATTCATTCTTTAACATGCATGAATAATTCATAAGAGAATTATACTGGCATGAAACAAAAAACCCACGGCCCTTATTCTATAGATCCACGAGCTCAATTATTAAAGTGGAACTAATTTTACACGTCCAGGTTTGTTTACTGCGGCTCTGCTGCTTGTAATGAAAAAAAAAGAAAAAAAAAAGAAAAAAGCAAGAAAATCTCCTGAAATACCTCCAGATGTTACTAGAAGTTAGATGAAACCGACTCTTCATAATCCCACATCAACACAACTGTTCATCCTCAAAGGTAATGTGTTGAAAGCAGGAAAGAAGAAAGGTGAAGGAATGAGCAAGTTTAATGAAAACATCACACACACAAAAAAAAAAGAAGTGAAGTCTCGACGACTGGGTCAGAGTGTCTCCAAATCTGGAGCTCTTTGTGGGGCATTTCCAGTCCGCAGGTCTCAAGAGTGGTCCAAGGACAGGAAATGACAAGCAAAGACTTGTGGCTACGGGTCATTGACGGGCATAGAAAATGTTGGAAAGTTTGATCTGATTTAATCAAAAAGTTGTCGCCGTCTTTCGCGAAGGAGTTACTGCTGAATTTGTGAGAAAGCCAGTGGAATATCTCGCTGTGTCCAGCGGACCCTGGTATTTGTAATGGTCATTCCTGCATTTAATATCCAGGAATCATTTCACCGATTTGCAGCTTTTTTGAATTAGGACATTTGTTTAAAGCGCTATTAGCAACACCAGGGCCAGTTAAAGACATTTAGAATGACATCTGGCGCTGCTAGTATTAAAAAATGACAATGAAGGAGAATCTGTTCAGAAAAGTCATGTGGAGAGTGACACTGTCACAAGGATAGGAAATGGTCTGCAGCCATCGCGACTGTAAACACGGATAGTAGAAACTGTAGCTTTAAAATGTGCTACAATAAGGGCAAAATGTCAACTCTTAAAGAAGGGGGGAAAAAAAGAGTCAACTGTAAAAAGACTCAAAAGAGCCTGGCCATCGATCAGAGTACTGTCAGGCACAGGGTAATAACGCCTAAATCAATACTCTTCCTTTGTATTTCTCTCCGTTGGTCTAAAAAGGCTTTCTGTTAAGATAATGGCCTGAAAACCACAGGAGATTTCAAAAGTCACCAGCAAACGCTACGAACAGAGGTTTTGACTTCCGTCTCTGAAAGGAAGGTAAATTCATCCAACATGCATGTATTTGGAGTTGGCGAGAAAGCCACAGGTCCAAAGAGAAAACATGCTGGAACTGAAACCATGGACCAATAAGAATACATTCATGAAAACCATTTTTGTCTACTTTAAAGGGGCAGTGTCATGTAAAAATTGACTCTTTTGGGGCTAATATCATGTTATGATGTTTTCCCCCCACATCACAAACGTTCCTAGAGCGTTGCATTGATCCTTTCGCGCCTATTTAAGAAATCCTGTGATCTCTCGTGGCAACCATTCAACTGAGCAAAACACCTGGGTGGACCCAGCCCCGCCTTTGAGGATGAAGCTCCTCCCATGAGCTGCAGTTTCCCAGCTTCCAGCTGCACTGTCCCACTACTCCCCCACTCAGCTCCTTCAGACTAGCCAGCAGCAATCAGCAAACACCTGGTGCAGCTGCACATCTGCTGGTAGAAACATTCTTGAAAGCTTAATAGAAAAACCATGTTGTGATGACTTCCTGAGAGCAGAGTTTCACACAGAGCAGGAGTTTTTAAAGAGACAGACTCACAGACTCTAAGTCATATTTGACATATGCAGCATCTTCATATCTGAAATTGGCATAGTTATTTGGTTTTGCTGTAAAATGGCACTATGTGTCTGGAAAACACACAATGCTGCCTCTTTAAAAGAAAACTCTGGGAATCTACTGGTGTTTTCTAGTGGAATATGAATTATACCATTTGGAAAACAACCGAGACAAAAAATAGACAATCATCCCAAAAAAAAAGAAACTTATTCTGTTCTGTCAAAGTGAGCATTAACAATAGCATTTCCTTCAAACACCACACACCAAGCTGTGTAATTTAAACGGGATGGTAAACCAGCCAAGAATATTTTATTTTCTTCAATTTGAAGATGTGCATTTCTATTATTAGCTGTTCCCGGGATAAAATCCCCACATCACACATCCTGCTGTGAAATCGTGTCAAGAAGTGTTCTAAAAGTGTTGCAGATGAAACGTGTTTCGTTTTATTCTTATCTTGTCTTTAATTATTTAAATGTTCAGCCCTGCACAAATCCAACTTTTATCGCAGCAAACCCAACAACTCTGCATCCAGGTTACAGACCTAGGGTTTCTGCAGCCACGTTGCTAGGTAACAGCGTGGGGTGTGCTGCAACGCGCTTGTATCGCTGACAAAGAGGCAACAGGACCCAAACAAAACACTATCAGGCGGCGACCGTTATTCTCCTGCAAGTGGCGGGAGCATTAAAAAGACGCTGGTGTTACGTGCCACAGCATTTTCCGTGGTTTCGTTTGACCCAGGAGCCACGAAGTGGAAAACTCAGCATCCAGCTGGACATGTAACGGGATATTTGTCTTTTCAAACGCCACAATGGCTGCGGCGTTGTCCCGCGTTCAGCCAAAGCTCCAGTGTGGCTGCAGTTCCGCTTCGATCCCTGCCTTCCAGCAGCACGCCTTTATTAGCGTACAGTTTTTCAAAAAGAATAAATAAATAAAATGTTTTCGACGACTTCTACTTGTGGCATAAGTTTGTGTAAATTTGAATTTTAGCATTTTTTAGTCACTGCTTAAGTAAATTGTTACTGCAATTGGAGAAGATTTGATTTTATATACTAAAAATATGTGATAGCACATAAATGGGATGGTAATAAAAACAGATTTTTGATTAAAAACTGTGTTGCGTTTTACATCAAAAGTACGTCTTTATCAATTAAAGTCTAATGGACGGTGGAAAAGTTCAGCCGGATCAGTCTTTTATTCAGACTCAGTCACTGGAGTCATGCAGCAGAAGGAAACGGCTGCAGCAGCTGTGACTCTACGACGAGCTCATTAAAAACATCAGTTCATTTGAGGTTGGAAAACGTTTTTCATCAAGTCTCACACTTTTGTTGGAAGGTTTCAGTGAGTAATGAAAACTGATAAATCGGCGCAGCCCTTCAAAATTCGAATCGACCCTAAGACACACAAACTCAAAAGAGAAAATGTCAGCAATTTCAAAACGGGATTAAAAACAAACGATAACAATCTCTAATAAGTATAACAACCACTATAACAATCTCGTCAACGCGAGCAGGTACAAATAAAGCAACACCTGCAAGATATTTTCAGGCAGTCTGCATGTGCTACTGCCATCTGTTTGCTCTCCAGCTACAACATGAAACAAACCCTGGTTGGGTTTCTGCCTCACTTTAGCTTTCAACAATGGGAGCACAGTTACGCTTTAGTAGCTAATGTTAGGTCTGGAGGCTGTGGACCTAACATTAGCTGAGCATTGCTGTGCTCAGGACACGCGACCATTTCCTGTAAAATGGTCAGAAGACACTAATGAATACTCAGTCCGGCATGTCTGACACCAGCAACCGTGCCTCAGATCACCTGAAACACGGTTTGAACTTCTTCGAATCGTCTTCACCACGTCCAGATCCCTAAACTCAGTCACCTGCTGCTGTGTGATTGGCTGATTCACTGTCTGCTGACAAGAAATCGCAGAGTCCTGAACCCCACGTTAGCAAAATGTGAAAAACTGAGCAGAACCTGAACTTCCACTATATGAATTTCTTCACGGTTACCCACCAGTAACATATTTCTAGCAGAAAAATCAAACATATGTGACAATGCAGTGTGACGGAACCGCCTCCATTTTTGAGCACATACGTTTCTTCGCTCATGTCTAATGTTTAAGTTGAGTTCAGGTTTCCTCCTCACACACCGGAGAAATACTTCTGCTCTTTGTCTTCTGCTGCTGTATGCTGTTGATTCTGATTTTGGTTCTCACCAACATATTAAATTAGGATGAAGAAAAGCAGGAGGAGCAGAAAATAGCAGCTGTGTCATAAAAAGAGGCTTATCATGCTAGTGTGAGGAAGTGTGTGTGTGTGTGTGTGGGGGGGGGGCGTGTGTGTGTGTGTATCTTAGGATCCCGATATCCTCTGGAGATGAAAAATTACTCATGGTGAAGGTTATTACTTACTAAGGTTCGCTGAGTATAGATGTGTCTGGGACAACTTTCTGTGGCATCATGCAGCAGGAATATGGATTTTACACATTCTTCCCTGTATTAGTCGTTTTCGAAGGAGATGAATATCAGGTTTGTGGAAGCTAACTGTTTGAAAGTTAGCTTAATTGAGACAAAGCAAAGAAAAAAGAAAAAGTGATTTGTTGACATATGAAATGAGTCAACATGCCCTTCTGGTCCTCTGGGATTACATGCCGATTTCATCATGGTGCTTATTTTTATTTTTTTTTTTAAAAAAAAGCACGATTGGTTTTCTGTGGAGGTTTTATTATTGCACAGGGACACTGCAGCCGCAGCCGCAGCCAGTCATACGGTTGGTCAGAGTAAAGAGTTCTGGGGCCTTTGGTCAATGGGTCCAAATAAATGAGCTGCAAGAGAAGCACAAAATGATCTTTTATTCCGCAAACAAACCGACGTCTTTATCTCTGTTGACCTTTTTCACAAAAGGTTTCCTCCAGTTAAACGCCGGGGATTTGTGACAAGGATTCTCAGAGCTGTTAAATAATTTGAGACAATTTACTCACTGAAAAAACACACACCAGTGTTTGTTGTTTTGTTTTGTTTTTTAAGATTTCACTTTGGGAATGACGCAAAAAAAAAAAAAAAAAAGAAAAAGAAAAACAATTTCAGTCAAAAATATAAATTTTGCATCAGTACCTGCTGTGTGAACACAGCTAACTTGTACATAAATACAGTCCAGAATGAGACGGGAAAACACAAACTGAAGCCTCAGAAACAGAAGCCTCAGAAACTGAAGCCTCAGAAACTGAAACGTCACTGCGTGTCTTTCTGCCGCTGCGGTTTGACGTCCCATCATTTCGAACGTGTGACTCTGCTGCTGTTGAGCCAACGAGCTGCAGCCTCTGGAGGCCTCGGCGGCGGATCTTGAAATATTGAATGCTCAACTCATTAGCATGCTTCATTTTGTGGCCCGCCCCGGGACATCGGAGGAGCGTAGAAACCAACAGGAAGTGACAGAAGACAAATGGATGTTGACAAATTCGACGGCTGATGATGATCATCCAAGCAATTCCCATTTTATGGTTTGGGTTTTCCTCCCCCCTCATCTCTGCAGCAGAGAAATAACTTAGCATATAAAATACGCATGAGGCTTTCCCTCGGCCCGTCGGGGGGTCAGGAGAGGGTCACTGGGGTTATTCCAGTACATTGCTATTCACGGGCCTGGAACAGTGATGTCGTTACAGTGGGCTGAAGCAATTGTGCCCCGATAAGAGATTCAAATCAGCAGCGGTTGTTATCAATCATCGATTTTATTCACAATTTGGAGCAACTTCCTCGGGAACTTTGTGTCGGTGCTCTCCGTAGCTTGGCAACAGCTGGCGCCGTTCGTCTCCGCATTAATTTAAAGCGGCAGCAAAGCGGAGATGTGACAAGAAGCTGAAGCCCGTCATCTTGAGCAGCTGTGCTTCTCTCAGTGGCGGCGGGGAACCAAACCGAATCACCCTGCATGCGTGACAGGGAGTCACCAATCACAACTAACTTTATTCAAACAGAGTTTGCTCAAAGCTCGGTTTGGGCCGGATGGTGTTTTCTCTCCTCTCCCCCGATCCAGAGAATCTAATAAATGCTCCCGGCAGCAGTGACTCAGGCTGCCTCGTTTAGTTCGGTCATGTTTGTGGTTTCGGTCATGCAGGACTGGTCAGTGGTCACCATGGGCGACAACGAAACGACGTCTGAGAATCTGTTGGAGCTCACGCTGCAGATCCGTTCATGGGATTTAGAAAATCACTGGCTGCGCTGAAGCTACAGAGGTGCGGAAATCTTGGACAATTTTCTGCAAAAAAAAAAAAAAAACCCAAACAACCTATTTCGCAATTGAAGTGTTTCAATTAAATGAAAAGTGACATTTGAAAAATCATGTGGATGAGCTTGTTTGAGGATTTAATTAGGCCCGAGCAGCTAAGCGCTGCGAAGGCCTATTGTATCTGTATTGTTTCTTATTATTATTATTATTATTATTCTTCCACCCAAAAGAGGGGCCTTTTTGGGGGCTTTATCATATTCAAAAACTCACCAAACTTGGCGGAGGCCTTAAGCCTGTTTAAAAATTTCATATTTTAAGGTCAATGCAAAAATCACACAGGAAACGGCTCAGTAGCGCCACCTAGCAATTTTCAAAGGACCCTTTGCTATTCACTTACTTTATCGTAGAGACATGAAATTTGGTACACTTGTAGAGCTCCTCAAGACGCTCAAAATTTACAATTAATGTCATAGTGCAAGTATCACAGAATGTCGGCCATTTTGGATTGAAGCTCCGATTTTGACCCCGTGCAAGTATCACAGAATGTCGTCATTTTTGCCGTTTACAGCCTTCGCATTTGATCGAACTCCTCCTAGGGATTTCGATTGATCGGCTTCAAACTCGGTCAGTCTGTTCATAAGGCATGTCCCATCTAAAGTTATCAAAATTGTGAGTTTTTGAGTATCCTGAAGGGGGGTTAGCAGGGGTCAAAGTTCACCGACTCGCCATAAAAAAATAAACTGTTATATCTCCTACACAGAAACTCACAGAAGCACCAAAGTTACTGTGATTGATCATCATCAGGTCTCCTACAATACCCAATGGTCGAATGATGACATCACTTAGGCCACGCCCCCTGAGAACAGGAAATGTAATGTTTTACTGTGAACGGTCACTATCCGACCCCTTTGACCTCATCACCATGAAACTGTACCCAGAGACAGAAGACATGTTGGTGTGTGGAGGATTCCAACCCCAACCAGCTAAGATGGAGCAGGTGGGCGTGGCGGCGTGGCGAAGTGACCTGTAACGCCACTGCCATACGTTTGGCTCTAAATTCCAGAGTTTCGGGCCGAGCTGCTCCAAACTCACTAGGATGGGTCCTCTGCCACTCCCTGACAGGAATCCATCACAACAATTGGTGGGCGTGGCCTAATTTTTTCTATAGCGCCCCCTAGAAAATTTTAAACGATCAGCCCCAAGCCATGCTTTAACCTACAATTACGAAACTCGGTACACATGTGCACCTTGTCAGGATGTAAAAAAAAGTCTCTTGGAGCCATGGTCTAAATCCAACAGGAAGTCGGCCATTTTAGATTGAAGTTTGGATTTTGACCCCATTTTTGCCGTTTACAGCCTTCACATTTGATCGAACTCCTCCTAGAGATTTTGATTGATCGACTTCAAACTCGGTCAGTCTGTTCATAAGGCATGTCCCATTTAAAGTTATCAAAACGATGACTGTTTGAGACTGCTGAAGGGGGGTTAGCAGGGGTCAAAGTTCACCGACTCGCCATAAAAAAAATAAACTGTTATATCTCCTACACAGAAACTCACAGAAGCACCAAAGTTACTGTGATTGATCATCATCAGGTCTCCTACAATACCCAATGGTCGAATGATGACATCACTTAGGCCACGCCCCCTGAGAACAGGAAATGTCATGTTTTACTGTGAACGGTCGCTATCTGACCCCTTTAACCTCATCAACTTGAAACTGTACCCAGAGACAGAAGACATGTTGGTGTGTTGAGGATTCCAACCCCAACCAGCTAAGATGGAGCAGGTGGGCGTGGCGGCGTGGCAAACTTTGACAATTCGCCATCAAACATCAAGATTGAATAACTTCCAAATGCAAGATTACAGCTGCATAAGACTTACTATGTCTTTCTGCAGAACAGCCTTGAACACATTTACATTGTCACTTGATGAAATCACCTAAGCCCACCAAAACTGTAACACCAAAGCAGCCCATGAAATATAGGTTATGTTATGCAAGTAAACATATTAATTATTTAAATATACATGATTAGAATTGTTTGCTTTTTTTTACAAATAATTTTGTTTTGTGGCTTAGAGTACAAACATTCATTGATTTTTGTTAGAAATAACGGGACGTCAGTGATCAGGAGTCACTGTTTAGAAACCATTTCCGTAATTCGACAGTAGGGGTCAGTCTTACTCCACCAATGAAACAACGCTCTTTCAGCAGACGGATAAAGATGATGAATTTCGACAGTAGGGGTCAGTCTTACTCCACCAATGAAACAACCTAAGAACGAATCGACAGGCGTACGGCCGCGAAGACTGTGGGCGAGCGTCCCCCCAATGACTTTTTCAGCCCTCCGATAATTTTTGTTGGCTTAAAACACGGAGAAAATGTAGCGTTTTTGTTAATGACTGTTATTTACTACGGCAAGTAAATGCATCAATTTCACTCGTCTCTGCCTACTGGTCAGTCAAGGGCAAAAACAAATTTAAGCAATTTGATTGGTTATGAGCCGTACTGTAGTTGTGCCTGCTAGCTGCTACGTACTGGCAGTCGGCCGGCGGCCGTTCAGGGTCGAGGTTCGGCATTATACGCTGTGGACTGTATTTTTTGCGTTGGAGCTGCTAACTTTTCCTGAACATTTTGCACGGACTTTGGAGCCATAGAACCGGACCACGCTTGACGTTTTGCTTCGGGTTTTGGAGCTACAGATCCGAACAACTCTCGTGAGCCGGAGCGGATTGTTGAAGCGGAGTTGCAGCAGTTTTATTGTTTAAAAACTCGTAACTCGCGGTGAGTAACGCTGATTATAGGAGCCGTCATGTTTTGTAACTCCGAGGACGATGCTAACCGAGTCCATTCAGGCCTGCAACGTTTTTAAAGCTAACGAAGCGCTTTACTAATTCAATATACTGAATATTGTGTTTCATACATCCAGTTTCATAAATTGAGCCTTGTTTGTTGTTACACGCTCAGTAATAAACAAGGGGCAAAGCACATTAGCAGAGCACAGTTAACTTTCAGCACATCCGAACAGTAGCACAGGTTGAATCCCACCCATTAATTAGGTATTTATCACAGGAAATGCTGCAACTAAATATGCCTAAAACACAAGAGCAGCGGACTTCTTTTCCAGACGACGCTAAATAATATAGACATGAAGCGAAGCCTCTCCATGAGGTTCACGGAAAGAGGACGGTGTTGATTCCCAGGTTCAGGTGTTGCGATGCGCGCTACGAATAAGATGTTTTTGGAACAATTTATTTATTTTTTTCTTCACAGTTTTGTTAATAGTAAATCGGGTTAAATAATAAAAAACTCCAGAAGTTATTATTTTCTTTGTTTACTTAAAGGAAAATGTGACGGTACGCAGAGTGCAGCTGCAGGCGCTGCTGCGTTCCACCAGTTTCCTGCAGGCGCCTGCAGTTCTAAACTTTAACAGCAGGAAAGACTTTTATACTCTTTCCTGCTAAATGTTTTTATCATTTCCCTCGTTTGAACTCTAAATATAAACGTCAAACGTTATTACTTCAATGAAAAAACATTTAATTAAATTATTTTTTGGTAGTGCTCCATAATTATAATGGCTATTTTTAGGAGTAGCTCTGCGGGCGACTGAAAAGGTCCCTGCAGGCGACTGGGTTGGTGACCCCTGGTTTAAAGTTTCGTTTGAAAGAGCTAAGAAAAAATCCTAAGTGTCTTATTAACGAGTGATTGGGGTTATAATATTTAGTTGTAGCGCTTCCTGTGATTAATACCTAATTAATGGCTGGGATTGAGCCTGTGCTATTGTTCTAATGTGCTGAGAGTTAACTGTGCTCTGCTAATGTGCTTTGCCCTTGGTTTATTATTTATTTAACTGGAACATCTTCAACTTTAAAATGTTCCTCTGATTTTAGAAGAAGGTTGAAATTGCACTGCATTAAATCTAAGTTGTAGTTAGCATGAAAGCATGTGGGCGTGGCTTAGTGTGAAACTGAATATTTGCCATGAAAGATGAAGATTAAATAACTTCCAAATGCAAGATGACAGCTGCACCAGACTTCCTAATTCTCTCTGCAGAACACATTTACATGGTGACTTCATGACATCACGTTAGCCCCGCCCACTTTTAGCATAGCGTGAGCTGTTTTTTCTGCTGTATATTTTACTGTTATTCTATCATTTATGAGTTTTATGATCTGAAAACTGACTTAAAACGATAAAATGATGAACTCTGTGGAATGCTGGCTGCTGACTGAACCGCATTTGGCTGTAGAAATGGCGAACTGCAGTTCTTCGCCATGTGCATAAGATCGGCTATAAATCACTCATGGATCATCCGACTGGTGCGAAACTGGATATGTATGACCTTTGTTGACCTCTAAGGAGAACAACAGCATTGAAATGTAATTTGACTCCACTGCTCCCCCCTAGGTTAATCCACCAGCTATATCTCCTCACTAAATGCGCCAATCTGTACCACATTTTTTGTGCGTCGTCAGGGAGCGCCGCCGAACGCATCGATGCGTATCGCCTGGTGGACGGGCGCGGAAACTGCGCAACGGCTTCTGCGTTGGCACGTGGGCGCAGTGCTGGAATCTAGCAACAGCTTCTGCGGTTTCGTGCAGCCGTTAGCCCCGCCCACTTTTAGCATAGAGTGACCTGTTTTTTCTACTGTATATTTTACTGTTCTATCATTTATATGAGTTTCATGATCTGAAAACTGACTTAAAATGATAAAATGATTAACTCTGTGGAATGCTGGCTGCTGACTGAACCGCATTTGGGTGTAGAAATGGCGAACTGCAGTTCTTTGCCATGTGCATAAGATCGGCTACAAATCACTCATGGATCATCCGACTGGCACCAAACTGGATATGTATGACCTTTATTGACCTCTAAGAAGCACAACAGCATTGAAATGTAATTTGACTCCACTGCGCCCCCTAGGTTAATACACCAGCTGTATCTCCTCATTAAATGCGCCAATCTGAACCACATTTTTTGTGCGTCGTCAGGGAGCGCCGCCCGAGCGCATCGATGCGTACCGCCTGGTGGACGGGCGCGGAAACTGCGCAACGGCTTCTGCGTTGGCATGTGGGCGCGGTGCTGGAATCTGCGCAACAGCTTCCGGGTGCCGTGCGAGTGGAGGTGCTGTAAGCTGCGTTAGAGCTTCTGTGGTGGCTGGCGGCAGGAGGTTGCTAGTTCCTCCGCGGTGGCCAATAGGCCGGAGCGGCGCTTGGCTGCGAGGGCCGCCCGATGCCACTTGTGGCTTTAATTTAATTTCCTATTTAATGGAAACACTGCAACTGTGAAGTTGTGCTTTTTCGCCATTAGCAGGACATAAACAAAGGTTTTGGTCACATTTGTAACGGAAGCTCAGCTCCTGATTGGTAAGACAATAAAGAGTGAGTCTGCAATCCCGAAACATCGCTGTGCAACAATATGAAGTCCTGGTGTTCAGAACTGAAAAATAAGACTCCACTAGTTCTGGTGGGGTTTTTTATGCATGCTCTCTCTCTCTCTTTTCTTCCCCCTCTCTCTGCTCTGGATGACTCATTCTCTACACATCAATATTACAAGACCTCCCCATCTTCACGCCGGCAGGCCCAGGCCCCATTACTAATTTAACTTTTTATTTTTCAGATTTCTGCACCTGCCTCGCCTCGCCTCTCCCCGGTTCGGATGAGTCCAGGAGGATGGCGGTGAGGCCGAATGCGTTTCATATTCATTCAGTGCGGCGACACCGTCACGCAGGACATATTCCATACAGCGCTGATGAGAAATGAAGACGCAGGTCGATTTTGCGCGCCGTGATTAAATAAATTATTTGGGATTGTAGTGTTTGCTGCTTTACGTTTTTATTTACGTCCCTGTTCGAGGATTCAGAGTCGATTTCAGCTCCGTGTCGGGTTTTGAGGTTATGCGTCGTTCCTGCGTCGTTTCTTTCCTTGGACGTCAGGGTGGGGATGACTCTCTGAAAACCATTTCAATCCAGCAGCAAGACATTCAAATTGATCTCTTGAGCTGCTGGGTATTGATCACAGGGATTGAGCAATAGTTTTTGAGCAGTCAAGGTCGCGCGTCGGTAATGCGTCGGGCGTGTTTGTGCGGGTTGCCATGACGGTTTCCCCTCTGGCTGCTGGCGGCCGGCCTCGGGCCTTCAGCCGGGTCTCACCGTGTCGTACGGTGAGCGCTGCTGTCAGAGCTGGGAGGTAAGCAACAGATGGATCAAGTTCATTCCATCACATCACATCACAGTCCTCATGCATTATGAAGACAGACTGGAGGGTGTAATATTCATAGTGCGCTTCTTCTCTCTGGCCTTCACTGCTTCAGCTCATTGATTTGTGGATTTGTTTCACTTCTTGTTTCAATATTTACATATGAAGTATTTTAGCTGCAGGAAGAACAGGTGGACCCGCCAAAATTAAAGTTGCAGTGTTAAGTATTTGGCACATAGTGTCATTTTACATAACAGTCAAGTAACTGGGACTCAAACGATTCGAGTGCCTTGATTACTAAAAATATACCTGCCTCGACGCTTCGTTAATCTATGTTTTATTATTTAGCGCATTATGTTTGAATGTTAAACATTACTTGCTTTGCACGGAGCTCTCACCTCCGCCTCGGAGTTGTTGACAAATGCTAAGTGTTAGCAGCATGACGTCAAATTTTCAAGTTCAGCCTGTGGGGATGTCATTGATTGATGATGACGCCCGGGTTTTCGTCGCTTTTGGTGGACCAATAAGCGTCCTTAAAATGAGCGAATGGCAGGAAGAGCTCTGCAGGAGTATTTATACAGGAGAGCGGACAGACTGAACAAAATTAGTCTTGGTAACTTAACGCCTTGAAATTGGGCATCTGTCTCTTTAAGAAGCTCCTGCTCTTCTGAAGCTCCGCCTCCAGGAAGTCATCACCACATGGCTTCACTATTGATTAACCCTTTAACAACGTTTTTACTAGCATTACACTCAGAGGTAATGTATGTGTGACACAATGTATGACTTAACCCAAGTCATATGTTTAAAAAATAAAACGTATGACTTTTTTAAACAGTTAGGGTTAGTAATTGTTTACCTTGTAGTAAACACTGATAGGGTTTTACTAAACTCCTGAAATTGCCTTGTTCTGACAATAAACTAGTGAGCTCAGTTATTCCAACTGGCCCATTAAGTCTACTTTTGTCTTTTTTCCCCTCTTACATTGTATGTAAATATTTTAATTTTCTCACTATGGCAGTCACCATGGAGAACAATTGAATAAGCGTTGCAAAAAGAATTTATATGCATATGTGCAATCCTGTTTGTTGGGTCGTTACCTGCAGCTCACCCAGGAGTTGAAACATAGATCTTGACAGACACCAGTAAAAATACGAACGTAGAGAGAAGAGATTTTCTTCAATAGAAAGTCTCTTCCTTTCATGTCAGAGTACCAAAGGAAAAAAATAAATAAAAAATGCTTTTCTACAACGGGCAACCGCTGGGATTTCTGTGCCAATTCAGTCGTGTTTACAGCTTCACACACAGTCACTGCCTTTCATCTGTACGATGCCACTCTGTCACCTCAGCCTTCCTGTTTCATCAGCAGGAGGCTAAATGTTTCGGGTCTGCCTCTTGACATGGGAAATCTTGGACTGTCTTGTGTTCAGATCCTGTTTTTTCAGAATCCGATCTCTGCAACAGCTCTGCAGCTACCAGGACTGGGCTGAAAATAGCGCGCCCCGACAGGAAGCGGAGCTTTCTCGTGCATTTAAAACGCACAAACTGCGTATCTGCACACCTGAAGAGCTCAGTGAGGACAGCCAATCATCATCGTCATTTCAGTCACAGCTCCCTGGCCTCTTGTCTGCACTCATTAAGTCCTCTGATCTTGAGAACATCCTCTCCTCACACCCAGAGGAGATTAAGGGGAGGAATTATAGTGCGCCGTCGAGGCATTAGAGAGGCATGCATTAAAACTAGCCGTCTCCCTCTAGCTCTTTCTGAATGTTTAAGTCTGTGAAAGCAAAGCCAGAAGTATTATGCATCACTGAACCCGGACTGGTTAAGAGATTTTAAATCACGTGTCAGTCCATCAGGCATTATGGAGTCGTTGCATCTCCCAACTGGCTGTTGCGTTTTGACTAAACCTCTTCTTTAGTTCCCCCTTCCCCCGATTTCTCTTACTTCATCGGGGTTAGGGTGGGGCAGTTGGGTGAGAACAGCATTTTCCCCAAAACAGTTTAGATTATCACAGTTTCCAGTTAACATTATCCGAACCTCACCTTGGTTCTGCACTGTGCTAACATTTACAATTCTGGGTTTGTTTATGTTTAGCTTTTTTACATTTCATTTAGTGCAACACCTTGAAAGCTGACATCACGACCTCCACTGCACATTGTGTAGTAGAAGGTTGATTTGCTGCGGCTGTGCTATTAGCAGATAAACAAACTACTAATACAGGAAAGCTGTTTATCCACAGTCATCAGTGGCTATGCTAACTAGCCTTGGCATTCACAGCAGGCTCTGCTGTGATGAGGAGCTGTAGCATAGTAGGTAGCAAGGGTGAGCAGCTTGTTTGATTGACAACGGTAAGACCCTCCTTCTGGCTCTGATTGTTTCTGACCGGGAGCGTTGCATTTCTGCAAGTAGCAGTAGGACCACAGAGAGCAGTCAAAGGAGCTTGATTTATTTTTTTTAATCTATTAATATTTTTTTCACGGATTATCTGTCTCATGTTAAATTGTCAGGACGTAGTGACAGATTTAACAAATAGGTGAAAACATTTTTATCTTGTAAAAGTTTCCTACTGCAGCTTTAAGTTCAGATAACTGCTCTTCCCACAGATCTGCAGTTTGTCATCACTCAAAAACATAACCATTTCAGCCCACTTTCTTATTTTCACTTCTATCTTTTAAAAAATATCCTAAAATCACATAAATTAAAAAAAAAAGAATTCAAACTGTATTTGTTTTTTATGATGATTTGAACAGATTTCAGGGGAAACTGTAAAACCGAAACACTGACGGGTTCTGACAAAACGCAATTCAAAGAGAGAGAGTGGAAACTGGGTGCAGTGAAAAGTCTTCCAAAGAAAACGCCACACACTTTTATTTTTACACCAAATGGCGACAGAGGTGGAAACAAAATGGATTGCTGAAAGGTAGAAAATGGAAAGTGGGAAGGGATGAAATGAGAAGAAAGAAGGTGAGGAAACGGGGCCACAACTCGGTCAAGGGAGACGGACCGGGCCAGACCTTTTACAGAACTTCAGACTTGTGTCTTCTCAAAAACAGGAGAAAACATCCCTAATTAAACTTCTTGTAAATAAAAGGGGGGAAAATAAAAAAAGAAAGCTGGAGTGAAATCTGCAAAAATATTCCAACAGAACGTGTCCCTTCAGTGTACCGATGTGCATTGTTTGTGTGCGTGTGTGTGTGTGTGTGTGTGTGTGTGTGTGCGTGTGTGTGCCCCTGCAAGAGGATGCATTCGTCTCAGTCGGAAGCTTTCTGCGTATCTCTTTACACGGCCGTCCCAGCCAGAGCTCTGTGTGGTGGACGTGTCACATTAATTATACACGGGTCGTAATGCACACTTTTCCTGCGTGTGTTGGCCAGTGGAGCCATGAAACGTGAAAATATTCCAGGCTCCGTTTTATTTCATTTTATTTTTCGTGACATCAATGAATTACCATGTCATCCTCATTGTCAATCCCTCTCCCTGAAGTCTGACTTTACTCTGAGGCGCACGAGGTGGACAATGCTCACAATGTGCAAATTCAGCCAGGAATAGAAATGACGGTGCAGATTTTTTGTCCAACTACTGAAATTATTTCCCACTTTTTACTGAGCAAAGGGAAGATCTGCCTGACCCGCAGCTGATCTGACCACGTCGAGTCTTTCATCTCTGTGGACGGAGAAAGAGGGAAGAGTTCATTTCCACTGCCAAACGATTTGAATTCATCTCGGAAATTTTTCCAGAAAAAACAAGTACGTTTCTGAATTCAAAAAGGTGAAGATTTGCTCAAAAAAACCTGCAGGAATTTTGAGGTTAATCTCAAAAATTGTCAAGCAAAAGAAAAAAAAAAAAACAAGGAGGTTTTTGACTTTTGAATCTCGAATTTCTAGAAAAGCTTGAGATTTTTTCTACTGTTTTTCTCAAAACTTATTTCGACTAATCTCAAAATTGTTCCGATTTTTCAAGCACATTTTGGACTTTAAAAACCCAAAATTTCTTGTTTTTTCCAATAAAAGTTCCTATAAAACACAGTTTTTGGTGGAAATGTACTCCATTTTCTGTTCTGTCCACAAGGGCCGTTATTCTTCCCTCATTTTCTTTTAAAGTGAAACATTTCTCTTCTCTCCTCTTCTTTGTGTCTGCCGTTCCGCATTTTCAATTCCAAATCAACTCTGAGTGTTTTGGTAACCTGTGGTTCTTCTTCGGTTTGCTTGCTGATTGAAATCATAACACTTGAAGATGCAGATATGTGGGGCTTGCAGCTGGGTTCCTCCGGATCCGGTTCCAGTGCCCCTCCAGCTGTGACGTGGTCACACAGTTGATTATGGCTGCGCTAAATAATGCTGGTTACAGTTTGATCGTTTGCTTCACTTAGATGAAGACATGATTGTGATGTAAGATGGAGGACGGACAGATGGGGGGGATCAGGCTCATTTGTAAAGCGAAGGAAAAAAGAGCCCACCTGATACATCCACCTTATTTGTAGCCACCATTTCTTTAAGCCAGTAAACGCGTAAACGCCCGTTAGCAAGTTTAGCAACTCGCTAACAGGCTTTCCACAGAGGTTTTAGGCTATAAAATATGTGGGAAGTCCAGCTATCACAGCTTACATGTGGCAATATTGTTTTACCGCTATCTACATCTAAAGCAGGGAGGGACGGCGACTTGAAGAAATGGCCGCAAAATAACCCACACTAGCATAGCTACCTACCCGCACTAGCATAGCTACCTACCTGCACTAGCTTAGCTAGCTACGTCAGTGCCGCAGCTGCTTCGAATGCAGATGTGGGTTTTCTCCCCTTGGCTTCCTGCCCACACAATGAAACGAGCACACTTAGAGCATTTTGGGCTCTCAGTTCAAGTTTAAAATTTTTAGCCAAATTCGTTTTGGTTCCTCGTCTGTCGGCAGTTTTCAAAACTGCCGCCTTTGTTTTGGGAGCACGTTCACGACACACCGACTGGTCTTCTTAACCCAACGGCTTAATAGAGGAGCCATGTTGCGATGACTTCCTGAAGGCGGAGCTTTAAAGACAGCGGGAGTTTTTAAAGAGACAGCGGCCCAATTTCAAAGGCGGTGAATTACAGAGTCAAATTTCGTTTTAGTCGTATAGCTCACATTTTTAAACACAAGATGTTATTATTTCAATCTGTTTGGCTGCAAAGTAAACAAACGCCCTCCAAGAGTGCCGTTTACTGGCGTAACTTGATCGTGTTGAACAGCCAGGCCCTTTCTTATATAATAAAATTGAAAAAATGTCTGTTTCCTCTTCATAGAAGACAAATTACTCAACATCTCTGATAATAGCGGGAGTGGAGGTGCTGTTTTTTTGTTTTATCATTATTTTTGTTCCCCTGCTGAGGCTCTCGGCGCTTTTTTCTTCTTCTGTTCTTTTTTTCTTCCTTTTTCTGTTGCTGTCATTCAGTTTTTCCAGCCTCCATTAACAACCATCCTCTGCTGGCTTTTTTTTTTTATTACTTCACCCTCCACTCTGTTTTTTTTTTTTTTTTTTTGTATTTACCTCCCGCTTCAATTAGGTGTTATTTAAGACGATAACCTTTGAGTGGATAAGCTGTTTTGATGCCTTCTGTTGCTAATTCGCTCTCTATTATGCATTTGCACAGAAGCGGCCCTAGAGTGAGCGCACACAGGACGGCTCCGCGTGTCGCGGACCGCCTCTCCGGTGTCCAAGCGCTGCTGATTTGGCCTTTCGGTGATTACCGTCTCCTCATTTGGCGAGGCTCTCATGAAACAAGACAGGCTTTCACAGATGATCAGCTTAGAAGATGCACACTCACATGCACAAAGGAGAGTAATTAAATACAAGACAGGATATGTGTCATTAGCGCATGTCAATACTGAGGAGTTTTGCTATGGTTACCGTTTTGAAGCACTGCCCTGAAAGCGGCTGCGGTATCTTGGGTTCAAGCATGCTGTGAATTCAACTGAAGTACATTTTTTATTGTGACATAAGAAACTAGAAGGTAGTTTAGCGAGTCATTTATATTAAAACGATGAAATAACTCGTCGAAACACAGAGTGCGGCTCGGGTACCTGCCCAGGTCTCCGACAGACGTCTTGAGGTTTCTCGACGTTACTCGAAAATAAGACCTTCTGCGTCTCCCAGGAACCACCTGCAATAGATGAGGCCCAGATCCGAGGCGGGGGAGCCGGCAGGGGAGACGTGTTAATGAATTAATATGCGTTGTCCCAATTAGCCTCTGCACTGCAATAATTATCGCGTGCACACGTTTCGTGTGCTGGAAATCGGGGACATCCCATTGCGCAAAGCCTCGGCTACCCAGAAGGCTCGCAGTGACTTATTTTTACTCCAGATGAGGTCAAAACGTTTCCGTTTGGCTCTTAATTAGACGGAATTTGCTTGCAGACAGAACGGGACGCGTGACAGACGAGCGGACCGATTCCTCCAAACTCACCTCTGGTGGGATTTAGGTTTTTTTTTTCTTTTAGAAAGCGGACCGTGTTGGTGCGCTACGTGCGATTACCATAATCAGCTTACATTCGTGCTCACAGGGTGAACTAATGAGATGTTTTTCTTTTTTTCCTCTTTTGTTTTCCTGGATTTTTGAATTATTTGAATAATATTGAGAACATTTGGTAAACAGAGGGACAGAACGGTTGTCAGAACGGTTGTCATGTCAGGGCAAGCTAATGTTCAATCAAGTTTTTTTGTATTGGACAGTTCAAAGTGTTTTCCTTTCCTTATCATCTGAACAAACACAGAGGGCAGTTTGTTTTATAAAAAATTTTAACTTTTTCTTGAGAAAACCACAGAGACACGTTGTTGTTTTTACTATTATTTACAAACTACCAAGAGTAGTGCAGACCTACCAAAACATGGCCGACCCACACAAACCAGCAGTTGGCGTGAAATTAATTGTTGAGCACAATTTTTTTTTTTATCGAGAATTGTCATGTTGATCTTTCTACTTGCCCAAAACGTTGAAAGAGACGTGTAATACTTGAGTAAAATGAACAAGCGGTCTTGTCTTCCCAAGTTCCTGAGAAAAGTCTGCTTATGATTTAAATGTTTCCATGTCCGCCATTTCTGAAATGTTGCCGAGGGCCGTCGTAAACGGCCCCTGAACCAGACTTTGGAGCTGCGAGGATCCAAGTAGGAAGAACCTGTCGATGAGACGACTTTCAGTTGAGAGTTGCGCACGAGACACACAAAGACGGCTTGTGTGAGTCACGTGTGGGAAAAGCAGCTGTGCTGTTTTCCGTCGGATCGCTGCAGCTCTTGTATTTTTTTGACCCTTCTTCGCACAAAGCACGGTTTGCTTCATCGAAAACCAATTCAACAGAAAGCATCACACAAACAAACAAAAGCTAGCGTCTGCCATGACGGCACTCTGGAGCTTTGAGCGGATATGTTGATATGTAGAAACAGATATGTTGCCTTGGAGCTTTTCTAGACGAGAATAAAATCTAAGGCTGAGGAAAACGCCGGGCATTCATTCATCTTGTGGCCAAATGAGGCTCGGCTCCAAATGATGTCTAATTTTGCCTTCAGCCTGCCAGCCGTGCAGCGGAGGCAGCAGGAAGCCAGCGGCTCGGCTGCTTCGCCCTCGTCGTTTTCACTTTCCGCTGCAGGTCACCGTGCCTGAGCCCCCCGAACGCCACACATCATCTCTCTGCCGGGGCACCGCCGTCAGTGCCGCGGCCATTTAAAGCCTCCTCTCATCTGCATTATTCAGCAGTGATATTGGTTCTGTGTCATTACCTGAGGAGAAATATGACTCTTGTGAAGCACCGTGTCGACTTCTATGCCTGACCGGGATTTGATCTATTCTTTGTGCAAAATAGCTTAAGCGCCATCGAACTGAATGTGGTTAGTTATCTAGTTGTACCACAGAGTCTGAATTGGATTTCAACCGAGACTTTAACTGGGCCGTTTTAACATAAATATCAGTTTCAGTTCTGGCTGAAAATTAAGGGTCCTGCTGGAACGTCTTCCACCGCAGTCTTAAAGGGGCAGCATCACGTTAAATGTAATCTCCCACGGCAGCCATTGAGCTGAGCAAAACACTTGGGTGGACCTAGCCCCGCCTTCGAGGACAAAGCTCCTCCCCTTAGCTGCAGATTCCAAGCTTCTGAGCTTCCACCTCACAGAGCAGCCCACCTGCCTCCTACTCAGCTCCTTCAGACTAGCCAGCAGCAATTAGCAAACACCTGGTGAGCTCACTATAAGAGCTAATTGTTGGTGCAACACTGGTTTAAACAAAAAAGAAAAAAAAATGTCGCTAAAGTGCAGGAGCTTCCTTAAAGAGACAGAGGCCCAATTTCAAGGTGTTAAATTGCAATGTAAAAATTATTTTAGGTTATATTTGATATAAAAATTCTACTTTTATAACAACTGAATGTAACATAGTTACTTAATTGTACTACAAAATTGCACCGTGTGCCTGAAGAACACATAACACTGGCCCTCTAATAACAAAAAGAATCAAATAAATTGTCAATAAAACACCAAATGTCCTAAAATATCTGCCGGAGCTGGAAATCAACATGTCAGAAAATGAAACAGGAGTGTAGTTGCTTTGAGACGTGCTGTCAATAGGGAGATGAAGGCCAGAAAGCAGGCGGTGGGAGGAGGAGGGAACGGAGGAGACGTCTCGGTGAGTCAAAGCAAACATGACAGGATGGAGTCTGAGGCCACAACCAGAACGGCTGACCGGTTCTTGACGTCTCACACGCTTTAATTAAAACAGCTTGGCGATGGAGAAAGAAGGGCTGAAAGAGGGTTTAAGGAGGGGACAAGACGCAGCCTGACAGAGAGAAAAGGATTCCAAACTAGATTCCTTTTTTTTTTTTTTTCTTTTTAACGACCTTAAGCTACTTCACAGACTCTCAGGAAGGAGACAGTGGTACTAAAACACCCAATCACGTGCGAGCGTGTTTGTTTGCATGTCTCAGATTGTTACTCCTCTCTCCTGTCGGGGAGAAATGTGCGCGTCGGTGTCGTTTGGCAGCCGATGCGGGCGAGCGCGGCGTCTAGCTGAGGCTTCTGGCCCCCCGTGGAGCCTGGGAGTGAGGTGGAGACCAGTTCATCACTCTCACAGGATGGGGGCGATGACTCGGAGACTGTATTCTGGGTACCGGGTCTAAATATAGCGCCAACGTTCGGGAGGCGGGGCAGGGTGGTAATGAAGGCATGAGGTCATCGACATTTGTACAGAGGACGGACGGCAGCCGGAGTTAAAAAGAGATGAGTAAATTACAGTTTTTCAACTTTGCTAGTAAGAAGTCCTGTTTGCGAACAATCGCACCGCCATCACCGTGGAACACTAGTCTAGAAAGAATTCAGAGCTTTTAGGGGCTCTAATGCTTTATCCAGCTCACAATATGAAACTATAAAGGGTTTTGGGTTCATGAACGAGAAAACAAAAAACAAAGTTGAGGTTTCTTTGGTCACACAGGGTGTTCTGTCAAAGTAGAACGTGGAAAAAAACTATAAACCACATGCTACTTCCTGTTGTCTTCTCTGTGGCTTTCGCCATGGTAACACCCTGGCGTGCGAAGTGAAAACAGTGTCTCCATTGCAGTTCTGCGAAATTCCTCAGTTTGGATCACGGTGGCAGAACGTTTTATTGAATAAAGCATGGGTGTTTCCATGAAGCAAATTCACCTTCGTCGTTTTGATTCGTGCAGCTTCATGGTTGACGGAAGCACAAGTAGTGTGACATTTTTCCAGAACGTCCCGGTCAGAACGGTGCTGGTTTTGCAGCTTAACCTGTTCGTGGTACATGAGCACCGGGTTCATCAGAGTCGGGTCATTGTTTTCTAAATGAGGTGCAAGCTGAGGCTAAGATCACAGTGCCATCTAGAGGCCTGGCATGGTGACTGCAGTCATGCCAGGCCAGTATTCAAGGTGTCTTAAATACTGGAAGTTTGATATTATTTATTCATAAACTAAGAAAGCGTATTCCTAAGTAAAGGTTGGGGAAGTACTATGTGTTTTTTAAAGGGGAACTCGTCCCCTTAACACACATCATTATTATGACGCCCCTGGCTAACACGGCTAAGCTCAGCTTATATTAGTTGTATAATATACAACGATAATAATAGTTGAATCTGAAGCTATTGTCAAATGTTACTTCTTGGTTGGAATATTTATTCGCCGCAGCAACTTTTAGCACATGATATCACATCCACAGTAATTGTTAAAATGCTGACGAGGGCGTCAGTAAGGAGGCTGATAGAAACCGTGAACTCATAAGCGCAATCAGATTATGAGCTACTCCCCCTTCAAAGGGACAGTTTTTCCTTAATTTGCTGAGTTTCACTCCCGAGGGACACTTTCGTTTTGTACTTTAAATCATCTTTCCAAAATGTGGCTCACCCATCAGGATGTACTTCCTGTTCTGAGTCTGACAGTTTGTTCCGAGTGCCAATGCTGCTGGATGAAGAACCGTCTCTGCTCTGGGAGAAGCAAAAAGCCCTGAGCTGTTGAAATGTTGATGATTTGGCCTGAGCTGTGCTTCAAATCTGCATCATAAGATGGACAAAATAACTCGACAACACCTGCAGGGGCACCGTGGCCGGTTCGCCAAGCTGTTCCCCCAAAACGTTCTCCCACACGGCTACAATTTGTAGGTCTGCTGTTTCTGGCATTTAATTGTGAATCGTGAGAAGAAAAACAAAAACCATTGCCAGGATTTGAATCCAGGATCTCCTGTTTACCAGAGTACGGTGGTGGCAGCATCATGTTTTGCTGCACATGGGTCTTCTAAGTGGACAATAACACTAACCATAGACAAAATTAAACTTAGCTTACAGAAACTCTGGATTATTTGATTTCATTTCATCATTTGTATAAAATATGGCTGGAACTCTGAATTTGTTTTCAAAAAAATACACAAGGTGCAGAATTCTAGAACACTGTCAAAGGTCACCATAGCATTAACAGTGGTATGATGTCACAAGACACCTTGTGATGTCACCACAGAAATTCACTTAAGTTCAGTCGATTAGTTCTGTTGCTTGTCAGAAAGCACAAGGTCGAGTGGAGACTGCTTCTACAGAAACACTTTGGATCATTTTCAGCAGATTTTCAAAACTATCTTTGAGAGAAATGGAGACTCAGACGAAGGAATTCTTCGAAGAGGATAAAATCAAATCCCTCCAACAACAGCTAACATCGTCCCAAGAAAAGGAGGCACTTTTACAGCGAGAGATGGAAGAAAGCAAGGCCTTATATCAAGAAGTCCTTGAAAAGCTTCAAGTGGATGTTATCAATCTAACAGAACAAATGGAAACGTTGCAGGAAGAGTTAGAAATGGAAAGAGCAGCGAACTCACAAAGAAATAAGAGCAGCAACTTTTTTAACATGCTGAAAGGTGACAACTCATCTCAGAATACAGACCTGAAGAAGGAAATGGCTCTGCTGAGAAAGACGTCTGCAGAGAAGGAGAGGCAGCTGCAGGAAGAACTGAAGGAGGTGAAAGAGTCGTACAAGGAACTGGAGAGCAATTACCAAACTTCTGTTAAAGTCCTGCAGCAACAAACAGAGACATTGAAGAAGAAGCTCAGTGACAATGAAGAAGCTCACGCTGAAGTGTTGAAGATGAACAAGACACTTCATGCAGACTTAGCAGCTGAGAATGAGGCTCTTCATCATCTACTGTCTTCTCTGCAAGACACCACCAGAGAGAGAGAGACATGTCTCCAGAGAGAGCTGGACAAAGCCAAAGAGGACAACATGGAAATGACCAAGAGATATGAGGCAGATGTTTCAACCCTCCAGAAACAAGTGAGTTCACTGGAGCAGGAGTTGAGAGACGACAAGGAATGTCATGTTGAGATGGGAAAGATGAACAGAATGCTTTACGCAGAGCTACAAGCAGAGAACGAAGCTCTTAGTGAGAAAATGGCTTTGATTCAAGACACTTGCAGAGAAAAGGAGAAATGCATGCAGAAAGAGCTGGACCAATTAAAGGATGCAAGTCTTGAAATGGTCCAGAAATATGAAAGTGACATTTTAGCCCTGAGAGAAGAAATTAAAACAATGGAGCAGGAACAGAAAGATGAACGATATCGCCATGTTGAGATCGAGATACGGAACGGGAAGAGAGCCAAATTTCTTCATGCTGAGAAGAACATGCTGCAGAAAGAACTGGACGAAGCGAATCGGAGACTCTTTTTAAATGAAATAAAATATAAAGAAGAGCTGGATGGGAAAGACAGCTGAAATTGAACGGCAGCTTGAAAACAATTACAAGCTCAAAGAAGAGCTGAAGCAGAGGGATGAGGAGATTGCAGAAGCAAAGGCTCCTCTACCAGGAAAGAAACCTTTTCTGAAAAGGCTTCGGCATGCTGTGGGATTGAGGAAGCCAGAAAGATGGAAAAAAAAGGAGGCTGTTGACCAAAATGAGTAGAACTTTTTATATTAGGGACCAAAATGATCAAGATTCTCACAATAATGGATGGAGGAAGATTGTAATACACAAGCAAGACCAGATCGCAATAGAAGTTTAAAGATTTATTGAAGAAGAGATGAAGGAATGAGGGGATGAAGGTGAAGACTCAGTGTACATCCTGGACAGGTCGCCAGTCCATCACAGAGACAAACAATCATATACACACCAAATTAGAGATGTGGTTTGGACCCTGAACTTAAGTTAACATATTGACTTCATTTCAATATCGTGGTGCACAAACCACACCACGAAGATACAAGTTTAAAGATTTAGAAAAGAAGGCATATGATGCACAGTGGCGCAGTTGGTAGGACTGTTTTTAGTAACATGGAGTTTGCATGTTCTCCCTGTGCAGGCGTGGGTTCTCTCCGGGTGCTCCGGCTTCCTCCCACAGTCCACATGAGGTGTGGTCAGGTTGATTGGTCTTTATAAATCCTCCCTAAGTCTGTGTTTGTGTACATATGATTGTTTGTCTCTGTGATCGACTGGCGACCTGTCCAGGGTGGACACTGCCTCTGGATGAAGGAATGAAATTAGATAAATACATATAATCACCAGCACAGACCACACCACGAAGATATCAGTTTAAAGACTCAGAAAAGAAGGAATGATGCACACTTGGTAGGACTGTTGCCATGCAGCAAGAAGGTTCTGGGTTCAATTCCAGGCCTTTTTCTGCATGGAGTTTGCATGTTCTCCCTGTGCAGGCGTGGGTTCTCTCCGGGTGCTCCGGCTTCCTCCCACAGTCCAAAAACACGAGTGTCAGATTAATTGGTCTCTCTAAATTCTCCTTAGGTCTGTGTGTGTGTGTGTGTGTGTGTGTGTGTGTGTGTGTGTGTGTGTGTGTGTGTGTGTGTGTGTGTGTGTGTGTGTGTGTGTGTGTGTGTCCATGATTGTTTGTGATGTCTGAAGGGGATGAAAAGATAAAGGGACGATCTAAACCCTAGTTCTGTTCTGTTCTATTCTATGCTTGTCATAGATTGTCCGGAACAATCTCTGACAAGCACATGTTCATAAGGGTTGAACATGATGTCATATGTGCTCTTGACAACAGGACGCCAGGCTGCCGTTGGATGACTGACTTTTGAGGTCTCATCTGATCTGTGACTGCAAGTTTTGCACTTCTCTTCACCCGAGTGTCCAAGACATACAGCCGCAGATCCGGTGAAACGATGACGAAGTCGATCATCGAACTGCGGCTTAGGGTGTCCTGGTGCCAAGTGCACATATGGACACCCTTATGCCTGAACATGGTGTTCGTTATGGACAATCCGTGACGAGCACAGAAGTCCAACAACAGAACACCACTTGAGTTCAGATCGGGGGGAGCACTCCTCCCAACCACCCCCTCCAGGTCTCACTGTCGTTGGGAGACTTCACATGAGCTTGAAGTCCCCCAGCAGAACAAGGGAGTCCCCAGGAGGGGCACTCTCCAGTACCCCCTGTCAGGACTCCAAAAAGGGTGGGTAGTCTGAACTGCTGTTCGGCCTGTAAGCACAAACAACAGTCAGAACCCATCCCCCCCACCCATAGGTGGGAGGGAGGCTTCCCTCTCATCCACTGGTGTAAACCCCAACGAGCAGGTGCAGAGATGGAGAGCAACAAGTATACCCAGTCCTGCCCAATGCCTTTCACTGTGGGCAACTCCAGAGTAGAAGTACGTCCAGCCCCTCTCGAGGAGACTGGTTCCAGAACCAGAGCCATGCGTCGAGGCGAGACCGACTATTTCTAGCTGGAACCTCTCAACATCACACACCAGCTCCGGCTCATTCCCCACCAAAGAAGTGACATTCCACGTCCCAAGAGCCAGCTTCCGCAACCGGGGATCGGACCGCCAGGACCCCCACCCTCGGCCGCCACCCAGCACACATATAGCACCAAGGCGTGCTGCATCTCATGGCCCCAAACGGCATAGGGTGTTGGCTTTTTAATATTCTCCATTAGTTGCATACAGATATACTCTCAATAAATTTAGAGACAAGGTAAGAGTTCTAATTTCTGATATCAGGCTTATCCATAAGACATAAATAATCTGTCTAGCAGTTTAGGTTTTGTTGCATAAATGCAAAGAAATAATAAACCAAACATAAATTTCTTTATGTTTATTTTAGAACTAAATTTTATTGTTTATTATCCAGTGCGCAGATGTGAATATAACTTCCCTGTGCGCATCACTAACGTCAGAGCGCATCTACGTCAGAGCGTATTGGCCAATCTTGTATGAACCGGAAAGGGTTTTCGCACTGTGGGGCCTGGCAGTGGTTTTGGGTCTTGAAAGTGGTGTTGGTAGCAGTTACGGTCCCCGTTGCTACTAGTTAACAGGCAAAGTCGCTAAGTTGACTGCGTTTAAGTTCTTCGGTGTAACACAACCTGTAGTTGCTTACAGCTAAGCATAAAAATATAGATATTTGTTGCTATAAAATGTTCTAAATTGTTTTAAGCGTTAACGCAAAGCCGGGAACAACGTAAACGCAACGCAAATTGAAATTTTATCTTCTGGCCCAGTCTAGCTAAATTAAAATAAATTAGCAAATGCTAAGCCTGATGGGGACACAGGTAAAGCCTGGTGGTCCGCCAGGCTTATGATACTGAGGGAAACCCTGTGATGGCAGGTTTAACGCATCCCTGGGCCAGTAGCTCAATGTGGTTGCCAACAAGATATTGTAATGTCATAATTATTGAGAACTTTATATTTATAATCATCCCAAACCGTTCTTACAACACACCTACATATAAGTCAATGACTCTTATGTAAAGTGCAAAACAATACAAAATGATTTAAAAAAAATGTTGTAAAAATCTAAATGGAAACATTTGTGGTGCTCCTTGAAAAATCTAAGTGTTTAGTAGCCAGTACCAAAGAGTTATAAGGTTGTAAGTATGATAAATATTTTTGCAAGGCAAGGTGTTTTTTACAATCTTCTTTCAGTTTGTGGGTAGCGTATCATAAACACCACGTGATTCATGTCACCTTCGCTCCAGGAGAATCTCTTAGCTCCGGCTAAAACAATAAACAGCCAAACGAACCAACAGCGGCGCTGAAGAGTGCGACGAACACAGCTTCACGCAGCGATAAGTGAGATGACATTTCACTGGCGGCTGACAGGCGTTCATTTTCAACTGCCGACAGTCCGGCTCTTTTAAAACAACTCCGGCGGCCAATCAGCGCTTATCAGCAGGCAGCTGAGAGAGGCGCTCTGCTGTTTGAAGAGCAGTTGGGCGGACGAGGTAAAAACAAATACATAAATAAAACATAAATCAAATAATCTCAGCTGAGTGAGTTTTTCCCACAGAGGTTTGTGTGGTCCGTTGCGAGGCCGGAGGAAGCCGGACGGTCCGGGTTTGTTGCCGTGGAGCAACATGTCTGGTGTGTTCTCCTCGTGCCTTGTGGGAGTGAAGCTCTGCAAACGGCCTCCGCCTGCAGCTCCGCACGACGCTCTGACTCTCGGGAAGGTTTGTTTGTCGTCGCCATAAGTTTGCTTCTTGTTTCACTGCACAGATTTTCAACCCCTTCGCCCCACTTCGATATCCTGGGTGTGTGCAAGCAAGGGCAGTCAAACATATGTACAGGAAGGGTTTCCTGTTCTATTATTGTTTGCATCGAGGAAATTTCACGCATCCGTACAACGTCAGAGGGCAAATAGGTGATTCTTTTGCCACTTGGCCGTGGATCAAACTTTGATAATTTAGCGCGCGCCTCAACAACAGTAAAAATGACCCAAAAACCCGTTGAAAAACTCAAAACAGTTCTTTTCTTTTGACTCTCCGTGTCGCCGTAGCAACTGACAACAGCTCCATGAGTGTATCAGGATTAAAACACCAATAAACATGCAAAGAACAAAACATCCAGTCTGTTACGGTATTAGTTTTCAGGCTTGGTGTTTATGTTTGTCGTTATTAATAACGGTCCGAACACAGCGACGGCAGATCAGCTCGTTTAAACACCTGCTCTATTGCTTATCTGTCAGAGAGTAGGCGTGTGGGTCGCCATTTTGTTTTTAGACTGAGCCGAAACGAACCGAATTCCGCAGCTCATCTGAGGCCGTCAAAGTTAAGCTAGCATAGCTACTTCCCTCTCCCTCGTTGTTTCTGATTTTTAAATTCGGACTTTTTCCTGACTTTGTTTCGTAGTGTTGACAATTAGTCGCAAAGCACTGCGTTCCTTTTTCTTTCATATACGTCACGTCAATGTCTCGCTCGCTTGACGTCACATTACCCTGGTGTCTGTAAACAATCGTTGGAATGTGATGTTGTTTTGCTTTCGCTAAGGTGAAAAACTGACAGAAAAGAGAAGAGTTATGCAATATGAATGTGAGACACTGCTTTGATACGAAGCTCTTTGTTGTTTGCCCGGATAATATCTTTCCAGTCAGTCTGCCAAGATTTTGATTTCCTCTCTTTCGAATCTACGTGGAGCGAAACAAAGAGAGACGTCAACAAAGAATCTCTCTTTCTGAAGATATGAAGCAAAATGGGCGAGAAAGCCAAGAAAATGAAAAAGATAGCTTCTGTTCTTGTTTTAAAGTGAGGATTCTTTCTTTTTTTTTTAATTATATGTATTCCAGCTCTTTTGATCTGATCCCCATTTTTTATTATCACAGTGAACAAATATCTAACTGCGGCGACCACCACTGTTAGATTAATTCCTGTATTTGCAAAACCGAATTACTCAACAGTGTGTCGCCTCGGTCACGTGTTTTAGTTTGCCACCGTTGAACAGAAACTGTGGTGGCCCTTGGTTGCCGACGGCAGCCTTTCGTCGCCATCATTCTGTCAGCACGGTTTTGCTTTCAAAACCTAAATGACTCCATTTCCTGCTGCCGTTCAGCTGCTCTCCGTTGGTCATTGTCTCCGTGTGTGTGGCAACCGGCTGCTTGTCTGGCCACCTTGCCAGATTATTGTCTCACAGCCAATTGGACCTGTGCGGCGTGTTTCTTACACTGCCTGCCAGTTCCTGCCTGGAGAGCGCTGGGATTGTTTTGTAATGCTGCTTTTTCGGTGAAAGTCATTTTACTTTTCGTGTCCGCTCGTCCGCTGAGGGGTTGCGTGCGTTCGGCTGCTCTCCCACACGCTACGCAAGAGAAACAATCATCATTTTATTTGACATGCTGGTGAAATATCTCCCCTTTTTAGACTTTTGTCACGTTCCAACCGCATACCGAATATACATTTGATTTGGGTTTCATGTGAAAGACCGGCTCAGAGGTTTGTTACAGAACAGTGAACATCATTAAGGCCTTTGGAGTTGCCACGCGTGAAGACGTTTGCAGTGGGATGGCACTGCAATCTCTCACAGCAGCCTCCGGTGCATTGTGTGTCGGCGTTCACACCGGCCACTTTCCAGAGGAGGTTCAACTAGAGAAAACCCCCGGCAGATCAATGCGTTTACTGTAATTGCCCCTGAGTGTGTAGCAGTGATTACCGAAGTGTTCAGCCACCCGGACAGAGAGATCAAACATCAACATGGATTCTTTTTCTTGCCAGAAGAGGAGTTGGACACCAAAGGCTCAGGGAAAGCGACGCTTTCGTAACAGCGCTCAGTTTTAAGTCTCTAACGGTCAAGTTAGAGAAGATGATCCGAAAGACTTGTTCACCTTCTTAAAAAACTCAAATTTACCCCCCGTCTAATGTTAACTTATCGACATTGAGTCAGTGCACCGGATGTTTGCTGGAATGCTGCTTACTTTTGTTAGCTTAAATTTATTTTCTTTCAGTTTTTTGTGTTATCATTGTATTTTGGAGGTGTTCCTCAAAACATTCGCATTAAAATGGATGTTGCGTGAATGTTGTTGTTCTCAACATAATTGCATGCTGGTACATGGAAACACCTTGTGTGCAAAAATAACAGTCGAAATGTCAATGAGTCGTGACGCAGCACAGAAACGAAAATCCAGAAGACGCACGTTGAGGCAAAACCTGAGCCCCAGTTCAGTCATGCAGACCATTTCCACCTCAGCCCTCACACACACACACACACACACACACACACACACACACACACACACACACACACACACACACTCGCCTCTTGGCTTATTAAGGTCAGACGGTGTGTGTGTGTGTGTGTGTGTGTGTGACACGGACCCATGTCTTCGCTCGTTTGCGCCGCGTGTCGGCATGCGACCGCCGGACCATCAGTCATGATTGGATCCCTGGTCCAGGGCCTTCATTTCCAGGCGACCCTCTGGGAGGAAGCATGGCAGTGATGGAGTGAGGGGGGCTCAACGAGACGCGTATGGGTGTGTGTGTGTACGTCTGAAAAAATGAAAGACTGCTCACTGAAGTGGTCATTGTTGCGGACGACAGCTGGCGGCAACATCTGCTCAGCTGGAAGAAAAAAAATGTCGACCGCATCAGACGGAATCGCTTTGATTCCCAAATGAAAAAAAAAATGTTTTGCATGATTTTAATTTTACAATGGCTCTCAAAAATCTACATGAATATACTACCGTATTTCTCTACAGATTTTTGAGATGTAACATTTTTTTGATTATAATAAATAGTTTGGAGGGTAGGGGGTTAGGGTTAGGGTTATATCTCCGTGGATTGAAAAATAAACAAAAATGTAGAAAAAAAAACCCTAGAACTGAAAGCAGTCATCAACAGGTTCTAAGCCCATTCGCCCTGCTGCGTTTCCATCATAAAAGTCCACAAGTCAACACTCCACGTCTTGATTTGGTAACATTTGCTCGCTCTGCCTCACATAAGATCTCCAATCTGGACCTCTGCAGGTTCTCTAACGTCAAATTTAGATCTGAATTTTCTCAACACTTTCTCTGTCATTATGAAAGATTCTTGCAGCTCAACTCTTTAGTCCAGCGTCAGTGTTTATTCCTGCAGCTCCGTCAGTGTTGCTGTTGGACTCTTTGAAGCTCATTTGGTACCAAAATCCTCTCCGCTCATTCTTGAGTTGCCTCAGCAAAGCATGTCAGTTGTTTATTTTTTCAATATTTTCTGCATCGACTTCTTTTTGCATTTCACTTTGATTGCGCTACGTTAAAAAAAAAAGAGTGTTTTACATTACAAAAGAAGGCACATGTAAAATTGTGAAGCTTTCATTGCAGTATTACTGGAAATGCTTCTATTTACATAGTTCTGCATTGTGAAGCATCAGTGTAATCACCAGCTGCTCAGCGACTCATTCTACCGTGTGTGTGTGTGTGTGTGTGTGTGTGTGTGTGTGTGTGTGTGTTAGAGAAACAAATGACTTTCACTGTAATTGTAAGACGAGAAGAGCATCCATTAGTGGACCTGGTTAGAAGTCACGTTCGCTGTTCGACTGAGAGTTTCAATGCGTTTACATCCAGAACTAAAGTCTTAAGATTCCCTGCTACATTCTCACAATCATTCCACTCATTCCAATCTCTACATGTCTTTGCATCCCATGTGGGAATTTCTTTCTTTCTTTTCGGTGTCACCTCTTGATCAGCACACACACACACACACACACACCCCCACACACACACACACACACACACACACACACACACACACACACACACACACACACACAGAGTAACTTCCTCACGTTTGAATTCTTGCACCCTTGACAACACGAGCATCGCCGAAGCACGAAGTGTGAGTCGGATACGGAAACACTGAATGGAGCATCGAATCTGGACACAATGGAAAAACCGTCCCTCCATCCTGACAGGAGCCCTTCGTCCCGATGACCCTTTAATTGGCTTTGCGGCGATAACGAACCAAAACTTCAGGCGAGTTCAACAACTGAACTTTTTTGTCAGTAAGTAAAGCAGAAGTTGCCCAAAGCTTTCAAATAACAAGCGTTGACGTCTTGCAGTGGGGAGATTTGGAGGAACTCAGGCTGCAGTTCCTCCAAAGAGAAACGCAGTTTCAAACACCCAAAGAGATCTTCTGCGTAAAAGGTAGAAGGCTGCAACAAAGGCCATTTCTGATTCATGGAAAATTGACATTTTGAGGCCTGACATTGTTAAGCATACGAATGAACCAATTGGGAGATAAATGTGACCCCAGTTTAAACCTCAGAAGAAGAAAAAAAACGATTAAAAAGTGTCAGATGAGAGGATTTTTGCTAACTTTTGGCTTCAGTTTCCTGTTGAAATGGTCAACACATGGTGGCTCTCTAAACTGAACCCAAATCATAGAGTTCAAAAGGAGATGTATGTAAACTTCTGACTTTAGAGTGAGTTAGCAATAACCTAAATAACAAGAAGCTACTGGAGGAAACGACGAAGAATACAATAGGAAGTGGTCAGAGGATGATGGCGTAGAGTGTTTTTTTTGTTTTTTTTTAACATTACATGAACATTCGTATCTACGTGTGATTTTAATTGCGTTGTTTATTTTGTAAAAACACTGCAGTGTTGAAATCAGTGTTTTTTATCAACTTGTAGCGAAAAATCGACTAATGACCTGCCTTTGCAAGTTAGAGTGGCCCCTTCACTGTCCACTTTTAAAGCTCGTCTTAAAACACATCTGTTTAACTTGGCTTTCAACTCCAGCGAGATCTAGTTTTATATTGTATGTTTGTTTTAAACTGTAAGAGTTTTTATTTGTTTTTATTGTGTACAGCACTTTGTATCAGCTGTGGTTGTTTTAAAGTGCTTTATAAATAAAGTTGGTATGGTATGGTAAGTTTGGCGCATTTGTAACGCGATCGCAGTTGGACAAACTTTGCCTTGAAAATAAATCTTAAAAACTCACACATGAATAAGTTTGTTAACCTGATAAGTCATAAAAAAAAATTAAATAAATAAAAACACCTCCTCATCCTCAACAAGTTCTGTCTTATTTTCAAAAAGTCTGACGCTATACGGTCAATGAAAACGTAGCTAATGTCAATCAAATATTAACTCCAGAACACAAGTCCAACAATGGATTGGAAAAATAACCATTTTCAGGATTGTGGCTCTTTTTCTGTAAATATGGTCACTTTTGCAGAAATAAAGGATCTTGATCTAATCATAGTTGGATCCACCAAGGAGTGTGTGTGTGTGTGTGTGTGTGTGTGTGTGTGTGTGTGTGTGTGTGTGTGTGTGTGTGTGTGTGTGTGAGCTGAGTGTGTGCATGTGACCGCCTGTGCCTTGTTGGTCAAACAGGAAACCCATTACACCAGCCTCCAGTGATCAAGTCGCACACAGACACAGATTAATGTGGCTAATGTGTACACATTAGGGCCATTACTGGAAATGTTATCGTTTCCATCCGCGGCAGTTCCAGCTGCCTTGCTGCTGCGACGCCTCGTTTTAAAAAAAAAAAAAAAAAAAAACCCCTTTAAACCATCCAGGGCGGATGGGCCTTTCCAGCAACACCGGAGAAAACAACAAAAAAAACAAAAAAAAACCCCCAAAAAAACAAATTTCAGCCACGGCAGTGAGAGAGGATAGAGAGAGTCAACGCCTCCCAAAACTCACTCTGATGTTGAAAAGCAAAAGCGCCTAATTGGCTCCAGTTACACACCAACACCAGATGGTATCTTTCTCTTTTTTCCTTTTCTTCCTGTTAAAAGGTGTTAATTGACTCCATGCTGATCGGAGTTGTCTCTCTCTCTCTCTCTCGTGTTTTTTTTTTTTCATTTATTTATTTAGAAGCTCAAACATGCCATCAAAGTTGCAACACAAAACAGTGGATTGTTTCATTTTTATTATTAGTATTATTATCATTATCATCTCAGGTCTTCAAGTTAATGGTTTTCACTCCACATGAAGCAGAAGCTTCTGTTCATTCTGCCGAGTCGACGAGAGTTCTGATCAGTAGATTAAAAATGCTTTCAGGATCAAATCTCTGGTCACTGATTCATATAAAACGCAATGAATTCCATATTTGATGTCGGCTTTGTGAAATATTTTCAAAATCTGGCACATGGTTGATTCTTGAGGGGGGAAAAAATAGAATTAGGAACTGAGAAGGAAACTGCAGATTTCCTATTTAGCAGGTAACGAACCGCTTCCACTTCAAGTGAGGACACTTGATTTCTGGTTTAAACCGAAGTCGTTAACAGAACCCGTCGACTTTGTCACGTGTGATTTTGGCATCTCACCAGTTCTCCTTTCGTCCGGTCAGACGGATGTCTGTAAAGTCATGTTCTAGTCTGACCCATCGCTCTTGGTCATACTTCTTTTTTTAGTGGAAATGACTCAACTTAAGTTGCAACCACAGAAACCCAAATAATAACCCATCACCTTCCACATGTGGTTATAGTAGCATCAATTACTGATTTTCACAGACTGTACCTCTGTGACTCTATTGTGTCCAGCAAGTAACAATTTGACAAATAAATGTAGTTCAAAAGTTGATGTGTTGCTGAAATCCAAGCAGTGATCGTTCAGCTTGGCCATAATTCGGTTTCCTTTGCTCACGTCGGGCGAAACAAAAGCTTTTGCCTCAAAATGCCAAATCTTAAGTGCCATTATGATGCTTTTCACTTCCTTCTGTTTAATGTTGTGCTCTGGCCTTTGTTGCGTGGCCCGTTTTGAATTTTGAAAAACAGTTTGACATTTTCAGTAGATATACTTTTCTGCTTTTCTTTCTACTTCAGGTTTCTACCAAGACGCACGAAACAATCTTTTGTTTCTATTCTGACTTTATTTTCCACTTTTTAAGCAATAAGACGTACTTCTCTGTCGGGATCGTTCCTTCGGGTTTGTGGATGTGCGTTTGATTGAAAGGAACGTCCTGAAATGAAAACTATTCTGATTTCAAGACGGCGAATCCAAAAGTTCATCACATTGCAGTTTCATCCACCGAAGATTTTTGGCTCAAAAAGTTGCGAGGTGAAACGCCTCCAACCATCTTCCACCTGTCATCTCGTCAGAAATAAAACGTCTTTCTCCCTTTTCACGCCGAGGTTCTTTCCCTCACACTCATTGAAGCGCCAGAGACTCGTGTGAGTCAAAGTACTATTCATGTCGCACACATCTACACCATCAACTGACCTCTCTCAGAAACACGAACGTGGTTCGGATTCACTTGAAATGACTTAAAACATTCATATTTACATACGTTTCTTCAGCTTGATATGAGATTTCATCCAGGTCTGTTCGGCAGCCTTTCGCAGTGCTGCTGCCATTACGACGTGCCGACATTCAGCACATCCACCTCAACCGCGACAGTGATTTTATTTAGCCGCATGCTGGTTATTTTGTCGAGTGTAAGGCCAAAGGCGCGACAGTGGCAGTCATATCAAACACGGCTCCATCCCGACTGCGCTGGTTCCGAAAAGGTCAACTCATGATTCCTGCCAGGTCCGTTCTATTTTTGGAGGTCGGTGTCATTTGCCAGCAAGTGGTTGGTGTTCCAGAAAGTTTTAGGGCGAGGGTGCTGAGCTTATATTTAAAAAAAAAAAAAAAAAAAGGGAAAAAGAAAACTTTTCAATATTTTGTACGCTTTGAATAAAAGCTGCTGAGAAACCAGCGGCAGCACTGACCTGTAGTCGTTCTGTTTTCACGTTGCCTCCACCAGAAGAACTCTGGTCCAATGGAGAGAAAGTAAAACATGATTCCAGTCGTCAGCAGCCCACTGGCTTAATGGGAATGGAGTTTCCCCACACAAACGGTGGAGAGTCCAAACCATCGACAAAACCAGCGGCGCAATCACAATGTAGAGAGCGCTGACGTTTTTAAAGTTTTCAAAGGTGAAAGTGTGTTTGCATTGAATTCAGACACATTGCAGCAGCTGACACAACTTTTCTGTTCTTCCACAGTGTGCAGAGTTCACTCTGGCTCCAGCAGATTTCTGTTCACACACTTGACAACCGCAGGAAAAGCTAAATTTGTACTAAGAATTTTGCACTCGAAGCTGAACTAAAAAAATGACCCGGTAAGATTTTGAGTTTTTGAAGAGGAATCACTGACGACATCAGGTTTATCAAACTCGAGGCCCAGATCTGCGGCTCCGTTGACTCTATAGAGGCACAAAGTCAGAACTGGGAGCTTAAACTTTATATCAAATGAGCTTTTATTTATATCGTGCCAAATTACATCAATGTGAAAAGATTCTTTTTAAAACTGCTTAACTTTAAGAGGTACTCATAGAATGCAGAAAAAGCATGTCATTATTTAATTTATTTATTTTTACAGTTTGTTCATGTGTAGTTTTATCAATACATTCTACCTCAGCTTTAAATGAAGGATTTCCCAGCCAGTCATTAGGTTGAAGAGGAAGTCGCGTTTTCTCACAGGTTACATTTAGGTTTCATTTTGAATTTTTTTTTCCTACATTATTAAGCCATTTTAAAAAGACTACATTTTGTGTTCACAAGTGTCGACTTTGACATTTAAATTGGTTTGATGTCTTGACATTCTGAGACGCTGAAGAGTGACAAACATGCAAAACGTAGGAAATCAGAAGCCTTCAAACCCTTTTACTCAACGCTGACCACTATATCGCTGGTGTCCAATAACAAACTGATCACTGTTGTTGCTGCCGCGGTGCTGGTGGGCTTCACAGGAAGTGGGACCCGACCTACATCCTGCTCAGGGCCCTGTGCAGTCTAGCGCCGGCTCTGTTATTTATCAAACTGACCGAAGTCCAAACCTCTAAGCCCAAAACGGTGCCGATGGTCACACAGTAGTTATGAATGTTTGAGTGTTGGAAGAAAAATGAGCTTCAGACCTGATGTGAACCCCAGGATCTTTAGACTGCAGTTCTACCTAATGGGAACCGAAAGGGCAGAAAAGCGAACTGGGACATGTCAGACATGCTGTCGGCCGTAAACCGGCCTCCTGCCGCTTCGTCCTTGGGAGACTGACCCGTCTTCCGCCGGGCCGCTGTGAGTCACCCATCTTCTCCCTCCATGGGTGGCGCTCTGCTTGGTTAGCCAGCAGAAGGGAAACAACAGCCTCTGTCTCTGCTCTCCTCTCATCTTTATTTCTCACTTCTCTCTCAAAGTTGCTCTTTATTGTTATTCATCCCTGATAGAGACCGACTGAACTCACGCTCCCCACTGTAGGTCACATCTGGCTGCGAGACAGCTTACATTTGGGCTTATGGTGCATTATGTTCCACATCTGGCCACCCAGCGCACTCAGTGGAACAACATAAAAAAAAAATAAAACAGCCTTCTGTGCTCTGATCATTTGTTCCGCTGATATATTGTTCTAAATGTATTAAAGGGGCAGTGGTGTGTTTTCCAGGCACATAGTGCTATTTTGTAGCACAATGAGGCGACGGTGTTGACTTGTTTTTAAAAAATGCGACTTAAAATGAATTTAACGCCTTGAAATTTGGCATCTGTCTCTTTAAAAACTCCTGCTCTTTCTGAAACTCCACCTTCATTAAGTCATCAAAGCATGGCTCTTCCATGAACCTTTTAACAACATTTTTAGAAGAGACATAGCTCTTACAATGAGCTCAGCAGATGTGCAGTTCCGTCAGGTGTTTGCTAATTGCTGCTGGCTAGTCTGAAGGAGCTGTGGGGGTTCTGTGCTCTTCTGTGATGTGGAAGCTCAGAAAAGTAGAAAATGCAGCTCCAAGGAGGATCTCTGTCCTCGAAGGCGGGGCTAGGTCTGCCCGTGTGTTTTGCACAGCTGGATGGTTGCTATGGGAGATTAAACGATTTCTCAAGCACACGCGGACAGATTCAAAGCAACACTCCAGGTATGTTTTTGATGAGGGAATAGCATTTCAACATAAAATAAAAAAAAGAGATGTCAATTTTACACTGTACTGCTTCTTCGACATCCTTCCCATCATGACTGAAAGCTCTTCGTTTTCAGCACCGCTGAGCAGCTGCGATTGAACTCCACTCCCCGGCAGCTTCTCCTCCGTCTTCACACAGGCACCGTTCAGCAGTTCTCAACTAACTGGAGTACGGATGGATGTCAGGCTGTAATTTCTTTCCCCAGGCGTACTCAATCTGGCACGGCGGAGCACTCGAGCCATCCATTTCCCCACTTTTTTTCCCCCCAGTTGACGCCGGTAGCTATTGCCTGTTTATAGACGCTCCTGGCAGGCCGAACATGTGTGGCTCTGCGAACCCTGCACAGGCGCTGCAGAGTTTGCCAGCTGGCCGTATCTTATCTATCTGTCTGCTGCTGCGGTAGGTTAGCGGCGACGTCACGAAGCTGCTATTTTCAGTCCACGAAAACATCCACATCAGTGTCAGTACATTAGCCCTCAGTGACCGGGGCACCGCTGGTAAAATGGAGCCAGGAGTATTTATTATGCTTATCATCATATTTATCATAGAGCTGTGTGTTTTTCAGAGGTGACAATTCTAAGGAAGGGCATATTTAATAGAAATGAGTCAAGCAAGGACAGAGTAAATACACAGTAAACAGGTAAAAGTGTCAGAATACGTCTCAACGCTCTAATCTGTTTACTCCATGAACTGTGGATTTTTTTTTCCCCCACTCATTTTTCTTCTCCAGTGTTTTAGTTGGTGTGGCATTCAGTTCTTTTGTCGTTCCAATGCTGCCACTCCATGGCGAACTGAAGAACTGCAGGCACTTTTCCAACTTCTTCCTTTGCACATCATTTAGTCTATTCAGTGAGGTGACTCGAAAACATTGGACTGCTCCATCGCATGCATTCAGTGCTTTGTGTTTATGACACTTTTAGCTTTTTCAGATTTTTAGAAGCTGCAACTTAATACATGTGAAGGGAGTATTTATGTGATGGATCAAAAGATATTTTTAAATATGTCTGCAAGTGAAAATCTGAAGGGTGTGACGTGTGTATACTGTTAAAAACATGTTACATACACTGAATTTTTGTCTTTACTAGGACATTGTCAATAGTTTTAATTTCTACTTATCAGAATAGCTATGAGATTTATAATCCAGAGCATTCAGCCCCTTTGCTTTTAGCCTCAAACACAACTCTATTCATCCAGGGCTACTATCCTGCAATTTTCAGATCAACACAGTTGAGCTAATTATGAACGTCTCATTGCCAAACCTCCGCTGTGCTGAATCAGCAAATGCTGATGAGGGAATCCGGTCATTTGCTTCAGGCGTGTTCACAGGTCAGTTCCACATGTGGTCGTGTCGACGGTGATGTTGACGGACAGAACATTGTTTCTGCCAGTGGCAATGAAATGTATTTTCGAAATTTATTGAAATGCAACAAAACACAGGTAAGATCTTTCGCACATTTGGAAAAACAAACAAACATTTAAGTGCTTGGTTGTGCTTGCCCATTTAATGCTGCAGGAAGTTGCGTCGAGCTACGTTCAGGTGGCAGAACTGGCGTGACGGTTCCCATTTACCATGGAAGTCAGAGGTCAGATCTCAGGATGCTGCTACGCTCAGGATAACTGTGTTCTGGTCTTATTTGGACAACAACTAAGAAACCTACTGACATGTGGTTAAACTTTAATTACAGACTGATTTTAAAGGTGAAAACCTCTCAATGTCCCAATGTCAAAGTTAGGAGTGAATCAACTTGATTTTCCTGACTATGAAACTCAAACTCTGACTTCCAGTAGCAAATGAAAACATTAGGCTGTCTGTGTATTGTTAGCATCAGAGCTGATGACACAATGACAAACGGCTTCGCTCAAGCAATTCAGCCGAATCATGATTACAGTCCTATTTAACTTTAGCTGCATCTTAGCCCTGGCTTGGCTTCAGACATGAAAAGAGGACGCTAGCTTGGTAAGCTAAGATTGATCGTGTTTAGGTTAGAAATGATACGACACGACTTAACGTCTGGGTGGGAAACGTTTGAGCATCGTTTGAAGCTAAAGGCACTCGGGGGGGAGGGGAACGGGACATTTTAGGAAATCTTGACAATCTTAAGGATGTTAGCGGTCTGTAGCTAAGGTTAAAGCTACGCCAACAAATTTTTTCTAAGCAGGCTAGCATAAAAACATCGGGAGCATCGTACAGCCTTTTTCCACTAGCACCTAGCAACATAGCTCAGCTTGGCTAAACTCTACATAGTTCAACTGTAGTGGGCTGTTCGTCATGTAGTTATTCAGACCCACAGTCTGAAAACTCCTGATCTGTGCAGAAGAAAAACAACAATGGAAACTGTTGAACATTTCTGCTACGACTGCCATTGTCCTTAAACCTCCTGATGCACTCAGTTAACGTTTTGAGTTTTCATAAAACAGCATTTTGGCAGGAATATTGTATGGGAGTCACAACCAGTGACTCTACCCCCATGCCGAGTGGATACTAGTGGAAAAGGGCCAATAATGTACATTTTGAGGGCAATACATTCCATCATATCACAGTGCGTTCCATCAGGACTCACAGCCTTCCAACATCTTCACATTTTGCGACATCACAACCACAAACAACAAAAAGGAAGAAAATAAATCTGAGGTTTCAACAAATAAAACCTTTAAAATTGAGTAAGAGATATATATCCAGCCCACATGCGTCGATACCTGTTGAACCTCCTTTCATTGAAAGCGGTACGTCTTTACCAGCTCCACACAGCTGGAGACTGACTGACGTTTTTGCACACCTATCTTTGAAAAACGACAATGAGGTTGGATGGAGAGATTACTAACAGTTTTTAAGTCTTTGCCAAAGATTCTCAATCATTTTTGGTCTCATCGCCGTCCGTCGTCTCGTCAACACGGACCCGCTTCCTCATTCCTGCTAAGCATGATGCTGCCGCCACCAAGTTTCACACATACAGTCTGAATATCACATCTGGCCAGAGCGCACTTTTCAAAATTTCTACACCAAAGTCCAGCCGTTGGCCTTTGGCGTAGAATTTCTTCTGCAGCTTCCCCAGATATCCCCCGTCCCCCCGTCTTTGCCAACATGGCTTTTTGGAAACTTTGAACAACTTTAATCGTAGCTTTGGTTCATCAATGACTGCCTTCTTTTCATTCTCCTGTAAAGGCCAGATCCCTGGAGCGAATGACCAATTCTCCAAACTGAGCAGCAAATCTCTGCAGCTCCTCCATTTTTGTCATGGGCTGGTTCTCTGATTAATGCCTTCCTTGAAACTAGTGGTTGTAATGTGACAAAATGTGAAAGGGTTCAAGGATTAGGAGTACTGTAACATTGAATAGTTCTTAATACATTATACATTACATATGAAACAGGATTGGTTAATAATAACTGCCATTCTTAAGGCACCATCTGAGACTTATGGCTTTCTATAGTTGTTTTGGAGTCACAAGACAAGTTGCATTCAGTTTACTGCGATGGCATGTTAGAGCCATTGTAGACAGAAAAAAAGAAACTGAGAAAATTTTTGTCAAATAAACTCAAATTTGTAGAAAAACTAAAAATTTGAGTTTGAAGTCAAAAATTGGCTAGAAAATCTCTGAAATTTGAGAAAAAAAAAAAACCTCTGCTGGAAAAAACTTTTGAGATTAATCTCACAAATTTTCCAGAAACGCCTCGGAAGACTTCTGAGTCCCAAAACTTGAAAATGTTAAGATTTTCAAAACAGAAATTTTTAGCCTCCTTTTTTTTTTTTTTTTCTCAAAAATTTCTGTGAAAATGTGGCGAGCAAATTATTTGCTTTTCCCGGAAAATCCCTGTGCTTAACCTCTAAAATCTCTGAGCATTTTCTGGCAATTTGTTTGACTTTAAAAGGAGATCAAATTTCGAGATCGATCTCCATATTTCTGTTTTTTGGTGAAAATGTTCTACTTGATTTTCTTTTCTTTTCTATCGACAGTGGTCCCAACACGTCATTGTAGTTTACAAATATATATATATATTACATTTCTCTGAAATCAAAGTTACAAAATGATTTCCAGCATTCTATATTGCCACTAATCTGCTACAGTATATCTCTGTTATATGGTTACCCTGTATGTAATCTAACAGTCTCTGCTTTGTGCTTGTAGCTCATTAACATTGGGTGTAAGGGTTTACTTACAGTGATGCTTTGCATCTTTGTAGAGGCGGGGTTTTGTTTTCTTAGCAAGCCAAGGAGGAGAGTGAAAAATAGTGCATTTATAGCGGCGATGAAACACTTGCTGTCTTATGCAGGGCAACATCTCCTACATCTCCCCAGCAGACGGCTCTCTAAGGCGTTGGGTTTTACAGGGGACAGTCATGTTGGCTTCCAGGTCACCTCGGTTTCCAGACCTCTCCTTGACCGCAGAGCATTTTGCAAACATTTAACAGTGTAAGTTAAGCTTCTCTTCCATCCCAGGATATCTCCCCCCATCCCCCCCGGTCTTTGTTGCTGTCGAGTTTCTTTTTGTTTTGTTTTTTTTTTTTTTTACTTTCCTGAGCTCATCTTCTGCTGGCTGCTATATTTCTGTGCAATCCCGTAGGGAACGTGCGCGGCGACGGTGCCCATCTCCGCCGCTCCCTCCACGTGAAACATCTGGTCGTCGAAGTATATGTGCGGCCGGATCTTCTCCAGCATGGGGCCCTTGGGGGCTCCGGCGAGGAACAGCGCCTCGTCGATCTCCAGCCCCCAGGCCCTGAGCGTCTTCAGCGCCCGGATCCCTGAGCTGGCCGCGCTGCGAGCCGTCACCAGGTATGTGCGGATGGGACAGTCCAGCCGTTGGCCTTTGGCGTAGAATTTCTTCTGCAGCTTCCCCAGAGCCTCCAGGAAACCCTTCAGGGGACCCTGCAGAAAACATGGCAACTTGTTGCATCTTATGTGTGTTTTTAGGGCGCATTCACACCAGCCCGGTTTATTCCACTTTAATCAAAGTCTAGTTTGTTTTGCCTAGAATGTCCAATGCACTTGGAGAGGTGGGAGAAAATGTAACGAATGTTGTAGCTTTGGTCCTCAATCGAACCGAGTCGACTGCACTATCAGGTGTGAAAACACACATAGATGCAGCTCAAGCACACTGTTTACACACAACATAGCCTGAATCTCAATCATTTCTTTTTTTAATTCTATGAAAGTTACAGATTATATTTTAAAGGTTGTCTACAGTTGTTTGGAAAATGCTTTTAAAACAGCAACAATCTTCTTTTTATCTTTTAGATTAGCATCAGGTTCCCTCTGTAGCAACGTCACATTCAGAAACTGTAGAGAAAGTTCTACAAACGTGATCCAGGAGCCTGTCCTCGTTTTCCTTCTCGTGCTCGAAGAACTTGTCCAGGCCGTGGGTCTTGAAGATGCGCTCGGACTCGTCAGAGAACAGGACGGCGTCGCCATCGAACGCCACCCTCAGCTGGGACTCCGACACCTCGGTCAGCTTCTCCGGCATGAACATGGTCGCCGCTGCGATGCCTGAGCGCAGAGGCAGAGAGAGACGGGACAGACTGGCCACGCGCTCGGCTGGAGGAAGTTAAATGAACTTGCGGTGCGTTAGAGAAACAGAACGGCATCTTTTAGGAATTGACGGGGAAAAAAAAAGCATAGCTACTGTAAACAAAAAGGTCATTTGCAAATATTACTGAAACTATTTTTTCCGAACGAATTCGCTGCCTAAACCAAACAGAATACTGCGGAGGCCCAGAAAGGCAATGGAAAAACCTTTTATTGATCAATGGTTTGAAACATGACACCATCAGTCTACTGAATGGCCGTCAGAACGTTGTCGTGTGTGCAGTGGTGTGCTCTCACCTTCAGCCAACGCCTCCCTGACTTTCTCGGCGTCTGCAGACAGGTAGAGGTTGGTGTGCCAGGCCTTCAGGTAGCCAATCGGACTGCTTCCTCCGGTCATACAGAACCTCTCGATAAATAAGTCTGGGAACGAGACCAACAGAAGGAAGCAAGGTTTTTTTATTTCATTGCATGCCGGGGAGTTGAATGTGAGCATTCCTTAAAGGGGCAGTGTTATGTATAAGTGCCATTTTATGGCATAGTTAAGTAACTGTGTCACCTTATGTTTCAAAAATCCTATAAGTATCAAATATGACGCAAGAGAAATTTTATTTCCTGATTTAATGTCTTCAAATTGGGCCTCTCTCTCTTTAAAAGCTCCTGCTCTTCCTGAAACTCCGCGTCTCACTGAGAAGTAGGTCATATAATTGGTGGAAGTGAGCGGATACTCAGTTCCACCAATTAGGTGTTTGCTAATTGCTCCTGGCTAGTCTGAAGGAGCTGAGTGGGGGGGTTGAAAGCTCAGAAGTTTGGAAACTGCGGCTCTGACAGCCAGGCGTTTTGTTCAGCTGAATGGTTGCCATGGGAGATTAAATGATTTCTAAAACATTCATGAAAGAATCAACACTTGATTTACATTTTAGATGAGGGAATAACATTATAACAAGATGTGAAGCTCAAAAAGTCAATTTCACCGAATACCGTCCCTTGAAATAAGCAGTTTATAAACTTAATTACATTTTAATAACAATTATAAGTTTAGGATTATTGGTTGTCAACATGAAATGCTGCTGAACAACAGGGCTGTAAGGACCGAGTCTGTATTTGTTGTTGTGTTTCTTGTTTTTGTCGTGCAGGGTCTTCACTCGCCGCTGTGGCTCGATGGAAAGAGCAGAGCAGATGCAGCATGTGGAGAACGACGGGAGAACAGTGATGGGGAGTAACTAGATCCATGATTCTAGATCCTATCTGCTCTCCCGGGTGGAATGAGAGGATATTCGCAAGAGCAGAGCGGGAGAGACGGACAGGAAGGTCAGGAGGAATGTTATAGAAGAAGTTAGGAGGAGCAGAAGGTTCAGAAAGAAGCTCAGTGAACCCGGAACCAGGGAAATATTACGTAATGTAACAGAAGGTTAATGAGGGTGGGAGATATGACTGGATATGATCATAATCACAGTGAGAAAGAATACAATATCCCATAACTTTAAGCTCTCTCAGAGTGGATGGCATTAGCCACGGTTTCTCAATAGGATTTAGGTCTGGACTTTGACTGGGCCATGTGATCACAGTTCTGATATTACCCCTCAAGTTGGAAAAGTGTATTTGTTCTGTTGTGTTGATCAAAATTATAAACCGGTTTTTTAAGTTTGAAAAAACACACAAAAGTGCCATTAGAAATACAAAACATGGTATGTTAAATACGCGATACCAACTTCAGAAATAATAAATATACATGTATAAAAGTTGCTGCAGTGTAAAACAACAACAACAAAAAAACCCTCCAAAAGCAAATGTTAGTAATCGTGGATTATTTTCAATGAAGCACCAAATAAATAGTTTAATCTTATAATTTTATCACTACTTTTCACCACAACCGCTCCACAGTCGTTACATTTAAAGAAAAGTGTGCAACATCTTTCACCTTGGCCCCGCATACAGGAAAACAGCTCTGCTTTTGTAGCTGTCTAACAATCAGATCAGCCTAAAAAATACATTCTTAAAATGAAGCATTACAAAAGAGATTAAATAAATATAAAATCTAAGTCATTAAAGCCAGACAACTGACAAGTAACAGAGTGGAGGACTCAAAGGAATCGAGTCCTCTTCATTATATTTTGCTTCCTGGCTGCATGAATGTTTTTAGATTATTCCTCTTGGATTCATTTTCTGGCTCAGAGGATCTAAAACATTATCATATCAAAGCAGGAAATCAGCAGGACAACAAAGACTCACTGTTGCCCCAATAAAGACCAAACTTTTCGATGTTTATTTTCGTGTCTCACAGGATCTGTTTCATGCTTCCACATGAAGGTTTTCTTGGGAAAAGCTTACATAAGTCCCATATTTATGTTCTTCCAAACGACGTAAAATCAGTACCACAAGCAGATTGTGCATCATGTTCTCCTGGATGTTTGGATTCATTTCAGGATTAAGAGAAGAAACGCTTGCTAAAGGAGGGTCAGAGGTCATTGCGTTGATGCTTGCGCGTCTTCACAAAGGGAGCCACCAAAACGACATCAAACATAAAAGCATCGGCGGAGCCGTGCGTTGCTTTTCTTGGTGTCTTTGCTCGTTGCTGTTTGCCTTTCGGGCCTCTTGGATTATTCTTCCGTCCCGCGGGACTTAATCCTGAAGTCGACCCGGCCTGAAGGTCAGCGGATCTGAAAACACTGGAGGAGCCGAACAGGAAGCGGTCTGAGCGGAGAGTGTCACCACAAGGTCTGAGATTTTCCCTGGGAAGGATCCAGTCACTCAGCTGTCCACACACTCTGCTGTTTATCTCTGAGCGCAACTTGCGTCAGCTTCAGCATACAACCTTTGGATCATCTGAAAAGTACCCAGCATAGTGTTCCTGCTCCTGGGAATTTGTCACAATACATATAATTGTATATTTGAAGGATGTTAAGTGACAGAGCTGCTCCACGTCCAGAACTGTGAAGATGCGTGGATTAAGATGTTCTTGACAACCGGAAACAGAAACATGCGGTGGTCCATGTTCTCTTTAACAGGGACAGAGAAATTGGTCGAAGATGATGGGAAGACAGATGGTTCTAAATTCAGGTTGCCGTGGCGACTGCAGTGGTAAACATGGTTTCCTCAGGTCAAGAAAGGCTCGGCTGTAGCGTGTGGACTTTTCATGTTCTCCCTGTGGATTTGATTCAAGTTCCTCTAGTTTTCTCCCACAGTCCAGAGAAGAAAGAACGTTCGATTGATCGTTGTGTGTCTAATGTTCAGATCTGGTACTCTGATCTGAACAGAACATCCCGGCAGAGTAGCACAGCTGGTGGCCCTGTTGCCTTGCAGCATGAAGTTCCTGGGATAAAAACCTGACCTAGCGTCTTTTTCGCACGGAGTTTGTTCTCCGTCTGCATGCATGGGTTCTCACCAGGTATCAAGCTTTTTCATTGAACGTCACATCCAAACATATGGATGTGACGTTCAATGAACCTCTAGCACTTGATTGATTAGCCTGTCTATGAGTTGACCTGTGATGGACTGGGTCTATCCAAGGAATACCCCACTTTGTGCCCAAAGAGTCCTCAATCAGCTCCCCACGATCCTGTTAGGACAAGTGGGTAAAGATGAGGGACGGACAGATGGATGGACGCAGTGGAAACAAGACACATCCAGGTCATGTTCATAGGCCCTCACCAGCCTCAGACCTTGATTTGATTGCCTTCCTTGCTCCTCCACATCTAGAGGTTCCGCTCAGATGTCCCGGGCATCTGGTTCGGCATCTTCATTCAGGAAGACACCCAAAGGAAAACCCGGGACCGGCTGGAGGGAATATGTTGCTCTGCTGGCCGGGATATTCCGTGGAATTCCCTCTGAGGAAGTGAGCCGAGTGGCTGGGGAGAGAGAAGTCTGGGTCTGTCTGCCGTGACCCGACCCCGGATTAAACGGAAGATAACGAATGGATAATGACCCTAAGACCCAAACCTAATCTTAGCCCCTAACCCTGAATCACAAACTGCACTGAGAGAGTTGGACAGCGGAAGGGATTCACCAAAGATAAAAATCATGCCTCACTTTCTCCTCCGTTCCTCCTTGGTGTTTTTGTTTTTCAGGTAATGTGTCTGTACTTCCCTTACTAGTGGAGACATTTCAAATGATCTACGGCAGCAGGAAATGACAAACTGCATATTACCGGGAGAAACATTTGTTTGAAATATATATTCCACAGCCAGTGACGTGCGGTGAGGTTCATAGCTGGTGAGGCACTGACGTCATCATAATCAGATTTACAAATATAGACCCCCTGCATGTTATTGTTTACGTGAGGAAATTTTGCGCATGCGGACAACGCTGGAGGGTTAAAAGACTATTCTTCTACATGTCATGCGTGGCCACGCTGCCGCCGTACAATAATTCCGTTAACTCAATCAAACTTTGACATGTAGCTATTATTAATTTCATGCTGTGCTCCACAGCAAAGGGAGAAACTGTTAAAAAGTATTACTCAAAACCACGTCTTTCTTGCTCTCTGTAACAGCACAGCTACAGGCACTAATTGCCATAGCAACTGACAATGCAACAAAAAAGAAAAGCACTCAAATATTCCCCACACAAAGAGCAGTAGTATGGTTTTAGTCTTAATGTTTATTTTGAGATTATAAATATGTCGCTGCATTTGGCTTTACTGTACGGCTAGCTCGCTTTCTCTTACTCTGCAGTTGTGGAGTCACAATGTCTGGGATCATGAGCGCCCCCTGCCACGAGGCAGGAGAACTGCCTGCCTCACCTCTAATCTCTTCTCTGCCGTTTCTGATCGCTCCTCGGCACACGAAACACGTTACACACAGCTGGTGACAAAAAACATTGTACATTATATCGATAAGCTAAATTATGGGAAATCAGTTCATACATTAAATATTTTTTAGCCCTTTTATTTGGCGACGTACAGACAGGAGGAGCATGCTCTCATCGAGTGGCGGCCAGTGCAGTTAGCGAGAGGTTGATCAATCCCAGGAGAGGCTCAGCTCTCTGCTGCCTCACCGGCTTCGCTTCCGAGCATTTGGATGGGAAGATGCAAACATTCAGCGATTTTGAAGAAAGAAATAATCAGTATTGGCTAAGCTAAATGAAAAATTGGTATTTCATAGCCCAAACCACAGGGGTGAAAATAGCAATATAAATTATCACTAAATATTATTTTTCTATGATGACATGTGAGGCTCTGCCTTCCCTCACGGCCCGTCACTGATCACAGCATAGCATGAGAAAACTCTTTGTGTCTGAGCACACCTTCAGCAGCATCCTCCTACTCCTGATGAAGTTATTGCTCTGATAGTTGTTGTTTTTACTCTCAGCTATGTATTTTTTGGTTTCCTGCCTCTGCTGCTTCATTTTTTTTTTTCCTCCTCCGTGGCTTTCTTTGTGCTAACCTGCTTTTGGGGCCTTAACATATTCCCAACGTAGCAACATTTCCTGTTATCTACTATGTGTTTGAAGTAGTAAGGAAGACACTCCGTTGTTCACAAGAAAGACAGTTCCTCCATTTTCAGCTGCAAGATTTCCAAACTCCACCAAACTTGAAAGCAGAAACAGATTATAGCCTCTTATTCTCAATAAGATAAATGAATATGGAAGATTTAATAGTTAACTGCTACTGCAGTGACCAAAAGTTCAGAAAATGTGACTATTTTTTTTCTATATTTAAAAAGTAGGATGCAACATGTGCAGTGAGATGATTAGCTAACTGTTGTCACTAAAAAGTAAAAGCTACTATTTTGATTACAGTTTGTCAAATGAAAAAAATAAAATAAAATTAATGTTCGTCTTTGTAGAACTTACTGTGGTGATTGATGGTGTTGATGAGCCGGATCCCGACGTGAGCGTGGTTGTACGTCACCAAGACGATGTCGAACAGTTCTTCACTCTGGGGATAAAGCTCCCTCAGGCGAGCGTTGACCGCCTCCAGCGCCTGTCAGAGGGGCGTTGGAAACAGTCACCCTGGAAGAAGTTCAACTCAAACACCAGCACACCCCAGAAATCTGTGCAGATCTATCACCTTGACGAAAGGAAAAGCAGGTCCCGGGGCGAAGGGCTCGTTCTCGTGTTCGATTTGGTACCTCAGGTATTCCTCCACTCCTTTCTGCTCGAACACCTTCTGCTCCCGCTCGGTCCGAAACAAAACCCGGGAAGAGACGGCCACCGTCACAGCGTTCTCTGGCTTTGGCTGAAGGAAAACAGAGATCTGGGTTGAGAGCGGAGTGAATTTAAGAATCGAACTAAAGGGAGAAGAACAAAATCAATGTGTCAATTTTATAATCCATGGCAGAAGAAATTAGGGGGTAAGCCCTGTTTTTATATCCTTATGAACCCTTTGTAGATCAGATTATCTGAGGACAGAAACTTATTTTGGGTGATTGTATCTTCAATCCTGATCATTCAGTTGTTTGCCAAACCTTGTGACCATGATCATATGAACATAGTCAACCAGTGACTCAAAGTTTTTCCTTTTGAGTCAACCAGTGACTCAAAAGTTTTTCCTTTTGAGTCAACCAGTGACTCAAAAGTTTTTCCTTTTGAGTCAACCAGTGACTCAAAAGGAAAGTCTCTCGCTCCATTTTTCCCTCATGTGTCAACAAGAGTGTGTGCGGCTGGCGGTTTGAGTGTGTTTCGAGTTGATCATATCCTTTAGACCATTTCTTTTCCACGTTTATTTAGAAGTGACTATAAGAAAGTCCTCTGGTTGCATATAAAACTCTGACTAATGAAACTCCATCATATAACACATCTGGTAATTGCCAAAAGAGCGAAGAAAAAAAAGAAAAATTGAAGTTTTTCTTTGTTAAAACTGGGACGCAAAATTTGGGTGGCATGTAGAGAAAATTAAAATTTTAAAAATGTCACATATAGAAGTAGTGCACAGATTTGGATATCACTTTGGAGAAGCCTTGATCTTTTTATCTTTTTAAATGTGTAGTTGTGTCCAAATCCAGCTGCACATCTCTGTATGTTTTTGTAAATGTGCAATCGCCACCAAATAAGCATTTAATTTGCTTTTATGTTGAATTCTTTTCCTAAATCCCTCCTCTTCCATGGACTCAGGAGGAACGATCAGGACGCCGTTCTGTCCTCATGTTACCTGATGTGTATGTTTACGCTGCTGTTTGGAGGGTCAGGGCAACATTCCTGCCAGGGCAGCAGGAATTAGTGCCCACAGCTGCACCCACTGGGTGAACACTGGTGGCTGTGCTTGTTTGACTTTGCCTCAGTGTGTGTGTGTGTGTGTGTGTGTGTGTGTGTGTGTGTGTGTGTGTGTGTGTGTGTGTGTGTGTGTGTGTGTGTGTGTGTGTGTGCGCTCACACGTACAATCTGTTACATCAGAGGAAAGGTGTAACATCTTTTCTTTCGCTTGGAAAAAGGTGCTAGACTTCAAGTGTGCAACCACTATGTGTAAACATCCTTTTTTGTTATTTTATTTTTTAAGGAAGAGTTACTATTATAAAGAAAGCGCAGTGAAAACAATACAAGTTGCAGTTTTCAAATATAATAATTTACCTGAGATTAGTCAGATTTTACTGGACAACTGAACTAAAGGCTTTTGAGTGGCCTAGTCCAAGGCACAACTAAAATTCAATTAAAATGCCGTGAGATTATTTGACACAGGCTGTTCATGCTGGAAAACCTCCAAAGTGTCTGAATTAAACCAAATATGCAATGAACACAAATATTTGACGACAGCTTGGTCAGAGGGATTTAGGTTTTTACTTTTGCATTCAAAGCCACCTTGATGTGGATACATGTTTTTTCCCCCATAAAAAAATTAAATCATTATAAATCCTACTGTTTTTGTAATTTTTTCCTGTTGATTTAAGATCAATGAAAGAGCAAAAGCAAAAGAAATCAGAAGTTAACAAAAAAAAACTTGAGGTAGCTGTTCTCATTTTAATATACTTGTTACCAACAACTATGTTGTGAAGCTGAATTTCAGCCCTTTTCTGTGGCTGCTGCTTAGGTTTCATTCAAACAGGAAGCACAAACAGCAGAGTGTTCCTCTGTGTTGAGGCATCTGCATGCTTGCGTTTCAGCAAGCATGCAGATGCTGCTGATACGTTTAGCTATGATCCGCCACTGCGCGGCCGCCGCTGACAAGTTACACACTTACCTGGTAACACACAGACAAGGCCTTGACAGGACACAGGTGTCTGGTGCAGTGAGTGAGAATAGAGAGCTTCTGATTGTTTCTCTGTTTTGCAGAGTTGGCCGGTTTGAGCCTCATCTATCCGACGGATTACAGTTTGTTCATCTGGATGCTAGATCTTCACTCTCCAGGATAACTTGTGGAGTTCCACAGAGTTGTGTGTTTGGCCCGATTGCTTTTACATCTGGTTCCAGGTTCTGCTGCAAGTTTCAAGTGATTTCTTGCTGGTCCACAGGTAGTGACTGCTGCCAGTCAATGACTCGATGCAACCTGCTGGGTTTCCTGAGATGGAAACTTTTCAAACTACTTCATGTGAATAATTAACTGAGCTCGCTGTTTTATCACTAAGGTCAATTGGAATATATGTACAAAAATATTTTTATGATTTTTTTTTTTTTTGCAAAGTACCTGTTTGAGACATTAGTTGTGAATTGGAGCAACATAAATAAAGCTGAATTGAACTGAATTGCTGCAAGAAACCTTTCAAAAGATGTCATCACTGGATTCATCAACACCAAATTAATGTAGCGTCGTAATAAAAGTCGCTACTCTGATGTACGTGTTTTCTACCTCTGGCATTTTGTACCTCTGGTCTCAGACGGAGAAAACGGAAAAAACTCCTGCTTAACAAACAGTAACTCTAAAGCCACTCCGTTTAATTAACTTACTGCGGCCATCACAGAACAGCTGTAATTTTACAATCTTTTTTTCCTCAAAGACAGGTCATATTTACTGATGAGGTCATTTTGAAGGCACTTTTTTATTAGCAGCTTTCAGATTACATCATGCCACATGTTTGTTCATCAATAAATTTACCTAAATAATTCAGATTTTTCTTTGAAAGGCATAAAGTGTTTCTCTGTGCATGTGCTCCGTTGGTGCCATTTTGACACTCATCCATCCATAGTGACACACACACACACATTACAGGCTTCATTAGCTTAGAGTGTGAAATCAGCACCAAGCACGTGACGATGAATCGGGTCAAGCGGTTGGTTAGTAACACGGGTTCGTGTGCGATCATGCAGCCGCCACACAGAAGGTTAAACACGCAGGGGTGAAAGGTCGGCACGGATGCTCGCTCAGACACACCGTGATGACGGGACATACTTACGAAGAACACGGCTCCCTCCACCTTCCGGGCCCGTCTGCCTGTCACCTTAGCAGAACGACAGTTTGTTTTTATTCAGCAGAAGGAAGCTTGGACATTTATTATTGTTATCATTATTGGAAGATGTCTGAATTGTCATTTCCTGCAGATAACTCCAGTTTTTAGAGTGACAGGAGGTGAAATCACCCTCAGTGCTTCATGTTTGCAGACGATGCTGTGGTTTGTGACGGATTAGCAGGACGTACGAATCGTTTGGTGCAGTTTATCCGTTAGAGTCAGTTGACTCTATGAATAACATGTCACACAGTCTGGGAGTGACGGCCGAGCCGGAGTCCAGTTCTTTGCTGTGATTTGATACTGGAAGTGTTAACTGCCTGCCCTCTCCCCCAGCGGGGCTCCTTTACCCCAGGGGGAATTCGTCAGTCGTGAGACTCTTCTTCACAGAAACCCACTGTGACTTCAACGCTAGCTTACAATCCCTGTTAGAGGGGAGACTACATGTGCAAATTGGGAACATTTTTTTGTTCGTTCTTTGGTGTTAAACCCAACCCTGTTCTCCTTACATGAAACCTCTCAGAACTTTTGTGACATCTGTGTTTAATCTTGGTCATTGACTCATCTTTTTTTTCCTTCTTTGTCTTCTTCTTTTTACATAAAAGACAAATTTCCAGAAAGATTCTGGAGTATAGAAGGGAAGTGAAGAGGTGAGAGTATGAGTAGAAAGTAGTTGGGTGAGTGCAGACCTCTGTTATTTATAGATAAGGTAAAGGCCAGTGATGATGCAGCCTGTCCAAGACTTGGCAGACATGGTAACACTGGCGTGTGACTGTACACACCACCACTAAACAGCAATGTCGCTCTGAAATCTGACCCGAGTCGTGTTGTTCTTTGAAACAAAACAAAAACATCTCGTTAGCCAATGAATGACAGAAATCCTACAGTAAACAGTGTTAGAGCACTGATAAATATCGGATCTAAACTGGGACGCCCGGCACTGTGATCCTTTTACTTATTATAGCGTACCTTGCTTTGGAAGTGTTTTATTCATAGTCCACCGTAACGTGACTCTGTTCCCAGAAGGAAAGTGCTTTATCATAAAGGAAAACTGTCCTCTGAGATAACAGCAAGCAGCATAGCTCCCACTGATGTAGCTCATATGAAGACATAATAATTTCCTAATTACTGGGAACATTTAAAATCAAAGTCAGAAAGACCCAGAGGTAACAAAATCAACTGCGTACTGCAAAGCTAACACTGTGCCAGCAAGCCTCAAGTCTGTCTAAAGTAAAGTAACTGAAGGATTGTGGACAATAATGAATCCAAATTTAGTGCTTTCTGTAAGCAAAAAAAGACATCTGTGTCTTTAAAAGCTTTTTATGCTTTTGCATATTGTTTTGACACACAAATGAGGCATAACATTATGAGCTGCTGTTTCATAATAGCCATACTTTGAGTTTATTTTTCTATAGGACCGTTACATCAGAGAAGAGTTATAAACCTAGATAAAACTGAATCTCAGTCTGTTGTTTCTGCTACCTGCTTGTTAACAAGCTAGCGCTGCTGCTACAGTACACCTAACTGTTGAAGAAAATTAGAAAACTTCCTTTTAAGAATTTCCATTAGCTATTGCTTTAAATGTTTTGTTGAATTTAAGCCTTTGGGTGTTCTGGGAAGTCAGCTTTGTGAAAATACTAAACTTTGTAGGCATAAGAGCTTGTTGGGTTTTTTTTAAATATACCTACAGACTCACCCATAAAACTTATTTTATTGATGTGCCTTTGAAAGAGCTCTTCAAAATATAATGAAACAAACTATTACCCTCTGTGGAGTGTATATTCAAAATGTTGAACCATTAGTTTAATTATGTTGTCTTTTTGTTGTTGCTTTGATGTGCCTGTAGGTGATTATTTACATGCTATTCAGTAGCTGCGTAACATTTTTGGAAATTTAACAAATTTAATCCTGTTTATGTAACACAATCTGAAAATGATCTCTTTGTTAGATATCTAATGCTGTTATGTATACATTGTATAACAAAGGCATATTAATATATCTGTGCTGCTGCTGCTGCTGTGAATTTGAAAGTGATGTTATACAATAATATCTGGTTTTGTATTTTAGCACAATCATCAGTGGGCCTACATGTTGATCTGAAAATGCACTAATCCTCACCCAGCAGAGATTACTCAACATTTACTGTAGCTTCTTTTAGCTTCATACCACTTTGCATTTTATGCACTTATTTGTTATTCTTCTGCTTCATGCTTATGAAACTAGCAATAGGACTGCAGTGAATCCCTGTCAGAGTCGCCCAGAGACGACTTAGAGGCTTATTCCCTTGGACTTGAAAAGTGCTACAGACTACAGTACATCCTGTTCAGTATGTTGATATCTTTCAAAGCCAAAAACAGCCCTAAGCCTTTGGCTGTGACACTTCAGCTCCCGGTGCTAACCTGTGGGTAGCAGCTTCACTTCCCTGAAGGCTCTCAGAACTGTGACTCAAACATCCACTTGTTCACAGCTTCCACTAAAGACAGTTTTTTTCAAAAATAATAGTAATAATAATCTTTATATTTTCTCACTAAGTGGCACTAATAGTGAAATTACTGCTAAAAAATTGGGTGGTAACCATTTTGAAAGTGAGTAAAGGCAGTTGGCATAGTGACAGGCATGTGGGAGAGACCTGACCACAGTCCACCTGCTATACCTGGTCATAATAATTACACCATATTGACAATAATGTGCTGAATATATAGAATAGGTGAACGTCTTTCTGTGAGTTTTGTCTACACACTAGAATTTACAAAGGAAATATTTTACAGGACAAAGAATCAAGTGGTCAAAACAGAGAAACAAGCTGATGTTAGCCTAGCATCTTAGCAAACAATTTTCTGTTCAAAGACCTTAAGCTGAGCAAGAAACATGATTATTGAATACTTTTTTGTAGATTTGTATGCCAAGTCAGAAATTAATAAAAGAACTGTTCTTCTTCTACTGTTGAATATTATTACAGCTTTGTAAAAATTCTAATTTGGAGCCAACAGTCTGTGGAAATAAGCCTGCTCTAAAATCCCGGGGGAAAAATGATTGTTGGTGAGTGAGTTAGGTAGAACTCAATCCCAACACTACTACAGACCACTTGATACTGTTGAAATAAAGTTTGAATATTAAGTTTATATGATATCTGAGAAGGTTTTCTTTTTTAACTAAAAATAATATATTTTTCACATTCATAAAAAAAAACCCACAACTGTCAGGTAAGCTGTTTAGGAGATTTACAATAAATTCTAACTAATATATTTCTTTTTGAACAGTTAAAATTGCATTGCATAACTTTACCATTCTATTTAAAAACAATAGAGGTGAGTATTGTGTTTACCTTTATTTTGTAAAACATAAAAGCCTACACATGAGAAAAATATTTCAGAATAAAATATAACAATAATAGAACTCTAGATTGAATGAGTTCATTGAAGGGAGACAGAGTAGTTAATATTTACATAGATTCATTCTATTTTTGAGAGAAGGAAACACATATTTGTTGAGGTATGAAAAGTAATGACGTCATCAAATTTACTTTCAATTTTATTAGTGTTCTTTACTGAAAAAGATTCCCGGCCTTAACATCCAACTGCCGCCATTTAAGACAAACCGACACGTTGGCAGGTGTACATCTACGTTTGAACCGTTACCTGCAGAAAGCAGCGCTTCAGAGGGTAAGGGGATGATCGTTTCAGAACAGAATGCAATCTGAACCGCGACCACGGTTTGTGACACTCACTGGCTTCGGTTTGGTGGTCAGCTCCAGCTGGTTGGGGTCGAACTCCTCTTTCCCCTCCCAGGAGCCTCTGGTGTCTCCGTTGGACGAAGGGGAAACTTTGAGCTCCTTCACCTGTCCGCTCATCACCTGTACGGTGTCCAGACTCATCTTCACCATAGACGGTTCCTCTGTCTGCGCCTCCACAGCTGTCAACCCTTACACTCTTACTTTGGAAAACCCCCCCCCCCCCAAAAAAAACAGGACACTGTGTTCCTCTCAAACAAGAAAAAGAAGAAAAAAGACAAACGGAAGAAGGTGAAACTAAATAAACAAAAATGTCCTTCTTCTGTTGCTCACATGTGACAGGACCAAAAGTTCATGTGTACACGAGAGATCTGCTTGCACCTGCCCTTAAATCACACTGAAGAGTTCCCTCTTCTTCCTCGTGCTCTCTGCCCCATACCCAGCCTCTTTTTTTCTCTCGTTTCCCCCTCCCAAGAGGATTACTGCTCTCAGCATCCAATCCAGAGGACATGAAAGACGCTTCACAGTTATTATCCCACACTCAGTCCCTCCTGGGTGACAGTTTGACCGCACGCAGACGCAGGCAGACGTACATTCTGCCTGTCCCTGGTCAAAGTGTTTCAGGCTGTGCAGCGCTCCATCTGCTGCCACCTCTCTCTCTTTCACTGCCTCCCCCCACAGCCCCTCCACTACCCTTCACCCCCCAACCCATTCACGCCAACCCCTTCCCATCTTGTAACTCTCTGTCCCATTCAATCACTCTCTCTCCCTCTTTCTCTGCTCCCTGGTTTGATTTGTTCCCCTCCACTGCTGACCAATCAGAGCCCCGCTTCCTTATTCAGCGCGATCCCGCCTCCGCTGACCTCGTGTTGACGGTGCAGTTTAGCCTAAGAGGCTCATGGGAAGTTCAGGCGCAATAAAAATAGCCGTGACGTCGCTCAAGAGGCAAGTGGATTATTTGTTTTGGCTTTATGATTTTAACACTTTATGTAATTTTTTTTTTCAGTTTGTTTGTTTACTTGGAGTCCTCTCCTTGCCCCCCATTAGACGTTGCCGTGACAATGGCTGCTCTTCCTGGGGTCCACATCATTAAAAAAACAATTAATTACAATAACGTACCATATCGAGTCATAAACATGCAACTATAACACTTCATACGGTAAAATTATTAAGCAACGCTCTTTTAAAAGTTCCAGCATTTGTTACATTTATAACAGATGAAGAGAGTTCCATGTTTTTATTACTCTAAAAATAACAAGAATAGTTGTGAATTATTCAATTCAATTAAAAAATATATATATTATTATGCTTAAAAGTCAAACCCCAAATTACACAAAGCAAAACTTAGTTATGGAAAAAGATGCTCTTTTGGTGAGTATGAAAGCCAGTAAGGGAGGGGCAGATCAGGGATTGGGAATAAATTAGCCTAAAGGTGGCAGATAATGGATGTAAAAAAAAAAAAGGTTGTACTTAGAGCCATTAGCCATGCATGCTGAATTCTGCTACATTTGTGTGCCTCAGTGGTTTGCACTCAGGTTTTTTTTTTACGTTACGCGACTTTGCATTTTTCCCAGTGATTCAGTGATGTCTTTCCACTCAGTTAGATCTCATATCTGCTTTACATACAAAGGAAGATCAGTTGTAACATAATCAGGTCCAAGTTTATGCTGAAATGATGCTGTATTTTTCTTTAACTGTTGTCATTACATCTTATATACTGAGAACAATGAACCAAAAAAAAGATGTGTAGAGAAGCCCTGTTGCCTGTGTGCTGTATCATGAATGGTATTTATCAAATCAAGTCAATAAAAGGAAGACCGTGGACGTTAGCTTCTGCGCTGTGTTAAAACAGGCAATCTGTCTTTGTTTTATTTACAGATTTCAGCTCTTTATGAGAAACTCTGGACTCAAATTCTATTGAAAATCAGTGGCAAAAAAAATTACATTTTCACATAAATGCTCATCCACCCTGACTGAGACTGAGCTATTTTGCAAAGAATGCTGGGCAAAAATATGGTCTTTATCCATATGCAATGCTGTTAGAGACTTACCCCCCCAAAAAGGTTTTCAGGTGTCATCATGACAAAATCCTGGCTGAATACCAATGAATTTCACATTTTTCAGATGGTTTTGTGAAACAGAATAATGAAACCCGCATCCACTTTACAGTTATGCTCTGCTTTGTGTCGCACTATCACACAAAACCCTAAGAAAATACACAGACGTTTGTGAATTAGTTGCTCTAGCATGTCTCATTTGACAGCAGTAGAAGTGTTTGTATTTGTGTAAACAGTGGTGACTGTTGCACAAACTCTAGCAGTTTTAGGTCTACTTTGATTTTTCTTGTTTGTTTTTTTACTATAACATTCACTTCCTCTGTGTTCAATGTCCTCATATCTTTCTCTCTTTGTTCTCTTGGCTTGTTATGTGAATATGAAACTGCCACCTGACCTTTACATGGTCCCTTTTTTTTCAGCTTTGTGATAAAAATGTCACAGACAAGTTGTTGTGCAGGTGGACAAAGAGGCAGGTAGATGGAGGGCACGCGTTGGGCGTGCAGCGCCCCCCTGTGGCCACTGCGCACTCTGCACCCTTTTGCTGCTCTGGCGTTTCATGGATTCTGTCTGCTTGTGGCCGCAGTGTGTGCTTTTGTGGTGTTTGGTTTTCCACTGAGCTGAAAGCCCGATGCGGCGAGGCTCAGAATAGACTTTTATTGATCCGTGATGGAGGGCTTAGGGAATGTGCAATGGAAAAAGAGAGGGAAAAAAATGGCGGGTTGGTAAGTTGTATAAAGGAGAAGCTGCAATAATTGAGCCCTATGTTGGATTTCTCGAGGTATGCGCCTTTTTACACCTTTATAAATCAAACTAAAGTAATTTATTAAGTCACTTCTGATGAGTCATCTCTCTGTTTCGTTCCTCCTCCGCTTCTGTCTAGTTGATGAGAGTCAACCATCACCGGAGGGCTGATTACCTTCCACATTACATCTCACCGCTCCTTCTGCCTCCACCTAAATATGTGCAGCAAACACGGTTTGTGTGGCTCGTCTCCTTGCCTCGTGGCCCCAGCACGGTTACCATGAGAACAGCGTTTAGGGGTGACATCACTGCAGCAGTGTGGCATCATCACTGAGATGACTCATGCTTGCTTTTTTTTTTTTTTTTTTAAGTCAGCTAATAGCCTTTTAGAAAGAGGGTAGAGGGACAGGAGAAGACATGCGGTAAAGGCAAGGTGTGACTTTGTGATGCAAGTTAGTGGGGATGAAAAGGAGCGGGGGAGAGAGGGGGGAGTTAGGGTGTTGATGTACCCACCGTTACTGGAAGACCTTTTTCTTTTCTAGTGCTAAGAATAAAGCCAAAAGTTACATGTGAATGCCAGTCTTATTCAATAAATTAGGATATACGTCCTGATCAGGCTTGTCAAATTAATAGCACCTTTCAAAAAATAATCTTTTAGCAAGTATTAAACATACTACGAAATATAAATATGTTAAAACATGCGTAATCTATTTAATCAACATGATGTCTTTCACTTGGTGATGGGATTGCCATCAAACAGGAATATTCTAATTTATGGAACGAGTCTGTATATTTGCTGAATGCTGTTGGGCCCGGACAGTTGAAAACAGCTTCACGATTCAGTGATATTTTTTGTTAGGAACTGTCACACAGTTGCTGTTAAATGTCTGATTTTTTTCAAGTGCTAAAAAAACATAAACAACATGTTTACGTAACAATCAAAATGCTATTAAACATTTCAAAAGCAGTAATAAGTAACTCCTGTGGCCCATAATTCAATTTTACTTAACAGGAGCCATGATTTAAAATTGAACAAACTTTGACCGCTATAATGCTTTATCAAACATTTCATCCTATTTGGCGGTCGCTCTGAATATCGCCACGTTCTACAAACAAATGTATAAAAACTGCTGGTTATATTACTTTTTTTTTCTCAACCTATGAGCTTAATGTCGCGCGCCGGCTCGTTGCCGTGGCAACCAGTAACCGACAGCCTCAGGAACGCAGAGGCAAAGATTGCGGTTCAAGTGCGTCAGGAATTAACACACACACACACACACACACACACACACACACACACACACACACACACACACACACACACACACACAAGCATTTCCCTCACAAAATAGTGCGAAATAAACATCAAGCAGAGCATTCTGTCCGATGCAGGTTTATGTTCGATGCCTGAACACTGGGGGCGGTTGATTAGCTAACTGAACCGCCTGCACTTCCTCAGTTTTGTGAGGAAGTGCGCAGCAAGAGTACATGTTAGCATGTACATAGCTAACCTACTACTCTCCGCTTTCCATGTTTTTTTTTTTTTAATTAAAGCTTTTCACTTGCCTGTGGAATGTGATCCCCTCGTACCTAGTCATCTTGCTGTCGTAGTGTTGACAATGAACATCAAAACTTTTTGTCCCCTTCTCAGACTCTGCTCGGTTGCGCGTCATTTCTCGTTGTGAAGCATTAGATCGTGTGGCCCACACCCAGTCACGTGACATCCAGTCCACCGGCTCGCTGAACGGACTTGCCGCTGTTTACGTTTCACATTGGAGTTTTTTTTTAAGCATTAATTTACCTGGCTGTTAATGTTTTCAACGTGCAGCTGTTGCAGAGTTGCGTAGATGCAGCCACGTAAGGAAAGAAACGGTGCAGGACATGTCTGCACCAGTCCTTCAGGAAGTTACGCCTATGGGGTAAGGTACCGAAGTTGGGAGCCACACGTCGCCATGCCACGCCACACGACGCCATGTCACGTCACGCCACACGGTGACTCGTGCTAGCTCTGAGTCGGTTCCTGTGCGCGTGCCTCGGAGCACCGACACTCAACGAGAGGAAAACACACGTCACTCTTGACATTTATGTTTTATTCTATGTAACAAAAATAATTACAATGTTTTTTTTTGTTGTTGTTGTTGTTGTTCTAGGACTCTAATAAAATTTCAAAATAAAAGTGAAAAGGACACAGACAGATTTACATAAACATCATAGAGAGAGGTTGAAGAGTATAGTCATATTGAACAACAGCGCGGACATGATTCCCTGCTAAGAAGAAAAGTTAAAAAACAAACCAAAAAAAGAAAAAACAACCTATGTTGGTATTCATGTCACAGAGGTTAAGGTGCCCGTTTAGAACCGTATCACATGTAACAAGTACATCAGCAATTCACAATAAGCTCCACACAGTCGGGCGATCCCATTCCCATTGTTGGCACACCAGAGATGGACTTTTCTCACCAACATTCTGAACGTTAGTCAAATGAAAACTGCCATATGATCTGCAGCTGTGTGTGTGTGTGTGTGTGTGTACAGGATCTTAATTAGAATGGATGAAGCCTAATCAACACAACAGAGCGAAGACAGAAACATTGTGGATCTACTGTGCGAGCCGGTCTGTTCCAATCAGAGCGTTTTACAGCAAACCGGCACATGTGAAATTGGATGACTAACCGTGTCCGCGGCAATGATGTAGGGAGTCAAAACAGCACAAAGGGAGGCGGCAAGGCAGAGGGACGGGAAAACAATAACACCTCCTCTGTCGCTGAGTTCATCTTAGTTTGTCTGCCAGATCGGTCTTCTTATAATGTTTAATGCGAAGGTAAATTGTATAAACGAATAATACAGGCAGGTGTATTAGCAGACAAAAGCTAAAACAGCAATTATATCATGCTTCGAGTGACGCTTTGTGTTCTACAGTCATGCTCATGTGTTTAGTATTAACAGATCTCCATGTTTGACTTTTGATCACAGTAGCAATGATTATTTAATGGAAAACGGAGGTGGAAGACAGTGCGCCATTAGTTATTTTGCTTTGTTTGATTCTTGCTAGCATTTTCAGACAGAATAACTTTCTGAGATGAAAGTAAAGAAACAAAATGCTAAATATTACAATAGTAATATTGCTATTTTATTACTTTTTTTTATACTGACTGGAAATTAATATCTTCTGTTCTCAGTATATGTTTCCTCCCGGAAGATTATTGGTGGCGCACAGCCTCCAACCTCCACTTTCTGTACAAATGAGCATATATATTTTTTTGTAAATTCCGGTTAAAGCAAATCTGTTGATAATTTAAAGGTTTGTAAAAAGCATTCACATAAACATCCTTGATGTTTTTGAGACTACTGTTTTATCTAGACGGTAAAAGTCAGCCTGGGACTTGGCTCCTCTTAGATTAGCCCATTAACTTTAGCCTCCGCGCCAGCTAATCTGGATTTGAACTGATGTACAACACCATAGAGTAATCCAGTGCAAGCAAGATACTCACCGCTTCTAACAAATCCCTTATAACTGTACTGTAAATTTGCAGTTCTGGTTATCTTTGTACACAGGGTCTGTCACACAGCTGCAGTACTCAAAACTGTCTTGAAAATGTTAATATGCGACTCAACTGGTCTGAACAGGGATTTGAAATTTTGGTAAGAGAAAACTAAGGATACTAAAATCAAGCTGTCTGATTTTTAAAGAAATATTTATCTAAATACCTAATAACCATAAAAACTGTTTTTCTTTCCTAAAATGATTTGGGCAAATGTCATTCTTAAGAAGTACCTCGCAAACACGGCGGAATTTCTAGAAGTTTCTTTTTTTTTCTTTTCTTTTTTCACGCGTGAATAACGAATAATAATCCTAAATGTTGTAGTTCTATTGCCAGGCCTACATGTGGTGCTGTGCTGCTGCCACAAAAAATACACAAAGCAGAGAGGAATAAGATTTGATGGGAATGTGAGGTTATTGCTTAAAAAAGAAAGAAAAGAAAAAAAAGAAAAAACTGCTTACTGATTTACAAATGGTTCTAAAGTGGGAAAACTTTTGTGTAAACAACTAACAGCATCCTGGTGTAAATCGCACCTCGCTAAATACCAGGAAATAAAACGTATCTTAAGTAAACTTTTAGTTTACCAAGTAGGTACATTTAAAACCCATCTGAAGATGCTTCAGTCCAACCTCCATAAACACGTAAATGCATTAAGCCAACAATTTCATTCTGTTTGGATAGTTAGAAGCATCGCCTGCTGTAACCGCTAAAACCACAATAGAGCCTTAAGTCAGTCGTAACATTAAAAGGGGTTGTAGTTTAGTTGACAAAGATTTCTCTGAGTCGCTTTTTCTTAATTTGATTAGAAGGTAATGCTGAAAAACTGACCAATGAGTCTCTTTTTTTTTTAAGCCTTTTTCATGCAAAAATTAAAAAATGTCAAGTCAATTTAATGTAAAGCAAATATGTTGCTTTACATTTTTTCCCCACATTGGGCCTTATTTTACCAACATTAACCATGTAAATTGTTCATACCGTAATTTTGAGGGGAATAAATATGGCTGTTAGTTCTATAAGAAAATCTCCTCACCTTGATCTCCAAGGCGGTTTATCATGTACTGAAACAGGGAACATGCAGCAACTGATCTGTTTCCAGACGTGACAATTTTCTTCCGACCACTAGGTGGCACTGTGACACAGCACTGCTTCTTTATCACCTCCATCTCCTCGAAGCTAGATAACAAACTGTCAGCACTGCTGTTTGGGGCAAGCTAACCATTGTATAAGCTTAGCACTTGTAGCACTGCGACAGTAGGCTGCTTCATGGGGCAGATTGTACATCATGTATACCAGCAGATCACAAAAGCAAACATGTTAGGGTAATAATACTCAGTGCTTCAGAGTGGAGGTCACATTCACATTGTTACAAAGTGAAACTAGACTGAGGCATCTCTTGTTACACAAATGATACAAATACAAAACACTGAACACTCAAACAGTAACCCCCTAAATACGCAAACACACACACGCGCGCGGGCGCACACACGCGCATACACACACGCAGAGCTCTGATGTCAGTTCAGTATTACTCAGACACACACAGATGCACTCTTTCTCTCTCAATAGCAGTGTTGTAAAATGAAATCAGGTCTACACTATCCGTACATTTACATCTTATATTTGTTTATATTCATAAATACGATTACACTCGTATTATAATAATGTACATGTAGAGGCTCTTTCTGGACGACCAGGGAGGGAGCGTCTGCAGTGGAGGAGAAGATCATCGTCTTTACTTTGGGCACAAATGCAATGTTTACCATGGATATCTCTAGTACATTCTCGCTAACATAATCAAGTTTTTACGTTACTTACAGACAACTGTAATTCCCAGTCTTCAAGACAAACCAACAAACCACCCATTTTAAAATAACTGGTATGGGACTATGACGAAACTCAACTTCCCCATGTCTTTTATTGGTGCTATGTGTGTGATTGCACCCCCAACTGTGTGGACAAGCTAAGTTTATGCTTTCGTTTTATTGCGATGTTGATAGAGCAAGAACTGCTGTGCCTTCTCGCCTGGTGGTGGTATGTGGGGGAGCTCCAACCTTATTAGAATGCTTCCAATTAGAACAAGAGACTTGACTCATGAAACTGTATGAGTCAAGTCAGGAACAAAAGTGTGTCTTTCTGGGACATCCTACCAGTCGCAGTGCAAATACTGCAGCGTCCAAAATGCCACTGGCGAGTGGCATTTAGACACTTGGAGGGGTCTGAACCCTTGGCTATTGACAAACGATTCCTTTCTGCAGGTGTGGATTCAGTTGATGTTTTAAACGACTGGATCTGATTTTACCCAATCACTAATGTTTGGAAGTGACACACGTATGGTGCCAGTTCGATGAAGCAAACTGGAAGTTGCATGCTCTGTAAGCAGCCCCATCAGGAGTAGGACTGAGACATTGATGTCAGCAATAAAATGTCTTAAACATTCCTCTTGCTGTGACTTTAATTGTTCAATATGTGGAAGTCAGTGGCAAACACTGACTGAACGACTTTGTTTACTTCCTCCGATGTCATTGCTAAAACTATAATCCTGCGTAGGAAGGCCAACTTTAAAGTAGTGTCAGACTGGTATAACCATACATCTCTGAGATTGCCTATTCTAGGTTGATGTGGATCTTGGCTAAACGGTCACCAGTTGTTTTTTGTGTATTTCTGGGTGTTTAATGCAAATATGTAGCTAAACCACCCAGTTTTTTTCTTTCATCTAGCTTACCACAGGTGACACCCAACGCCTGAGCTACCTCTTCAACCCTTTGCTCCGTTTCTCATCGATTGTAGATCTGAGCAAAGTTCCTCTCCCTTTACCTATTATCAAAGCGCTTCCTCTCTGACATTTAGGGAGGAAGAAAGAAAAAAAAACGGGGCAGCAGCAGGACGCAGGCAGAGGAAGAGGAGAGACGGCTATTTAATGTGAAACAACGGTGAATCATCGTAGCAGGTTTGGCCTTTCTCAGAAATACCATTCTGTCATAAGATCTATAATTACTGCTGTGATTATCCCTGCGCCGAGATGGTCAAGTGCCTCCTCTTGTTGCTCAAACAAGTGGTTTTACTGACGAAAGACTGAGGGGGTTTGCAGGGTTCGACATACATTTTGCAGATCAGAGAGACTGAACAACAAAAGCTCGGGTTGCGTCACAAGCAGAACAAGTCTCGGCATTAACCAGATTACAAACTCCTTTGACAAAATATTGATTTTTGTTATCAAAGCTGTGGGCGCAGCTAAGAAGTGACTGAGGAGCACATCAGTATGCCTGGCCACGCCGCTGGAGGCAGCCGGGTGACACGTTTCATCAGCTGCCAGCCTAGTGTTTAGCTGCTGGACACTTAGCCATAATCTGCCATAAAAACTCTCCCTGGAAGCAGCTTGAAACTTGGCTAGGGAAGAATCTAAACCAGTGCTGGCATTGTCTGACCAAAACAGTGTGTATACTGTACCTCCAGTCTCCAGTACTGAAGGCAATAATAAGATGAAATGTCTGGTATTCCATGAATATAAAATAGCACTCTCTGTCAGATAGCTGATCTCAACACTGCTGTTACCCCGCAGCCTTGTGATCTCACGTCCAATACAGTGCGAAAGCACGAGTAACACCATGCTGCTCTGCTATGCACCAAATGCAGCAGGAGGGAATTCCACTTTTCACAAACCATCTGACTGAATTTGTCAAGCCTCCCGTCTAGAGTAAAGCAGAGTGGGGAATAAATGGAATGGCGTCAATCAATCGTCAATGCCTCTTCCTCCTCCTCCTGTAGGACTGCATCCCTCCCTGTCTTTTCTCGACCTCCTAACTTCCCTAGCTTCAGTTCACCCCCTCATCCCTTCACTCCCTTCTTTTCTTGCCCTTCCCCTCCCCTTCTACTTCTGCATGTCGCACTGCAGAAGTAAGACGATGGAAGGGTCGGACTTGGCCGCCTCTTTGAACTCCTCCAGGGTGATCTCGTCGTTGTGGTCCTTGTCCATCTTGGAGAAGATCTTGTCGACGCGCTGCTGAGGCGTCAGCCCATCCTCGTTCATGCGCATCATGATCACCGTGCCGACCATCTTGTAGATGGCCTGCAGCAGAGGGTAAAAGGGAAGAAGCTGTTTTTTTAGAAGCAACCTTAAGCTTTCTTTTTAGGTCGCCCACATACAATCACACACCTCGATGATCTCCAGCATCTCCATGCGTGTGATCTTTCCGTCTCCGTCCAGGTCGTACATGTTGAAGGCCCAGTTGAGTTTCTGCTCAAAGCTTCCCCTGGAGGTGATGGACAGAGCGCAGATGAACTCCCTGAAGTCGATGGTTCCGTCGCCGTTCTTGTCAAACGTGCGGAAGGCGTGCTGGGCGAATTTTGATGCGTCACCGTACGGGAAAAACTGAAGAGAGAAACCAAGGAGAAAAGCCGAAAGACAATTTATAACAATTGTTATAAATTGTTATAAATTTAGAACCTTGATGCCGTCTTTGGCCATGACGTGTTGGTCAAAGATGTCTGTAAATCTTACACAGAAGTTACTGGCAGAAATATCTCTTAAGCCACATTGTCATTGTTTTTGCTATGATTAACTGTAACACACTCGGATATTTATATTTATTTAAATATTTGGCCTTAAATTGAATTCAAATTAAAGACTTAAAAAGTCTTTAATTTGACTTGCTGAAACCTGCAGATACCCTGAGTTACATGACCACTTGGTTTTTCAGGGACTGAGTCGGGTTACTGTTTTCTAAATGACCTGAAAGCTAGTGAGGTGAAAGCCAAGGGTCAAAAGTATGTCCATGTTTTGATGACATGCTAAGATCACAGTGCCACATAGTGGCCTGTCATGACAACTACAGCACAGCAAAGGTGTCTTGGAACTTTTCCCCAAAGAGCATCCCAAATGCAGGCAGTTTCCAGTTTCTAGTAAAATAATAACAGTCCTGGCGGCGAGCTAGACGAGGTCTACAATAAATACAATAACTCAGTAGTTATAAATCTATTATAATCAACTAAGAGAACAAAAGTGATTAGCACTAAGAGTGCTACTGGTTAGAGTTCCAGTGAAACCCAGCCGTCCTTATTAAGGCAGAATCTATTAGCTCGTCTTCTTCTCCTTCGCCTCGTGTTTTCTCCCGGCTCTCACCTTAACGTAGAGTTGCTGGAACTCCTCCAGGTTGAGAATGCCCGAGGGGCAGTCTTTCAGGAAGCCTTTGTACCACTGCTTGAGCTCTGCCTCGTTGAACTCCGTGCTCTTGGTCAGGTCGTCCAGGACCTCCGGGGCCAGCTTGCTGTTGTGTTTCCCCATGATGCCTCACCTCTCTGGGTGGGAAAGCAGAAACAGAGCGAGACCGGTTGAGTACGCAGGTGAGGGACCGCTAGACAAAACAACAACAACAACAGCAGCGGCGGCGGCGGCGTTGTTGAACTGCACAGGCCTCATGAGGATGACGAACATAATGAGAACATAATTACTTGTTAACAGGTGCAGCCAGAGCAGGTCTGCAACATTTTCATCAGGCTGTGGGTGTCTGAATATTTGCCGACTTTCATCTTCCAAGTGGATTTTAGTCTAATTATGACTTTAAAATAACATATTTCTTCTCTTTATTAATGACTAAAATGACTGAACATCTAAAAAAAGATCTGCAGTTTAACACAGAGACATTGACAACATAATTCTGAGTAACATCAGATACGTGGAAGAGTAAACATAGAAGAAAGTTAGCGAGTTAAAGCTGGAAGACAGAGGGCTTCGAAATCTGCGGCAACGGTCCGTTCCTCAGAATGACGACTCTGACCTCTCGCTGTGTTGGTGAGGCCTGTGATGTCATCGCTTCAGCTCGGCTCATAAAACGGCCCATTAGCCACCGACGCCACACACATAACCCCACATGCTGATGGCCGCTGCAGCACCTTTGTGACGCCATCCGTGACTCATGGAGCCGTTTTCGCACTCTGACACAGGACGCAGCCGACGGCGCAGAGCGGGCGGCCACAAGTCCTGACGGTGTCAGGGCCGTTTTCTGGCAGAAGCATCACCCTGTCGCACTAAACGCGCAATGAGTAATGGATAGGGAGGCAGCTGAGCCCTAAATCCCTGTGAACTGTGCGATTATTTTTGAAGAGTTGCATTCCCGAAACAAGTCAAAGACACTTGGGGGACGCATTAGCTTAGAAGCAGAGTCATAAAAGATATTGATGGGAGGAATATTAGCAGTAAAAGGGTAAAAAGCTGTTGGAGAAAAGAAAAATGCGGCAAAGGTCAGTTCTGATTTCTTCCAGGTGTGTGTGTGTGTCTGGATTTCAAGTCAGAAGCTTACCGAAGGCGTTACATACACACACCGTTTCAAGAAACAAGCAATAAAATAAATGAACTCAGGTCATAAAACGTCCACTGCTAAACTCCTAATGAGTCTCTAAATTCGAAGTTTAACAAGCGCGCTCATAGATTTGCACATGTAAATGCATGTGCAGGGCAGAAGTCCATCATAAAAGCACCGACTTGTTCCTTAGTCAGTGCGTGTGAGGAACTCACTCACACACATCATATTCACCTTGATTCTTCTCATATTTTGCGTTGTTAAAGCCACTAATTCTGTGGCTCCCAAAGACGGGAGTGGGAGTCGGAACAGGCTTTTTGTTGTTGTTGTTTTTGCATTTTGCTTTGTTTGTTATTATCACAAAATATTCCTGCGAAGAATTTTGAATTATCTTGACGATTTCCAATTATTGATGCCTAAAAAAAAAAAATAAAAAAAAATAACTAAAAAAAAAGGACTACTTTGTCACTACTTTGTGGATCCATCTTTCATCTCTAGAGACCAAATATTTTTGTATTTTTGCAAAAAAGCTTAAGCTCAATCAGAGTTTTAACAAGAGTGTTTTTTGAACAGCGGTTTTCGAGTCTTGTCAAAGACTCTCACTTGGATTTGAGGTCTGGACTTTGACTGGACCATTCCAACACATAAATAATCTCTGATCTAAACCAATCTGCTGTTGCTCTGGATAGTTTATAATTGTCCTTACCTACATCTTCCTATCAACTTTTCAGACAAAAGAAAACTGGTACCAGCCAAACTCGGAATCGGTAAGTCAGGCTTTTTAAAGATCTGTGAAAGGCCAGAAAATTACATTCGGTACACCCCTACTAAATACAAATGCACAACAAATAATATTTTTTGCATTTTTATTTGTAAAAGAAATGAGTCATTTGTCTTTAGCTTCCTAGGAAGTACATTTTCTTCATAGACCCCATAAAAGTCCAAATAAATACAGAATGTGTGTATTCACACCCGGTAGTCCAGTAGACTCGGTTCAGTTGGGGACCATCATTTGTTAGATTCTCAGTTGGTGCGATTCACTTTCACACCTCACTGTGTCCAATGAGTCAGTCCCTGTGACTGATACAGTTCTGTTCCTATCTTCGCCTGATGTGGCGCTGCACCAAACCACACCAAACTGAAGCAAACAACACGTCGACGTCAGAAGAAGACACTGAGTGCAACTTCCTTCTTCACGAAATGTAAACAAAGATGCAGTGGCATCAGATCTCAGTGGTTGTAGTATTTCTCTTTTGTCTTTAGCAAAAGACCAAGAGCAGGCAAGTGAATTACAGTTGGGTAAAAGTGGGTGTGAATGCACTAGAGTTGGTGAAGTGTGAACACTTCTACGATGGTTTTAAGCCTCTAACCTTTTGTTGCAAAATCGTTTGTCTCTATTTGTGGAAAGAAAGGAAAGAGAACTTTTTGAGGAAGTAAAGCCCATCATATCAGACCGATTATATCCGACACCGGAAAGTCATTCTGAAGGATTGTTCTCATTAGCAGAACAAGCAACCTTTTAATCCGCTAAACCCCTTCCCCAGTAGAGTTGTCGACTTTCTGACAGCTCGTCTTAGTGAGGCCTGACTCTCTGGTGTCAGGGTTTATGCAGCGATGCCATCATGGCCCGATCTCATTGGGCCAGCTGAGGTGAGGCTTTGACAAGCCAGATGAACAGCCTTCCTCAGCATATCGCTTCGGCTGCCCTGGAGGAGCTAGAGCTTATCAGAGTGCAAACAAAAAGGTGAAGGTGTGCACATGGAGAGCATGCCAAGCAGTCAGAGGGGAAAAAAGGCACAGAAAAACTGAACAACACATGGATGTAGACTCTAACCTGAACTATTCAGATTCTTTCTTTCAATTAAACATCAGCTGTATTTCCTTCTGCTGGATTCTGTCTTCTGGATCTTCTACACACACGACAGTCTCATCGTACCCTGCTTTTCACTGATTTGAACATAACAAGCACTTACAAATAACATGAAAATGATGGAGCGCCATGATTCTTTATGTAGAGCTGTGAGAACGCTGCTCACTAAAACCATCGATTGACTCGACAGCATGCTGTTGCTGCTGTGCGCAATGACGTCTTTGACATGCCGTTCATGTCAAAAACACCTACACACACTCGCATACACGCGCACGCCCGTTATGATGCTCGCTGTAACTACTTCAGGAAACAATAAAGGGTAAGGTGCAGTTTTGTGTTATGGAAACAGAAGATGCAAGCAGGATGCCAGCTCAGTCCGGTTTGGCACTGCCGAAGGAGAAGACAGACGAGTTTCTTGTTGAGTGTGAAGGGAGCGTAATGCATGGACATTCCAGCCGTCACGCTGAGAGTATAACCCTGGGTGGAAAGCCGAGCTGTAAATACGTGGAGGGAGGTGGGGGGGGGGACTTCATGTGTGTCACCACGCATGTGTTTGTCAGGCCAGCTTGACGGAAACGAAGCTGACGGGGCGAGACACTGAAGCATGTTGGAATGTCTGCGCCGTGGATTACTTAAGGATGCGTTTAGCGGGAGACATGTGGAAATCAAAGTGTATAATACCAGGACAGCTGCTCTGCAATTCTCCAATACTTTTATTTCGGCATTGCACGGCTGCAACAGATAAAACAAGAAACTTGGCACTTGAAAATAAATGGCCAAAGCCAAACGGTTAATAGAAAAGCTGCTTTCTTAATCCAACATTTCTTAAGTTTTTAGAGATTAAAATGTTCACACCTCATAAGTGGGCAAAGTGCCAGATTTCTACCCTACTAGTCCCTTTTATATGGAGCCCCCTGGGGGGCACGGGTATTCTTATTTCTTTAGCATTACCTCACAAAAGGTTTTGCATTCTACATACCTTTCTTACAGTGGCCATCGTACTTTCTACTATTATAGAAACTTTCGTAAGGCTTTTCCACAAGTTAATGTCTCTGTGAAATATCTGAAGTTGTATATCTTTGTCTTTAGCTGGGAGTCCTTTCTGCTATGTTTCTGTCACGTTTTAAAGTTGAGGAACGTTTCATTGTACAGTCAGTTATAGGAGGCCTTCTGCAACTGTTAAAAGTATGAAACAGCGCTACAGTTGTTTGGTACATGTACATCCCAAAGCAACAGATTTCTACCACATATTTTCAAATACGTCCACCGTTATGGTACGTTTATTTAGAAATACATGTTCTCTGAAACTGTTTGTGTTTTTTTGTCAATTATTTTATTACAGTAGACTCATTAAATAAATAAAGTACTGATCTGGGACTTGGTTTCTGCAAATTCCCAATCTTGAATTACTCAGACTGGTATCAAACATATTTGTTGGCACACCTGCGTATGTCCAATCACTGGACATTATTCCAAACTCTCTGTCTTACTCAATATCACCTCCATCACGTTCTCAAATACAGTTACACCTCGGTAATAGATCTTTGTCTGGAGGCCTGTTCACATTTCTCTTTCCAACTCCATCTAAAAGCTCTTTAGACAGAAGGCAGTGTCATCTTTCCTGTCTTTTCAACAAACTTTTACTCAGACGGATGGTCTGGACAGAAGGCTGAGTTTGTTCTGCGACAGTTCTGGAAGTGAAACCTTTAATCAGTGTCATAGTGCTCTGATCTAATGTGTGCTGATGTGTCTGTTCACACCGGAGTGTCTCCCTTGACGGAGAGACAGTGATAAGAAATGTTCAGTGCTTGACGAAGCAGATCATACCTTCTGTTGTGTCGTGACAACAGCACAAAACTTGAGACTCGCATTTTGATGCATGGATGCTTCATCACACGCTGCACATGTCAACGTCGCTTCTAGATGAAGTATACACAGACGCAAACGGAAATGTGAAGCCGGGGAATCCAGTTTTACTCTCCGCTTAGGTTATGTAAGGAGAATATGTCAGGTCTTTTTTATTGACAACTGTCTAGAAAAATCTATTGAAAATCTCCTTTGACAACTTAGACTTGATCAAGTAGCCTGATAAATACAGTTTTTATGAAATGAAACGTTCACAGTCTGTAAGGTGTTGACAAGAACTCCCCGAGAAGACGCTCAATTTGTTCAGAATTATCCACATTTCCCTCTTCCGAGTTTTGTAACTGTGGTCGTTATCAGCACTGCAAGAAAAACGCTTTTAATCTGAAATATCTCGTTTAATTTGCTGATACTGTGTAGACGTCTCTGCAAATTGGCAAAGTAACCAGACAAAAGACAACCCAACTGATTAAAATGTTCATTGATTATGTCACGGTTCACCTAGTTTCTCACAGCCAATCATTGTAAAGCCGTAGTGACTGTGGAGTATTGTTCTTGACATTCAATTTTGTGGCTGGCTGAACTGTTAGTAGTTCCCCCTTTTGAGGTTCACCTGGAATTTCCTCCAAAAAATAATGTAAGAAATAATTTATTGTTTTATTTTTCTGTAATACGCCTTTTTGGAGAACCGAAAATGTTACTCCTTATCAAAAGGCTTTTCCGATGTTTCATTTTCATCCACACAAATGCAAGTTTGGACGTTTTCTCACAACTAATGGAACTTTTCTTCATATTCTTTCTGCACCTCCATCAGTTTCAGTATTGTTGTGGAGAAACAAACAGGAGTTTTTTCAGGTGATAAAATTCTGATGGGATGCAGAATTTTATCACTCCGTCGAACCCAAAATCGACGGTTTTCACTGGTCACCCTAGTTAACCTCGCAAGTTCTAAGCTTAACTCTTCTACTGATTCAAAGCAAGATGAACAAAATCTCAGTTTGAGAATGTACTGAAACTAATGCAGCAGAAAAAGACCACATGGAAAAGAATCCATGGCTTGACAGGAATTGTTGAATAATAAAACATGCTATTAATAATTCAAATGCGTGTACTTTAATTATTCAGATTTAAAAATGATTCTCTTTTTTATGCAAGTACAAAATTATTCATTACCATAAATTCTTATTTCACTTTCCCGTTTGTTTTGTCTGAATGAAAGCAATATTAGAGTTTGGAAGGAGACCGGCCAGTCCCAACTTGAAATTCATATAAAATCTGTGAAGTGAGCGAAACATCAGGGTATTAGTAAGGAGGATTCCCAACCCCAAAAAGTTAGAGCTCACCACTAGAGATAAACTATTATAAATGGAAGCTTAAAAAAAAAAAAAAAACAAAGCTGGGCAGCAATGATAAGAAACCAACAAGGTTTTATTGCCAATGGTTTTTAAGAAAGTTTGGCTCCTTCTACATAATTTTGCTACGATCTTAAAAATGCTCAGACAGAAAAAATCGAAATGAAAGAATAAATCAGTTAATATGAAACATTCCAGATTAGAACCTTGTACTGTAATGTTTTACAAAGATCCTCTCAACTGTAATCTCACACAGTATACAGTGTGGATTTGCTCATTTCCACTATACAGAGGACCAAAATGGTAAGCACACTATCACTTAGATGGGATGCGGCTTTGGCTGAACGTGTCCCAGAGGGAGAAACGTGTTGCTGCCTCTGCGAGGGAAAATGATTAGCTGGCAAAAGCTGTAATTGAGTTGGAAAGAGTGCAAAAATGGGAAGCAGGACGTCCCGTAGAGCTGGTGACTGTGCAGGCCGGAGTTTGTGTCGTCTCTTCAGAGTGGAAAAAGGACAACAGACGTGATATGGGGACAATCGATAACACACTAGTCCAAAACCAGCTCTGCTATCTACTACCCTGTGAAGTACAGTGTGTGTGTGTGTGTGTGTGTGTGTGTGTGTGTGTGTGTGGTGTGTGTGTGTGTGTGTGTGTGTGTGTGTGTGTGTGGGTGTGTGTGTGGTGTGTGTGTGTGTGTGGGTGTGTGTGTGGGTGTGTGTGAAGGTTTGTGAAACGGAGGGTAAAAGAAGTAATGAAAACCTAAAACAGGGGCTGCTTATTGTTATGTGAATAAACAGTAAGCGAAAACATTATTGGGGCAGCTCAGCGAACTGACAGAAACAAACCGCCAGCCGTCAGAGACCGAGGCTCACGGCCAGCAACGAGCCGCCTGATTTATGGATGGGATACGAGTTCACACCGAAATACCGATGACTGAAGGGAAAGTACGTTTACACGGCTCCGCTGCTTCACGCCGAGAGCTCTGTACTTGTGATTTAAAAGGCGTAAATCTTGAATCAAACTCGACAAACTGAAAACTGCTTGCAACATGAAGCATATCTGAAAATGTTTAAAAAACCCGAAATATTACGACAAGATTTATTAAAGGATCATGCTTCCCCAGATATGGTGCTTCTTTTTATCTCATTGTACCAAACTTTAACATTTATTTGAATAAAATACCAAGGAAAACTTAATGCAGTCTTAAATAAGGCCATATGAATGGCTTGCATCTAATGTACACATGTTTGAGAAATGATGTAGAGAGTAAGAGACTACAGTGGACAGCAGGGGCGATTAGAACATGACCTTAAGAAGATCAGGCAGCCCAGCATGAGAACCTGTCATGTCCTGTGATTAATACAGGCTAAAAGGATCAGAAGCAGCTTGGAGAACAACACAGAGGAATTTACAATCACAAACGTTCACATACTCTCTACGTCTCGTTGTCTACCTTTGGTTCCAGGTTTTCCGTGAATTGATTTTGCTTGACAAACCTTCTTGCTGGTCCATCTTTTCCAACTACATTTGTTTCTTCGACTCAACTTTCCATAATTATGCTTGTACATTTAGCAATGATTCTTGCAGAGGGTGTCAAGGACTACATTCACACAGCAGGTGTTGATGCTTAATATCAATGCTTTTTGCTGAAATGAGATTTTTTGTGTGTGTCTTCGTTCCAGTTACCAGTTAAACCAGACTGCGATGAGACTTCTGTGTGAACAGTGAACGACGACGTCTTGCAGCAGTGCGCTGTTTGCTGAAGTGATAATGAATATCATGTATGTGTGCGCAAAACTAATATTCTGCTAAGGTCGAAAAAATACAATTTCACTTTTGCAGTATTAATAAAAAAGCCTAATGAGTTTGGTCACGCGATAAGTTAAAAAACACGTCTCGCCATCATCCTCCTACCACTTCCCGTCTTCTTTGAAGCTTGCGCCAGTGGCCACATCCGGTTGACGTTTCGAAATCCTTATTTCACTCATTCAACTGAACGATAAGTCTTTTTTTCCTAAGATGATTTATAATTTTAGTCCTAACATCTGTGGACAGTTTTGATTCATATGTAAAGGGTGAGCAAGTATTAAACCAATGTCCTCCATTTTAATCTTCTGAATGAAGGAAGGATTTTCTAAGACGGGTCTTAGTGTATGACTAGCTCCAGAGTGTGACAATAACGCAGCACCAGTGGAGCAGTTAGGCGTTAATGAAAACCAGTGCTCCTGTGTTGAGCTGACAGTGAGAGAGCAGCAGGCTGCTGGTCTGAAGTCAAGCTGTGCCAAGTTGTGTAACAACTGGAGTGGATGGCACTGCAGGCATCGGCCTCGACTCCAATGAATATCTAAATAGATCGAAAGGTTTTGTGTTGATTATTATGTGACTATTGATTCTTTTTGACAACCCCAGTTGCCAGGGGAGTGACGATGCATCCAGCTCACAAGAAAGAATGATACTGGATGTCAGAGTTCATGAGAATTTCATAGTGTTTTGATATCATTTTCGTATTGAATTTCTTTTATATACAGAGTCAGGATCAGCGCTGAACAGTCTAAACCACATATTGAGTTTTTTGTGCCTGTTTTTAGTCTATGGAGGTCTTAATGCCGTAAAAAGCAACACAATGTTTCCTTTTTGTAATTCCACAACGAGAGCAGATACCCGAAAAATGAGAAAGTGTGTTTTAACAAATCTCTGTTCAGTGTGGAATTCCTCAGTTCAGGCTTGCAAAATTTGTGAATTTCAATGCAGCCCACATTCCTTAAATAGGCCTGTGAAACAACCATTTAGTTTACCAGAGAGGTAACAACGAACAGGATGTAAACGTTAACCTTCTCTAAAGAGAAACTCACACGTAGGACCCAAACAACTGCTCAGAATTACTTTGGAAAACTGTTCTCTTTCAGAGCATTTTGCATTTTGATGTAGTTTTTGTCACAATATCACAATAGTAGCCCTTATTTATCTATAAAGATAGCTAATATCATTTATTAAAGGTACAGTTGTCTGTTTTGGGGACTCTGCTGCCAACTGGTGGTTAAATATGTAATCGCATAAAAGACAAATATCATTGCAGAGGCTTCGTATTTCCTAAAAACCAGTAATATACTGGGATCCTGTGTTTACAGCTGTAAAGGTGTGCTCGTAAGTACGGAGGCAGTTTTTAATTTTAATTCAAGGAATTAATTTTTGGAAAATATGGTCCCATCAGCATTAACACAAGCAAAATCTTTGACTAAAAGCTTAAAAAGTGGCTAAAAGGACTCAACAAGCTAGCTAGCCACTAGCTCCCATGACCAGCCTGTCTTTAGACCCTTATAAAAAGTTTGTATCTTATCTTATCTTAATTCTGTGATGAACAAAAACTTTTTGAAATCAACATCTAAGACAGGGGTGCCCAAAGTCGGTCCTAGAGGGCTGGCATCCCGCACGTTTTAGTTCTCTCCCTGGTGGTAGCAGACCTTTTCAGCATGTCAGTGTTCTTCTTGTTCCTTCCAATGAGCCATCATTTGATCTAGGTGTGTTAAACCAGGGAGAGAACTGAAACACGCAGGATGCCGGCCCCCCGAGGACCGACTTTGGGCACCCCCGGTCTAAGAGATGAGACGAAGTTTTGAGTCAAAATGTAAAAAAGATCATTTGAAGAATAACAACACAAATGGGCAGTGAGGTATCATCATTTCCCCGAATCACATGTTTCATTGGCTTTTCTTTAAAAGCTATGATGTCAACCAGTTAAAGTCACAGCCTAATTTTAGTACACGAAGCAATCCTGCCAACGAGACAAGAAAGACCTTTTAGTGTTTATGCCAACTGTGATTTAGTGTAGAGAAACAGCAGTTAAGCTGCACTGGAATGAGTGGAAATCAGTAGAAAATAAGGGATGAAGTGTTAGCATGGTTCTTGTTAGTTTTTATACCACCTTAATCTGCATACACCTCCCAGCAGACTCATTCAGGACGGATGCATCGCTATAGAAACACTGCTCCCTCCGGTGCAGTTCGAATGCTCACTTAAGATGAAGCGGCATGTTGAGCCAGGGGAGAAACAAGGGGCACAAAACGTCAACGTGTCCTCATGAGTCAGTCTCCTGGAGACTCTACGTTTAAAATATCACTGATTCACCCCAGGGTTTTATTCACTGCTATTACTGTAGCAGATTCCCTTTCTGGCTGAGTCCTAACACACCTGCAGAACCTGCTCAAATCTGCACATATCTGTTCCTAAAACACACTGTCATTCACTGGAGCAAAACTGTGTCCTAGATAACCTACGCTCAAGAAAATGTATTAACGCCAATGTATTAACGGGGGTATCTGCAGGTTTTAGCAAGTCAAATTTAAGACTTTTTAAGACAATTTTAATGCCATCTTGAATTAAATTGAAGAGCAAAAAAATGTATATCTGTCCTCACATGTGGTCAGCTGTAAATAAACTCAGTCTGGACTTCGATTGGTGCATTCTAGCGCATCCATCTTTTTGTCTACAAACTTTTTCTGTGTAGCTTTGAGATAGTAAACATTTAGGCTTTCAAAAAATAATTGGTTTTAAAGGTAAAATAGACTGGATGACTTTTATAGTGTGTAGCCAGGCAGAAATTTTGCAAACTAAATTCAATCATTTGTCTGGAGTTCTTGACAAAGCAACATGTGGGAGTTATTCTGGTATTTTGCCAGAATATTAGTCACTTTAATCACTTTGAGGGCTGAAAACCTAACCCTTCAGCCAAAATAACCAAAATCAGGTCATTTTGGTATTAACTCAACGGATTTTAGTGTGTACATAATAGCTGTTATGAACTTACTTCCACCTTAGACTTTGGAACCTGGACAGGTGATGGTATGTTTTATGTGCTATAGACAGATATTTTGTTCATGTGTGTTTTCGCACCTAATAATCCAGTAGACTCGGTTCAATCGGGACGTCAAACTTGACGACAGTGACTATTGTTAACCACACAGACGTTACCTGGTTGGCAGGTCTATCAATCAACCCTCTCTAACAGCAGAACAAACGGAGACAGTGGTTGGTTTCAGACCTTGATGGAGGTAGACAATGTCGGTTGATTAGATAGATTAATCGTGTAAGTGTCGGCCAATCGCTGACCTCCTAAAATTAAATAAATCGTGTCCCATTTCTCTTACTTTTGGAATATCACCAATCTATCGGTGCACCTGTAGGGCACATCTTTCTAATATTTTAGAAAGACATGCCACATCATTCAGCCACAAATATTTCCACATACACTGTATGTTTGAGGAAAAAGAAGCTAGTTTAACCATCCTTCGATCACAGTTCTGTGTTATCTTCAGCTGAATGAAGGACCTTGAGTTTTAACATCTGTAAGCGTTCACTAGTTACCCACCACTGATCCAACAAAACTTCCTCACTCTGGATTCTTTTATTGGTGCTCAACCACAATCAGCCCGTTTGCAAACACACACACACACACACACACACACACACACACACACACACACACACACACACACACACACACACACACACACACACACAACGACCACACGTCTCTATATTCAATCATCTCTCTTCCTGGGTAATAAAGCATGTGACAAGAATGGATGAATCAATCAGTCAAGAGGTGTGTGTGCATCATGAAAGCCGCCCTGCTTCAAACACAAAGACGTACATTGGACAATGTGCACACACACACCGAGCCGGTGATGCGTGAGACAGATGAGCAGTACACCTGGCCACATGGCTTATTACCAAAATGGAAATGATGCATGGGGAGAGGGAAAAAAAACGAAACAAAACGAGTGTGTTATAGGAACACAGCATCCTTCATGTGAGTCTGTAAAACACTTGAAAAACACACACACATACACGCCCACGCACACACACACACACACACAGAAATAACAGTAGCAGTTAACATGTTGCTTTACGTTGGTATTATTGCACTGTGCATGGATCAATAAATCTTTCCAAGCTTCCCAGGATGTGGATACAGTAACATTCACTGACCTGCTGCTCGGTCAGCTGCAGCTTCTTTCCACACGCTGTTGGACATAGCAATGGAGCGACAAGAACATCTCTGAACACTGAAGTGATTAAAGTCTTTCTTGTTTGATCATTTATTCAGCGAAGACATTGAGTGTTTTCACACCTGATAGTCTGGCAGACTTGGTTTTATTGGGGACCTAAAATTGCAACATCTGGTCGCCACACTGCACTGTGTCAAATGATCCAAACTAATATAAAAACCTGTTCAACCCCTCGGTGTGGTGGCGCTGCACCAAGAGCTACTGCACGAAATGACACAAAAACCTCCAAAGAAGACATTAAAACAACTTCTTTCTTTGCAAAATGTAATCAAAAACGAAGTAGTGTTGGATACCAGCGGTTGTATGATTTCTCTTTTGTCTTTGGTAAAAGACCAAGAGCTGTATCTCAAGCCTAGTCTCTTGTGTTTGTCTGGGTTCTATTTACCCAGAATCCTCTGCACAATAGTTCACTTCCCGCATTTGGAGTCTGCTTGCATCCACATATGAAATTGGAACCACACCGGAGTTCACCAAATCAAGTTTTTAAGCAGACTAGCGTTCACTTCATTGGTCCGCATCAGAATTTGACTGTGCTTTCACACCTCCCCAAACGAACTAGGCTAAACAGTGCTGGTATGATCGCGCCAATAGATAATATGCTGTTGACAACAAATAAAGTGTAATCTTTGACTATTCCAATACCTTTAACTGGTCGAGAGTGCTGGGTCCTATCGTCTTCTCAGCATGCGCTTCATGGAGTTTTAATAGAGGATTTAATGCAAATCTGGGGTCTGTGATGGTCAATTAAATTTTGCCTCAAATAATGTTTGTGTTGATATTTCTTAATCGTTATCCCGCTGAAATACCCAATTAGAACCCACTTTCAGTTTTCTGACAAAGCCCATCGGGTTGTCATGTAATGTATGTTTTAATCATGTACTCTGACACGGTTCGCCAGACCTTCGAATGTGGCCGCCCACACCATCAGAGAAGTTTACAATACACCGCTGAGCGTTGCTTCAAACATGCCAAACCCATAGGAGGCAGTGTAGCGCAAAGCTACAGCCTATGCTAGCCAATCAGATTGCTTCAAAACTACCACACTTCCTGTTAGGAATTAAACTTGAACGCAGGAGGCTCATTTGTAGCCTGAACTACTTTCAATTGTCTTATCAGGAGGTAAAATTGGTAAAGCACCAGATGATGCCAATTGGGAATCAAATCAAAGGCAATACATGAACATGTTGGTGAATTGTCACCAGCTGTAATGCATTTAATCTCTGTTTTCCCACGTACACATACAAACACAAAAACAGAGTTTTCTCAAATCTCCACTTTGGTCTGAGTATTTATAAATATTAGTTCTAAGTGATATTAGAGTTTTTCATGTGGATGAAAGCCTGGCTAAAATGCATAAAAGTATATTCGTTTTCCTGTATCTATGATAGTTACGTGTAGCTATGTATGGACTAGGCCTCTCGCTCACCTGACATAAGCAAAGGGTTCTAGTAAAAATCCTACAGTCTAAAAAAAGCTCTATATGTTCACATTTGTGGTGGAACAACAAAGACCAAGTCTGGATGTTTTTTGGCATCAAAACAACAAAACGGCATATAGATGGCATCAAGCAGTTGTCGTAGAGACTTGGCACTCTGTTGATGGACGCAGATTTCTTTTAGCTTTTAGCTGATGAGCTGGACAACAATGTCAAAAAGTGTATTTATTTACTACATTTGGGGGTTTTTATATTTATTTTAATATTTCACGAACAAAATATATTTCCCCCTTGAACAAATGTACAGAAATTAAAGGTTGTTTTTTTTTTGTTTTTTTTTATTGTTTTGTTTATTATGTCAAACCTCACTGCAATATGAAATTAATTTATTCATGCGGGTCACAAAAGATAAGACAGTACAGACTTTCGCAGATGAAAAGCATGTGGTTAAAAAAAATAAATAAACAAATAAATAATGGGTCATGATTACAGTGCTAGCCCTCTTAGCACAAAGCTGCGACCCCAAAATGAATCAGCGGTAGCCGGGCGTCCGTCGGTTCCAAAATGCAGGACTGTAATTGCTCAGCAGCACTTGAGAAAAAGCTTGAGTTGAAAGCAGAGAATAACAACCATAAAGCAGCTGCAGTGCTGTCCTACATACTGTATCAGACAAAAGTTACAGCAGACCTACTTTCAGTACTGGCAATTGTTACGCAGGCTAAGAGAATTTGTGATTCAAGGCAAGTAAAACACACACACACACACACACACACACACACACACACACACACACACACACACACCCCCACACACACACACACACACAAAAGCAGAGGAAGCCACTGAGGTCCCACATTAATATGTATATAATACATCACTATCCTTTCCTGCTCTGCTTTGTTACATAAAATCCCAATAAAACACAGTCAGGCTTTTAGTTGCAGCGTGACATGGCTGCAGAAAAAAAAGAAAAAAAAGAAAAAAGAAGGAATTTAAAAGGCACAATCGTCAGGATTTACAACCGCAGACTGCAGGACGTGCACCCTGATTCCTGCTGCAGCTATTATGTTAAGATAGCCAGCTACTCAGGCATCCATTTACATCCTCGTACCATATTTATCTTCTGCACGAGCAGATTAGATGCAGACGAGTTCCTGTTCTCCTCCTGTTTATTATTTCATTCCTCCCACAGCATGAAGGACATCTTGCATTTTGCAAAAACAAACGCTTCTCCGTAAATGAAACACAAATAATTAAAAAAAAAATATATATATATATGAGTCATCAGGTCTGCAGAATACCTTTTTAATGAAAGCAGATGTGCTCACCAAAATGTCAGTTCAAAGTGCCCTCCAGGAAAACACTGAGCTCACCTGCTCAACAAGTACAGCTGAGACGCCAACTGACTCATTCTCAGAGATACGTAACGTAACAGAAGACTATTCTTCAGGGAAAACATTCCTCTTTTATCACTTGTTCTGTCAGCTAATGAATAAAAGCTAATTTGGTTCATTGTTTCTGTTCGTCCCCGCATCCAGTGGCTCCACAATAACGGCGCAGCGCAGGCAGACCATGAGAACAGAGGATGGAGGGGAAGGAAATGACCTCCACTTACCCTGTTGTGTTTGAGGGAAAAATTCAGCTCCTTCTGACGCGAGGAAAGTGCTTCCCGGCTCGACGTCACGGCAGTATTTTCCTCCCGAACGGTTCGTCCCTCATGTAAAGCAGACTCCCGAGTTCACTCAGCTCTCTCTATCCCTTCTCTCTCCGTGGAAGAAGATGAATGAACCGCTGGGTCTCCCTTGCCAACACATTTGCATAAGCCCCGCCTGCCGCGCGCGCCGGTTGGCCGGGGCGCCGCCGAGAGGCGGCTCCCTTTCACCCGATTGAACGAGGCGGCTTGCCAATCAGGAAGCAAGCTGTGCGCGCGGCTGTGTCGTTGACCGTGAGCTCGTGCGAGCGAAAAGAGTGGGAGAAGAAGAAGAAGCGAGCAGAAGGCTGGACCGTGTGGGGATGAGAAAATGTTGCGACTTTTATTTTGCTTCTTATTTGAGTCCGTCACACGCGAATGTTCAAATAATTAAGGAAGTTGTAAAATCAGACAAATATAACCTGAGAAAAAAACAAAAAAACAAAACTGTTTTCAAATTATTTTATTTATTAAATTTGGGGAGGAAAACGGTTTAAACCAACCGGACTCCATGTGAAAGAGCAAATACACCTCAAAGCGTATAATTGTTTGTGCAAAGAACGGCTGCAACTAAGCACCAATCACTGCTTCTCAGGGTCTCGCTGTGGAGAGATTTATGTCCACTATTCTTGGAGAATTGATCAAATTAGCAACCTCTGATGGTTTTTTTTTTTTTAGCACTAACACGTGTTCACTAGAGAATGAAGGCCACCTTCAACAAAATGACTGACAGCTCTATGAGATTTAAGTTCTGGCATGGAAGACAAGACCACTGGAAAGAGGTGGACCTGTATGGGGTTCCATTTGTGTCAAAAAATATGCCTATTTGTCTATGCAAGGTGTGTATGCAGCATGGTTATGTAATGTAACATGTTTATGTGCAGATGTAAGACATAAGTATGTAGCGGGCTCATCTCCATGTGTACACTGGAAAAAAAAAATTGGAGCTCCAACTTAAAAAATATAGATAATTTTCTAAACGTATTCAAATTCAGTTTGTCAACATAATTTAGTCACATTTATTTAGCCTTGCAATTTAACAAGCTTGATTTACTTGGATGAATTTAATTTGATTACTTGTAGCAAATAAATGAAACCACAGTACTTTTTGAGACTATTTTGTCTTTTATTAAAATTGATTTGATGACCTTGGACATTTAACACAAAACCAGAAGAAATCTGGGAAGGAAAAATATTCCACCCATCGCTGAGCGTCATTAGTGATGCGCAATCCGCCACATCCACAATTTTCACCGGCTTTTCCTGCTGCTTTTTTTTATATATATATATATATATATATTTCAAAAGCAAAAATTGATTTATGAAGTATTACAAGTCATATTTTTCCACAGCATTCTTTATTCTTATACAGTAATATTATTTTACAAGAGAATATTCCTGATCTTGAAGTGACTTGCGTGTAGTTTTTGTAGAAGGCAGCTTTTTTTCCGTGCCATCATTCATATATAATCTCATTCGAAGGGCAGAAAGAAGGATATTGAAGGGAAGATTCGAAACGCATTGGCGCTAAGGTAAACAGGAAATACACAGGAGGGAATCTACAAGTCTTGATGCTTGACACGAGAAGAAATGTACGGCGGAAAAACTGGGCCACGGGCTGCCACCAGGCCAAGATTAGTAAAAGCTCGTCGTTGGGAATGGTGCAACCTTCAGCACAAGGTCAATGTCCATCACGCTTCAGCAGCACTCCGGTAGTGTGTGTGTGTCCTTCGGTCCAAGGTAAGCAACAAATCCCTCTGCAACAGAGTCTGATGGTCTGCCACAGCAAACAGTCCCATCTCTCACTAATATGAAATATCCAATGGTAGAAATTGAAAGGACGGCGAGCAATATGGAAATCTGTGACTTTCTTTGCATGTGTGCAAGAGGGACTAGTCCTTTTCCAGCGGACGTTTGTAATAGAAACATTGTCCTTAAGAGGAAAATAACACAGATGCAGGAATGAGCTACACCTGAATGTGTAAATATTGAATACTGTAAAGCAAAGACAGTCCAGCTCAGCTTTACTTTAGATTTATCCAAATCTGAATGCAGATCAGATTTAAGCAGGAGTATTCATTTCTTACGTTTTTTTCTTCATTTATTAGTTTTCTTTTTCAGGACAAGTGTAGCTAACACTTTAAAGTAACCCCCCCTGTGAAAGTCTAACCCGTGACAAATGTTGAAACATTCCAGCAAAGTGGGCGGAGCAAAGAGATGAAAGAAGGCGTGGCTGTATGTGGGGGTCAACAGAGGAATTCAACTTTAGCTATGTTCAGCGACTTTTTATCAAAAGCCCAACAAGTGACAAATCTAGCATCCTGTCACCTAGCAACCCAAGCAAAGCTCCAACACATTTGGTCAGCTGGTATCAGTGCTTTGACGCTCTGTACAAAGCTCATGGAAAAACCCCCCAAAATATTTTGTTGTTGACTTACCATCCAGGGACCACTTTCTGCACTCTTGTTCATTGTGTAGCAGGCTCCACTTCTGCTTTTCAAAAACATCTAATTGCGCCTCCATTTGCAGCCAATTTCACGTGTGTCAATTTTGAATCGGGGGCGTGGCTTACCTGGATTGAAAGTGACAAGAGGCCCTGAAATGGCTCAAAACAGGCAGAAATGACCAGACTAACATCTCATCATTTAAGAATGATGTTGTGTAAAAATAAATAAATAAAATAAATAAATAGCAAATGTGTTTGGCATAATAGTTCACCTTTAAACACATTGAAGAATTCAACCGCGTTGGCACAATTTGAGGTGCACTGAGATGGTTTTAGGCAAATTAATGCATAATTAAACCAATTTGCACAAAAATCTTAAAATTCGCAGAAACATAAAGACGTTATGCCAAAATGACCCATTAATTCACACTTTTAACAACAATGTGTGCTCCTTTAGCAGAACCTTTTATATTTAGTACATCGACACTGAAACAAATGGCAACATTTTATTCACTAACAGGAAGTAAATTAGAATAATTCCCAATCCAAATCCGTCTGCATGCCCACCGGTCAGCTCTAGCCTTACGAACTCTGGTAAGAAACTTTTTTTTCCCCCTTTTTTTGCAAATATTCCAGAAACCAATCCTTCCTGTTCAATTAGTCTCCATCTGTCTGCCTTTCCCTCCCCTTAATTCAAATATCTATTATTGAAACCCCAGTAATTGATAAAAAACGAACCCCCTCTCTCTCTCCGCCTAATTAAAATGTGCTTCATTGGAAATGGCATGAATGTGGCATAGGCCGCTCCTTCTTTTCCTCGTATGAATATTTATGATATTCAGCAACAGACGGTTACCATGGGAGACAACCCCACTGTGCATGTGCTCATCCTCTCATCACTCTGTTCTCTCTTTCATCTCTGCTGTCCTCGATCACCATCCCGCCATTGATCTCTTCACTTTGGCAGAGCCCAGTGTTGGTTGGAGTCCCGTTTCTCTTTCTTTCTTTTTTTTCCCCCTCCCTTTCTCCTGTTGCCGTGTGAAAACTAGAATATTTTGGTTTTTCAGTTGTTGCTCTTTTTGTGCGTGAGCAAAATGAGGTTGATAACATCTCATTCACGCAAACCGACGGGCAGGTTGGCAGTCGGATAATGAAATCCAAGCCTCCGTTTGCGTACCAGGCTGTGTGTGTGTGTGGAGTGTGTGGTTGTGTTCGGCGGCGGCGGCCTGTAAACTGTCTAATTGACCTTTCCGCACTCCACAAAGGACAGCAATGCCGCCCGTCTCCATCCGCCCGCCACCCCCACCCCCATCTCTCCTTTCCTCCATCATTCTCCCCCCGTTCCACCCCGACACTTCTAATCTTGTCCTCCGGTTCTTCTCACCAGTTGTTGCCGTTCCCCGTTAGTCATTTGTTTGCACTTCTGAAGGTTGGGTGTGCGGCGTTGCATTTTAAACCAGATGGGAAGGCTTCACAGTGCTTCTTCTTTGCCACATTTTGCTGTGGAAACATTTTGTATTTTGTCCCATTTCGACACTTTAAATTCATCGTGCATTCAAAAGCCTAAACGCAACGCCGCGTGACATCAGAGGGAATACTTTCTTGCATCCCCAGAACCAAATGTTGAATAGTAAATTCTGTTTTTATGCTCTAAATCTGGAATAAACTTCCATATAACTACAAAACTGCTGAAACACTGACTATTTAAATGGAAGTTAAAACCCCTATGTGTTAATCACTGCCTTTGATTAATAACAACTTGATCAATGCATCTCCTTGTTGATTTTTGTTGACAGCATTTGACAACGTTTTGATTTATTTTGCTTGTTTCATAATTGTTGACTGCAATATGACTCCAAAAACACAAAATTAAAAGTATTTTTGATTGAGTTTGTAGTGTAAATACTTTAATTGGTAGTGTAAATACTATTGGCTGAGCTTTTGCTGGAGCTGAATGTGCTCTATTTATTCCTTTAAACTTGGAAACCGTCCCAGAGTTTGTTTATTTGTTAAAAGGACATCAAAAGACATTTGACTTTGGAATTTAACACCTTGAACACCTCGGGCTTCTGACTCTTTAAGAAACTCCTGCTCTTCCTGAAACTCCACCTTCAGGAAATCATCACAACATCGCCCCTCTGAGGCATTTAACAACTTTTTTTTTTTTTTAACCTGTGTAGCATTGAGAAGTAGTTCCTATAATGAGATCAGCAGACGCTCAGTTCCACCAGGTGTTTGCTAATTGCTGTTGGCTAGTCTGAAGGAGCCGAGTGGGGGAGGGCCTCTCTGTGAGGCAGAAGCTTGGAAACTGCAGCTCCACGAGGAGCTTTGTGCTCGAATGTGGAGCTAGGTCCATGCATGTTGGGTGTTGGAGCTAGGCGTGGTGGGGAGCCTTTTCTTTTTCCACCAGATGGAGCCAGAGGTGGGCTGTCGTTGGAGGGTGGTTCCTGCGCACCTGTTGGTTATCGGCATCATCACCGCTGGCATAAGAAGAGTGGGCGGTCGGTTCTCCAGCGCTTGAGTGTTAACCTCCACTGGTACTCAGAGCTCCACTGAACCTGTTTTCGGTGTTTCCTCCCTACGTGTTTCAAGCAACCAGAGTTTATTCTGATATTTTTTCCCTCACAGGGTTTCCCCCCGCGGAGCCGTGGAGAGACTCTTCCTGTGACCTTTAAGTCAGATCCAAGAACCGCCGCTGAGGAGCCCAGGACTCCCTTCCGAGACTGGCCGGACCCGTTCACTACCTGCCCGCCCTCCAACGACAAATCCATCGAGCGACCTCTGCCAGGCCATCCACCATCGGACCCGGCTCGGATCCCTCCTCCCATCGGTAACCCCCTCCTCCCCAGTGGAGACGTCTCTACTCACCAGTAAGCTCGTTCCTAAACCCCTGTTGGTTTTCCGTAATTATAACACTGACCACACCTCTCCCTGTATTCAGCGCGGAGACGACCCCCACCCAAGGATCCCCCGAGACACATTTCAAACCTTTGTTTATTTTGTTGATCGAATAAACTTTATTTATTCTAACCTATCGCATCTCCTACTTGAGCATCTGCATGTGGGTCAAGCGTGTCGCTTCAAACATGACAATGCAGGTGTTTAGCACAGCTGAATGGTTGCCACGGGAGATTATTTCTCGAGCATGCGTGAAAAAAAATCAAAGCAATTCTCCAGCTTTGTTTCTGATGAGGGGATAACATAAGAGGGTGATGTAGAGCTCAAAACAAGCTGATTTTACATAATACTGCTCCTTTGCGACATCACGCATATAGAGGAAGTCGCTAAAGCAGCAACCACTGCTATTGCTTCTTACTTTTCTCCAATGTACAAAGTATTCCTGGGTCAGTACTTCTGTTTTGTTTTTTGTTGCTTGTGGACATGAACGGAAACACCGTGGACCCCCGTGGCTCCCCTACTAACCTGAACGCACGTTTCTGAGCATAGCACCCATTTCGGATGTGGACACACACACACACACACACACACACACACACACACACACACACACACACACACACACACACACACACACACACACACACCTGCCGCAGGTGAACGCTCGAATGCGGAGCTAGGCTAGGCTAGTGTTTCACTGTCGGGGCTAGCGTTAAGCCGGCCCCGTTTCCATAGCGACAGAGAGCAGGCCTGTTGCTGTCTGCCAATCCCCAGGGCGCGCGAGAGTCTCCCCTGACGGGCAGAGAGGAGAGGGCGCGTGCAGCGAGGAGGAGGTGAGGAGAGCAGGAGGACGGAGGGAAAAAACTACAAGACACCGACATGTATTATTATCCAGAGGCAGAAAGAAAGAAGAGAATGAAAATAACTCACTGGTTTTACTTTCTCGTCCAAAAGTTTGAAATGACCTCTCTTCAGCACAGAACTCATTTCTCCTGTGTATCTGTTCCCACTATTTCCAATCTCTGCTTCATGTTTGCTACCTCCAGTGTGTGCCCCCCCCCCTCCTTTCCTGTAATCTGCTTTGACCTACATGTTGGTTCACCTGGCTCACCCAGTCCCCGTCTGCAGGAAAGACAAGAAAAAAAAAATTTTCAGATTCCATTTGCTTCACTCATTTTACCCACAGACCTGGCACCTTGTCGTGTTCCGCATCTATGTAACTGTATCTACATCTTGTTAAATAGCAACACTCCAAACTGATGAGGGCACACAAACACACTTTGACCCAAACCATTCCGTCTTAGTTCTGGCTGTGGGTCAAGGCAGCAGTTAAAAATACTTGTTTGCCAAGAAAGAAAGAAAGAAAGGAAGAAAGGAAGAAAGGAAGGAAGAGGTTTTGGAGCCAGAACGAGGTGTGCTTTTTTTTTCTTTTTTTTCCGCATCACACAAGTCACGTGATCGGCAACTGGATGTTGCTGCCGGTGCAAACCATGAAGAAGATGACAGGAAGTAGTTGAAAAATGATGGCACAGCACGTTTCTTAATTATTGCGTTTGTGCGCTTATTCCTTATTTTGACTGTGAAACTATGGTTTTTGACATTAGCAGACTATAGGCCAAGTTTTGTGCATGTTTATAATGAAAATGCAGTGAGTCTTAATTGAATTAATAACACAAGTCTAACATAAGTGGGAGAAATGCCTCGTGGTCTTTTGCCAAAGACAAAATATAAATCCTACATTTGCTAATCTCTGATGCTAGTACATTTTAATTTATATTTCGTGAAGAAGGAAGTTGTGCTCGGTGTCTTCCTCTGAGAAGCTTGTGTTGTTTTCTTCAATGGTTCTTGGTGCAGCGCCCCCTCAGTAAACCCCCCCCCATCTTCATCAAAGGTTTTGGTACGTTTGACACAGAGCAATGTGAAAGCAAACCCCACCGGCTGAAAATGCAACAAATATTGTAACTCTGGTGTCCACCGCCATCAGTTCCTCTGGCAACTTGTGCAGGCATCCTAAAAGATCCACGGAGAAATTTTTGAATATGAAGACTTCAGCCCAAACAGTGGCATCGTCAGTTTCCCCAGATCTGAAACCGCTCTTGCAGCCGCCCAAAGTTGTGCGTCTGTTTCTATTTCTGTAGATATAAATGTTTCAGAGCAGACAGAGGGTGATATATATTACAGTGGCTCCAGTTGGGCTGCTGGGATAAATTTAGGCCCCGGCTTGCCTCTGGCGCTGTAAAGTAGAACGGAGTTTATGGATGAGTTTGGTTCTGAGGAGAGCTGGAATTACTACTGTAAAGCTAACAGGTGGTCAGTGGTGGTTTGTGGTTTGTGTCGGCGAGTGTGTGGGTGTGTGTGTGTGTGTGTGGGTGTGTGTGTGTGTGTTTGCAGGGTGAGTTATTGAGGTGGAGAGGCGAAAGTGACACGAATTTTCACTTCAAAGGTGGGCCGGAGCACAGCTCAGATTAAAGCCCACCAGGAATCAAAGAGCTGCAGGCCGTAGGCAGCACACAGGTGTCTCCTGTATGCGCGTGTTTGCGTGAGTGTGTGTGTGCCCACTCTCATTTTTCCTTGTTTTGTTGCGTAACAGAGGCCTCACGTCTATTTTTACCCACCAGTTCTCGTGGGACTTCTCTAGTCTAGGGTTTTTCTTTATTTTGAATTTTGTTTTGCAGTCTTCTGTTCGTCTGTGGAGGTCAGGTCTTGCGGTGAGAAAAGGACTCTCCACGCTGAGATGCGCGAAGGCTGCTGTGATGTTCGACAGAATCCTACTTTTTTTTTTGCACAAAGCGTCCCCTCGCTCCCTCACGGCCTCATTCAGACGATGAGAGGTGTTGTCTAACGCTGACGTCAACTCAGCCGCCTCCTCCTCGATGAAATCCGGAGGACAGGCCGGGAAACGAAAGCTGTAAACAAAATCCCTGACAGAGCCGACACTAACGTCACGGCCGATGGAAACAGACTCACGTCCATTTGCTCGTCTGGACTTGGACAGCGGTGCCATGAAGATGCGGCGTGGCAGCGTGCAATCACTGGACCACACTTGCAGTCGGAGGTACAACTGGGAGCCTATCCAAACCAAATCCCACTTCAGTACAATTCAGTTTGAAAAATACTTCTGCTTCTCAGTGCTAAGCAGGTAAAAATGTTGCTAAAGGGTTAAAAGAGAAGCCATGTTGCGATATCTAAAGTCCTTCCATTGGGACCCTGTACCTCAGAGAATAGAGTTTAAGATACTATTGTTGGTTTATAAATCACAGCTTAGCACCACAATACACTAAAGATCTGCTGTTGTTGTGTCAACCTTCCAGACCGCTCAGGTTCTGCTCTGCATCCTCCAGAACCAGAACCAAACACGGAGAAGCAGCTTTCAGCTTCTGTGCACCACAAATCTGGAGCAAACTTCTGGAAAACTGCAAAACAGCTGGAACACTGAGTGCCTTTAAATCCAGACTGTCTAGAGTTGCTTGTGAATCAAACACTCTGCAACATTTTGATGTGTAACGACGGCACGTGGAAAAATTTAATGTTTCAATTTCTGATGTTTGTTCTTTTTGTGCAGAGCTTCAACGACGTAAAGCAAGTTCAACTCACTGGAGCTGAACTTGCTCCAGTGAGTTCAGCTCACTGGAGCAAGTTCACCCCACCCGCGTGTCTGTCTTGTTGCTGAAATGTGCTGTGGAAATAAACTTGATTGATCCACTGAATGACGGTACCTTTTCAGAAAGAGCGCGAGTTTCTTAAAGAGAGAGGCCCAATCTCAAGTTGTTCAATTACAAAGTGAAATTTCTAGAAAAGACATATTTGATTTGCACAACATTTTCTCAACAAGTGAAAGTGACTTGACTGTGCTGCAAAATGGCACTATGTGTCTGGAAAACACACAACACTGCGGCTTCGAAAGCAAATCCGACACATGTACAGGTGTCTACCACTGAGCTGGAGAAGCCACTTTGCAGTCTGGGCATTTTGCTTGTGTTTCACCCTTAAAGTGAAGTGTGTCAAAGCATCAGGGTGGAGGAGGGGGCGGGAGGAGGTAGAGAAGTGGGTCCTCCACCCGCCCACCGGTGAGGTTCCTCCTCACCACCGCCCCCGATTCAGTGCGGAGTCCCAATGGATGCAGACAAGCCTCTAAAACACCCAGTTTCCACCCCAACGTGGGCCGCAGAGCTGAACCTCTCCGGCTCACCTCGCCACCGGCCACGGCTCTCCACGCGCCCACTCACCACTCCACGGCGAGGGGAAGGAGAGAGCGAGTCTGTGTGTGTGTGTGTGTGTGTGTGTGTGTGTGTGTGTGTGTGTGTGTGTGTGTGTGTGGGTGTGTGTGTGTGTGTGTGTGGGGGGGGGGGGTGAACTCTCTCATTTACCGTCCTGACTCCTAACGAAGCATCACGTAACGCTGGAACGGCGCCTCATGCGCCGCTCAGCGGCATCATCATCATCCTCATCCTCATCCTCTCTCTCACCCCACCCGCGTGTCTGTGTTTTGCCACCCCGGCGAAGACACACGTGGCTCTCGGTGCACATACATGCAACAAAAAAAAAACAAAAAAAAAAAACACTGTGCGCCGGTACTCTGTTGCTGGTTGCCATAGCAACACGGTCAGCGGCGTTCGTGCTCTTTTGGCTTGGTCCAGGCATCACAGTGGGGCCAGGTGGTATTTGAAGTGGGCCGGAGCGCACAGAGCTCAGCTCACGCGGTGCGGCCACACAGACTGAAGCAAACACGGAGCCAACGCTGCTGTGTGTGTGTGTGCGTGTGTGTGTGTGTGTATGTGTGGTTTCACTGCTACTCTGCCACGTTAGAATATTCCTTACAGGTGATAGAAAGCCAGTCAGAGAGCAGAGGTGACGGAATAAAAGTTTGACAAATAGTGCCATCTAGAGGACAAATGACGCAACTGCACCAACGAAAAATGTATTTATTTTTTGTATTATTTTTACTACTTTCTTTTCACATCACATGGAAAACAGGAAAGTATCGATAACACTTATCTTCTGACGCAACATAAAGCTTTAATCGGGGCCCGCCACAGCAATGCACAGGAGAGCATGGAAATGCCTTTGCAGAGCAACTTCCGATAACCAAGTGCCACGAAGTGAACGTCTGATTTTTACTTTAGCAATAGTGAAAATCAGAAGGCAGTGCATTAGCATTAGCACAAACATTAGCAGTAGCCTTTTCTCTGCAATAATTTTTTTTTTTTTTTAGCTATTTCATTTATTAGCACATTGAAGGGAGGAAGTCAATGTAAGACAACATGCTAGTTATACCCCACTCCACTGGCAGCATTTAGGCTAACATTAGCATTTTGACTTATTTCAGCCGATACGCTAATTTTAAACATACTGAACGCTCCATGTTGCTCAACATGCTTGTAACTCTCCACATGCAATTGAGTACATTACGGCTCACTTTAGCATTGATGCTAATTTTTAGCATCAGAACAAACACACTGTGACAGGCCCCCTTTAAATTTCTTCCAAAATGTTCTAGTTCTAGTTTACCACAATTTAAAGACTTCAGCACCATGGTCAGAGTCAAACCTGTAGTGACAGGATGCGACCACTAGAGGGAGGTGTTGTACTCTAAGAAGTCATCCATTCACTTGGGCACTTAATTGTTTTGACTTTACAAGTCTTCCCATCGCTTACAGACTAAACTTCATGTGCTGAATGTTTGCTTTAGTCCTATCAGGAACCCAGTCAACATTTTAGACTCCAAAAAAGTGTCGTATAAACTTTATTTCACTTAGTAAAGAAAATAATACAGCAATATGCAAGAAAACGCATTCAACATATCTTGAAATATATAGTGGAAGCAGTGAAAACAAAAGCCCTTTCAATGAAAGTCCATTCAAATTGATAGAAAGCACCAATGTTACTGGAGGTTGGATTAAGCTGCTGAATCTCCTACTTCATCTAGAGGAAGTTGGAACAATAACGACACACTGCTGGTACATAAACATATACAGAACAATATATTCTTCTGGTTAGTCTAACACATATAGTTTTGATGCCATAACAGCTCGCTTCAGTTCATTGTGAACTACTGATAAATCTCCACAATGTTCTTTGGTTTCGTATTTAGCTGCAATCTGCTTGGACTACCTTTGAAAACGGAAGATCGCAGTGTGGAAGCGCCTAAAAAATAACCAATGGTATGTCTGGCCCAACGTTAAAGGAGGCTTTAAACAGGTCAAGTCGCAATGGTTGGTCTAAGAGCCTCATTCAGGACCTTGAACATTACCAGTAAAATGTTAAACGTTTGTGAAAGGCTACATAAGGAAACGCAGCAAACATGAGGAGCAAGGTCATGTGCTCTGGTCAGATGAGGACAAACTAGAACTTTCTGACCTATAACCAAAACACTGCAGGGTGAAAAACGAACATCGTCCCCACTGTGGCATGTTGTGAAATGTGGGGATGCTTTTCTTCTTCGGGGACATGGAAGTTGGCAGAGTTCAATCGGAACCGCTGGAAGATGGTTGAAAACCAGCCTAGAAGAAAACCTAGGAGCAGGGGTTCACCTTCCAGCACAGCAGTGACTTTAAACATCCAGCCCGACTAGAGTCACTTTGGACTGGCCTTGTCCTCCATGCCAGCCTGCGTCATCAGCTCAGTTACGTTCTTCTCCAGGTCGTCGATGCGAGTTCCCATCTGATCCAGTGTAAGAGTTAAAGACCACTGCCAAGCTTTATCAGCTGAATGTTACAACAAATCAGTTCTCAAGAGAATTCAATCAGAAAGACTTTAATGACATGATTTGAGAAATAATTACCCATAATAAAGGTTTGTACCGACATTAGTTACAGACATAGTAGTTTGTAACTAGTATCAGACGCAATCAAAAATTACACCCAGTTTCCTCCGAGCAGTGCTGTCAAGTTATGGCATTTCAGCAACCATGTCCCTCTGCGCGACAAAATTTCCCCAAGCTGTCCACTTCTAAAATGTCATAACTACATGGAGAGTTCAGTGAAGAAAAAAAAACATGGCGGACGAGCAAAAGCTCTTCTTGGTGCATTTTTGCAGAAAGATATTTTCCCCCTAGAGTCTTGCAGAATATGCGCTTCAGGGCGGGCGAACAGCAGAGTATAAATGTTGCAAAAGTTCTGTCAGCCTGGTTCCTCACATCTACTTTCCACTTCAGCTGTTTTCACCACAAAGTGCATCTATATTTATGAACCCATTCTGAAATGGAAATAAAATGCAATGGGAAAAAAAAAGCTAATGCACCATTCTTATTAGATTGTCTCAATCATCTTAGCTCGAAAAGTTAAACTATTTTTCAACGAAGCCACACAACGAAGCATCACAGTTTACACCACTGAAAATCCTGTTTATTTCCTTTATGCTGGTCAAACACTGCTGTGGGATGCCATCCCATTCTTCCACGATAACAGGTTGCAAATCAGACACTGAGGTTGTGTTGGCACAAACACCAAGTCCCAGAACAACTCACTGCCGCATTTCGCAAGCTTCTTACGCGCCCAACACAAACCTGCATCTTTCCTACAGATGCACATGCTAATTATTTAAAACAATGAGAGGTTTCAAATATTTTCTAGTCAGAATGGCAAGAAGAATGTCTTTTTTTTTTTTTTTTTAGCTATGACTGCCCTCTGGTGGTCATGAAACTTCCTTGACGACACACGTCCTTCATTAGTAGATCATTTCCAGTGTTCCTGCTTAGTGACAAAAACAAGATGTGACACCAAAACTTTAAAGAAGAAAAACACAAGGAGGAGAAAAGAAGGATATTTTTTGACTCCAGCTGTTCAGATATAGCCAGAAATCTCTCCTGAAGTCGCTGCATCGTAGTTTCCATCTGAAGAGACAGAAGAAGAAGAAGAAGAAGAAAAAAACTGTCCTTGAAATATGAAGTTAAACACGTTTAACTGAAGCTGAAGTTTAGGAACGTTTTCAGAAGATTTGTGAGTTCCGGTGAGCAAAACTTACCGCTTCTGTCATCTCTTGTGCGGCTTTACAGTCTGTTTTGGACATTTTATTTTCTCAAAGACACACAGTCGCGTTTTGCTTAACTGAAATATGTCCCAAAAGAGTCGCTGTGCAAGTGTTCAGCTAAACGGAGAGGTTAGCACGACGCTAGAAATGGGTTTCCCCCTCTGTGAGGCTGGCAGCGGCTCCCTTAACTTTGCGGCACAGCAGCTGGAGCGACGAAAACTCCGACTTCCGTTTTATGCAGTTACTACTTCAAAATAAAAGCTGCTCCCTTATTTAAAGCATTTATTCAAAGAACGGATATTATATAAGACAACAGGAAAGAAAGCTACCACTATTACTAGTAGACTACTATAGAGCTAGTGCTAAAGATTACTAGCTCTTTAGTAGCTAGTAGCCATTTCAAAAATAAAAAAAACAGCCATTTGTGAGGACGAAAATGAGATGAGATGATAAAGAAAACAGTATAAGACAAATCTCTGTGTTTCTACTTTTGTAATGTCTGCGAAGTAGCATGGGGTTCTAAGAAATTGTAGACTACAGTGTTTTTTAAAATAATTTCCAGACTATCAAAACGCTCTGCAAAGTTTACAAATAGTCATTTGAACAAATATTCATTTTTTTCGCCTTTATTTTGAAGTTAGATGTTCTCTCATTTCCTGTTTAACATAGTTTCAGTTTTTCCTGGTTTGACTTTGACATCCACAGTGATTTGTGTACATGGGGACCAAAAAAAGACATTTTATTAACTGTTTGTGAACCGGTCCAGTGAGATAGGTCAGGTCAAGGAGGCTTTTTTTATTTTTATTTATTTTTTTTTATTTTTTTATGTCTTGATTCGTCAGAGCTGTAAAAACTGCTCCTCTCTGTCACTTTGGTTTTTATGTAAGACTTTGCCCTTCTTACTCTCACAGATCAAATGCAGTGAACAGACTGCACACAGGGTTATGTAATTTCTTGTTAAATCCCACAAAGCGCCATAATCCAGACTTTGCGCGTCTTTCGTCTCCGTTGCTCAATAGAATGAATTTATAATGAGAACCTAAAATAGAAAAGAGCAGTGGAAGCATACTGGAACGCTGAGTATAAACCGAGGCGACATGGTACGATGTAGAACTACAAAGGTCCTAAAATAAGCTCTGAAAGACGCTTATTTTACGGAACCTCTGCATTCCATGCTCGTCAATAAAATATTTCTGGCTCTGCTGCAGAGCTGCACAAAAAGTTTCAGGAGACCCAGGGTGAAGTTGGGGGCCCTACCTAAATATTTGGTCTCCTTGCCATCAAAAAAGTGTGCCTATAAGTAACACCATCAACATTTAACCCTTTTTTTGTTGTTGTTATTACTATTATTTATTAAAATAAATAGAAATCAGTTTTTAAGAAATATATGTTTTCAGGACCTGTGGGAAATGACCCGTTTCAAGAGAAGCATGCACTATCTGGTGCTGTTTTGAAAAAACCTGTTGTGATAAATTTGCCCTTGCTGTACACTTGAATTTCTCCAAAGTGGGGGCAAATCTAGCCTAAGAAAGGTACGTCATTATGATAAGAATTAATTTTTTCGCGTGTTCTTTTCTTTATTGAAGGACTTGTCAAACAACAAGGCAGCAATGTAAATAAGTATTCAAATACAGATAAGAAATTAGAGGCATGGGGGCAAAACCACAAAGAAAAAGAATAAAAACAACAACAACAAAAAAAAAACTAAAATAAAAAAAAACTAAAAGCACGCTTTTGGGCCAGAAAACAACTAAATTATGTTCTACAACAATGTTGAAACATTTCTTGGCTTTAAGACTCACCACGACTTTAAGGACTTTTACACAGAAGATAGAAACACAGTGAAAGAAAACACAAAATATAGGCGACATTTTCTTTCGTGGTAATGCTGACCTAACGTGTTTTTTGTTTGTTTTTTAATTTTATTTATTTTTTATTTTTTTGCCAGTCGCAAATAAAAATAAAGAAGACCTTTTCCAGCATTTTTATAACGACAGAATTTCTTTTTCTTATCACAGCGAGAAAGGCGCGTCGTCAATTTGGCGGGTGAAGCATCTTGACCGAGTTTCACCATCTTCGTTCGAGTTTGTGACGTTTCAGGAAGTGCGGAAAGAAGGAATAAACTGACGAACCGGTTGTCGCTGCACGGCGTAGGAATGCTCGCTGTGTCAACGCTGTATTCTCTCTTTTTTCTTTTTTTGGTCAGTTTTTAAGGTTATTCCGCTGAGTTTTAAAATCTTCGGCGTAATCATCATAATTATTTAAATTCCGTAACTCTGACTGACCTCTTGCTAGCATCAACGCGACAACAAATCACTCCGCTAATCAGATCCTCGCTGATTTCCAACGCTGTGAACAACCTTCCGGTTTATCGTATTGATGTCGTGGCTGTAGAGATTCCATTGTTTGTACGTCCTGCGCGAACCGCAACACGGATGTTACTCCTCGCGCACACTCCGAGGCATCACCACCACCACCACCACCACCAACAACAACAACAACAACAACCGTCAGACCCTAGGAGCTCCGCCAGCCGGCTGGCTTCACTTCAGAGCCGCAGCTGAACATGGAGGACGAGGTGTTCCAGCATGTCGTGTCCGTGTTCAGCTCGCTGGTGTCGTGGGTCGCCGCGGGTGCCATCATGTTCGGCGGGGTGGTGCCCTACATCCCGCAGTACAGAGACATCCGCCGGAGCCAGAACGCGGAGGGATTCTCCACCTACGTGTGCCTGGTGCTGCTGGTGGCCAACATCCTGAGGATCCTGTTCAGGTTCGGCTGGGTCCTCCCTCAGATCTGTGTGGTTATGTTTTTGAACCTTTGGGGGTTTTTTTTACTCTCAAAACTAAGGGATCAAATAGAAAGGATTATTATTTTTATATGTAGAAAGGATGTATTTTTCTAGTTTCTAAAAAAAAAAAGTTTTAATGTTTTTTTTATTTTCAATCATTTAATTTCCTGCATTTACGGCTATCCCAAAATCTGAAAAGTGTGGCCTGCATTTACATCTATCCCAAAATCTGAAAAGTGTGGCCTTTATTTATGCTTAATTCAAAAGCTGAAAAGTGTGAAATGCTTTTATGTTTAGTCCAAACTGTGAAAAGAGCAGACAGAACACCAGGCGTCCCCCTACAAGGGGAACGGTTTAGATCAAGGCATACATCTGTACTAGAATGGGCCAGTCAAAGACTACACCTTAATCCAGTTGATCATACAATATCCTAAAACAATACACAGAAATCTGGGGATGTAATGTGACGAAATGCAAGAGACAAATTTAGTCCGCTGTGTGCTTCATCTTCTCTTCTCCATTTTTCCTTTCCAGATTCGGCCGCTATTACGAGATGCCGCTGCTGTGGCAGAGCATCATCATGATCTGCACCATGCTGGTCATGCTCAACCTGTGCACCAACGTCCGCATGGCCGCCGAACTCAGCACCAAGAGGCGCTCCTTCTTAGGTCAGAGGCATTTAGATAACCCAAATACTGTGTGAGTGAGAGAGAAAGAACCTGGAGCCCAAAGAGAAGGCTCTTCAAATGGATTCAGAGTAGAAATAAAACTTTACAGCAAACCTCAATGCCAACCATTAAACTGGGCGCTACTAAAGTTCGCCAACAAATCCTCCATGTTGTGCTAAAGGAGAAAGTTGTGACTGCATATTGGAGACACTGTACGTAGAAAAAAAACAAACAAACTCAGAGTTTGAAAAGTTGCTAGAAAAAAAAAGCCAAAATTTTCTTGAAGAGAAAACAGAAATTTCTGAGGTTGAGAAGTCAAACATTTTTGAATTTTGGAAATATTCTGAGTTTCAAAGGGAATCGAAAGCTTTTGCTACACATCTTGAAGTAAAAAAATGACTTGGTGACAAAATGTAGCTCCTCTGTCTTTGTCCTTGTAAATAGAGATTAGAGATAAAAGGCCATAAACCTCCCAGTTGTAACAGGAGATCCTAGGAGCCGCCTTAAGTTTGTCTGATAAGAACTGCCACTTATTTACATTCAGCCTCTCATGTGATTACGTGTCTTCTCGAATCGTTACCTTACTTATAGCTTACTTTCAAAGGGCCTCCGGGTGACACACACATCTTAAAGATCTTGGACATACGGCCACCATTAGAAAATCTCGAAAGTGACGCCGTTATTCTGCTCTTCTACCACCATAATCACTTCAGATCAGTTATAAACGGGCAGCTTGTCAGAACAGCTTCACAGCGATAAGCATTGCATCTGGATATGATTTACAATTGCAGGATGAAACGGTATTTTTAGCTGAATGCCATGACAAAGGCCTTTGTAACAGTCTTGGTCTTAGTGTGATGTGTGTCTGTTAAAAGGTCACATTTCTGAGCCTATTTGTTCCTGCAGTAGTTCAGATAAACAGTTCATGACTACATCTAACCGTGTATTTTACTCATTTGACAGCCTTGTCGGTTTTTGACGAGAAACTTCTAGATTTTAAAAAAAAAAATTTTTGTCGATGCCTCCAACTTCATCATGTGTTCCAGTTGGTTTCTTCAAATTGGGTCCATTACACCGACAGACAAATGGTACCATCTACTCAGTGTGGTTCAGATGAACCTGAAATTTTTGCTATTACATATGCAATAGCAAAAATGCTAGCTTTTCTATGCTCAGATGAATCTATTTTCATAAACGGCCTGTGCATAAAATTAAACATATTTTCTTTCATGAAGACTTTCCTTATGGTCCAGACCATCAGACTGCCGAAACATTTGCTTCCATGCAGGTAGTCACGCTTGTGCTATAAATCAAGTGTTGTTATTAGTAGCACCTGGTTGGTAACTGAAGTCACCCTTGAGGAATGGCAATGTTTGTTTTTTTACCTATTATCCTCTAGTGGCAGCTCTTTGTTCTTCACTGCAGTGTGTGTTCCAGTTGATTTCTCTGACGTCGGGTCTTTTCCTGCGAGCTCCTTGCACCTGCTGGACTCGATTCTGCTCTGCTCTACTCTACACAGTGCAGGCGGTTTTCCGTTACAGTTCATGAACAGCTTCAGTGGGTGTCGTCGTCCTTCAGTCGGCAGCAAAAAGTAGCTCAACGTGGTTTGAAAACACGACAAAACGACGGCGGAAGCTATGTGGAACCTTCTGCTCAGTCTTTGCCAGACTCGGTCGCTTTTGGACGTTGTAGGATTGTTGCGTCCTTTACAACATTTCTAAAATGTGCTTAGTGTTTAGCTTCATTTCTGATCTTGAACGCCACCAGACTTGCTTATTCATGACCCCATGGGTGTCGCTGACCCCTACTACTGATCTAGACTGGTTCAATGATATCCTGTATAATTAGAAAAAGACATTGGTTATAAATTAGGAACACTCATCTTCACCCTGTATGTACACAGGGTTCACATGGTTATATACTTGGAGAACCAGTTCAGCACAAATGTTGCAGGCATTGTTTGGCTTCTGTCTTTCTTAAATCCTCTTAAAGCAACAAGGGTATTCTTTGCTTTGGCACTGCTTTTCTGTCGGCCCCTCATATTTGCTTTAAAAATAGTGAAAATGTGGCATGTTGGATGGATTTATACTTGTGAGGTTGTGTTTGAATAGCTCTAGAATGTGGAAAAGACATGATGAATTTATTACGTTCTGAAACACAAAGTACAAACATTTAAGTAAGGGGTTCTTTTGATTTAAAGAAAAAAATAATTAATGTTGCATTTTTTTTTCTCTAACACATCATCACTATAATTAGTGCTGCTTGTTCTTTTTAATTCCTGGAAGTTGCAGTTAAAAAAAAAAAAAAAAAAACTGATAAAATCTCAAGTCAAATTTGCATGCAAGACCGACTGCATTGAGTTTACGGCATTGACATAATGTCTTAAAAAATGAAAGTCATAAAAGCAGGAAAGGCTGGCCCGATTGGTTAGGCTGCATGCTCTGTTCATGTCGCGTTTTCGTTTGAATGAAACAAGACGAAACCGTCGACGTTTGAACTTTGCTTTGTGAAATTGAGCGTCAAAGGCCAAAAACGCAACAGCATCGCATCCGGACCGGCCCCCACTCGCTCAGGGCTAAAAACGCAGTCGAGCGGCCGGGAGCTCCGCCAGTCATCTGTTAGTGTTGATGTAAAAGACACGCCAGAAAACCAAGCTGTTTCTTCTTCTTGTCCCTCTCTTTTGGTTTCGCCCCCCTTCCCCTCCCTGTAGCGACAGACAGTAAGGACGAGGAGGTCAGAATCCCTAAGAGGCTCTTTCTGGGTACGTACTTTGAAACGTCCGTTGTAGTTCATCCACCTCCGCTCTGTCTCCAACCCCTCTCCCCCATCCCCACACCTCCACCTCCATGTTTCTCATGCATGACGCCAACCCAGCTAACGCTCACCGCTGCCCTTCCCCTCAACTAACAGCAACTCTCTCGCCTGCTTGGAGTTGCGTCCGTTTCCTACGATGGCGAATTATGGACATTGTAGATAAAAAAACAAAAAACATAGAATTAATTTCTGCCAAAACAAATTTTGAGATTAACCTCTGAAGTTTTCTAGAAAAGTCGAGAAAATCTCAGGGGAAAAAAAAAACTTTGAAAATGTTCGACTTTTTGGGAACTTTCAGGATTTCAAAAGTTGAACATTTGCGACTGTTCAAACTTTGAAATTTCCACGTTTTTTTTTTTTTTTAAATCTGGGAGATTTATTGCTGAAAATTTTCTCCTTCCTTTTGTTTTTCTTCCGATCCACAATGGCCCTGACACGTCGTCGTAGTTTCCGGCTCTGGACGGTGGAAGTTGCTCGCGCATGTCCGCCGCTGCTGCTGCTGCTGCGTCACTGCTGCTGCGTCACTGCTGCTGCGTCACTGCATGTTAACGGTGTTCGCCTTCGTTGCAGTGAAATCATCCTTGAACCAAGCTGTGTGGCATTTGCATGCTCTGTTCATGTCAGCATTTCACATGGATTCACAATAGAATTTGACGCAGAAACGCAAAAGTAGGCCGCAGTCGAGCTGCTGCATGTTTATTTTGTCGTGGTCCGTTAGGTGAATGTGACGCACGTTCTTTCTCCAAACTGTTGTTGTTTTTTTGTAAGCTTAGCTTCTGACATGCTTTGAACTACACAAAGTTTCAGCGTAAGCAGTCTGTGGGACGGGATTCGAAACATTTGCCCTGCCCTGAAAGAAATGCTTCTATAGATCTATGAGATTAGAAGGTGATATTATGAATAAACTACAGCTATGTCTCTACAGTGGCTTACGAAGTATTTGTGCCTCTACCTTATCCAGCAGTAAGTCTTTTGCAATTACCAGAAATTTTCAATTTGTTTAATTCTAGTACATAATTGTGAGTTTATTGCAGATTTTCCACAAAAATGGTCAGAGGGTTAAGTGACCGCTACCTCCCAGCATGTACATTTATTAATTGGTTAATCAAAAAAAAAAAAGCCCCAAAAATCAAGAGATCGGCCCGACGCTGTATTGATTTAAGCTCAAGCAGAAAGAGCTGAGCTTTTCCAAACAATGAAGCGCATGCTAACAGAATGCTGCTTTTGAATATTTTCTTAATGTCCTCAGTTTATGTACATCTTCTACTATACTTCTGATATCGTACTAAAGTTACGATAGTAAAATGAAAAGATTGCCAGATGTGCCAGTTTCTAAAATCAGATTAATCATCAAAACAATCAACTGTCAAAATAATAGGTCAATAATAGTTGCAGCCCTAATCACCATCAGTATTGGGAAAGCAAACTCTGATCATGCAGAACATGCATCCCCAAAAACGCATAAAATTCATAAAACTGATCTCTTAAGGAGGGAAAAGTTGAAGGTTTCATGTGTTTGGCTGTGCCTTTCAAGCATTTGTTCTGCAGTCTATCAATTTCTTCTTTCTTTGTTTGTTTGTTTATTATTAGTGTTATTATCATTTTAGATTGAGCATTTTAAAAGATGACACTGTTGTGCAGCTTCTGAGCTGTGCTCCCGGATATGAACACTAGATGGCGGCAGGAAACAGTAAACAGAATGGATCCGGTACCCAGAGAAGTCCCAGCGTTTAGTGAACCCTGGTGTAAAAACAAGCCAACTTGGTGTCACAGCTGTTTTATAGCCCTTCCATTGGATATATTTTAAAAAAATTTTCATGTAAATCAGAAATGACAGGTCAGTTTTTTCATTTCTGCTGTAAATTCACTGCCTTCAGGGCCCTGGTGTGGTCCTGCTTGCTTAGTCTGCGTTCACATCAGGGGGAGCGCTGCTTGGCCGCAGGTTTCAGCCATCGATTAGCTCGCTCGGCCGAGCATCATTAGACCTGATGGACATCGGGTACTTGGAGTATAGCGTTGCGCCTGTCCATTGATCTGCTCTCACGCAGAGAGATCGAGCTTTAGAGACCACAAATCGATGGCATAACGTTCAAAAGGAAGGTCTGCGCTAAACGAGCCAGCTCTGGCTTTCCCTTGTTGACGAAGCAGCCAATCTCTGGTCTCCAAAACTCACCTGTTTGTTCTCGTCACAGTGTCATTGTCACACCTGGCCGCTCCATCTAACAGCTGGACATTTGTACTTTGAGAGAAAAACACAATCACTAACAATTTGACTTCTTTAGACGGCCAGAAAAACGTCTTCATAAAAGACACGACTGACTGAACGACTTCCTCGAGAAAGCCAGGGGGTGTTTCGGTTTTGTTTTTTTTAATCTCTCCTCTCGTCCGACGCCGCGAGAGGAAATGGTCCGACATCGGCTCGGTTTGGTTGGATTTATGTGGAAAACCGCCTGCCGCAATCCTTTATAAGGAGATTAAAAGATGTGATCGTTCAGCGGTGTCGGAAGCGGCAGCGTTGGTGATCAGTCACGTGCAGGTAAAGGGATTTGGTGGAGGGGAGAATGAGATGAAATATCTCTTTGGAAAAAAAAAAAAGTTATAAAATTGTCACAGGGAAACTCTCCAGTTGTTTGAGTGGTGAAAAGTTAGAACCTTAAGGCAAAAAGTGATTGGATTTTTTTTTTTCAGGATCTCCAGCTGTATAAAAAATGAATTGGTGTCAGCGAGCAAACCATAAGGCAAGGCTGCACTGTGGAAGCTATAGCGGCTCTGCATTGTTTGCCCATTCCGTTCCACTGAGCTGCAACTCAAATATTTCTAAACCTCATTCTTATTGGGGGTTTTTTCTAGATCGCTGTGATGAATATTATGTTGTTTTTGTGGATTGGATCTCTACAAATCCATCTGAAGAGAAAATATATTTTATTAAGTCACCTCAAAAGGTGAAGCTCATGTTCAGATCGATTAACTGCTGCACAGATTCACATTTTGGATGTTTATTTCCATTCTTATTAATAAAAATCCAAACATCAAATTAAACTCTCATTCAAAAATTCCGTATTGATCCCAGGAGGAAATTCAATTAAATATCCAGCTTAATTTCAGATTCTTTGGTAAGTGCAAATAAATAAAAAATAACTAGAAAATACATTTTTGTTTTTGTAAATACTTTAGAAATAATATTCCGCTCGTCCCAAATCGAGGTCGCGGGTTTGACCACGGCCGCCTTACACAAACAAATTTTATTTCGGGGTCGCTTGTCTCTGGGATCGCATTTTTTTCCGCCCATGAAATGAAATCACATTTAACTCGCGCTCCTCTGCCCTCAAAACGTGGTTTGCTGCTGGATTGTAGCCACAGTCGATTTTCAGTTAAATATTTTCTGTTGCGATCCATCCGCGCCTTTAAGCTGGTTTTATAACGTCATCGCCCGGGCGCGTCGGCCTGGACTGCCAATTATATAAACCCTCTGCTAGTCTATTGCTAACCCTAACCTCAATCAGAGCTTAATTCGCACTGTACCTCTACCCCCTAACGAGTGGAGCGCAGTTAGTCTGGGGGAAAAAAATGTCTGGGCTCATTTTTTCCCCACATGGTTCTGCTACAGTCACACCAGCCATGGCGGCTGAGAATAGGTCACCTCACCCTATAGGTGCAGTTATTCTCTCATTAAAGGGCTGGTGGGGATCTAACTCTGCCACAGACCTGCGGATCATTATACATAGGAGTCGCACTCATTTGAGCTGTTCCAACAGTCTCTCATAATAATCTTCTGGCTCTCACGTTTGCTCTTGAGTGACGGGAAGCCGTCGTTTCAGCCCGCCAGAGGCCAGCCGAGGAACAAGTGACTGAAATCCCGAACTCAGACCTCGCTGACACAACTCTCACAGCCGCGTGGGACTTTAGACCTCTAAGGCTGACCAGCCGCAGGGAAGCGGTTCGCTGTTCCGCTCCGTTGTCTTCCCCCGCGTACGGCGGCCGTAGAAGCCGTCATCGTGCAGCGCGAGGACCAAAGAAGAGAAGCGTTGATCTGGAGACCCCGGTGCACAGCAAGAGAGGGTTTTACTGCGAGGTGAACCACTGTGATAAACGTCACTTAGGAGTCAGTTTGAAATATTGGCACGCTGTTTTAGTCAAAAAGCTTTTCAGTTCAGCTTGTGCCCAGTTCCCAAAACTGATATGTAGCCATAAAGCCCAAGGCTTTCCAATGTCATCTTCTTTTCTTTTTTTTTCCACTAGTGTTTTTCAGAATTGTCAGATAAAGTTGCAGCATGAAGGAAAAACATGCAGCAGCTATTAGTTATATGTGAGGGGAGTACAAAGGAAAGCCCTACAGATAAAACTTGTTTGGCATGCAATTAGTTCTCACATAAAGAGGAGCTAGAAATATAATTAAAAAGTTGAGAAAATGATTTTCCAAAAAACTCTGAATGTAATGGGAAAACTTCTCCGACGTGTTCTGCATAGGTGATTATAAACAAGCCCGAGTTCATTTTAACAAGATGGGACAAGCCGTGTTTAGCAAAAATCCGTATTCAGTATGAATCTTATCTATTCAGTGGAGTTTTTTTCCCTCACTGCAGCTATAAAGCACTCATGTCAATTAGGTGCCACACTATGATCTGACTTGACGGTCCTAGATGGTGTATTATCTTTTGTCAGTAGGATTTTTCAGAATGCCTTTAGCGCCCAGATTGGCTCTCAACACAACTCGGTGAAGGCCCCCCCGCTGTGCTGGACTGTTATCAGGCTGTACCAGCATAGTGATAAGCTGGCTTACCCTGCCGTTCTCTGGCTCTGCCGCGAACATGGCTCCACGACCACGTCAAGCATCTGTACCTGCAGGATAAACAGTGGTTAGCATACATTACACAGCCCACAGAGGATTTTTGACGGCGTTTCGAACAGTTACCGTCCCCGGTGTCCCCTCGGTTCAGCTGCCTGTCGTTCTCCGTGTTTTGCCTTATGTTGCATATTTCATTTGCTTGTGAGATTTTGCTTTGTGAATAGCATGTGGCAGCTTGACAGAAGGATGCGCCCTGCTTCGGATGGCATAAATCTAATCGTTCGATTAAATTTATGGGATTTGTTTAGCCTGTCTTTCATAGAGGAATAATAGGATCGGCTCAGTTTTTGTGAGGCCACTTTAGCTTCCACACATGCATGGCTGCCATGCGTATTCATTTAGAAATGACACCTAAATGTCAAAATCACTCAGCAATAATTCTTGAAAGGACAAAAAAAGATTTCCCTCCTCATGTCCTCGAGTGTTATAAACATTTGTTGGGTGGGGTTTATTCGATTTTATTAGGATTTGATGGATGGTTTTATTCCGTTGAAGCGTTTTATTTTAGTAGACAAACAGCAGCTGCTGTTCTGCTGTTTTCATTGTGTTTTTATTGGATGGATGTCCCTGGAGATGTGTACAGCGAGCCTGTGTGTCACGCTTTCTGCAGAGGTTTCTTTTACTGTATGAGATAAACTTCATTTGAACTTTTACGAGGCACTTCTTTATTACGTTTGAGGACTAAACAAATTCTTTAAAATACACTCGGTGCAGCAGTGCTCTTTTGCTTACATCCATCGTTTCATATTTAGCGTTAACCCTATTGGCTCTTGGTAACGTAAAGCCAGAGTTTTCAGTCTTCCGGCGCGAACCGCGGCGTCCGCTTTCGAGTGAAGACGACGCACGCAAGAAACGACGAGTCGGATAAGAGGCGATGCGCTCCCACAAATGTTTTTACAACATTTAATCGTCCTGAAAACCGTTGTAGAACAAACATTGCTATTCTTAAAGAACGTTGAAGGGAACAACAAAGATTTGCGGTGGTGACATATTGTTTATGTGTTTGTGGGGTGGGCTGAGTATAAAAAGAGATGTTGTGGGAGTCATGTGAAAATTCTCAGCTCTGCGGTGAATATTGGGAAACAGGGTCTAACAGGGAAATTAGAGGATTCATCTGATTAAATGACTTGCTTTTACAACAAATCGGTGTTAACCTAGCACCCTGACGGGTAACACCACACTTCTGAGTGAGGCTAACTACTAGTTCAACTGCAATACTTTACTGCTATAATTGCTGCTCAATGTGCTAATGGTGTGGAAAAAAAAAAAAAAAGTTTATCCACCGTTTTCAGTTTTTATGCTAACTGGTGTTAGCACTGGTGAATGGCTATGTTGTGGGGAACCAGCTGTAGCTTAACAAAGCAGGAGAGGGTGAGCACAGGAGTGATTGACAGCGCTAAAACCCTCCCCCTCGACCTGATTGGTTGTTTCTGACTGAATGTTGTATTTCTGCAGTTGGCACTGGGAAAATGCAAAGGAGCTTGATTTTTATTTCTTTATTTTTTAAATGTTAAATATTGCATCTTTAACAAGGCATTAAAACCGTGATAGCTAATTGGTCAAAGAGTTTTAACCATAACCTTGCTTAACGCGCCATCAATACCAAGTTGTCTTTTTTTTTTTTTTTCTTTTGATCTCTCTCTTAACTTTCCGACTGTCTGTGTGTGCGTAGACTTTGACTGGACCTACTTCTGGTCCTGGAGTCGCTTCGTGGACTACCTTCAGTGCGTGCTGGCCTTCACGCTGGTGGCGGCCTACATCACCTACGTCCTCCTGGACTCGGTGCTGTTCGTGGAGACCCTCGGCTTCCTGGCGGTGTTCACCGAGGCAATGCTGGGAACGCCGCAGCTCTACTGCAACTACCAGAACAAATCCACAGAAGGCATGAGGTAGGGACTCAAAAAAACAACAAAAAAAATCAATACACCACTCAGTTTTGAAACGTAGGATAGGAAATAAAAGCTGTGTGTTGTGGAGAAAAATGGAAAGCATTTCCATGTCACATGGCTCGTTACATTTCTACAATGCTTTCTTAGAGTAAACAAATCACAATGTAAATGGGTTTTTTCCCCTTTTTCTGTTACCACTTTTTTATGATGAGCTGAAACTGCGGGGATTTCAGTGTGAAAAGAAAGTATCCTGGAAGAAGAAAAATGGCATAGCGTGAGGGAGAACCGTCTTCCTGTGTCGATGTACAGAGCTCATTCACAGTTAAGGAAAACGCAAACATTTCCTGTTGAATAAATTTGTATCAGCGTTTAGTCGGAGGCGTCTCAGATTGTCGGACGCTGGGTTCTCGTTCCCGTTTGAAAGATTTACTTCATCAAAATCCCAAAACTCCACAAGGGGAAGTCAGAGCACCAAAAGTGAACAGTGAGATTCAAACCTCTGCTTTTTCTTCCCAGGATTTGGCAGATATTTGTTGTTGTGTGGACTAAATCCTCCTCAGTATTGCTTATAACCAGTCTTTTTGCTAATCCGTGGAGAGATGGAAGCATGGACGGACGAAGAGATGCTTTTTTTTTTTCTCTGCTGGAGGTGTTCTGCTGATCCACAGTTCTTTTTAAAGCATCCCTAAGGTGGTTATTAGATTTCAGTCCGGCAATATGCAGGCAGCTTTTACTCCTCTATTTTTTCAAACTTGTAGAAATTTTTTTGGTGGAGGTCATCAGCCAAACTTATCTAAACAAACGCTCAAACGTCTATGTCGCTTCTCTAATTCAAAATGATCAAAACAGGCAAAAAATAAACTTAAATTATAAAAATTTTTTTAAAACATATAATTTGTTACCTGCTCAATGATGAACCAAACATGCAGTGTTTTAATTTAAGAACTATTGCATTATATGTATATACTTCACTGGCCTTTTGACACCTCAAAAAACAAATACATCGCTGACTTCACTGCTTCTGTACTTTGGTTAAAATCCCCCACAATTCATCACAATCACTGACACATGAGCAACCTCTTGAACATCAAGCAACATAACACACACAAATATTCTTGGATATGCTTGATGTGGCTTCAAAATGAGCTGAGGATCAAAAATAACACCAGGACTGGTGATTACTAGACAGAGGAATGCTGACATTTCTGCTGCTCCCATTACCTTTATGTCCCCTACACAGTAAGAGGAAAGATTAACGAGGTTTCAGATACATTGCTACCCCAACAGCTGAGTATCATCAGCCTAGCAATGAAATTAGGCCCCATAGCTGCTTATAAAGGTGCCACATATAAATGAAAAAGAAGTAGTACCAGAACTGATCCTTGGGGCACTCCACAGGAGACGACATGGGTCAGCGATCTGGCATGTCCAATGGAGACAAGTTCACATCTGTTCATCTGGTATGACTGGAGCCAAATAGGGAAGTGACGCTCTTGAATTTTTTGGAGAGGGCTGAATTTTCTCCTACTTACTTGTTTTGACCTATTAAATTGTGTCAAATTGCAACTAATCATTTTTTTACTTCAACTACAAATAACCCCATTGGCTCCAAAAAACATCAAGTACGGTATTAAGTATTTTCCTTGGTATCAAGGTTGAATCTTTAGCATCGTGACAACCCTGGCAGAAAATAATTTGCGACAATCTCAGGTCTCGATTTCTTGACAGGAACGGGACAGAAGACTATTTGACTGTCATTGGGTCTTTCTGCTTATGTTCAGAGTTGCAGGCCAATGTGAGGCAAAACTAAACATCAGCTCTGTCTGTGATTACTGATGAAGTCATTCTGCTGATGAGAAAATGTTTTATTCATGAATCCAGCTTCCAGTACCGGCAGCTCTTTGGGGTTTTGTGCTGTCACTGCCACTGGGCAGTGCCTTGCTAATGAGTATATTGTCTTTCAATTGATCATTAACACCGATGCGTGTTTTTGAGCTGAGTGGAGCCCAGTGATCTCGTAGCAAGACAGGGGACCCTTATGGTTTGGCAGGCTTGTACAAATTGGACCTGTTAATGGTATTCGCTAAAACTAATGCTTCATTTAGGCTTCTTAAGTTTCAGGCTGTAATTAGCTGCTTTGATGTACCGTTGATTTTATTTATTATTTTTAAAAGCATGTGGGTGTATTTACAGTGATAACTCCTGGAGACGTTAGAAACTTTGAATGTAGCACTTTCAAATCATCGATGAAAACTCCTCATCATTATCGGATTGGAAGACTGTTTTTAAAGCCAATCTAATTTAAATGTTGAATTTGTTCAAATGAAATTGACTTGATCAAAGAGACGATGTCTGAACTTCACTATGAGCTCACGGCCCTAATGAAAAGCTTGTTTTTTTTCTTCTTCTTCTTTTTTGCGCTACATGAATGCCTCGCGCCCTTTTCCCGCCTCTCTGCTGGTTGGCTTTCAGGATCAGACGGATTACTGGGCTCCAGCAGGGCTGCCTGTCCACTTATCGGGCCACGACGGCTCCCACGCTGGGCCCATCCATGCTCTCTCTGTCCTCAGCCTGATTCTTCGTCTTGCATCCACAGCACCCAGCAAAGCCCTCCGAAATCTGCTCATCCTTCCTTTCTCAAACTCCGAAAACTGTCGCTGTTATATACAATCTGAAATGAAAATATCCGTCTCTTAGTTGATTTATATCACACAGTACATCCGCAGCCCCAGGCCTGGCAGACCCAGATTTGCGAACGGAGACTAGTTTTAAATCTTAAGTGTGAGATTTTCACTAGATGCATTTCCGGTACAAAAGCAAATACAAAGCTTTGTCGACGTTCCGCTAATTTAAAAAGGACACTACACACAGAATATTTTGCAATTACGTTGTTTCCATTAAAAAAAGAAATGCAGTTAAAATTATGCAATAAGTCAGTAAGAAACGCTCCTCGCCATCATCTGGCTACCACTTCCTGTTGTTGTGTTCGTCTTTGTTGCCGTTAGTAACATCTGGTTGTTGATCACTTGGGTCGTGTGATTGCTCTGAAAATCTAAGCGCAAGCATCATTTTTCCTCTCATACTTTCTTAGATATAAAATTGACTTTGTGGTGTATTTTTTTTATCTTTTCTTTTCTGAAATAAACTCGTCACAATTTACCTTTTCAATCAATAGTTAATCCTTCCAGCCATGAAAAGCATCTAAAAAAATCAATCAATCAATGAGATGATCCAAATCTCACATAAAAACTTCAAGCAATTTTTTTAACAACTTTGTGAGCCAAGAAGAAACCAATGTTAGTGGTTCATTCTGATATTTTTAATGATTTGTTCAGCAGCCAGGAGGAGAAAGTCAGGAGGAACGTCAACAGAGACCGAAGGGCCTGACATTATCAAAGTGTGTAAAAACTGTGTGTGGTCATCCTTCGGTTAGCCAGAGAGGTGACTGACTATTTGGGACAAAAATTGTCATTCAAAAATCAAAACTGCTGTTCAGAAAGAGCAGGAATTTCTTAAAGAGACGGCGGCCCAATTTCAAGGCGTTAAAATATGAAGTGAAATTTCGATTTGGTCATATGTGAGAAACCCTGGAATGAACCGTTTCTCAATCAGAAAACTTCCTTTGGAGATTACCTGAAAGGCAGGTTGTTGATTTATCGGTTCAAATGATTTTAGCATTTCTAGTGTCTTAAGTAGGATAATATGTACTCTTTCAGCATTAATGCATTATTACTATGGCATCATTATGTTCTGCGTGGCCCAATTCAAGACGACTTAAAAATAATCCGGTGAAAGCCGCCCAGTTAGAGGCCTGAAGTTGAGTGCTTGTTATGCTCTGTTCCCCGCTGTTCTCTCCTTCCAGCCATCAGCTGCCGCAGCCGCGCAAGGCGTACTGTAGGACACTGTCATTTCCACTTCTGTTTATTGTTTGTGTCCTCTCCTCCCCGTGCGCGCAACCTGTTGAGTCTGACAGGCTGTTGCTAGGTTACCGTGTTCCAAGCGTCTGAGAAAGAATGTGAAAAACCTCCAAAGCGAGGATGTTTTCACCTTCATATTACATATTGTTTTCATCATTTAAAGGTTAGAGTTAAGACTAGGCTTGTCTTTGCGCTCCGGCTCCAATGACGGTAGATCAGTTCAAAGCAAGGGGTGACTTTCAAAGAAATAATAAGCAGGTTGAGTTTTTGAGCAAACGTGCAGATGGATTTGTGCAGAAGTAAAATGTGAGGAAAGCGAAAAATAGATGACGAGATTAAATCAAATAGATGACGAGATTAAATCAAATAGATGACGAGATTAAATCAAATAGATGACGAGATTAAATCAAATAGATGACGAGATTAAATCATTTTTCTCTTCGCTGAGAAAATTGTGCGTATGTAGGAAATGAATGATGTACTTAATAAAAAACCGATGGACAGCTGTAAAAATAAGATTGGTTTCACATGCAAGTATCACCCAAAATTAAGAAACCTGGGGCCGGTTTGCACCTGAAATAAATGCTTCCTAAGTCATAACTGCAAGATGATGGTTGTCAGGGTTTGATCTGTGGAATGAGAGATTGTTTTGGGTCAACCTGTTGTAATGACGAAGGCTTTTTTTTTAAAAGATCTTTTAAGAACTGTGACACACGAGTGTGCGTATGGAAGCAAAGGTCAGATTTGGTAGGTTTGATGTCGCTACCCTGGAGAGACATTTCACGTGATCATCATCGTTCCAGTGTTTGTATCTTTTCGGAAGCTTTTCCTGCTTCCCGGTGGCAGGGAATGAAGTCCAGGTGGAAAATGACTTATGCTGGACGTCGGCAGTGTGTACACGCTCCGGCGCTTCGCCATAACACCTTGTCAGACAGTCGACAAGCAGAGCCGTTTTTAATCATGAAATATGAGTTTGCTTCGGGTGGGAGGGTGACGGGTCCCGCTCTGTCCCTGGAGCTCAGCGCCGGAGGCATTTGGTATTTATCTGAAATTAATTCACAAGCCACAAGTTCTCTGTTCTTCTCAATGATGCCGTTTGACAACGGTGACTTCTCTGTTACCGTAATGGGTCCTGAGAGGTTTGCAGTGCTGCCACTCATGCATTGTGTATGTGGGGGCTGCATCAATACTCTGGTAACCCCCAGGGTTGTTACCCCAGTCTCCTTTCATTGTTTGGATGGTTCTGTTTGTCTCAGTTCAGTCTCCTGCTGAATAAGACTGTCATTACTGGCCTTTCTTAACTAAAGCAAACTTTCAACTGATCACAGTTTGACATACATATAGAATTGAAACATATGTCTTGTTAGCTGGCAGAATGCATGGAATGTTTGCAGAGTTCACTGAATTACCTGAACTTCTCACTATGTTGATGGTTCAGAACACATCTAAGCAGAATGGTGTTTAGCTAGTCCCTACATATTTGTTAAAACTGTCACCGTGTCATGACTCTATGTTGTGAGACAGATAATCTATGAAAACATTGATCGCCTCCAACTCCTCCACGAGCTGCGAGTGCCGTCTGGAGAAATGCACCAACCAGAATCAACCAATCAGAGCCAGGAGGAGGGTCTTAGCGCTGTCAATCATGCTCATGTACCTTCTGTTAAATGAACTAATGGCAGAGAAACAACTCTATGCTAACTTCTCAACAGGATCTGCGAGCTGCAGCATAGCAGAAAGCATGGGGGGAAGGTGTAGTGGAGTGGGGATGAACAGTGCCATGACATTGTGAATGACAGCGCTAAGACCCGCCTCTGAGCTCTGATTGGTTGTTACAAAATGCGGTTAGAACCGCGTTATGTAACATTTCTGACCATTTTTTTCACATATTGGTTAACATTATCATTATGTTGTGACAGTATAACAGAAGACCGATAATCAGCACATACATGAGGTTGAGTGACAGTGCTAAGACCCGCCTCCTGGCTCTGATTGGTTGTTCTTGACCAGAAGTGGTGCATTTCTTTATGGTAATAGAAGCTCAAGGAAATCAATTTTCTTTTCATAGACTATCTGAACCTAATATAATGTCGCCACATGGTGGTAGTTTTAACAGATAAGAAAAAAAAACAAAAACATATTTGTGTAAAAGTTGCATCCTGGAGCTTTAATCAGTTTTGAATGCATAAGCTGCTCTCCCTATGCCTGGCTCTTTATCCCTTGTTACTCAATTAAGAGAAATCCTTTTTGACCAATTTGGAGAACTTAATAATCATACATTATTCAACAAAGTAAAATACAATATAAGAGCTCAGTGGTCCCACTCGGCTCCTTTGCTTACAACAATTAGCAAAATCTTAATTGGCAATTCATTTTGAGTTCCCTAATAAGTTCCCTTAAGGCCGCGCCCGGACACCGGCTTTTTTTTTTGTCATGAGGGATGAGCAGCATTCAGGAGAAGTCATCAGTCTCTTGAAGCTCTGGAGTGCACATGAAACCAAAGCGAGACTATCTGAGCCAGCGCTCCGGTAAATATTTGTGAAGGCCGATGTTTTATGGGCAACCTCAGGTCAGGTGGAGGGTTGTCTGCACGGCTTTGCTGCGATGTGGTCATGTTTTCAAGCTGCTGCTGTAATTACCCAGTCCCGATACACCGAGGCGGGCCATAAATAAAACACGTCGCAACACGGAGAGCCAGCTTTGACGTCCGGCGAGCCAGCCGCTGCCTTATAAGGGCCGTGGAGTTGAGCCGCATCCCGGTTTACCAGATAACAGAGCCAGAGCCTTATTTAGGCCCGTTGGCTGCTCTCCTCCACACACAGCAACGTGCTGCAATAGATATGAATTGACCGGCGTTGCTGTCGGCCAGCAGCTCCCGCTCCCTCTTTCCAACCAATTGACCTGGTCTGCGGCGAAGCCCTGCAGTTCTCCACGAAGAAAGTCTTCAGATCATCTGTCCAACCCATCATCTCTCCATCTGTTCTGGTCGCTCATGGCTCTGACGGACGGAAGGGAAAGTTGCTTCTGTCCCTTCAGGGGTGAAAGTCCAGCTGGGCGACGCAGCAGCAGAGGCCAAAGTCATTTGCGAGGGAAGGTCTCGGGCTGTTCTGTGCTGTGCAGCCCTTCCTCTAAATGGAGAAAACACAGCCGTGTGATAACAAGTCGCAGCTGTGATTGTTTCGTATTTCAGAACAGAAATTAATCTCATAACTCACCTAGATTATTAAAGATTGGCGGCGAATATTCCGGTCTCTCTTTTTTTTGGTTCCTGTTTAATATGCACAAGAAAATGAGCTTCAGTGTGCTGGAACTGTTAAAGCTGTTAAAGCTACAGAGGACTAGCATGAAAGGATGTTACTTAAAATGATCACAATTAAGTAATGAGATTCGTCAGCAATTTGCTGCTTCTTTAGCCAACATATTTTGCTTACAGTATCGGTATGATGTATTTTCCTTGCATATGGAGCCATTTTATCAAACAATCAAGTACCTATGTTAAAATCAATTGTTGTATGCATAAAATGTGACTTAAAAGAAATTTCACTTCCTGATTAACGCCTTGAAATAGGGCCTCTGTCTCTTTAAGAAACTCCTGCTCTTTCTGAAACTCCGCCTTCAGGAAGTCAACACAACATGGCTCCTCTATTAACTCTTTCACAACGCTTTTACCGGCGTTGCATTGAGAAGTAGCTCGTATCGTGACCTCTGCAGACTTAAACCAATTTTTGCCAGTTGTTCCTGCCAAGTCTGAAGGAGCTGAGTGGGAAAATCATGGGGAAGGGCTGCAGCTCCGGCAACCCTCAGTCCCACCCAGGCGTTTTGCACAGCTGAATGGTTGCCGTGGAGATTAAAGGATTTCTCAAACATGCATGAAAGAATCAAGGCAACACTTCAGGTGTGGTTTTGATGAGGGAATAACATTACAAGGTGATGGAAAGCTTAAAAAAAGTTGATTTTACATAATACCTGACACAATCCACTAAAAGTCCCAGCACTCTCGCTGTTAATACTAGTATTTTACACATCAAAAAAATTTAGTAAATCTAACCCCAAGTACAAAAGTTATTCACTTTCATGCATAATGCAGAAAACATGTAGCACCATTGATTGAGATGGCAACAAAAAGTCTTTGGTGTTACGGCGTTGAGCCACACAGCAACGACAATGCACCATTTACAAAACAGATTTCTCTCACCAGACGTCAGACGGGAAACCGCGCAAAACGTCTCGAGACCAAACAAACATGGCCGACGACGAAGAAGAAACGATGGTGGTTTGTGGACTATTTTTCACCTGAGAAAAAACAAACAAACAAACAAACAAAAAAAAAAAAACAAAAAAAAACGACGCCAGCATCTCCCGAACTTTGTGACTGTTGGTCACGGCGTACTTCTGTATTTCTGTCTCTTCGCTTTCCGACCGGCTGCAGGTCACATTCAGCGGGCTGCGTTTTCGGAAAGACCACACACACAAGACAACCCACCAAATACGAGATCAGCCCATCTCACTCGTAGCGCACCACACAGAAGATCTCATAAGATTATCTTTAGAGCCACCACAATAATTGTAGCGAGAAGAGAAAACTGTTTCAAAACGCGACATAAATATCTCGACGTGTGAATTAGACTTAAGTCAGCCTCTGAGCATAATCCAGAGCATAATGTGACAAATAAGTAGCCAGACACGAATTGATCAAATGCCAAACCAAACAGCAGGTACACGACGCCAGAACTGAGAGAGCAGGCGCCGCGGAGCTGTGGGTGGGGGGGTGTAGGTGCTGTTACCACGGAGCTAACAAGCTCCATACCGAGAGACGGGAGCATGAGGGAGGTAGGTTAGGTAGGCAGAGGGAAAGAGAGAAGAAAAGGCAAGGAGGAATGAAGAGGCGGGGTGAATGGATGGAAGGGAAGGGAGACATGCTGTGGAGAGTAGGCTCATGATGAAAGGCCTGAAAAAAAAAAAAAAACACACACACAAAAAAACCTCCAGGATAGATTGTCAGTGGGAAAAGAGTTGGAGAGAAAATGAGTGAGTCTGAAGAAAGTGGCAAGATTGGCAGAGGAGGTCGGTTGGGGTTACAGTCGGTCCAACTGTGAGGAGAGACGCTGGATTACTTCTTATCCCTCCTCCGGATATGCTGAGAAGCTTATAGGAAGGCAGGGAATTTCCTGACACAAAGCTTACCTTTTTATTATTATTATTATTATTATTATTATTATTTTTCATCATCAGCGGCTGTTGGGATCAGAACTTCCCTCCCGACTTATTTATTTCAGGGCTTTCTGTTCGACAACTAAAGGAAATCAGGGCAACACAGATATTTAGTAACCATGTGTAAAATTCGATCAAAGGTTTTGACATTAGTGCAGGATTTTGGTGTCATTCTGCAGCATTCAGAAAACAGCTGAAGAAAAACCACTGCTGGCTGACCACATGAGTTTTCATCACATGTACGTTGAACTTTCTAGGCCAATGTACAAAACTTTTGAATAAAATGGACGAAACAGCAGTGGTGTGAATGCATCGCAAAACTGATCATCTGGGGTGGATTCACGACCAGCACTGGTTAGTCTGCTTTAATCCAGCTGGTCTACTTGTCTGGAACAGCGGTGGGGAATCCCAGTCCTCGTGGTCCGGTGTCCTGCATCTCTTGGATGTCTCCCCGGTCCAACACACTTCAACCAAATAGCTGGATCACCTCCTCAGTGAAGTCAAGTTCTCCAAAGTCCTGCTAATGACCTCATTATTTGAGTCAGGTGTGTTGAAGTAGAGACGCAACTAAAAGTTGCAGGACTCTGCCTCTGGAGGCCTGGAGTTGCCCACCCTGGTCTAGAAAGTGCTGTCCATTTGGTAACGTGTGAACACGTAATCGAACTCTGATCGGGACCACAAAGGTCAAACGCTGGTCTGCCTACAAACCAGAAACCCGTCCGATTTGACTGGCTTCCTGGAAATGCGAATCATAAAGGCCTACCAATACATCAAGTTTGCGGGACAAGAGAATACACAATGTTGGTTTCAAAATAAAGTTACGGGGCGGCATTTTAGAGACATGTCTGCAAAACTTTATCAAAAAATCATAAAATAATCGAGTTAAAAATAAAAAAACCCTGTGAAATGGCTCTTTATTGCAGCCCAAAATGAAACTGTAAAACAAATGCGAACAAGATGCCTCTAACGACTAAAACAGGCCAACTCAGGAACTTCTTCCTTTTTGTACACCGTTATCTGAGCTCAACCCCAGCAGGATCTATTGACGTTTTCTTTGGATTTGTTCAACATAATCTCCCATTTATCTGCCTGATGGTTCTTTAAGTAAGTTTCCGCCGGCTGGAAAGCGACGGGAGCTTAGGAATTGTGGAGTCGGGTAATTGTTTAAACCTTTAGCCGGTGCCGGTGCTGAGAGGGGATCCGTCAGGCTCTGTCTGATTCAGCTCAGCAGGGGACATTGATTGAGCGACCACGCCGTGCGCTCGCTCCGCAGTAATCGCCCACCGCAATCTGTAACCTCAAGAAAGTGAGAGATGCCGCAAGCAGGTAAGAGAGGAGACAAACGACTCAATCAGCCGCGGGGAGGTGCTGGGCTGGAGGGCCGATAGCGAGGCTAAATTAGCTTTTCTAATCACCGGACACGAGTTTCAGCCAAGAGTATACGTCAAGTAGTGGTTTAATCACAGCTCTCTCTGCCGGGCTACCCAGGCTCTCCGGAGACTCAGGAGTCTGAGGCAGATATCTTTGGATCGGAGCAAATAAAGCTGGGTCACGGGGGATAAACCAAGCCATTAAATTCCGACTCTGTGACACAAAGAAGTGTCCCTGCAAAGCTCATTCAAATAGCGCTGACCAAGCAAAGCGACGGGGCGGAGAGCTTTGAAATGCCTCAGCGTGCGTTCATATTGTGGCAGGCAGGTTGCTTTAGGAAACGCATCTGAGGACTGCAGACAATGACGACTTGGTCCTTCCTTTGTCAGCATGTAGCCGTGACTCGAGCTGAAGTGTCTTTTCAAAGCACTTTAGACAAAACGGCGGAAAACAGGCGAGTTCAGCAGAACTTTCAAACTGCAATATCCGGAGCTCACTTCTACAGAAGATCCATTAAATGTGACCTTCTGTCGGCACAATGCGGTGAAGTTTAGATTAAACGTCCAAAATACCTGGTTCAAATACAGTAGCGTTGCAGAACCAGAGCTCTGTCTTCAAAGCTGTTGTCTTTAAAGAGAATTATAAGTGACTCTATTCACCCAATCCTCGGTGTCAGTTTATCTCCCAAGTCCTGCAGTCGTGTTCAAACATGTTTTGTTTTACTTTATTAGTTTCTGCAGTACGGAAGAGAACCACTAAAACAGGGCATCCCGAAGAACAACAACGTAACGTCACAGTGGAGTCCGGTTGCTGTTTGTACTGTTATCGGTGTAAATGTCAGCATTTTTACTCTTCTTCATAGTTGTAAACTGTGCATGATTATGAAGTGGAAGGAAGAAAATTGGACATTTTAGCGAGTGAGGGTTTCTTTCACCTCCGCGTTTGACTTCTCTCACATTTTAGAACAGGACGTTAAGAGGGAAACCACTTTTAGCGCATCCTGCAGACTAATCATAGTCAGTTAAAAGCCTGCTTTTAGAGGGGCAGCGTTGCATAACAACACATTTTCTGAGCCTGGTAATGTTCACTCTTGAAAACCATACCTGGAGTGTTGCTTTGATTCTTTCATGCATGTTTGAGAATCCTTTAATCTCCATGGCAACCGTTCGGTGGCGGAACTGCTGATTATACGAGCGTTGTCAGTGTAACGCGGGTAAAAACGATGTTAAACGTAGAGGAGCGATATTGTGATGACTTCCTGAAGGCGGAGTTTCAGAAAGACCAGGAGTTTTAAAGAGACAGAGGCCCAATTTCAAGGCGTCAGATTTAAAAGTCAAACTTCTTTTTAGTAATATTTGATATTTACAGCAACTAAAGGTTCTTGGTTGTGCTATAAGATGGAAAACGCATAACAGCGCCCTTTTAAGCTCTTTTAGATGAAGGATTTCTACTACAATACTTGCCACATTTGACCAAACCTTCTCTTTTCTCTTTGCTTTTAAGCATCAAGATGGTGCTGATGTGGACCAGCGGCGACACCTTCAAAACGGGCTACTTCCTGCTCACGGAGGCCCCCGTGCAGTTCTGGACGTGCGGCCTGCTGCAGGTGTTTGTGGACGTCGCCATCCTGTTCCAGGTCTACTACTACAGCCACTACCCACAGAAACCCGTGTCCCACACCGTCTCCCTCACCACCAGTGCCAAAGCCCTCTGAGGCGTCGCCACGCCTCCCGAGGAAACTCCGCAAGGCGAGCGGCGAGGAAGAGGGGACGCCCAAACGCGCGCAGCGAAGGAGTTTCTGCTTCTGCACCCCGGCGGTCGCAGCAATACCTCGAGGAAAGCTCAACGGTCATTGAGACTTCCTTCGTTCCCGGCGCTGAAAATGCACGCATCATGCAATCGCAGCCACTCAACAAATCAGCATGTGCATGTGGAGGACCTTTTTTTTTAAATTTTATTTTATATACGTATATAAATATATATATATTTTGTTTTTGCAGGAGCAAAAATGCAACTGTATGAGAACTATAGATATGTTGAGAGCTCAGAGGGAGGTGGATGAGTTTTGGGCGTCCACACATGCTGCTGAATGTTGCACGTTCTCTGCCTTAAGACTCGTCACCGAACGCGGCTCAACGCGGCTCAACGCGGCTCAACGCAGCTCAACGCGGCACCAGCAATCCGAGCGTCGAAACCCGTAGAAATCCACGTTACTGAATGTACAGACGGGCTGGACAGAAGTTCAGAATCATTTTGTTTTCCTTTTGGGGTTTCTGTTGTTGTTTTTCTCTAACATGAGACCAAATCAAGAATGAGATCTGAGAATTTTTTTTCTCCGACTCTCGACGACGTTACACTGGGCTGCAAGTGCATAACTTAGAAAAAAGAAAACATCCGTGGCCTTGAGACGGCGATAAGAAACTGAAGCTGCATATGGCAGCAATACATGTTTTCTATCTGCCGTTGATTACATTGTTTGTTTTTTTATATGGTTGCTATTTCGATTATTACTCTGATGCCACAGATTTCAGCCTAAGCTTTGCTTTTCCCAGAAAGTTTTTTTTTTGCCTCCACTCGACTGCTGGGCTGATTCATGGAAGCACATGGGTTTTATAATCTGGGTTACTGACATTGTGTTCATTGTTGATGCTGAAACGTGTCTCGTATACATAAAAAAAATAAAAATGCAGTGCAGGTTTAGGACGCCCTCCTAACGGAGCCAGTCAGAGTTTCTGCGTATTCAGACTTTGTTCCTGATTCAGATTACAAAAGCAGAACCACATTCACGCTTTATTTAATAATCCACATATTTTCCGAGCGAGACACGACGCGTCGCTGTTTCTTCTGTTCTGTTTCTTCCCCCTCAAATTTAAATCTCTCAAATAGTCAAACGGATTTTAATACAAAGCTTCAAGATTCCAGTCATGAAAAGGACGAGAAGTGACCAGACCAGCCTGGTTCTATGCAAAAACGACACGGACACCAGCCAGACCCGTGTCCGATTGGTCCTGACGTAGAACCTGCTTGACAACATGAAGTAGGCCAACAGATCTCAAAAAGCTACACGTCATATTTGAAATCAAATCGGAATAAATGCAGTTATGTTTATCGGTTTGTTTTGGGACTCAGCCCACCTCAGAGTCGCTGCTGGGAGGAATTTTGGTCGCATGTGATTTTAATATTAAGTACTTTTGGACTACAGTAAAGTACAGAGCGAGACAAAACACACCAAGTCCTCTTCTGAAAAGCTTTCCTGGTGGTCTAGTCAAAGTCTTGACTTTGAGATGCCATTAAATGCCCGGCATTTCTTGCTCATAAACCCTCCTAGTGACAGTAGTGACAGTACGGAGAGTGGGTTAAAAATTCTCTGCAGTGAAATACTTCTTTCCAGTTACTGATTGTTTACATTTTCACATGGGGTCAGTTTGGTTCGGATGTCATTTTCCTTTGTTGTTTTGCCTTTTGCATTCATTTTTATGTGGTTTACTTTGATCAACTGAAACTAAAGCCAAAAACAGAAGAAATCTGTAAATGGACAAACTCTTAATGCCACAGACATTTTTTTTTTTTTTAAAGTTTTGCAAAATTTCATCCATACTGAATACTTTAATCTCAGCGTTCAGTTCACCTGGGAATTTAGATCGGCGAATCTTAAACGGACAAAACCGCTTTAGTCCGTTTCAGAACTCTGTGTTTGTTTCTTTGGTGGATTCATTTGTAATTTCTCTTTTACAAGCTTTGCGTTCTGTGCCACTCGGTCCTGAAAGCCATGTAACCGACTGAAAGCACTTTGTTCTGTTGGGGTCATGCGAGTCTAAACGCGAGGAAACGAAGCACAAACCCGATGCTGCCATGTTGTGTTCGGACCGGGTCCGGTCAAATGAAAGCTATGAAATTCAAACTGTGCTACTGTGTCAGAATGAGGTATGTTACTCCGGCCATTATGTCACCGTCTTAGTTTTTTATTTTTGTTTTCTTTCCCTTTTATTATATTATCAATCAAGTATTTGGTCTTGAAAGTTTAATGCTGGGATCCCCAAAAGATCAAACTGTGTTTAGAAAAGCAAGTTCGGCTGCTGCCAGTCGAGTCGCTCCATGTATTTTGTATTAAAACCTGAGGGAATCTTCATCGGCGCAGACAGAGAATGTGCATAAAGTCTCTTGAGATTAGGTAATGTTCATATTAGGTCATTGGTGCAATTATGTGATTTTTTTTTTTTTTCCAGCTCGTCCTCTTTTGTTTCTGTTGCTCACAGCACCAACAATGAAGGGATAATTAGAACTACATTTTTTCAGCTAGCTGTTAGCCATTGCCAAAATGTCTCCTCAATGTGAGCTGGCCTTTAGCCGTAATGTCCAGCTCACCTCAAAGCAAGTAACATGGATGTTGGGGTGACGTCAAGACATCGTTTTCAGTTGTAATTTTGAAAGCCAATTGGATTTTTCAAGTTCTAGAAGGTTTACAAAGGTTAGTGACCAAGCATGCTGCTTTATCCAATGCAAGTTGAAAACGGTGTGTTTCTCAACATTTTCTACATTTAATGAGATTCAAACCATGAGAGGTAAAAAAAATAAATAAATAGGTTATGATTGTTAGAAAACGTTGACTCCCCTACACTCATGACCTGAAGACACATTCTAGTTGATATTCTACAACCTGGAACTTGGAAATTCAAACATCGACCAACTTGTTGGACGGGTTTGAAGGTAATAGAACCACAATTAAAAATACCACTATCTCAGTAATAACAGCAATCTAAAGCAACAAAGTGTAGAACGATTTCACTGCTGTTATTAAAACAGTTTGTCTGCCAACAAGCTCAGTTTGCCAACTGTAGTTTTAAAATGCCATCTTCTTACCAAAGTCTGTTTTTCTTTGCAACTTGAAACACTTCCTGTAAGGTTTGTGTTGTTGTTGTTGTTTGGTTTGTAAATGAACTAAGTTCAGCGTAGAAAACCTTTTCCTCATTTGTCTGGCCAACAATGCTTAGCAACAGATCAGTGCTATATTATATGTTCCACTTCTATTGTGGCATTTCATGGACACAGAGATTCAGCTTCCATGTTCTAAGGGCAGAAATAACAAGAATAAGAAAAAAGTGGTTGATTTCAACATCTTTTTATTTATTTATTTTTTACTGGAGCCAGACTGTTTCCACAGCATTCTCATAGTAAAGAGATTAAGTCGCTGTTTCTTTAGCTGCTTTCCGTCTTACAGTTTGTCTTTGTGCTCTGAAGTTGGATTTTTTTTTTTTTGTCTTTTTGAGGTACAAGGCAGAAACACAATTATAATTCCAACTGAAAAAAGCTTGAGAGCAACTTTAAGTTTGCTTTCCAAAATGGCCGCATGTATAAAAAAAAAATGCAGTGACGATGCCTGATGCTAAGCTATTTGTTAGCACCCCTGTCCCTTATGTGTTTTAACTCTCAAACAAAGAGACAAACATTATTCATCATTGCACAGCTAGCAGTGGTACAACAATTAGCACATCCCATGTTTTCTCACTAGCTAGGAGCTCGTTAGCTAACGAGCTCTTCTAATTAGAGAAACTGGTTTTCTGGTAGAAGCTAGCTCCTAGCCTTAGTAGCCAGGAGCTAGCAAGAAAACAGAATACTCCTGACTTGGGAGACATATCCATGAACGTGATGTAGAAGATGACTTTATTCATGGCATCGATTTTACAGAAATAAAAAAAGAAATGACTGAAAAGCAAAGTGGCTAAAATCACAATTAGACAAACATTAGTGTGAAAAGAAGAACTCTTTTGGATTAAAAAGCGCATTAATGAAAATGTCCAATTAATGAAAATTGGACCGATTACATGTCCAGCTTCATAGTACCATGTTTATGATTCATAAGGGCATAATTGAGTGTGATCACTGTAATACTGCTGGGCAATGATGACGTCACATTGGTTCATGTTAGGCCACAGAGATTCAGCTTCCATGCTCTAAAAAAAAAACCCCACAATTATTTATAATGACTGATTACCAAAGCTTGAGTTGTTTATAAAATGTAGCTATTTTTGTATGATGTAAACATTCAACATGTTCAGCAAAATCCACGTTTTCCTCTGTCAGTGAACGTCACTGACAGAGGAAGAAAGTGACTCTGTGGCACATTTTGTTTGTAACTATTTCACTGCGCGCTTTTCACAGCGTCTTCTGATGGCAGCGCAAAGCGATGAACGGCTATGATGCAAAGTCTGTCGTCTGTCTGGATCAGATCAAGTTGAGCTCGGACTGTTTTCAATGCATCACCTTTGTATTTTTTCTGTTTTCTCTGTAAACCTAGAAACCATTGGCTTCTTTTGTTTGTTTTTTTTATGTACCAGAAATATCAGTACCAACTGTTTGTTTTTATTGATCCTGCTACCGTTGCTTCATTTTCCTATGAAACTCTCGGTCCAGTTCGACGGCTCACTGACACTCTGGGCTGCTCACAGTGTTATCAGATGTACTGCAGCATCACCACCCAATAAAGAAGATCCTGCTGTTCCTTGGCTTTTATCTTGTTTTGTTTTTTTTCCCTCACCAGCTGTGGTCCTTCTCTGGGTTTTGGGCGTCCGAAGCAGTGAGCAGGACAGAGATTCAAATGAACCTCCTCGCTTCTGCAGAGCGGAGACCATAACAGGAAAATGTTAAAAAGCGGCGTCACCAGACATAAAAGGGTCTGAAAGGACATTTTCCAAACAGAGACACATTTTTTTTTTTTATACATATAATTAATTTTTTTCAAAACCTTCCGGGCTCCATTAACCGAGATGCATTGGCTCTTCATGCGAGGTCAAGTTAACCTCAGTCTGAGTTGGTTGTTGACTCCATTATTGCATCAGTTATTTAATGTAAAAAAAAAAGTTGTCAGTCAAAAACTGTCTATGACTGACATGAAAGTGGAGGAGAAACTGAGTTACAGGCTGAGAGGGAAATTTATAAAAAAAAAAAATCAAACTCATAAAATAGTTCTGATCCAGCTGCTCTTCAGAGCCACGTTTGTGATGAAAGCAGGTCGCCGAGCCTCTTCTGCCTCATCACTGATTTGTAGAAACGATCAATCTGATTAGATAATTCAGTTATTGAGTTAAAAGGGTCAACTGATGTAATCGATTAGTCGTTTGTAACAAAGTGTTGTTTTTTTTGTGCCTTATTTAAAACAGAAATTGAGTTATTTATTGATTAAAGAATAAATCATCAAATTAATCACTAAAGAAATTATTAGCTACAGTGCTACTGTTTTGTCATTTTTTTTGCCCCTAAAACAACAAAATTTTGAGAAACTTTGTTGTTTTTTTTGTTTGGTTGTTGTTTGGAATCAGTAAACGCTCAAAATGACCCGAACCCCTTTGTGCGGGGACAGGCGGTTCTGACGTCAACTTTGACTTGCTTCAAATATTTAAGACTCAGCCCGGGTCCATGTGGTTGAAATATTTAGAAGCTGCTTCAGGGTTTGATCCCGACGTTCAACATGTCAGGAGAAAACGAATCTCGCCCAAAGCGGAACCCGATCCCGAAGAATCCTAGCAGATTTTCTTGTTTGTTATTTTTATGAGTGCAATTCATTAAAATCCAGGAGACAGGACTTATTCATTATTGATGGCGTTCACTTTAAAAGAAGCACGAAGCCTGTGCAGATTTCAGAAGCTCATAACGGAGAAGTACGGCGCGTAATCTGACAGCTTGAGTGCATCCTTGTGTATAATACATTGTTAAATCAAAGCCCCATTCACACAGGAGTGTGTTTATTATAGTCTTTATTACATTTTCCAATAGAAAAAAAAAGCGCATTACTGTTCCTCAGGCTGTTGATTTATGATGCAAACTGCAAATTCATTTCAGTGTAATGTTGGTTCCAACACCTCCTCATCCCGGCTTCAATCGTTTCATGTTGTACAGAACAGTTTCAGTTTCTGGAGGGAGATGAGTTCAAGCCTTTTTCTTTTTGGTCCTGCATTTAATCCAGAGATTCAGTCTGCAAGTGAAACATGTTTTTTACAAAGAGGTGCTTTGGGCGGTTTCACCATCAACAGTTGATGGAGAGGTTTTCGTTTCTGTTATGCATTCGCTCGATCTTGAAGGCGACGACTTTTGGAGAACGAGGTTTGAGTGAAGAGATTCTGGGAATCACTTTGAGTGTCTGCTGTCAGCCGCTTGCAAAGCGAAACATTTGCAAGTCGGTTTGGTTGTTTGACTGATGTCATTTATGTACTTATAAAAATCCAATATAGAGAAAAACGTCACCTATAAACGGGTTAAACACATAAATAAAGAAACGCTACCATAACAGAAAAGCTATATTATTATTACTATTAATGTTGCTGTTCTTGTCATTATTATTTTTTTTTTAATTATTATTATTATCCGGGAAGGAAAGAATCAGATTTAGGCAAATGAGTTTTCTGGTCTCAAGCAGGAAAGAGCTCCCCTGGTGGTCAGAACAGTTACTGCAAGACAAGAGGTCAAGTTTTTTTTTTCTCTCTCCAAGTGGGTTTCTGTCAGCAGAACATCAGTAGTCAGTATGTTACTTTAATCAATTTTCTATTTTTCTTCCTTTCAGAAGGAGAATGTTTGCATTATAACAAGTTGTCTGATCCATCGCTCTGTTTTTATTTACAAATAGCAAAATGAGTAAAAATAAAACAGAAACCTATCGGTGAGCATTCCCAAAATGCTGCAAAATTAGCTGTTTATATAATACATTAGCATGTTGTTAAAGGGTATTGCATTCTTAAAATATTTATGCTGCTGCTGCTTTTTTTTTTTTTTTAAAGGAAGATACCTCAATTTTTTAAATTTATTAATACTATCCTCTACTTGCTATCTGCTGGGCCTCAAAGCCCAGGCGACGCAAAAGTTGTACTGAGCAACGTCTGGACTCTCTGTGTTCATCCAAGTGCAGCTCAGACTGTTGGTCGCAAAATGGTGGCTGTGTGCCAGCAGGGTCAATGTTACTCCGAGTCAACAGGTGGCGACAAACACATAGCAGATACAGCAAAAAAATTAAAAATAAATAAAGTATCAGATCAAAACGTCAACCAACGTGATTCCATTTTCACCCCGAAGAAGCCATGTTGATTATCACATCAAACTTTAAGCCCATTCTGGAAGATGCTGACAGCTCCTCTGATATTTAGCTCGGTGCTACCATCACATGCTGTGAAGTATTTTGTTGTGAATTTTGTATTAGTAGAGGAAATTACTAGCATAAATATTGTCAGTGGTATAACAGGGTTTGGTGAAACGTGAAGGAGGCACAAGATGATTTAGAGTGAATGTGCTGGATCCGTTACACACCATGCAGCTGGAGAAGTAAAAACCTGGAATGACGTCCCATCAGGTTTTTAGCTGAGCTCTGAGTCGAGTCGCCACCCCTCAACTGAACGGCCAGCGTCGTTTCAACTCTGAAACTGAACAATGTCGAAATAAAATTAGGCGCACAGACGGAAAACTTCAGGCTGAGTTTTACAGTCTGACAGTAAGTTTATCGTAAATGTCAGATTTTTTTTTTCTTTGCGATTTCAGGAAATCCAAACTGTTTTCCAAAAAGAAAAAGAAGTTTTTCCTTTTATAAAAAAAAAAAGTCGACCACCTGCAATATATAGATGGCTAAAAACATGATGGAAAAGTCTACTTGACTCTTATTTATGTAGAATTTTCCTTTCGCTTCTTAATAATGCACAACGTTTTGTGTGTCAATCATAAAATCCCCCCCAAAAACACATCCCAGCTTGCATTTTGTAACGCAGTCAAAAGGTAAAAGCTCAAGGGGAGTAAATATTTTTGGAAACTAACCGTATTTTGTAAAACGGCTATTTAAAAAAAAAACACCCTCACACACCCATAAGCCGCGCAGATGAATGTAATAAAACACCGTTTGGTTTATCTGTTTGAAAATGTCCCGTCTGCCTGCTTGGTGGTTGGGATGTAATCAACTCAGTCAGTCTGAACTTTATGAGACACTGCAGTGGATGCGACCTGATTTCTGTACATAGTAAACAACGGCTGTCTTAGCTGCGATGCGTTTAAGGGAACAGGAAAAGGATCAGCATGAGGTTCATTCATCCCATCGTTCTATATAAAGAAATTACATTTTTTTTTAACACCACTTGCAGATAGATTGTGTTTCTGTTGTTTCGCGTGCGGGTGACTTATTCCAACCTCACCTCTAACAATTGGTTTAGTCAAAGGCCAAAACGAACATGAAACCAGATATTTACACACACTATGTGTCAAATCAAATCAAACCAAACAAAAATATTTTTATTTTCTCTATGCCAGAATAATGAGAGGATTGTTTTTGCCTTTGGTGTTGATGCACATTTAGCAGCAAAACACACTGATCTCTGGGTCACATCCATCCATAAGTGTGTATCCAGGTAACTCAAATGGGCCGCAATCAGATGACATCATCATCTAATACTGTTCAAAAGATGTTGGTGGAGATTTTGATAACTGACTCAGAGGTTCCCAAACCTTCCCCAAACAGCGTTAGCTTCTAGGGGTGAGCCTCTGGAAGCTAACGCTACAGGAAATGCTGCAAAATAGTTAGAGAAGCATCAACTTTTAGAATGTTTTTTTTTCCTCACGTTTATTCTTCATAACAGGGCGTTTCTTCTGTCTTGGTTTAATTATTATCTTGTCCATTTTGCTATGTTAGCAAAGCTAACATAGCTATGTTAGCAAAGCTAACATAGCTATGTTAGCAAAGCTAACATAGCTATGTTAGCAAAGCTAACATAGCTATGTTAGCTTTGCTAGTTTACAGAGCTAAGCAACTTTACAAATCAGAAAGATACGCATGGAAATTAACATTTCAATAACATATTTTAATTTATATTTTATAATAACAAAATACTATTTATGATTAAAAAAAATTTGATTAAAAATTATATTTTTAATTTTTTTTCAGTTTTGGTTTTCTTAAGACCCCCAGGTGCCACCTGGTGGCCCCCACTTTAAAAAACACTACCTACTGACTTGAAACTGGGAACGTTTGTCTAAACAATGGATGTATGTAAATATCTGGTTTCTGCTGTATGTATCTTCACATAATGTATGGCTGGCAAATGAGCAAACACCTTCATTTTGGAGTTAAAAACACTGTGTGCGTTTCAGTCCAGGCTCTGAAGAACAGAATGTGATGCTGTGGTGTTAGATTTCCTTTTCACAAGCTTCCCGGCCATCAGTCTTATGTTGCTAAAGGTATTTCATCTAGGATATTGTGCTATTTCTGAAATGTCAAAGTGAGATTTGACTAGACTACAAAAGAAAAGATTTCTGCTGCTCCTTTGTAAACCTGGCAACCCGCAGATATAATCTGATGCAAGTCAAAGCAGGGAAATCTCCCTTCTCTTCAGCTTGTTGTCTTTGAATTCTCATGACGAGTGTCACAGCTTCCCCAGAAAAGTCACTCGACCGGCGGCGTCTAAGTGTTCATGGAGGCTCTAATCTCAGCCGCCCTCTGAGCAGCCATGGACTTCCTCCTCTGCGCCGCCGCCGCCGCAGTGGCCTCCGCCATGCCACGGTAGCTGTCCGTCTCCTGCGAGTCCTCGCTGTTCTGCGACTTGGTGCTGTCCTGCGAGTCGGGCTTCTGCCTCAGCGCCCGGTTCTGCTCCTCCTTCAGCTCCACGTAGGAGCGGGAGAAGGTGTGAAAGATGGAGGTGACGGGGAAGGCCATGAGCAGGATGCCGCTCAGGATGCTGCTGAGCGCCACCACCTGGCCCGGGATGCTCCTGGGGACCATGTCGCCGTAGCCGACGGTGGTCATGGAGATGACGGCCCACCAGTAGCTGCCGGGGATGCTGGTGAACTCCTGCTTGGCGCCCATCTCGCTCTCGGCAAGGAACACCAGCGGGGCGAACAGAGCCATGGCCACGCAGAGGAAGAGCAGCAGCAGGCCGAACTCGCGCGTGCACCTCTTCACCGTCAGGCCCAGCGTCTGCAGGCCCAGCGAGTGGCGGGCCAGCCTCATCACGTAGAAGATCCGCAGGGCCCGCAGGACCCGGAGGACCAAGCCCACCTTCTCCAGGTAGTTGTTCCCAGAGCCTGCGGGCTTTCCCCCAACAGACAGAGAGTCCACAATCAGGGTGATGTAGTAGGGGAGGATGGCCACCACGTCGATGACGTTGAGCGGCGTGCGCAGGAACGCGCACTTGCTCTGAGTCTGAATGAAGCGCAGCAGGAACTCCAGGGAGAACCAGGCGACGCAGACCGTTTCCAGAACGAAGATGTTGTAGCACCTCTGGGAGCACTCACCCTGCAGACGGAGAGAGCAAAGGAAGGCCAGGGTTAGGGTGTGACGTGAGGACAAACACCGCTTTGCTAAAGTAGGCGCTTTGCTAAAGTAGGCGCTAGACAGAGGAAAACAGGCTGGTCCAAGAACACATTAATGGTAAATGGGCTACACTTGAATGGGCACTTTATCAAATCCAGAGGACTTCACTCATTCACGCACACATTCAGATGGTTGTTGGCTAGCAGAAATAACACATTTCCTAAAGCAGACATTATTCAAAAATGAGAAGTTGTCTATCAAATGAAAAGAGTTTTGTTTTTTGTTTTTTAGCTGAAATGAAGGGAAAATGTCTCTTTGGACTGGAACAGTTCCAGGCCCTCGACATAATATGACATTATGTTTTACTATATTATTTGCTTCTAAACTCACCAACAAGTGGTACAACAATAAATTTTTTCATTGTCATCTGTAAAGAACAAATTTAGAGAATGCAACATATTTCATACCAGAAGCCAGATTTAAATGTCTCCAAAGTTTTCGCCAGGTGTTCATGATGCTGTTTTCTCACTAATGTGCTCTGACAACCTGAAGCCTTCACAGTACAGATGGATTTGTACAGAGAGGTGTTCTTTACCTATTAAGAAAGTGACTTCTAAAATCAAGCTGCTAAACTGGATTTTATTTAAGGGTAGTGTAGTAAAGAATATGCCTGGTTTTTTTATTTTTTTATTTTCTTGTAGAAAAACCTGACCATGTATATTCCTATGCGGTCTATCACATAACCCACATCAGATACACTTCCCGGTTGCAACATGACAAACGGTGGGAAAGAACCTCAAGCGTTTGATCCGATTCTTGAATTCATTCGTGGACAAAGAAGATTGGACGTCGCAACAAAGACGGGGCGCTGGTTCTCTGGCACAACAAAACGCGACGCAGGAGGTGCTGAAAGATTCATGAAATGTAAAGCAAAAGGCTTTGATTGCCAAGTCTTGAAACCCAGCCTGACTCACACATCAAAACCCGGGTGATCAAGAGGTGAGAGCTGGGCACGGTGTAAGATGTGCAGATGTTGGGAGTTAAGTGTCAAATGAAGCCAAGCAGCGCTTCCCTTTCCCCCCCAGCTTAACGCTCTCTCCTCTTCGCGGCGACCGACACGCCGGTCATTAATATTTGAGTTTATGATCTAAGGGATTTACTGTGCGTTACGTAAAAGTCACACTGCAGATTGAAAGTGAGCGTATTTCTTTTTGTCTCAATCATTAATCATATTAAAGGTTAAACAATATTTTTTTCCCTGTTAATATTAATGGACTGGACTAAGATTTGTGGAACCCGATGAGCCAATGAAACTTCCTGTGATTTTAAAACGTTGTTAATTTTGCAAACAGACGCAGTTGTGACTCATATAGCGGCTTCTATGCTGATGTGATTAATCCAAGAAGATCCACGGAAATTTGGACCAATGTTGATATCTGATATTAATATTGCCTCTATGGCCGATGACCGATGGTGACTATTTTTCTGATACTGTGGGGGGAAGCGACCGGAAACAGACGGCAACAAAACGAAAATAAAGTTCAGTTTTTGATTTCTGTCCAGTTTTATCTTGCGGGCTGATACCGCTAAATAAGACTAAAAAAGTCTAATATCAGCCGATTGCGATACTAGTGCCGATATATCATGCACCCATAGTGCCTACGATGTGGTACTCGGGCTATGCTGAGAAAAATAAAAAAATTTAAATTAGAATAAGATGGTCGTCCAGTAAAGTGTATTTTTGCCCTAAATTTGCAAATATTTATCACAGCTGACTCCTTCTAGTGTCAAATCATTTATAATTGGAACCACAGAAATCATATTTACTAATAAGTTTTTGATTGTTCTATATGGCGACTGTGGTTGTCATGGACGATTTATTTATTTGGTGGTGTTTGCTGCGTATCATGAGTCGTAGAAATCACAAAGATTTTTGTGATCTTGAGCTTCCCTAATTGCTGTTATGGAGAATATATGTTTGCAGTAAAATTGGCTGTGGTTGCCTCAGGTGGATTAGTTGGTGTGGCTAAGAGGAGCTGGCCTCAGAAAAACAGGAGGTCAATTCAAGTTAAAAAGAGAAAGAAACAAAAATACTTGCTTTCTGAAAAATGAGTAGCTTAAACAAAACATGTGGCACCTACTCCCATTTAGGTTCTTTCATTTCTAATTAAAATATTTAATCATCTTCTGCACTATATTAGTTTAAACCAACGCAACAATAAAATTGGTTTGCACAAAACAGCACACCAACATCAGTTCTTGCACATAAACCGTTTTCTCATGAACTTGCTCAGTCAGCCTGCTGCAGTTTTCAGAAGCACACACTCAGCTCAGCGCATGGCATGTGTTCCTTTTCCTGTTTTTTGCCCCCAGAGACCTGAAACTTGCAAAACCCATTAAGGAGCATGTAAATGACTGATCGGCAGAGCCAGAGCTGCAGTTTTCTCCTGCAGTCACGGCGGCAGTAATAAACTACTTAAACGACGGTTCATGCCAAAAGTAAGACGAGGCAGTAATTGAGTTGAATTTAGAGAAATGAGGGAATAGCAGCTCTAATGAAACCTGGCACAGGCTAATTTATCAAATGGCGGATATTAAGCCTCAACCGAAAACGTCCAGGTTCCAATATTTGGATGGATATTAGCTGGAATCGTCCGACTGGAGGAGGTAATTTCAGGCCCTCACTTCAGGGAGCGCTCCTAGTCTTAGGAAGGCTGCCTAATGTTGCTTCTGACACAAGATGGAGGAAAACACAATAAAATGTGCCACTTTTCATTCGGCCTGGATACATTAGCATCACAGTCCCACTTTTCTTTGAAGACTTAATGGCCTTTCAAGCCCAAACTGTCGACTGCAGGCGCAGAAATAACATATTTAATTGAGATCTGCATCGCATGAAGTTTTGGAAATTAAATCCGGCTGTCAACTGAGTGCAGAACAGTGGCAGTAAACGCCGGCAACTCTGCAAACGTTTCCTTCTTTTTCAGGTCTCAAACGAAGCAGCCCTGATTATATGGAGCATCCGTCTTTGTGTTTTCCACACCCGTTGACAGTCTGAATCCTGTCCCAGCAGATGATGTACGCCCTGCACAGGCCTTCAGTCCATCACAAAGCAAAACACAAACCCTTCACTGGTAAGGGCAATCAGGAGGAAGCAACCAGGCCAACAGGCAACAAGAATCCCTGGAAGAAAGTCACTAATGTAGAGATCAAGCAGAGAGGCCTTGGCAGAGACCTGAACCCTTGACCCACAGCAGACTTTACACAGAAAGATACAATACCAAGATGTCAGTATCTGGTAAAACGAAGAAATGCTAGAAACCTCAAAGGCCTTCCACCGTTTCAGCCACGTGGTTCTGTGGGTGGCAGAAAAATCTCAAAAGAGAGTGAGTCCTTCAAATGTACAATTATATAAAAAAATACTTATTTTCTCTCACTGGCTGACAAATTTGGTCTTCTAAGTGCCAGAAAAATGAAAGAGAGAAAGATGATTTTTTTTTTTAACCATTCCCTTTGGAGTTCGCTTGTTTCCAGATCCTCTCTATTTAAAAAGAAAAGCAAAAATAAAAACTATTTCTAAACGCCATTAATCCAAGATCGCTGACAGCTGCTCCTCATTCAGCTGTCACCAATTTCAATCAATTGTACAATCTGCTGTCTCTACACACATCACATGCTGGAGCTACATCACATGCAGCTCCAGCCTGTAGCATCAGAATTAGCACCAGCTAGTTAGCTCTGATGCTAATAGGAGTGACATTTCTGTCCTGACAATATTAACTTTTGTTTCGTCGCTGTGCAAATCGGATTAAATGTGACGTGCTAGGATATGTGTCCGATTTGGTACCGCCTATGGAAGTGGCACAGATCTGATATTTTCTTTAGGTGAAAATATCAGAATCTGGTCATTCAGTCGGCCGTGACAAAGTTGGATTTGGCCCCTATTTGTCTGCGGCAAAAAAATCTCTGAAAACACGGAAATTTCAGAATTTCGAAAGTCAAAAAATTTGACACTTTTGAAACTCAAAAATGTTGTAGTTCTTTTCTCAAAAAGTTTTGAGTTTAATCTCAAATTTCAGTTTTTTTTCTTGTAAAATAAACTTTTCATACTCAAAAATGTCCTTTTTTTGTTTTTTCTTTTTGTAATGTGGTAAAAAGCAGAAAAGCATAGGCTTTTCCTCGTGCAAACGTGTGAAAGCTTTTGTCAGCGTTTGCTTCCCTTCGCTGCACAGCGCAGACAAAAGAATTAGCGACTTCTGCAGAGACGCTCATGGATGTCCCTGAATAAATGCACACTGTGGAGGCATAAACACGGGTTGCACAGAGGAGTCAAGGTGCAGGCTTTTAAACGTCTGAGCAGGTGATGAAACATCCCCACTGTGGCTGTAAAGGTTGCATGAAAGCTGAAAAACAACTTTAGCGAAACATGGAAATACTTCTCTCCAGATGTAGACCTTACATTAGAGCTAAAAGATGTGCAGACCCTGAACTTGGAAAACAGATTTGACGGGAATTCAAGCGACAAGCTCTCAGGAGAAACGTCAACAGATAACGTTGCCTCTGAGGCCAGAGAGACTATGTTTGGATGCTTCACTGTAAATCGGGAAGGTCCACATCACAAAAGGCAGAGCGTTTTATCACCCATTAGTCAGCTTTGCCACAGACTGTCTACTGGCCTGAATCCACACTCAAGTTAAAATTACCAGTCCTGTGCAGCTGCTGGCAGGCTGCAGGCTCGGCTCTCGTGTACAAATGTGGGGAAGCTCTGTTACAACGAGGTTAAAAGCAAACGATCTGCTTCATTCGGAGGGAATGTTCTGCCAAATTGGATCGGAAATTTCAAAACAAAAGCAATCTTTGTTCACGCTACAGAGAAACATTTGGACGCGTTGCAAACTCCAAAATCTCAAGCAATAAAAAGACACACTCAAAAAAAGAAAAAAGAAAAAGTTACACACCAAGAAGGAAGAGTTTAATTTGGATATTATTGGGTGAAAAACATACGTCTCCTCTTGTAATTCATGCAAGAGGAGACGTAACTAAGCAATCACAAGCAGAATCAATCTTGTACAGAAGCACAACGACGTTCGTTTCAGTGCAGCCCTTCCTCAGAGAACAGAAACGATCAACAGTCTGTTGTCGACAGGTGCCTCTCTTCATCCCACCCCACACATTTACTATCAAATAAGGTTGACTGTTTGAATGTTTGTTTGCTGAATCATTTCCATGTTGATTTGCATGTATGAAATATACAATCCGACTGAAAGAATCACTTTTGAATATTGCTTTTGAATTTTAGACTTTCTGAGCCCCCAGCGGCTCAGATCCACCACCATCCTTGACAAGAGTCCTTTTTCATTTGTTCATCCTTTGTGTCACACCAAATCATTGAAATCTCAGTATTAGTCCCACATAGAACACATAGGGGCTGATCTGCTGTTCGCTGACCGAAATTAAACTGAAATTCGAGCAAAATTATGCAAAGAAAGATTTAGCCCTAGTTAAAATCCAAACCCAAATCACATAATCACACTGAGATGTTGTTGCGGGACCTTAATCAAATGAATCTCGCTCGAAAACCCTTCAGGGTGGCTGAGTAAAAGTGACAGATTCAAATTAATTTGACGATCTGAGACATTTAAGTGTGACAAACAAAGAAACACATAAGAAGTCACAACATATCAGGTTTCATTAGTGGGATGTAAATATCACAAAGAAGTGCTCAGATTGCATTCCATTATTATGTAAATGATATGCTACTCGCTATATGGGCTCTATGGCTACAATAAACCCAGAGCAGACCAACAGTAACACCGTTTGTCGAACTGTTTGGTGGGGGAAGTATTTATTGTATTTTTTTTTATCATTTATTGTGATACGTTTCTTGTTATAAGAGTTTTGATTTATTGTTGTCACAAAAAATTCCAATGAATGACGTTTAAAATTCCACTAAACTCAGGACTTTACTATTTTCTGCACTGTTTGTTCAATGAAAGCATGAATGGTTACCAGATTGACAAGGAATGTTTTTCAGAGGTATTATTTGTGTCTATGGGGCTATAATTGCTGTGGCACAGAGTCAGAGTCATAAAGTTACCTGAAAATATTTGTTATTGTCACATTTATCGTTATCACAACAGTATTGCCAAATATTGTGACACAACTTGAGGTCCATATCCCTCACCCCTACTGTTTTCCTATTAATTTCAAGTCATGTTGTCAATAAGAAACATTCATCAACAACATCACAAAATACGCCAGGAAATATGCCCTTCCTGGCATTATTTCCAGGTATAGGCAAACATTTGCACCTTTTCCATACACTGCCTGCAAATGTTGACTAACAGCCATTTAAATAACATTTCAATAGCTTCATGCGGCGTTTAAAGCTAAATAATTCAAATTTGAGATCCACCCTCGAACCACATGCTGCCATTTCAGATCCAAAATAATACGAGTCTGGCGCCGAAACAAGTCCAAGTTCATTCCCTGGTCTTCACACGCCGAGCAGTATGCTTCACACTTCCTCCGTTACCGGCCGTCCTGCAGGGAATCTGTCTATTTGTAACACAAACGCAACTCGTAGCGTCACTTTTCATCCACTCTGACCAGAGTATTAGTCTTTAGTTGTTTTTTTTTTCTGTTTTCTGGCTGAGTGCGTTTCCCCCTCTCCACCCGCTCCCTCTAGAGTACGCACATGTACCACAGAGGATCAAATTAAAAACGCGCTATTATCCATCTGAGCGATGGAGGGACTCTGACCCCGTCACGATGGAAGACAAGCGTGGAAAACAAACAGTCCAGGAAGGGGAACGCCCCTTTCTCCGATTCAATGAGCGGTGAGCTGTGTGTGACTTTGGCACACCCACGCTTTTAATGGATCTTTATGTTTATTCAACCCATTGAGCTTCGCTGATTGTGTGCGTGTGTGTGTATGTGTATTTGCTCAGGTCCTCGGATTGAGTTTTCACTTTCCACTGCTCTTCCAGGAACTGTCTTAATAAGCTTTTTCACTAATCAGATCTCAGGCCACAGGGATTTTATGACTGCGCCCAAACAAACAAACAAAAAACAACCAAAACATTTTTGGCTGCTTGTTTTTTCTCCTTTTATGACAAACAACCGAAGCTCATCATCACCGGAGGATTTCGCAGGCATGGTCAACGCAACATATACTTGTAGGATGAAAAGTATAAATAAGCTGGTTCATCATTGATCACTGTTTCTAGTATAAGTCACAACACAAAGAAATGTCTCGTTAAAGTAAAATAGGGCTGCGACTAACGATTATTTTTAGTCGCCGATTAATCAGTTCCTTGATGTGACACTTAATCAATGAATTGGATTTTTAAAACTTGGCACATTAGCCTTTTTCATATCAAATATTAGAAATGCATTCAAAGATGCAAATGAACAAATAATTCAATTCCTTTTTTTGAAAAAAGGAAAATGAACATATTATTGTCTAAAATGCAATTACAACATTTCCTTCGTGAATCTTTGATCGTTTGTACTAAAGGATGTATCTGCAGCTAAAAAATACTTTAACATCAAAATGGGAAATGCTCTGCATTTTCTGCCTGACTTAAAATCAATACAGTGTAGGAAGGCTAATCTATTGATTATTTTTCAATCAACCAATAAATAATTAACGTGATTAATAAAGAAATTTTTTAAATTAAAATTTGAACCAGGTTAAACTAAACCTCTACCACTTGAGTTCTGGATAGAACAAGTTCAGGGAAGAAAACATTTTACTTTTGTTTCTCTCAAATGCAAAATGTTTAATTCTTTTGTACAGTTTTAGCTTAATTACTGCTCTGACTGTGTTGTCCTTTGAGCACTTGGCCTCTTTTTTTAAGTATGTAAAATCCAAGTAACTATAATCTAGCTGGAACTATTATGGTTTACAGCAAAAACCAAGAGAAGAACCTTCTAATTCCTGTTTTCTCTTTCTGACATCTAACTCTGTAAGCAGTTTTAATTCAGATTTCCCAGTTTAAAGTCTGATCACAAACTCATCACTGCTGCCGGCGCGTCAGGGAACAAACACAGCATATTTATTCCCTTCAAAAGCTGAGCTGTGGATGCTCACGGACCATTTCCAGTCCGGGTGGAATGTGAGCAACATGACACGAAGAATGGAATATTTTCATTTGTCTATTTTTAGTTTTGACTGACAACCTGACCAACTGCACTTTCAGTGTGTTCTGGCGAGAGGCCATGCCGTGCTGCACTTGGAAAATGTGTCACTGTGTAACAAGCATCAGCGCTCATTTAATCTGCTACATCTCCCCGACACAGAAGCCATCTGTATACTGTAATAGTTGGTTGTGAGGACACGTATTTTTTATTTTTTTTTAACTTCATCTCTATTCCTCCACAACCTATAAACAACCTTCATGTCACTGAGTGCACAGTTTGAGGTTATTGCAGGTAACCAGGTTGGCTGAAGAGCTGCAAGCAGAAATCGAGAAGCTGGATGATATGAAAGCACCTCACAGTGCAGAAATACTATGTCTTACCAAGAGTTTTTGGCTTCTAGTGCAAATACCTTGAATAGACTTGAAATCAGACAAAACTAACTTACAACCAACTTTTCAGGACAACACAGGAGCTTTTTTATGGCAATAATTTGTGGCAATATTGTGTTTTCCAGGTACATTGTGTCATTTTGTAGCACAATCAAGCAACCTTCAGTTGTTATAAAAAAATCTATATGACATATGTATAAGATATGACTTAAAAGAAATTTGACTTTGTAATTTAACACTTTGAAATTGGGTCACTGTCTCTTTAAGAAGCTTCTGCTCTCTCTGAAACTCCGCCTTCAGGAAGTTATCACCACACAACATGGTTCCTCTATTGCACCTTTAACAACATTTTTAATCAGCATTGCATTGAGAAGCAGCTTCTATAATGAGCTCAGTTGATTCACAGCTCCACCAGGTGTTTGCTAATTGCCACTGACTAGTCTGGAGGAGCTGATTGGGGGAGCCAGAGGAGAGAATGAAAGAATTCAAAACAGTCCAAGTATGTTTTTGACAAGCAAATAACATAACATGATACAAAAATCAAAAAAGTTGATTTTACATACTGCCCCTTTAATATTGATGGAAAAGTTCTCATCATAAGTGAATTAATCTGTCCATGGAACAAGACATTTTAACTTACATGGGGAAAAATTCTTGTTACTTGGACATATTGTTGTACTTATAAGTACTAAATAATTATTTAGTTAAAGAAGCTCCTATATTTTGCTGAATAGTCACTTGTAGGACACTTGTCTTATTTCTAGTGGATTCATGATATCTGCACTAGAAACTAGACCAAAAATACTTGGTAAAAGTTTGGGTTTTTGCAAAGCTCTTATTGTAATAAGTACATTTACATCTACCATGTTTCCCCAAGCTTTTAACCTACTGTATGTTTAATATGATTTCACACTGACTAAATATTAATGTGTCGTCTGTCATTTCCGCTCTTCTCCCTCTATAAGTCAGCTTCTAATACGTTTTGGTTTGGCTCAGTTCCTCAATTGTTTTGATTTTCAATTTGTAAAGCAATTACTCAGACTGAACTCATATCTAATAATAACAACAGTATTTGGATTACATTGCCGTAATCTTTTTCAATGTTTTTAAATGTGTGGAACCAAGCCCAGCGACATCACAAGTCAATTAGTTTTTCATAGCCTGAAACACTAAAAATCATGTCTTAGCTGTGCATCGCAAAGTGAACACTGCCACTTTACTAATAGGATGCAAATTTTACTTGATATTTATGAGGGTTGATTCTGTCCTAGAATAACAAATGAAAACTTGATTGAAATTATATTAATTTTGTCTTTACACCCTGAATAATGACTTACTTTGTTAGTTTTAAGCTAATTACATGTGCACACTTCATGCACTTGGACTGTTATCTATATGTTCCTCTGCTGCTGGAACAAACCTAATTCCCTATGAGGGTCATTATGGTTACATCTAATCTACACTAACCTGATGGAGGTTGCCAATCAAACGCTCCATCATCACTGACAGACTAAAAACACAGGAAATCAAGCAATGCACTTTAAGATTATGGCTATAAACTCCTCTTAGTGATGTAACTAATAGTTCTTCTGTTCAGACATTACAATTCTGCTCTAGATGTATAAGGACAATGACATTCTGATGAGAAGTGGGCAACTGGGACAAGGTCGAAGTGGATGATTTTTAAATTGCTGCTAGGTTGCAAAGCCACCAAGCCCATTGCAAAACGCAAAGTATAAACAATATGAGACTTTTGGAAACTTCAGAATTTCAAGACTCAATGTGAATATGAGAAAGTCTGCTGAGATATACGAATCAGAGTTACCTACCAGGAAAAACAAAGATCCTGGAGTACCTCAAAAAGATGGCCGCCAGCAGCCAAATGTACAAGAGTATCACCAAGGGGAGCCATCATGAAAAGAAAAGCCCATACCAAGGTTGTCATTAAAATAGTACAATTTGTGCCAATAAGCTTAAAGAATGTATTAATTTTGGTGTTTTCCATAGATTTGACCAAAACATAAATTATTTTTGGCAAAAAATAATTTATTTTCCAAGTTACTTACTCTTGGAAAAGACTTAAGTAACTGGCTAAAGCTAAGTAGGCCTAATAGGAAGGCTGGTGTCTGATAATCATGCTTGCACAAGAACAAAAGGCCGGGGTTCATCTGATCAGACAACACCCAAAATACAAAGGTGCCCTTGAAATTGCTCATGTGTACACAGAGTGATACAGAGTACCATGGTGGGCTAGAATGATGTAAAGAAACATTGGTGTGTTGTATGGTCTAGATGTCCTAATTCCACATTGGTGACACCACCAATGGTGGTGGAGAATGACATGCCAAAGATCCTCTAGGGAAGTGGTGGGCAACTCCAGGCCTCGAGGGCCGGTCTCCGCATCTCTTTTAGATGCATCTCTACTTCATCACACCTGAATGAGGTCATAAGCAGGACTCTGGAGAACTTGACTGCACTTAGGAGGTGATTCAACGTGTTGGACCAGGGATACATCTAAAAGTTGCTGGACACCAGCCCTGGAGGACCAGGATTGCCCATCCCTGCCATAGGGAGAACCAAACCGATAGAAAGTACACGACTAATCAGCCAGACACTGTGGTTTTGGACAAACTCAAATTGGCAGAAGTAATACAGATAATGATCCCAACTCTTAAAAACATAGAGAAGGAAGAAGACGGAAAAGTTAAATTCCAAGGGGTAAAAGAGGAAATGTATAAATCCTGGAAAATCCAGGCAAACACTTTGGACTGTGACTCCTAAATTTAGGGGAAAGGCTGCAGCAGATCTAAGGAATAAAACTGAAACATAAGAAAACAATTTCAGCAGCATAAACACAGATGGTGTTTTGGCCGTACTTTCTTACACTGCCTACGCCAGTGATCTCAAACTGCACTCCTCAAGATCCAGAGTCCAGCAACTTTTAGATGTGTCTCACGTCCAAGACAACTGATCAGATAGCAAAACTGCCTCACCAGCAAACAGTCAAGCTCCACCGAGCCTTGCTAATGAGCTAATAATAGAGCCAGGTGTGACAAAGCAGACAAGCATCTAAAGCCCTTCAGGACTGCATTTTGAGACCACTGGCCTACACTGTGCAATGGACCAGACTTGAGAACAAATAAATAGATAAAAAAAGTCTTGTTTGGGTTACAGCTGAACATTTTTCTTTCAACACTTGTGCCAAACCTTGGAAGTATGGAGTCCTGGGCAAAGAGCCATGTGACATAGTCAATCACACAATAATTAAAACATCTTATAGTTAAATTAAGATTTTTTTTAAAAAGACCTATTTCATATACAAATTGTACTCAAGTTGTATTTCAATTGAGACAGTCATGTGAACATCAGGTGAATCCATGATCTGGGACACAGCCTGGATATTACACAATGGAATAATCAATCAACAGCCAGGCAGCAAAGTGTTTCCTTTATGAAGCAGCAGATAAGACCACTTTACCTGAAAGGTTTACAAAAGCAAAAGCTTCTATGGTAACAGCAGAAGCATTTCGACAACTCTTAACAATGTCAATGGCTTTTCTGGCACAAGCGTAGAGAGAGACTGTTCAGCTGGGCATGCTTGAAGCTCCGCAGGGAAGAGCAATTAAAGAGATGCGCAGCTGGAGCATCTGCATTGCAAAAGGTAACCAAAGGAGAAGATAACTATATTTTTCCTTCCTTCTGTTTGGTCCTGTTGCTTCCCGAATTCAAATGACGAATCCCCGGTTGGATGAACTGTTTTTAGGCTACAAATAATAAAAGATGCTTGCTTACCCAGTTAAAACAGTCTGACAAAGCTCCTTGGTGGTGATAGAGAGAGACCAACCAGGCGCAGTGGGTGCAAAGAGTTGAGCGTCTCCTTGATTAAAATGCTCATTTGATTAAAATAAAACAATAAAATCCATCATGAAAAATACAGGAAATTTACCAGATCCCAGCATGATTCCTGAACACAAAGACTCCTGCAATAATCCTGCATTACATTATGACTACCAGTCTGTGTGTTTGTCCCCCTTTTGCAGCCAAACCAGCAATGACATATCCAGGCATAAACTTCCCCTACACCACTGAAGATATGCAGAGTACCAGATACCAAGAAATTACAGATTCTCTAATTTTTTTTATTTGCACCAAAGGATAAAATCCCAAATTTGAATGCCCATAAGGCCAAAATGTGCTTTTCTTCCCCAAATAAAAACACAGTAATGTAATTATTGCGACTTCTTCCTCCTTTACCTGCACCACAAAATGGATAATATTATGACGTTCATCTCTATTTTTAGTTATTTAACTTTTGGTACCAATTCTTTTGTATTTTGTTAACCTACAAAATGTTTTTAGTTCATTTCCAGGTCGCAAACACAAAAAATGTTCTTCTAAAACCTTGCCAAGTGATACACAAGTAAAAGACGGACATCCACCCGTCCTTCAACCGGTGTCATAGAAAACATGAGTACTCCATGTTGTTGCTTTTGCTGTCAGACAGGTCAGCGCCTGAACTCTCCTCAGTTATGTAGCAGATTCAGATCATTTCTTAGTGCTCGTAATATTATGCCTGATTTGTGTACAATAATAAAGCTGCATCTGAACACCACACTCTGCAGCCCACGGTGGCATGATTTGCTGAAGAAAGTTATAGAAAAAAACCCCAAACTTTTCAGTGAAGCAAAAATTATTTGCCATCCCGTCGATGATGGATCGTACGTTTCTCCAAGCCGGAACAGCAGTACGTCTAACTCACAGTCAGCAGGAATGAGTAATGCCCTCCTCCGTTTTCCAGATTTTGACTAAAGCTAAAGAAGAAGAAAAAAAAAGAAATCTGTTTTTCTGCAGCTGTTCCACACTTTCTCACTCCATGCAGTCCAACTGTGAGCTGCCTGCTCCCTGGTAATATGTGGCCCTGGTAAGGGAGTGCTTTAAGGTGCCACGGATTTACATCATAATGAGTGCATGAGGGCTGAGGGGCATGAACGGAGTCACTGAAAGGTAAGATTCACGGCCAGGACTCTGACTGGAGAAACGGGTGTTTTTAAAGGTGCTTTGTGAGAATAGAGTCAGCGCTTCTGAATGTCTGAGAAGAAAAACTGAAAGAAAAATCTTTTTGTGTGATGGTTCAAACACAATCCATTGGCTACTGATGTCCTAATTCAATCACAGCCATCTACAGTCTCTAATTAATTTCCAAAAATGTGCTCAATTTGTAAGTGAAAGGAAGATTATACTGTATTTTGCAGGGATGAATTTGGATCATTTTGTGCAAAAATAGCTGCAACAATTTTCTATTAAGCAGAGCTTAATGACTGTGTGTGTGTCTTCTGGTTTTCACACAGTCTTAGGAACGTCAATCCGTTTACACATTCACGTCATGAGGACCTCTTTTCTTTTCAAGCGTGTGCTGTGACAAACACACACACTTGAAACGACTAATGGACTAACTATCAAATCTGAAAGATAATTTTTTTGTTGACGAGTAGCAGATACAGCAGAGATGAGCTGAAAAGGTCCAATACTGCCCCTTTAAGGAGCTGGGAAATGCACTGCAGCAAAAAGTGAGGTGATTGTGTTCATGCTCACAGATTCCACATATAAAATGAAAGTGTTGACCTAAACACATTTTGGTAGCAGAAGGAGTGGGGAAGAAGTAAATGTGCGACTTTTGAAGCTACAAGGAGTCTGTGTCATGGATTAAATTAGCTGATGAAAGAGAAATGATGGTTAGCAAAACACAATGGACCAAGTTATTAGAACTCGTTGAAAAATACTTAGTGAGTGAATACTTCCCTGATTGTTGCTGTGAATAAAAATGAAGCGGGAACAAACACTTTGACGGACACACAGGTCAGTTTGAAACTTTAACAAACAACAAAGGTCTGTTTGATGTCTTCATTTCTGGGTTATAGGTCATTTATTTAATATTGTGGTCACCATCAGATGTGTGTGACCCAACAAAGATCATTGGATATCAGCTCAGTTCAAATCACTGTCATTACTTATCACTGCCATAAAGCAGCAGGGGGTTCTGAATGTTTTCAATGTTTGCCTGGTTCAATAACCCTAAATCTAAATGAAAGTGTAATTACCAGACCTGTGCTGAACGTGTTGTGATGTTGACAGGGCAATTTAACCATTAATCCAGTTTTAATTGGTTCTACAACTCTGGTATAGATAAGTCATCCATATTTTTAAAGCCAAGACAGTAGAAGTTTGAGTTAGGCACCAAGGCTACATAGCCATTTTCCCCAACATTTCATGAAGTTTATCTCTGACAATGTCTTCCACATGTCAGGAACTGAGGAGAGGGTCTCTGACCTGGGAGTCCAGGGGGAAGACAGGGTGGTAGAGGGGCAGAAGAGAACAAAACAGAAGCTGGAAGCAGCGGCAGGAGGCTGACTGCTCACATCACTATGGGCCACGCTTGAAATATTCGGCAGAGTGTGAGAACAATCACAAGTTTGTTTTTATGCACTTAATACATGCTTCCTCTCAACTCCTCTCCTGCTGCCATTATTATTGTTAAGTACGATTGCTTTTTCGATACAGACATCTTGAGTTTCATTAAGTGACTATACTAACTACGGGAGCATTCAAAACAGCCCTGTTTAGTCCACTTTAATCTAGTTAATTTGTCTAGAAAGTCCATTTCGTTTGGGGAGGTGTGAACGCACAATCAAACTCTCATTCGAACCGAAACAGCAAATTCTGGTTCATCTAAAAACGTAAAATTGGGTTTGACTGAAGTGAACGCTGTTGCAGTTTAAATCCAAATGCAAACGTCGATAGGACGAGAGACCGCTCCTAAAGCAAGAAGTGGATTACAGCATAGGGCATTCTGGGTAAATACAACCAAAACAAACACTCATATCTAGCGCTAGCGGGAAAAATGCCTCGTTGTCTTTTAACAAAGACAAAAGAGAAGCTTGGTGTCTTTGTGACAGCTCTTGATCCACCTCAGACAAAGGGTGTAACCAGGTTATTCAAAGGGTTTGCTTCGTTTGACACAGAGCAGTGTAAAACCACAGCGGTTAAAAATGTAACGTGTTAGAATTTTGATCCCCAATCGAACCGAGTCTACTGGACTATTTCCCAGCCACTTTTCCATAGTGACGATATAATTTGCCACTTCTCAAAAGCGCAACAGTATTCTAACAATAACCTGCATATTTTTTGGTGACAATGAAAGAAAGTTAATTTAATTGACAAGTTTATGTTGTTGGAGTTACAGCCCTTGCAAAGTGAAGAGCAGAATGAAACAGCTCTACATAAAAACACAGCAAACATAAACAGGAAGCAGCCGGCCGGTGAATACTTTAATGGCAGCAGAAGGACAAAGAACAAGACTAGATGTTGGTGAGTGTAAGCGGACTATCACTGTATGACTTTATTTTTTTTTCAGTGTTTATTTATGTAGCTATTGTTCTTTATTTGCTAAAAAAAAAAAAAGAGTTGCTAATTTGGTTTTTAGTCTCAGAAAGTAATATTAAAAATTCATCAAACGCCTTAAAACACTGTACAACAACACAGCCTTTTCTAGGAGGAATGTAACAGAAAGCCTTAAGGATGTTAAAACAGACGTGGCATAAGCTGTTTAAAGACTTGAAGGGTTTGTGGTTTCAGTATTTTCTAGGGTCTTTATCATCTACAAATACGTGAAGAGAGGGCCACCTCATTATTCTGCTAACACTTTCCTTTTTGGTTTGATTTCCACCTCTGGTTTTCAGTCCTAATGACCCGCTGCCATAATTCACACAGCAGAAGATCTGGAGCTCTTGGGCGGCTAATTGGCACTTCAGTGAAGTAAGTCTAACCGTCTTTGCATTTGAAATATGGATTTTCCAAATTAAATATTGCCATCTTTGAATGGGTCGTTGCTGCCACACTGGGAGAGGTAATGTTTAGTTGTAAGTAAAACAGAAAACATCTTCATCATTGTCTGTATTTTTGTTTCCTCCCTCTTCATTGATTTCTCTTTTTTTGAAGCTAACACTTTTCAAGCTTGCTGATGAAAACCGTAACTTTGACAGAGGGAGGAACTGCAGGGCTCTGCTGTGATTAAACCCCAGTCCACTGATGCCAATCAAAAGATGAATTGGTGTGATGCATGCACATCCTGCAGCCAGATGTCCAAGGCTTTCTGAAGCCTCCTAGGCCGAGGCAGAACATAAAAAGTCTTAGGAATGATACATTCCAAGCTTTAATGTGGCTTTTTGCTGTTCTTGTCATGGGCAATCGCAACACGAGTAGCTAGTTGGAACAAAAATCCGAGGTTGCAAAGCTTCTCTTTCTGCGAGATGAAAGCCAAACTCGGCAACAAGTGGATCTGGCTCTGCTTTGACTTTCAGGCCTAATTAAAGAGCAGAGTCTGATATATGTGAGCGTCACAAACCCTGAGCCCGGCAGAATCTAAACTTTGATTATTATCAGCTGAGGATTGGTTTAAAAAATGTCCTAATTACCTTTTAGACGTCACAGAGGAACCACAGCGGAAGATCTGGAGCTCTCTCTCTACAGACAGTGGACCTTTCTGCAATTTGAATTGTTAAAACCTTTGTCGTAAAATAAATAAGAAATGAAGAGATGGGCTCTGGTTGTTTTGTGTACTATACAAATACATTACAATACACTATAGTTGAATGGTTCATTAGAAAATTCAGCTTGTGGTTCCGCACAGGCGTACAAAAACAAGTTGCCCATTACAGCCAAAGTCTTCCAGCTAGGAGAAGTTAGAAAGACAGAGCAACAGAGGTCCAGAAGTAGAGGACAAACCAGAACCAGCAGTAGCACTGCCTTCTCTCAATAGCACTTTGAGCTATAATTGGTAAATAGCTGTGGTAAATTGGTGGGTGTTGATCATTTGAGAAAATCCAGGCATTTTTGACTTGTAAAAGCTCGGTCTGGAACTTCAATACTCCAACAAGCTGTATCATTTTTCATCAAGGTAAACTCCATATCTGAAGAGGAATGCTTTAAGCACTTAATAAATAAAGCTGTTCTTGAATTGTTGTTTTGTGTTGCTCAAAAAAACCTAATTTGCAAGTACTATACGTTTCTATAGTTTGGGTTAGGGTTATTTTGATTTGCTAGTTATGATTGGTTGTCTAGTTGGCTGATTGGACGAAAAAGAGCTGTCTGTGATTGGTTGGTGGTGCGGCTCACTGAGTCTGGCAAAGACACAGAACCAAAAGCTTGAAAGCCTGAACACACACCAAGTGAGCGTGTGTGAGATAAAAATGGACACGCCATATATTATTCTTTGTTCACGAGGGTATATGCAGTCACATCAGAACGCCATGTATACATACAGAGAAGGTTGCTTTTACGACATGCTAACATCTATGCTAGCTAGCTTTATCTTTATATGTGGCTCGTCACTTTATTTGATGAAAGCGTTAGCTTGTAGACAGGTAGAGAAAGGCAGGTAGCGACAGACAGACGGATTTTCGGCAATGAACAACAATAACGAAAAACACTAGACTTCAAACTCTTTATGCCTGGCAGCCTGCCAGGCTAATAATGCGCTGAGGGAAACCCTGCTGGTGTCTTAATAATCCCTTCAAGGGTTTTTAAGGGGAACATTAACCTCATTGTGCTGTCAAAGTGATCCTGATTACAAACATAACCTTCATAAACTGCTTTTAGTCTAGGAGCAAACTCTATGTCTCCATGTGCCTGCAACGAAAGCAGCTTTTTTTGGCAGTACAACATGCTGCTTATGTGAGCAAAGAGAAAAGAACAGAATTAAATGACAATGACATCCTTGACATGCGAATTGATGAGTGACATCAGGACCATAAGTTGATGAATTAATGTGAACTACCGCTTGCTGGAGCTCATAACTTTGTTTTGAATGTTTTGAACTATGAACATAAAGCAGTGAACTGGCACAGCAACGGGCAAATATGGGCAACATATTGACAGATGAATTTTGGTCCTCTTGTATCTCTGGAGATTCGGTTATTTATGATAAAGGTCAAAGTTCACAACATAACAGTGGTGGCTTATTGTTCATCCAAGGCACTTTTTTACATGATTGACATGAAGTAATAGCCTTATGGGGGCATTACTGTGGAAGTCCCAAAGCAATTAATTAAGAAGTATTTATTCATAGCTTCATTTTTAGTGGTCATCTAAAAATGAGGATTTGCATAAACAAGCTTTTACTTGGTTCTAATTTTCATAATCACACAGTTACATAATTATAATGAGCTCACTCTGTAATTTATCCCAGCTTCTATTATTTTCATTTGTGAAAGCAGGTCAAGTAAAATGTACGGCATGTGGAGCATATCTGGGGCCTTTTTGCAAAGACAGCGTACAAAACCAATTCCACCTGCCGTTTAAAGCTGCGGGGAAAACATAGCTGGCGTTTGCTGTCCTCAATATGGAAAAAGCTAAAACAAAAAAAAGTTGGAATTTGTGTTGCTGCAGAAGACACACTGCAGAAACAGGAGGAAGTGTCGCACAATAATCTGGCACTCAAGTGAAGGGTGAGTAGGCCTGTTGTTCCTGAGCCGTCACCCTGGTTTATTTCACAGTGATTTACAATAAAGCCCGGAAAGTCTCTGTATGTGGGCCGCTGCATCAACATATTCTGAATGCCTGCTGTAGCTGCTCTACTGCACACACAGCCCAAAGGCGATGAGAAAAAAAAAAAATAGAAGGAGGCCTGAGAACGGATTCCCTGTCCTCTCTGTGAGCTGTTTAAAGACCATCATGGTGTTCCCTCTGAAAGTCTGTTTTGTATTTAACTCTTCAAACACACAAGCGAGGCCATTTATAAGACACAATACTGTTTTTATGCACAAAAATAATGAGGATCCACAAAATGGGATTACTGTCTGCTTTCATACTTCACTGAAATTAGAAAATCAATATGCTCTAATCTAATTTCTATTTGAGAAATCTCAGGTTGTGTTGGAATGCCCAGGGCTCGGGGAAGAAGAAGGTTATTTTAAATAACTCTATGCATGGGAAGCGTGAAAGAAGCTTAAATCTTCTGAGGAAAACGTCAGTGACATCGAGCGCCTCTTAAAAGTAATTATACTTTGAAGTTTTGCTTGTTTTGTTACACCACAGCCACAGTCTTAAAAGTATTCGAATTGGATTTGATGTGATAGACTGACACAAAACAGAGAATGTTGGTGAAGTGAAATGAAGAGAACTGGTTTTCAAAATATTCTGAAAATATGAAAAGTTCGATTATTAGTTGTTTCTACCTGAGTCAACTTTCATGGCAATTCCAGAAGCAAATCTTTTCTATGTCTCAGGTGCTGCGATTCACACTGAACTGTATCAAACGAAGCAAACGCTTTAAAAAACATGTTCCCCTCCTCACCTGTGGTGGCGCCACAAACCACTGAAGGAAACAACAGAAAGATCTGAAGAAGACGCTTCAGACGTTTCTTCATAAGAACATTCACAAAAATGGAGTAGAATCAAATTTTAGTGGTTGTAGGATTTCCTCTTTTGTCTTTGGTAAAAGATAACGAGCCATTTCTCCTGCTAGAATTAGACAAGCCTTTGGTTAGGCCGGATTAACCCAAAATGCCCTACGCTATAGTCCGTTTTTCCTGCACACCGACTTTGCGTTCATGCATTCAATCAAACTGCATCAGAGTTCACTTTGACCAACCTGAGACATATGTTTGTAGGCGGACCAGAGTTCACTTGTTTTGTTCCGCATCCGAGATAAATTGCATGTTCATGATCCCTCAAACGAACGGAGTTTGAACATGCATCAAACTCTTGTTGATTCAGGGCAAATCAACAAGAGTTTGATGAAAGCAGACTAAACAGGGTTAGTGTGAATGCACTCAAAGACATTCGCCCCTATCCTATCAGAGACAGGTAGCATCTCTGAACATGCATTTGCAACAGGTTCTCAGTTGGATTCAGTTCTGAACTTTGGCTGGGTCACCACTTAAATTGTGGTTCTATAGGTTTTCGGCTGAACCTCTACCCTATCTCTAATCGTTTGCAGCCTCTAACATATTTCTTCCAGGACTTGCTCTGTGTTTAACGTCATCAATCTAAGTCTGAATAAATCTATAGGGAACCAGTTCTTTTCTTGTTGTGTCTCACAGGTGCTAAATTAATTTAGAACCAGGATCTGTGGAAAAGCTAGGTGTGGAAGTGAACTCACCCTCTCCTCCTCCTCTCTGAGGTCCGGCATGGTGCTGACGCACAGCGTCACCGCGGTGATGGCTACAAACAGCACAGACAGGCAAGCAAAGATCTTGCCGGGCAGGCCAGAGTGCGGGTTCTCCACCATGTCCCTGAGCCTCCGCATGCAGCCCCCCGAGAGGGTCTCCTCCGGCCCGCCCGGAGGCTGCTGGCTCTCCTCGCAGGACTGCGGGGAAGTGAGCTCGGCCTCCTCCTCCTCCAGCCTTTGCAGCTCCTTGTACTCCTCCTGCCTGAGGCGCAGCTTGCGGAGGCAGCACCACTCCAGGTTGTTGTCCTCCAGGCCCCAGTAGAGCAGCTCCTCCTGGAAGGAAAGGGCGCACATCTCCCTCAGCAGCCTCAGCTTCCCCGCTGCCAGGAAGGTCACTATGATGCGGAAGGCAGACGGGTTGCGGTCGAAAAAGTACTCGTTGCGGCTGACGTCGTAGTCGTCGCACACATCCATGATCTCGGCCTCGTTGCTGCAGCTGCGCAGCTTGCCCAGTCGGGTCAGCGGGAACTCGTCCAGCGTGGACCAGGGGATGTGATACTTGATCCCCCCGACGTTGATAATGGCCGCCCTGTCGGCCAGGCCCGCCTCGTCTTCGTCCTGCTGGTTCGGCTGAGGCTGGAGCAGAACCTGGGCTCTCTTGTAGAACAAGCCCTTCTTGGATGTGACTTCCTGTGGATTTTCCACGCGGTTAAAGCGGAAAGGGGTGAACTGGTGGTCAGTGTTGCCTGCCAAGAAGGCCACCTCCTGGTACATCACTGCGACCCTGCTGGGGGAACCTGTCCTGCACAATGCGTCGAGTGTATGAAGCGACTGGAGGCTCGTCACCCATTCAGCATCAAAGATCGCATCTGTGGAATAACAACAATAATGAAACAAAGTAATTATTTTTTCTTTAAACAAACTCATTTAAAAAAATTTTTTTTTATAAAAATACCTTAAAATGTTTGTTATTGCTAATCTTTAAACCCAAAATCTAAAGACCAAACATTTCAATAAAAAGCATCACCAATCCAAGAATGGAACCCTGGGGAACTCCACCAGAGATAAGGGCAAAAAACAATACAGAAATAAGGAAAGCAACAAAACGTTAATCCTCTCACTGTCTAATCCTACTGACCAGTCTGCACTTTTACGGGTTTGTGTGTGTTTGTGGTTTGGGGAACTGATGGTCTGATGGGACATCTACATCGCTTCCTCGATGTCCGACCGTGATGTCTGACGCGCTTCACCTGAGCGTCGTGCTAAGACCATGAGAGGGTTAAAGCTTCCCTAAAACCGTTAGGATCTGAAATTCCCTGTTGATGAGCTTAGAATATCCACACTGCCTCAGACGGGCAATCAGAATATTGTTTATGTCTATCAATATGTAAATGGTTATCAGATCTTTTCCGATCTGTTTGACATTCATCCTTTTATGGTGAAAAGGGAAAAAAAAACACTGCCAGCTTTCACAGGAATGGAAACCCAAGCAAATTCTACACAACTTTCAATAATAATAATATTAATGATGTTGAAAAGCTCCATGGTTCTTCTTCATCAGAGGAGGGAAGGGAACAGACATGAGAGCCAAGGTGAGACTGTATTTTCCTGTCACGAGTTACTGTAAATAATATCCAGTTAGCAAGTCAACTCAGCGTTCATCCATGAAAATTGGACCCATGAGCTTGAAGCACACATTGTTTACCCACAATCCACAGCAAATCAAAACCCATAATGTCAACGCAAACATTCATCACTAACCGCCAAACACGATCATGAGATGGTACAGTGATGACTTGTGCTTTTATTGTTGCAGCCATTCCATAAACGTCTCATTTATGGGCTGTACTTTTTTACTTTTTTTTTTGCCTGATTTGTGTTCATTCAACAATGACACATTGCCTCTTATTGTGATCCTTGATGTGAGACCTTAAAAGCTTCTTTTTTTTTAAGTTGGACCAACCTCAGAAAGATGAGCAGATGCCTTTAAGTTATGTGCTATTTTGAAAAGCCATTTGATCTTAACTTATGTAAGACATAGTAGTCTGACTCATCAGCTGACATGTATATTTCAGACTCTGAATGTCTGACTCCCTCCCATCCCCCATGCTGTGACAGGAAAGCGAGTAATCGGACTACGTTTCTTTCTTGACAAAATAAAAAGGAAGAGCAAAGTTTTGTCTTAAGAAGACGCTGAAGCATGATGACTTTTCTTTTTACGTCCAAAATGCATGTTTCCTGCACTTTAATTGCAACAGCGCCTCAAAGCGCAGCATGCAGACGCCATGCTGCGCTTTGAACTCACTCAGCTTTAATTAAATTTGTTGCTTTTCCATTTTACCGCATCGACGGCCTGTTCTGTTGAACATACCGCGGGAGATGCACTTCATCGCTTCGACCTCGCCGCCACACACCGAGGCGAATGTGAAAACAAAAGAGCCTCTGCTGCCGCGTTTAACAAGTAACGCTTGCACACTGGATGCTCAATGTTTAATCTTGAGCAGTGGGGGCTTATGCATTTTTTAGAATTACACTGACGCACAATCTATAATTTGATGCCGACTTTTTTCTGTAATCAACAATAACTTGTGCAGATGCGGTTTTTTATGAAATGATGTAGGCATTTCACAAGGTATAAACAATGTATGTAATGATACATAGCTCTGGGAACCATATTTGTATCTGATCCCTGTGGAAATAAATGGATGGGAATTTTGTTTCAAGTCATAAAAAGAGTTTTAGGGACAAAAGAAACTTGCGAGAGGGGAGGCGGGGGGAAGGGGGTTACAGAAGAATAAACTGCACAAAATCACAAACTAGCTCTTTAGAACTGATTTCCCCCAGTATATATTCAAGGAGAGTGCTAGGAGTATTTTTTTCATGGACGCAAGAAATGAGTTCTTTGTCTTTCTGAGTAGAAATATTATCTGTGATCTTCCAAAACATTTGTAAAGAAAGGTGGATTTTCTTTCAAAGTGTGATTGTCTGCCTCTGCAAGGTTTTAATGGAGAAATAGTCCCTAACTTTCTCTTCCTCAAATGCTGTTGCTGAATCTCACTGCTGGTTACAGTGTTTATAGAAAGATTATGTTTTAGCTACGGTTAGATCCAAAATCAAACACAGATTTTGATCTTTTGTTTTCAACCAAACACAAAACTTGTTTCTGGAAACGAGACAGTTTTGTTGTGAAATATGAGTGATTTTTTTTTATTTTTTTTTAATCTGTCTTTGTGTATTTACTCGCCTTTTTTTCATTCACCACTTGGTGCATTCAAAACAAACAATGCAGACAGGTATTGATCTACAAAATAACCAATTTGATAAGCAAAGAGGAGAAACAACAATAGAGCATACATTTTTTCAACAAGTTTTTTTCTTTGGAGTAAATAATTCCTTAATGTGGATTAGAAAAGTACTACTTCTATTGGTAGGATTATTGATATGTCATTTATTACAGGGGAAAAGGGTCATTGACATATAAGGATTTCAACCAGGCTAAATTAAAAAAATGCCATGTGGTGCGACTGATTTATCTTAAAATAAGATATTTCCTATGATGTACTAAATATTATTTTCATAAGTTTCTATTTATTTATTTTCCATTTATTTGGTAGAAGAACATTTTAAACATTTTTTTTTATTTATCTGGCAATTATGACAGCTTTTTCGCCCCCCAAAATGAACCAGTTCCATGTATAATTCTCTTGTATTTTTTCTTGTATTTTTCTTCACCATTTCATCAAACTGATGAACACCAGTCACTTGATGATGCCAACAACCAGACATTTTGAAATGTCTTGTCTTATTTTATGTGTACTAAGATATTAGCACCAGAAACTAGACCAAAACTATAGGGTAAGATTTTGTGTTTTTGCAGGGCAGACACTGAGATCATACAGCTTTTTATTATTCACTGGAACTCTTATAAGTGCTGCCTGTCCTTACTGGTTTACACTCCAACAACAAAGACAACAAAGTCATGAAAAAATGGTCAACAAATTTTGGATGCTTTAATTAGGACGAAACAACTGAAGTGCAAAATTGTACTTTTTATGTTTGCCTTTTGCAAAACTTTACAGTTGGTGTTTATTCCAATAACAAATAATTACCTAGTCAAAGTTTTAAATTTACTGTAATTTTTTTATGTCAGAAAATCTCAGGATGTCTTTTTAACATGCAAACTGCTTCTAATTATAGAAATTTCCACAACTTGCCTATGGGTTACATAGCTACTCATTGTTTTTCACATTTTCAGTTCACTTGTGTTTTTGGTTTATGTGGAACTACATGACAACGGAGTCAGATAGATTATAAAACCCAAAGTTTCCCTGTTTTTGTTTTCTCTACTTTATCATACATGACCCAATACCTGCAACTCAGGGGACACTAAATGCGGCGTTGTTCTTTAGCCACCAGTTGCTCATGCAAACCAAATTTGCATGACTCTTTGCATAAATCAGCAATCTGAAAACCACTGATGCCCTCCCACATCCACTCCATCTTCATCTCTGCAAGAGGCCTGAAGGACTCATACAACGAGAGCTTAAATGACACTGAACCATTACCTTTCTTACTGGTCTCTTCAGGCCGTTCCTTTTATTTATATTCCACTCCACATATATTAAGGCATTTAAGTCCTTTGTCTCAAAAACTATGGCTGGAAATGAGACAATAGAGAAATAGAAATGTGTCTTGTAATCTAAAAAGCTTGAAAATGTCATAGTATGAATTAACAGAGTATGTTTCACAGAATAATGATGCTTACGGCTTATCAGCATTGGGAAACGACAGAGGCTCGCTGTTTCATAACGAGTCACAGAGGCTGACGTTTATGTTCAGAAAGTAGCTCGATTATTGATTCGACATCCGATGTTCATAGCTGGAAATGGAAAAGCAGCACAGCTGGCTTCTCTCGTATGAATTATAAATGTGCCAAATGGGTTGACGGTCTTTAACCCAAAGCTCGTTATTAATGTACTCTGAAAGCCCAACAATGCGGCAACATCTCTGTGCAGAGTGGAGCCGTTGAACAGAACGCAGACTGGTGGCGCGTCCAGCCACATGTCCGAGCGGGACGGCTTTCTACAGGAACAAAGAGCCTGGAGAAGATGAGGAGTTTCAGTAATACATGTGGCTACATCCACAGAGGAGCTGTAAGGCCAGGGATGTTTCAGGGGACGAACAATTTCTCTTCTCCTACGGTGTCTTCACACCTGATTGTCCAGTACACTCGGCTTGATTGGGGACCAAAACAGCCATTATATTTTCAACTGATGTCGCTCACTTTCACACTGTTCTGTGTCAAACAAACCGAAACCTTTGACAAAGTTGTTTACCTCCTCGCCTGTGGGGGCGCTGCGCCAAGAATCACTGAAGGAAACGAGACAAAAACCTCTGAAGAAGACATGAATGCAACAGAATGTAAGCAAAAATGGGTGTAGCATCAGATTTTAGCCGTTACAGGATTTCTCCTTTGTCTTTGGAAAAAGACCACAAGCCATTTCTACTACTAGTGCTCGACTCTCACGTTTGTTTTGGTTATATTTACCCAGAATTCCCTGCGCTACAGTTCGCAGAGCATCCACATATGCATTCACACCACACCAGAGTTCACTTCAACAGAACCAAGAGCTTTGTTTTTTTAATGTAGCAGAGTTCACTTTTTTGCTCTGCATCAAAGTTTGATTACGTATTCCCACCTCCCCAAACAAACCAGACTTTCTAGGCAAACAAAACTGGAGAAATGTGGATTTGAGTCACATGACTTGGAATCGAGATTAATCGACTTTACTCTAAATCCGACTCAAGACCTCACTTGGACTTGAGCCGTTAAACTTCGATCTTACACCAAAAATAAAGTGTGTGACAGCAGAACCGTGCCTGCTGAACAATCCAGCCCACTGGGTGCCTCTGGCTATTTGCCAATGTTTTCTCCTCCTGTTGCTGCAGCAAGCACAATGACTCTCCCGTGTTGTTTACCTGCTTTTTCTTCTGCCTCCTCCAATGAAAGAAGAAAAAAGCCGACAGAGGGGGAGAGGAGCTGTCATCTGCTGCCATCAAAAGGGAGCACAAAGTTGAGAAAAGAAGGAAGAAAGCCGTGCCTGGTATCAGCCAGGATACTAGGCAACATCAGTCTGAACAACTGTAACGGTAGGACACTGTTAGGAACATTTTCAATCCAGCAAGCGAGTGTCTCAGGATGGATTCTTAATTGCGAGGCTGGAGACAGTGGAGGCTGCCAGCTGTTGTTTGGACATGTTGGTTGAACTGCAATCTACCAGACTTTAAACTCATGTGGCAACATTGTCAGTATTTCAAGTATCCAGATTGAAAGATATCCTCTTACTATGTATCCATAGCAGATCTCTGCGTTTTCTCAACCTCAAGCCAAGTCATTTCGCCCGAGCTGGCCGATAGCAGAACCATGTTCAACAAAGCAAAGCAACTTGATTAGAAAGTTCACTTTTATACAGTATTTTTTTTTTTATGCTAAAAAAAAAAAAAATAGCTCAGAATGGAAACAACAAGGCTTGGTGTAAATTCAAACTGGAAGACTCTTTATCTCGCCTGCACCGTCTGTCACCTCATCGCAAGCCTCCTTCTATCTGATGGGATTCAAGCACCAAAGAGTTTTACTTATCAGATTCAAATAAACTTTTTGATAACTACTTTCTCTCTGTGTTCGTCTTTCCAATGCAGTTATTTCATGGTTACGTTTGTATCCTGGATTAGTTTGTTCATTCTTGTTTGCAGACGGTGGCGGAGTTTCGGTAATTTCTCAGTAAAGACGGAGACATTTTCTAGGGAATAAAAACTGAGGATACTGTTTCAGCAATGCCAGCTCCACGAACAACACAAATCGCTAACACACGTTTGTTGCTGGATTTCAGATGACGTATCGTCGACGTCACCCACCGCAGATGGAGGGCAAATAAATGCAGCTCGTTTATTTCTGTTGATCCAGCATCAAAATGCCTAAAGTCTGTGTCCTGTACAGTTTTTCCAACCGTTCTAATAGAGACAAAGGTGAACGCCATTTTTGTGTTTCGAAGATAATTGGTCACAAGGGAGTTAATTTTACCAAAACTTACCAAAAAAAGAGGAGAAAAGTGGATCAACAATCGACGACTAAAACCAGGAGTCGCAGAAACTAACAACACCAGAGTTTGCAGCACCACTTTCTAACAGCTAACGATCACAACGTTTAAAGTGATGGTTAGGTGGATCACCTCGACACCGGGTAAATCCTCAGGATTATAAGAGAAGTCTTTTTTATCGAGATAATACGGCTCATATCCTAAATATATGAATATTTTTTTTCAAGGTGCCTCGTCTGCTCTAGCCTACTTAGGGCATTAGTTTACTCTTGATCCATTTTGCTTTGTTTTTGAACCGGAGAAATCCACTTCTGGACCTCCATCTGAATTTTGCGTGTCGTTAGGGTCACGTGTCTGAAACCCAGCGATAAACCCCAAAATCTATTTTTTCGTCTTTTAAGCAAAAGTGATTCCTCTCGCTCTCTCTCTCAGACGGCTCTTCTCAAGTAACATTTACTCAAATCTATACCAAAATTTAAAAAAACAAAACAGTTTTTTCCATATCCACTATAATATTTTGTGTCTCTAATGCCATTGAGGTTTAGTGGTAGAAAACACACCATGGAAGAAATCACTCAGTGTATCTGAACGGGAATTGTGAAGTTGCTCATTCACTCAGCTTCTCAGAATATTGACATAGCTTTACCATAAGTATATTTTTAATATTTTGTTTGTTGCTAACCGCTTTTATCCATTCACTTCATGCTACTACAGTGATATTATTTATTTTTCCATCATTCTGATTCCATAAATTAGATGACTGGAAACCTCCAATGTTCCCTCTAATGGGTTTGCAAAGTTTCAAGCAGCCTGTATCCACTAGATCTGATTTCAGCGTTTTCCGGTTTTTGCTGACATAAAGGATGAAACTGTCCAGATATTGTCACAAATGAACTGGGTAGTAAAAAAAAATAATGCACAGGCAGGTTTCTGCATATAACATGCACACTCAGGTTTTTAATAACAGCATCATGCCGCTGAGTCATGCATAAAGGTGATACTTCATGTTTTGAACAGCTTTAGAGGCATTTTGCACTGTCTGCTCTGTTATTCCTGCATTGCATGCATTTCCAGCCCTCTTTCTGCACTGACTTCTTCTAATCTGAGACAAAATGTACAACGAAAAACTTTTCCTTCAGGCCAAGGCTCATGGGAAACAACTCTGCATGAACTGAGCCATTTGCTTCCATCTGTTTTTTTTTTCTCTTTCCAGTGCATGTATGCCACTATATATGTCCTTCACTTTATGCCAGCTCCCTTGTGATCTCTGAGTCTGACTCTCTCTCTGCAGGCGTGTTTGCATCCAAGGCTGTCTGTCTCAGTCCTGCTGCTGATCATCTCACCGACCTGTTTGTGTTTTCCACTCCCTTCTTGTTTCCCAGGTCATTTTAGAAAGGCACCAAATCCGAATGTTTTTGTTTTCATCAATTTCAGATTCACAATTTTTGCAACCCCCTGCTCTGCCAATATTGATTTCTTTCAGCTTTGTCAATAAAAGAAAGATTGTAGCTTTGCTGTGTTTGGGGTCAGTAGGAGCAGAGGCGACGTCACACTGTGTGTGTGACAGAATAGAAAAGCTGAGAACTGAAAGACTATATTTTACTATTCTGAATAAAAAGAAACAAATCATTACACTTTAAACATTAGCATAGTTAGCATTCATAACTGTAAACAGAAGTGTCTATATATAATCAATAGAGAATGTTGATTTCTCTGTATGTTCTATTACTAACAGGTGAAACAATCATTTCTGCGCTCAGATCAACCTGCCTGTTATTTCCTGCAGCATGAAGCATTTAAGCAGCATTTTACACACTGTATGTGTACGAAATGTTTTCAGTAATACTGAAAGTCAATCTGGGGTCATCTTTCCTCAGTAACGGCGACCACACTGAAGAGTGTTGCTATTAGCGCTCTATGACAGCTCTGAAAATGGGTTTGAGTTTCTGACCCAGTAAGGACTGGCCAAATTAAAAATTTCAGATTCTAAATTGGCCGCTGCCTTTCTCCTTTCTTTAAGGACAAGGGCAACTTACCCGATCAATCGATTAATCGGATGAAAAAAATCTCCCATGTTCTGCAGATTCTTTTCATTTAACCACTTGAGGTTTTTTATATAATATTAGATATACATTAAAAGACGGAACTCAATTATTCAATTCCTTTCTTAAATAAGAAAATAAACATTCACTCAGCCCTTTCTGCTTAACTGCGGCGACAGTGTGGGGTAGGGAAGGTTTGCTGACTATTAATAACTGAATAGAAAAACATGAATAATAGGAGCTTTTTTTCCCTTTTAACAGAATTTGAACCAGGTGGAGCTCAAATAAGGCAACGTGACGAGTTCTGGGTAACATATTTACATAAAAAGAATATTTTTCATCATGTAAAATGTGCAAATTATTTGCACAGTTCCAGCTTAATCACTGTGTTCTCCAGTTAATTAATATGGGACTAAATTAATTGCTGATTAATTCACTAATCGACTCATCACGATCAATCGTTTCAGTCCCCCCCCCCTCTCCTCCTTTCTTCACGCTGTGGCTTCTTTCTGTAATGTGACACTGTGGAAAAATACAACACTTAGAAATAAACTCACTCGACTTCCCTAACTTCCGATTTTAGCAGCTCCACCATAAACTCATCATGAACTTTTTAGAGAACAGCTTCCACACACAGTCAGCCCACTCCCCCGAGGAAGAGACGTTCTTAACTTCACCCTCTGTCTCTCTCAACGCCTCGCATCATTAGGGCTCTTCTGAAGTTCCCTGAGCTCTATGACAATCAGTAATTGAAAATGAAACCTGCGCTCCGACTCCGACGCTACGTGTCAATCAGACAGCAGAGAGGAAGCCATGCAGGAGGAGGAAATGGACCGAATAAAATGCCTGTTTAGCGTCAGACATGGGGGGAGGATGGACTTAATTGAACGGTAATGTAGGAGAGATAGATAGCATTGCAGAGGGGAGTTTTAGAAAGCACTTTATGTTTAAAAACGTATCCGAATATAAGCGTACATTTGTTCACGCTTGGTTACTTAGTTAGGATTTCTAAAGCCTCCTTTAGATTTTTTTTTTTTAGCCCTACAGAACTCACAATATGCAGTAGTAAAACTAAACATTTCAAATCTAAACAGACCAAGACTACAGAGACGCATTATGCGGCTCCAAAAATGCAGGAAAACGAAGCAGATTTGTTCCTTGTCCCTTCCGCTAAAGGCTTCCAGATACTCACTAAACGAGCAACAAAGTTGCCAAGCAGGCAGCAGTGTGCAACATTCACACTCTGCCCAGCAACTGGTCCAAAGGGTAATAGTTTATATGTTATTTTTTTCACTGTTTCCTTGCAAATTCACTTACAGTATCTGTTCGTCAAACTTTAGGTTCTTTGATTGATTTGCATTTCTAACAGTTTTAATATTTCTTACTTTCTCCATGGAGTTGCTGAATGGACCAGAAGCCCATGTTTCAGCTTTGTGTAATTGACTTATGTTCACAGTGATTTTATTGGCTCAGAATATCAGCTTAATGTCTTTATCCAGTTTATATCTGTCTGTATATGATTTTTGATTATAATTTTTGAAATGGGGAATTTGTTGCTGTTTTGTAAAAAAAACAATTTTATTTCTTTCTCAACTTTAGGTTTGAAAACAAAGCAAAATAGAAAACTTTAGCATTTTGTTTTTCCATATATGGCACGTGCATATTTCAGGATATCAGTTTCCAACAACAGTAACGAGAAAACTCGAGCATAAAACTGTTATTGTTGTTCTGTAATGTAATTTCTATTCATTAAAAAAAACCTGTTTATTATTTTTAGTCTAACCAGAGCCTCTGCTCTAGTGGAATACATACGCCGTTATGTTGTGTCCGTCTGTCCAAAGCACTAAATGGACAGACGGACACAACAGAGAGGAAGGAGGCACCTCTGGGAACTTTTCGTCACACTGCGAGCAATAACTGTATGTTCAAATACAGGCTACCTCATGGTTCCAAACTCTTTCGACAGTTCTGCTGGGTCCAAGCCAGCCAAACTCACCAGGTGCGCTGCGGGGTGGGAGTCCGTCCGCTCCGGCTTGCTAGCACGAACGCGTCCGTCGCCACGCAGCGTGTCTTTAAGTTTCCCACGCAGACGGCGCGGGACATCGTGGCGACGGGGATTTTACGTGGAGCTCCCCGGACTTCCCTGTTCTTCCCGAAAGTCCCGCTTTCAGTAGGAGGCGCGCGAGGAAAAGACGGAGCATCTGGGAGTCCGCATCAGCGACGAGCCGCCGGGGGGCGAGGGGGTTCGACCCCTCTGTCCATCCGAGGCGACGTGGGAGATGTTCCACGGGAGTGGGTGTGTGAATGTGTGTGTGTGTGTGAGAGAGAGAGAGAGAAAGAGAGAGAGAGAAGACACACAGAGAGAGAGACCGTCGTGGTGGTCACAGTGCTCCGCGCGGACCGCTCAGGTGCGTCCGGAGCTGCGCGCGCTCCGCTGCGCTCTGACAAACACAAGCTGATCTCAGAGCAGCTCGAGCGCGTCAGAGGGAGGGAGGGTCCGTCCGTCATCCGCCGCTGCGCGCCGAACTGCGACTTTTGAGTCTGACCGAGAGGAGCGTCGATGGATGCGCGGGCGAGGATTAGGACCACTGAGAGAGCGTGAGAGAGAGAGAGAAGTCAGGACTTTTTTTTCCTCAGAATTTTGACTTTAAACTTAAAAATCAGGACACTGACAAAAAGAAAAAAAGTCAAAATTCTGAGAAAAAAAATGTAGAATTCTGAAAAAAGGAGGAATTCTGAGTATTTGTTTTCTTTTCAGTGGTCCTAATCCCATCACCTTGCAGTGCTAAGCCAAACATATTTACACCAATTTAACTTATCATCTGAGACAACGACCACTGAAGGATGCTAAAGTGAAACCAGTGATGATGGCAGCAGCAGCATCCATCATGCCTTGTTAAATGCCCGCTAGCAGCGCAGGGGATAAAAACCACTGATGTGCTGCTGACATAACAACAGGTTCCACTAAGAACCACACTGAAGGTAAAGACACAAAATCCTCCTAATGAGACACTGAGTGCAACTTCCTCCGTCACAAAATGAAAACAGATGTAACAGCATCAGCTTTCAGCGGCTGTTGTAGAAACCCTACAGTGCTACAGGCCGTGAGTTATTTCGACTGCTGGTGCCAGACACAAGGGTTTGTTTTGGTTGTTTTCGCCTAGAACGCCCTGCGTTGCAGTCCGCTTTTGGAGCGCTCTCTGCTTTTGGAGCGCTCTCTGGTCCGCTCGGCGTCCACGTAGGGATTAGAAACACACCAGAGTTCACTCCAGCCGAACCGGACCGCGGCGGACCAGATGATACTAGAGATCAACTCAAACCTCGCCAAAGTCTGGACCGTTCCTGCTTCACACAGAGCTGCTTGATGAGGTCAGAGTCAACTGATTGTGTGTTTCGTCTTGTACAAGCACCTGTGACCTACAGTGGAGTAAGAACGGATGACATGGCAAAGATCTGACAGCGGCCAGCCTGCTGACCCTCACTGATGCCATACGTTTATTATTGATCCCTCTTGTGCCTCATCTGTTTGCTTCCTCGGTTGTCACTCTCGGTGTCATCCTTAAATACTCTGCCACGGATGTTTTTATTTAAATTTCATTCAGTGGCTGCTGTATTCTTAATGACTCCAAAAGTTTTCTCTTTGTAGGGCTGGGAGGTGTGGAAACAGTAGGAAATTTTAGCCTCCCCGGAAAAAAGAGATAGCCAAAGAGTTGAGAATAAATTGATAGATAAAGTAACAACAGCAGCAACAAAAATGGTCTGTAAAAGTCTGTCATTAATCTGTCAGACAGGCAATGCATTCAGTTTTACAAATTTAGCAGCTACTATTTGAGCTGTCCATCACAATCAGTGCTTCAGCTTTGATTCCTTTGCGACCATTTCAATTTCTTTTATGACAAAAAGAGAAATCTTGGTTTTAGCTCATTTTTATTAGCTTATATAACTGAGTCAAATTTCGTATTTGTTTTGTTACTGTGTTGTATTTCATTATTATTATTATTTGGTTTTGTTTAAACGGTTCACTTCTGTAAATGAGTTCCTAAACTGCACTTTCTTGTGGAGTACCTCAGAGTTCTGTCCTCGGTCCTATTCTGTTTTCATTCTAAAAATGCTGCAATGACATTTTTTAATTTGCATGATTATCTCCCCGTATGGTTTCATGAAAAACAAATATCAGATAGCCAAAATAATCCAGGAATTCTGTTGTCAATGGTCCTGGATCCACAGATGCACTAGACTAACATTTTGGATTGACTGCTCCGGTGTCCCTGACCTTTTTTTTTTGGTAGGTGGCCAACTTAAAAAAATAATTCTCAAATTCTCAAAATCTGGATTGCTATACTTTAAGGAAGGGAGTTGAGTTATTGCAATGGAGTAAACTATAAGTAAACTATAACCATAAGTAAACTATAACCATCTGCCAAGTTTTAATTTTGAAGGTGTGCAGTGGAAATACATACTCAGAAATGATGAGATCAAACAACTTTATAGTCACATAATTGTGCGACAAACGTAATGTTGGCCTTTAGAAAGCTTCTTACCTATTCCGTGTTCTGCGACATGCAATGAAATGCAACATCATGCAACTGCTTCCACCCGGTACCTTCCCTGCTGAATAATTCACTGCCCAGCAAATCCAACATCTTTGAGAAGCAGCATGCCGATTTTCATATGCAGTCAAAACTTGTAGTGGGCTGACAAACTATTAAAATTCATGAGGAGTTCCACAGATTTTACAGCCTGGCCTCCATGTTGCCGCAGCTGCTTCATTCAATTCAAAAAGGCTTTATTTATCCCACAGAAACTGTTGATGTTGTTGTAACTCATATAAGTTTGTTCAAAGAGTTGTTGCAGATGCTGATGTGTTCGGGCTATTTTAGCGATTTGCAAAACTGATACTGTTGTTACATGAGGATGGTGAGAGTTATGAATTATGCTTGTTGCTTTACGAATCTCCAGGTGTTCCAGGAGAGTCTCCAGGCGTCTTTATCGGGTTGTTTAGCTTTTTAAAGTCAGTTAGAGAAGATATGGCGCATCTTGCTTCAAACACTGACAGACCTGCAGTTCATCCAGAAGGGGTTTAAACTCTTCAATCGCCCCAGTTCCCATAATGGCAAGAGCTTAGTCTGTTTCTTGAACATAAACAAAACAGTCATCTCCATCGTTTTGTTTATGTTCAAGAAAATCTTAATCTTCCTACACTATGACGTAAAGTGGTCCGCCATCTCTCTGTACTCACTCAGCCTGTTAGTCTCTGATTCGCCCAGTGACTGCAGAGTATTTCTGTAGATGCAGACGTCTGTATTGGGTCAGAAGTTAGAGGAATACAGAATAAAATAAAATGGTGCGAATACAGTACCCTGTGGTGCTCCTGTGCAGCTAATACACTGATTACACACACTGTCACTATGGGTCCTAGTTTCTTTACCCACATACAGACCACCAGGAGAACCGGAGTGATATTAAATGGAAAGGTTAACTCTGGAGGAAAAACAGAGACCAACGAGGCTGATGAGGGATTAATCTTTTGGTGGATTGGAGGTAGGAGGGGTTCTTGTGGTCTGTTCAAACCAGCACGAGATGTTCAGCACCCTACAACCAATGCCGCCACTCCTCCAAGGCAAGCTTTATGGCTAGCAGTTCTCTATCTCCCACGTCATAGTTCCGTTCTGGCAGAGACAATCTGCGAGAGAAGAAGGCACATAAATGAGTTTTATTAATTTGGTCAGAGATTTGTGAAAGTACAGCTCCTACTCCAGTATTAACACTTACGCTGATGATCTCTGCCTTTTTGACATTTCCTCTCAATCTCAGTCAGATTAGAAGATTTTTCAACTCTTTTTCTGGAATATTGACCTGATTTTGGGACTTTTAAGGTTCCTCTGGAAGGTAAAGTTGTAGCATCTAGCATATTTACTTAGTTACAGGTTTCCATTTGAATTATGATGCTGCAGTTGTTCGGTTTCCAGGAAAAATGGCATGTGCTGTAAACACAGTGGTGTACTGTAATGTGTAGTATCCATCACGCACTCAATTTGGCCTTATCCGACCTGAATGTCTCATTTTTTGTTTAGCTTGTTTGTTTTTAACGCTTGTATTTACTCAAGTTGTCTTAGTCTGATGTCTTAAACTTGGCATCTATGTGAAATCCTTGATGTTCAAACACATTTTTAATTGCTGTGTGTTTATGTTCAGACAGGAAAGCCTTCTGATTTCCTTTGCTCTGAGGAAAAATAACAAGGTTTACTTTAAAATGAACTCATTAAAGCAACCGTGTTAACCTTTGAGGTCAAGAGCCTTTCTCTAATCTTCTGTTGTTTTGCCACTTTTCTAAGCTCATGCTCCTTGTAAGCTGGCTTGAGGATAAAATAATTTACAGTGTAGTAATAATTTTTAAAAATCAACTCAACAGAATGATCATTTAGAAAGTGACTTGAGATATGATGGACATTCAAGTTTGCAGATTTAGCCAGATTATGTCATTGAACCGATGGATTTGGTCCTACACCTGCAGAACTTAAGCAGCAAATGACAGCAAAGTAAAAATAATTGCCGGGATGAGTTGAAATCTGCAGTGGGCCCTAATAATACCAAATCATGTATCTCTAATCTCTTCTTGCTCCCTCCATGGGAGGTATGGCAAGCTCTTAAACCTGTAATTATGGTCCCAACATGTTTCCTAAGTCGTATCTTCAACATGAAAGGAGAAGAGAAAACACGAAGCCTTGTTCACTCCTGATAAAGGGAGAAAATGTGTATACTTGCACTGAATTGATGGGAATTTGTTTCATTTGTTGAACGGCCAAAGCTGTACCAGAATGTCCTCCCACTGAGGATTAATGCTGATGATCAGACGGAGTCATCGTCCCTATGGGAAGCGTCCTGGACCAACATGGTGCTGAAAAGCCGCCCAGTGAGGAGGAAGCCATTACTCCGGAAGAACAAACCCACACCGGGACAAAGACTTTCATTTTAGGAGATGAAACAAAATGTTTGGTCCAAATCATGAAGTTCAAAGGTAATGCCGCAAAGTACTGTGGGTAATGTCTTCACAGTCAGACATTTACATAGATTTCCTCAGTACTTTGTGGCATTACCTTTGAACTTTATGATTTGGACCAAATATTTTGGTCCAAATCTCCAAATAAACAGTCTGCATCCATGACAGACTATTTTTTTTTATTATTGTGGCTTTTAGCAAACGAAACACATTCAGATATTCCAACTGCACTAAAACGTAAGAAGTTTGCTCTGATTTATCTGCAGACAGTGACAGAAAAATTTTACATCAACTTTTTACTTGATGTAGGTAAACTTCTGGATTCACCTGTATCTGATCACATCTGATGATGTTTTTGTTTTTTCCCAATGAAGAATTTATTCAACAGGAAATCACGGTCATCCGGAAGACGTTGATTCATTTCTTCACGGTGAGCACATGCAACTTCCAGCAACGTAAATTATGAATCAGATAACACCAGTTTGGCCTTGTGATTATGCCCTGCTGACAAAACGCAATGCTCACCTTCTGCAAGACGCCACCGTGATGCAAGACCTGCACAGGGCTTCAATATTAATGACACACACAAGCTGATGTGTTTCATCCCATCGGCCCACGGCGGCTCAGCATGCAGCTGCTCTTCACATGTGATCAAACCCCCTATCAGATGTTACTTCTGCTTCAATGGAAACACTTTGAAGAAATACTGCTCTTACTTTAGCGCAGTTTTTCTGTTTTTGTTTTTGGAGGGGTGGAACGGTGCTCTCGTCAACGTGAACGATTTTATGGGGGGATTTTTCTGCCATAATTCGAGAGCACACATTTTCAGTCTGAAAACAAGATTTCATCATCCCCCATGGGTAGTGTCCTGGACCGACATGTTCTCAAAACTTGTAATACTTGTGCTTACATTTTGAGTTTGAAAGCAGTACTTTGTGTCTTTCTTTTGACAACTGTAATGCTCGTACTCAAAATTTCTGCTCCCTTTTAAACATCGTCCAAATGCGGCTCAGATGTTGCCAGGCGACTGCGCTTTTTTGTTCCAAGCACAAAATGTTTCACAAGCGAGCACAGAGGTTAGCAAGCGGAGACAAGTTTGGAGTGCGAGGAGAAAGGTTTGAGAAAGAACAGAGAATATTTGAAAGAGAGCAGAAGTTTTGAGTACAAACATTCCAAGTTTTAAGGAGAAAGACAAGTCCTGCTTTCAGAATGAAAATGTGTGCTCCTGAATTATGGCAGAAACATTCACCCATATTTTAACCCTTCACTTTAATATGCAAAACAAAAGGAAGCACATCAGATAAAAACGAAGTCTTCAGTCATATCAAATTGATGTTTTCAGATTATATTAAAATGAGTTGAAGCAGAAACATGTCTAAGAGTTGCAGGATATCAGGTCTTGTGTCCTGGAGTTAAAGACCCCTGATAAAGTGAATAAAAGCATCATGGAAGTCAAGAAAGAGAATGAAACTATTTTCTGATATTAAAACTGAGTAATAAGACAAGTATTATATTATCAATTATACGGCTTCCAACCATAAAATCATGTTGAGTTTCCTGAAAAACACCATGAAGCCCTCTACAAAATGGAGGAAGAGGAAGCTAGGTTAGCTGTGAAATTATAATCACCTCTTTTCTTGTCTCGTGATCAATTTAAAGTTCGTACAATTGCTTTATGGTCTGTTAAGGCTGTTAGCATAATTTCTGTTTGGCAATGCTGCGATTGTCCAAAACTTGTAGTCACAGATCAGATGAGACCTCAAAAGTCAGTCATCCAACGGCAGCCTGGCGTCCTGTTGTCAAGAGCACATATGACATCATGTTCAACCCTTATGAACATGTGCTTGTCAGAGATTGTTCCGGACAATCTATGACAAGCATAGAATAGAACAGAACAGAACTAGGGTTTAGATCGTCCCTTTATCTTTTCATCCCCTTCAGACATCACAAACAATCATGGACCGACACACACACACACACACACACACACACACACACACCTAAGGAGAATTTACAGAGACCAATTAATCTGACACTCGTGTTTTTGGACTGTGGGAGGAAGCCGGAGCACCCGGAGAGAACCCACGCCTGCACAGGGAGAACATGCAAACTCCATGCAGAAAAAGGCCTGGAATTGAACCCAGAACCTTCTTGCTGCATGGCAACAGTCCTACCAAGTGTGCATCATTCCTTCTTTTCTGAGTCTTTAAACTGATATCTTCGTGGTGTGGTCTGTGCTGGTGATTATATGTATTTATCTAATTTCATCCCTTCATCCATCCATTTTCTTTCACTCTTATCCCATTGAGATCTGTGCTGGCGCCCATCTCCAGTGGTCAACGGGTGAGAGGCAGTGTCCACCCTGGACAGGTCGCCAGTCCATCATAGAGACAATCATATACACACATCAGCTATGATTGTTTGTCTCTGTGATGGACTGGCGACCTGTCCAGGATGTACACGGAGTCTTCACCTTCATCCCCTCATTCCTTCATCTCTTCTTCAATAAATCTTTAAACTTCTATCATGATCTGGTCTTGCTTGTGTATTACAATCTTCCTCCATCCATTATTGTGAGAATCTTGATCATTTTGGTCCCTAATATAAAAAGTTCTACTCATTTTGGTCAACAGCCTCCTTTTTTTTCCATCTCTCTGGCTTCCTCAATCCCACAGCATGCCGAAGCCTTTTCAGAAAAGGTTTCTTTCCTGGTAGAGGAGCCTTTGCTTCTGCAATCTCCTCATCCCTCTGCTTCAGCTCTTCTTTGAGCTTGTAATTGTTTTCAAGCTGCCGTTCAATTTCAGCTGTCTTTCCATCCAGCTCTTCTTTATATTTTATTTCATTTAAAAAAGAGTTTCCGATTCGCTTCGTCCAGTTCTTTCTGCAGCATGTTCTTCTCAGCATGAAGAAATTTGGCTCTCTTCCCGTTCCGTATCTCGATCTCAACATGGCGATATCGTTCATCTTTCTGTTCCTGCTCCATTGTTTTAATTTCTTCTCTCAGGGCTAAAATGTCACTTTCATATTTCTGGACCATTTCAAGACTTGCATCCTTTATTGGTCCAGCTCTTTCTGCATGCATTTCTCCTTTTCTCTGCAAGTGTCTTGAATCAAAGCCATTTTCTCACTAAGAGCTTCGTTCTCTGCTTGTAGCTCTGCGTAAAGCATTCTGTTCACTTTTCCCATCTCAACATGACATTCCTTGTCGTCTCTCAGCTCCTGCTCCAGTGAACTCACTTGTTTCTGGAGGGTTGAAACATCTGCCTCATATTTCTTGGTCATTTCCATGTTGTCCTCTTTGGCTTTGTCCAGCTCTCTCTGGAGACATGTCTCTCTCTCTCTGGTGGCGTCTTGCAGAGAAGACAGAGGTGATGAAGAGCCTCATTCTCAGCAGCTAAGTCTGCATGAAGTATCTTGTTCATCTGCAACACTTCAGCGTGAGCTTCTTCATTGTCACTGAGCTTCTTCTTCAATGTCTCTGTTTGTTGCTGCAGGACTTTAACAGAAGTTTGATAATTGCTCTCCAGTTCCTTGTACGACTCTTTCACCTCCTTCAGTTCTTCCTGCAGCTGCCTCTCCTTCTCTGCAGACGTCTTTCTCAGCAGAGCCATTTCCTTCTTCAGGTCTGTATTCTGAGATGAGTTGTCACCTTTCAGCATGTTAAAAAAAGTTGCTGCTCTTATTTCTTTGTGAGTTCGCTGCTCTTTCCATTTCTAACTCTTCCTGCAAAGTTTCCATTTGTTCTGTTAGATTGATAACATCCACTTGAAGCTTTTCAAGGACTTCTTGATATAAGGCCTTGCTTTCTTCCATCTCTCGCTGTAAAAGTGCCTCCTTTTCTTGGGACGATGTTAGCTGTTGTTGGAGGGATTTGATTTTATCCTCTTCGAAGAATTCCTTCGTCTGAGTCTCCATTTCTCTCAAAGATAGTTTTGAAAATCTGCTGAAAATGATCCAAAGTGTTTCTGTAGAAGCAGTCTCCACTCGACCTTGTGCTTTCTGACAAGCAACAGAACTAATCGACTGAATTTAAGTGAATTTCTGTGGTGACATCACAAGATGTCTTGTGACATCATAGGACATCCATGCTACAGTAAACTTTGACAGTGATGTGAAACCTCGCTGCTCGCTTGTGCTCAAGTTTGAAAAAAAAAAAAAAAGCGCCGTCTCCCGGCAACCTCTCAGCCAACAGAATGCGAGTGTTGTATTGGTGGCGTTTGTTTCCTGCTAGTGGGTGTGCCAGATGAGTTTGCTCTGCTCTGACTATTAGGTGAAGGTTTGGTGTTGAACAGATACTATGTCAGACTGGCTGCAGTACTGAAGAAGCAGGAGAAGCTAACCGCGGCTAATAGCTACTGGCTCAGGACAGACATGAAAGTCTCCAACAACATGTAATATATTGCTGAAAGTGCACACGCTACATGCTCTTTAAAGGGTGACGGCATTCTTTCAAAAGAATGGCTGTTGATTTTTATCAGTTTGATGGGTTTTCTATTGATATCTAAATAGATTGTTCCTATATTGGTATAGAACAAACACATATCTCTCTATTTAGACAGACACAGAGCCACACAGGGACATCCACTAGAAAGAAACAAACGAACCCAGTATAACACTTCCATTCTATTGGATGAGAAGTTGCCAGGCGATGGTAGTTTTCTGTTCCAAGCGCAAGCAGAAGCAAGTTTTGAGTGCGAGGAGAAAAGTTTGAGAGAGCACAATGAATATTTGAAAGAGAGAAGAAGTATTGAGTTCAAGCATCACAAGTTTTGAGGAGAAAGTCACAAAGTCCTGCTTTCAGACTGAAAACGTGAATTATGGCAGAAAAATTCACCCGTTCCATTTTAACCAAAAAAAGTGTACAAGACGCAATAGTTGTTTTGTTTTGGATTTTCAAAGTGAGACTTCTTGTTCGCACAAAAGCGTCTGTTATGTTTGATGAGCCGTTTGCAGGCCGAGTGAATACACAGTAAATAATGTTTGCATGTCTCAGTAAATTCAAATGCGTGTTCTGGAGAGTCTCGTTTCTCAGATTAACGAGCGTTTAAAAATAATCACCTCTGAGAAGACGTTAAACATACTTTTCATTAAGCCAACATTTCCGTCTCATTTACCATGACGACTCTAATGTGATGTTTTAATCTTCTAAGAATTGAAAAGTCTTGTTTTCATTAGAAGCACGTCATAATAAACTGAATGGTGTGAAAATATGGGAAAATGAACTTTTCCACAACATTCCAATTTAGTTTGCTTTACAATGTGAATAAAGGATTAAGAAATGCAATCTTTTTTTTTTTTAGCTTATCCTATAAACTACCATAATTGTAACTTTTTCTACTTAAAATATTTTTGTGTGAACAAAATCATTTGAAATCCTCACTGTACTTACTTTCTCTGCCTCAATCATTAACTGGGCCATTTAGATCGGGACAAAGCAGCACATCAGGAAACAAACACTCCCGCAGTCATGCAGATTTAATATTTCAGACATAACAAAACTGTTTTGTTCTGACATGTTTTCTTCTAGAAAACTCTCAGCGGAGCTCATTTTCAGTCGTCTTCCAGCCCACATTCCACGTAATGTGGGCCGACCGGCCCCAGACGTCCACCTCGCCGACATCCTGTCATCGTTCCGAGCTAATGAGGCCTAATGGTCAAATCAGCAGAACAAGAAAAAGCACTTTAGAGCTGAGGCGGCTGCATAAATGCGTTTCATTTTAATCGCTTCCCTTGTTCTTTTTGTTGTTTTGGTTGTTTTGTTTTTTTACCAGCTTTTTATTTCAAATCTCAAATGTCATTCGACCGTCACAGCAGGTAGGAGCGAGAAGTCCTGATCGGCAGCAGAGAGAAGTCTACAGCAGCACAGCTCATGGTTTCTGTCAGCATTTATATTCAAACTATTTAAAGCTGCAACAATCAATATTCTGATTTCAGGTCAAACTGTTTGGGTCAGGGTTAGGGTAAAATTTCTGATGATCGGACGATTTCATACGCCTGTTTAGGTTGACCTTTTTATTTCTGCAGCCTCGGCGCTGTTCCAGGCCATGAGCTTGTTTTCTACCTGTGGTTGTTGGTGTGTGTTTCTCTCAGCAGCAGTAACCGGCCACAGCTGTCTCCACTTCGCTTTGCCTCTCAGGCGCAGAGAGTAAGAGCTGAGCGATTAGCTGAAAGCAGCAGCATCATTTGGCAGCAAACATGCATCTGATTTTTTTTTTTTTCGCCCCCATCAACGTTCTGTTCTAACCGTACAGATTCACGGAGGATGTTCACCACTGACTGATGATGTCATCCAGGACACGATACTGAGGAACATCATCTCTGCTGGCGGTTGATCCAGATGGAGGTCTTTGTGTTGCTGCTTCCACTGACAAATTGAGATCTTCCTGAATCAGAAAACGTGAGGTACAACACAAAGCATTCATCCTTTAACAACCATCAGCGCTACTTTCTTCTGTCTTTTAATACTTTTTACATGTCGTCACCTTTCCTTGTTACTTAAACTGTAACTGTTTCAATATGAGATTCGTGTTTTGAAAGTGGAAAAAGTTTGGATTTAAAAAATCCCTAAGTTCACACTTCAGAGCTGCCAGAACATCTGTTCTCAGTCGGCTCCTCGCTGCCACACCAGCAGCAGCAGCAGCAGCAGCAGCAGCAGCAGGAGCAGCAGCAGCAGCAGCAGCAGCAGCAGCAGCAGCAGCAGCGTGCCGGACAGATTCATGGGATGGCACTTCCTGCCACATTTTGTTACTCCTGTCACCAGCAGCAGGAGACATTCCCATGATACCCGTGATAGGAGTGGGCTGTGGTTGTCAGGGGATGTGTGTCTTGTCAAACAGTGATATTCAGGAGGGCAGGAGAGGGTCTGTCTGCACTGATTCTTTCCCTGCTTAGTGGTGACACTAAGCTGCAATAAGTCCAACAACATCATTTAGAAATCCTCTTTTGGCTCCAGTGGCCTTTATGTGAAAGAGCTAAAGACACGCGGCAAAGGTCATCAGGCCAGGAGTCGAACCTAACAACAGCAGCATGGTGGCTGCTTATCTGGGTCGTGGTTAACTTGGTAAGATTTTGTGTTTTTGCAGCGCACCAAGACATGGCCGTCTTTCTGAAGGACAGACAGAGAGTCAGTGACGTCCTCCTCAGAATCCACACAGAGCATGAGCCCAGTTACGTCTTTAACTAGTCGTAAAAATGTTCTTTCCCAGCAAGCCGATGACCCCTGCCGGCGCTGAAGCGGGCATGGCTTGAATTGATGAAGCAATCATGACCTTGTGAAGATCCGCTTCAAACTTCCGCGTTCATTAATCCGCGGGCCTCCGTGGCTTTCTATATTTGGCCGCGACGCGGGGTGGCCTCAGCGTGGCCTCTGCACGGCCTCCCTCTGAAGCCCCCCGGGGGCCGCCGCGGTTTTTATTAGCTCTGTAAATCAAAGCGGCGCGGGGACCGCGTCCGAGGGGCCCCCGAGAATGACACGTTTCCATTAACGCAGCAGAAGAAAAAGAACGAATCCCCACTGGAGGAGAGCAACGAATAGCGCTTAAAATCCAACAAATGGAAATGATGCAAATAACACAATTAGCCTCGTAATCAAGGTCGGCGCCCCAGCTGCGGTCTGAAATCACGATTCGCGTTTTCTAAACTCCCTCCGATATAATTATCTCATTAAGTACAAGCTAAATAATCAAGTAATAACGCACGTGTTGTCATGGGAAGAATGGTGAACTAGTAACCGTGAAAATCAAAAGTTCTTTATGCAAATCTGAGCTCTGTTGTCCTCATTGTGAGTGTTTGGGTTGCAGCTTTATGTGAGAGAGAAATGGACGTGGACTAATGCTTTATTGGCGGTGATTGTCGAGCAGAAGACGCCTGAAGGTCACAGGGTCACATTGTGTGGACGGCTGAGACGACGCGCGGCGAGTCTCATATCCGCTCGACGACGAGATCCTGGGAGATAACGGCGAGTTTCAGTGCAAACTGCACCTTTAGAAACATATTTACTCAGAATCCTCCTCCTCACACTTTCTTTTCTGAGTAAAAGAAATAAAATAAGTGGATCATCTCAGGACAAACAGTCAAGCTGATGTGGATGTTTTTTGCTCTGTAAGCGCTTTATTTCAGGTTTGGGCAAAACTCTGGTAATCTCTCATAAACCCGACTTATGGAGGAGAAAAGATGCTTCTGGAGCGAGTGCTCGTTAAAAGCACCTTTTGAAGATGAAACGGCGTCATGAAGACGCACAGATTCAGAAGGAATTCACCCCAAAAGCATCTCCAGATCAGCGTTTTGCGGCCGACGTTGGGAAACTTGAGAGAGCGCGGCAGAACCTCGGCCCAGATCAGAGCCGAGCCGCTCAGAGCCGCCGGGCCATTTCAGGAACAACGAGTCAGTTTCCTCCTCGCACCGCCTGAAACAAAGAACAAACCATGGCAACGAAAAGAACTGCAAAGCAAAACAGTTGCTGACAATTCCCTCCGGTTCTTCAACACGTTGTCTTTGTGATCATGAATGTTTGAACGTCTCGGTTGCGTTGGGAGGCGAATCTGAGGCGCAGGACGGAGCAGGCAGGCTGCTTGGTTTGTTTGTTTGTTTGTTTGTTGACTCTTATCCAGACAAATGGCCGCCCCGCCCCCCCTCCTCCCCCCCATACGGCGGCGCGGTATCGTTTCTTCAGTAATGATTTACAAGAAGATCAATAAAACTCTCAAGGAGAAAATGTGAAGCTGGTGCATCCAGTCAAGCGTAAATATTAGTAATCTGGCTTATCGATTAGCTTCCTTCATGCCCATTTTTTTAATATAGAAATCTCAACCTTTTTGGTCATTTCTTATTAATACTTCTTATGTTTGTCTGTGATGATAAATAAATCATTTTCTGCAAAGAAATACTTTTTTTTTTTTTTGCTGCTTCTACATTTTCCCTGATCCTGTCTTTCCTTTATCATCATCATCATTATTATTATTATTTATTATTATTATTATTATTATTGTAATAATGTGACCCTGTAGCGGTCACCTTTGACCCCTGGCTCTAACACCGTTTATGTCTCATATCTGAACATTACATTTGAGATGTGAACCTAAATGAACCTCTTTGCGTTTTGGACTCCTTACGCATTTCATCTAATAATGTGTCATTTCAGTGCCTGACCCCTTAACACCGAGACCCGTCGAGAAAGCTCATGACATCCATTAGCCTTGACTTCACTTCCTGTCTTGTGAGGCTAAATGTGCAATCCAGTTATTTTTCTTATGCCAGATTAAGTTTGTTTTCACGTTTCTCCAAAAACGTGTTGTGAACATTTCAATGTCTTGAAATCATTTTGAAACTGAACGATTCCTCGAGGCTTGAAATACATGATTCACTGGATTTCATTCAACTTGTGCCTTCGTTGCCGCAGCAACTTCCTGGGGGAGATTTCACCTGCTTAGTTAAAATTATACGCGTCGGGATTTTACCGCCCGAAGCTACAAGCTCTTTTGTCAGAATGAGTTTGTAGCAAACTCTTTCCTAATTCCAGTATTGTACTGAAACGAGCTGCTGGTGGAGCAACTAATAACCCAACACCTGCTTTACACTCCTCTGATTCGTCCGCAGAGCAACTTTGATCGTCGTGACAGAAATCGCTCCCAGTCCGCTTTATTTATGTGTCCGAGTAAAAATGCACATCAAAACTTTACAGGCAGCACTTTGTATTGGTCTGTTACATAAAACCCCAATAAAACCTTGTACCGGGTCCACAGTCAGGAGACGGACATGCCACGACACGTTCGGCAGATCCCACACATCCTGGACACAGACAAGTTTGACTCCTTGCCTTTGGCTCGGCGCTCCAGAGACGGTGTCTCTGTCTCTGTGATGGACACAATGGACACTTCACAGCCAAAATAGTCAACTAAAAGCGTATGTGCACAGTCGCATTTTTTCTTTCATTTTTGCAAGACACTTTACTCCATAAGTGAAATAATCTGCCAAAGGAGCTGCTACTTTTTCCATAAATATTGACAAATTACACACTTAGAACAAGCTCCTATTCCTGGCTGAAAATGTACTTGTGTACTAAAACATTTGCACGACAAACTCCACAAAAAAAACAAAAAAAAAAAAACGCTTGAAAACTAAATTCCTCGTTGGCGCTCAGAACGAAACGAATGCGGATCCTGAAAACACACTGACGTCTGTGCGAGTCAGTCTAGAACAGAGGCAAAGGCATTCCTTCAGAAACATCTTTATTGAACAAAAGTATCTCTTTCAAGTAGGAAATAGACTTTGCAAGCGTCTTTACGTGATATCCGTCCGACGTGGTGAAAAACCTATTGATGAAAACCACAAGCGGAGGAACACAGTGGGAGAGGAAATGAAAGGAGAACGTGTGGGAGTCAGCAGGGGAGGGGAAAAAATAAAAAAAAGAGAGAGAATCTGATGGCAAAACAGTCACTGAACACAAATCACGCTGAGACGTCAGCCTTCAGACAATAATTACAGTGATTCAGCTCCGCAGCTCCAACAGGGAAACTCGGCGAGTTGAAGACGGGGATGAAAAAGGAGCAGCAGAGCCGTTGGTTTCGGTATGAGCACAGGGAACCAGGGGTGAACGTTAGCCGCCGTTAGCACTTTGCGTCACGGATGAAATGATCGTGGCGTCGCGACCGGTGAAGAAGTGCTGGTGAAATCCTCTTGCTCGGTCCTGGGAGCTGACGCTTAAAGAGCAGGAGCAAAACTGAAAGATTACATTTGATAAGAAAAAAAAATCAGTTTTCTGCAGAAATATCGCCACGATGCTGATTCAAGTTTTCCGCCAAGAGCTCTGAGGTTAGTTTTTTTTTTTCCCCCCTCCGACACCCGGCATTTCGGCACCGGTATCGGCTGATATGAGCCAACATATTGGATCGGGCCAGTAAATAAAACTGTGCCGATATTAAACCGATATTTATTTCCATATTCCTTCCTAAAATTTCAGTAAAATAAAATCTGATTTCAGTCAAAATGATAGTAATAGTGATAAAACATTGAAATAAAAAGTCTGCAAAACATCAAAATGTAAAACAAAAACAAAAAAACGCTATAAAAATAAATATTTGTGATTTTATGTCTGGAATTTTTTTTTTTGGTCATCAAGACAGTAGAGAAAAATAGAAATATCAGCAAATATAGGTTATTGACCAAAACAGCAATATTAATATCGGATGTCAATATTGGCCGAGATTTTCACATCTTTGCATCTCAACTGTGAATCAAAAAAACTGTCCACGGTCTGCTTCGACTGGTCGTCGTTCGCTGCAAGTCGGCTAAATGAAATTTGACAATTTTATTTCAAACTGACACTTTCTGAAACCTCTAGCTAAGAAAGCACAGAACAGTTTGACTCTTGAGATGAAATCTGCAAATTTAAAACACAATGAAAGATTCTGGCAGATTGGAATCAGCCAAAACGCCTTTTGATCAGCTCTGATTGATCCGAAAAACGTTCTTTCCCTGCACTCGTCAAAACTTAAGATTCCCACCAGTTTTGATTCAGAACTGCATCAACCAACATCTTTCTTTTTATTTAATAATAATAATAATAAAAAAATTAACCCAGGTAATCTTCATCAGTTTGATGTGGGACATTATCTGACCATTATCGGTTATATCTGCTGTGGTGCAGTTCTGAGGAAAAAAGAAAAAAAATTAAGAAAAAAAAAAATCAGTCAAAATTGAGGTCGGTATTGTCCAGAAATTGTGCATTTGTAGCTAAAAAACAAAGAAATGACTTGTGAAAAATGCCTGTGCCTTGATTTTTATCACTCCCAGATAAAAAGAGAAATTGGCGAGTTGGTTTGTAACATTGTTTGTTATTAACTCAAAATATCTGCCCCCCCCCAGATCTGTTCTCTTTCCCGTGTTCCGATTCCCGCCAACAGGAAGTCAACATTGTCAGAGTCAGATCCGCTTCCTGTTACTGGGATGTTATCTTTTATTCATCATTAACAAATGAACAAAAGATTTTCTGTTAGCACACAGAATGTTTACAAAATGTACAAATAACAACAAACAAACAAACAAAAAAACTAATGGAAGAAACACATTCAAATGTCTGGAGAAACTAGTTGACCCCCAAAAACCTGCTGAGATCAAAGAATAATTATAACAATAAAAAAAAAAACAAACAAAAACAAATCTTAAAAAGTGGAAGTTGAGATTAAAAATTGTTTTTAGCTGCACAACTTGGCAAACCTATTTCAAAACTCTTTGGCAAAAACCATCAGCAAAATATACACTTATGTTGTTTTTTTTATTCATCATTTCAACAATATAAAAAGTCCAAATAGAAAAACAAAAGTATCAAATTTCATAAGTCCTAGAGCTTACCTCACAATAAAATGTTAACGTCAAAGGATTTATGCCACAAAAAGGCGATTTATATTTATATCTATATTTATATATATATATTTATATATAGCAGTGCTACAAAAGTCCAAGCCTTCATTTCCGCAGAAAGGCGCTGGTTCTGTACAGGACATTCAGGTTTTTATTACGACACACATTCGTCGCTCCCCACGTCGTAACCACGGCGACTCCGGGTTACGGAGGGGGAGGGGTACCGTGTGTGACGTCGGTAAGGGCTGGCTTTCAGTCGTTTTCTTTTTTGTTTTGTTTTTTCCTTCCCCTGGTCACATAAAGTCGTTTAGCTCCGCCTCCAGGGCGGCGGCCATCTCGTCTGCCTCCGAGCTGCTGCCCTCCTCTTCCTCGTTGGAGTCTTTGGACGACTCGTCGGAGGAGTCCCGCCGTCCCTGCTTGCTCTTCCTGCCAGCATCCTCCTCCTCCTCTCCGGCGTCATCGTGCTTCCGTTTTTGACCTCTGGACAAAAAAAATCAATAGAAAAAAGCTTTCAGATAATTTGGAAGACTATTAATTGAGACCAAAATAACGGTTTACAATAAAATCCGACAGCTTAAGCTGGATAAACAGCACAATGGAAAATGTTAAGTCCAGAAACTGGAGACTGGAGCTTTAACCACAAAGTGCTAATTTATCAAATGCAACCAGTTTGTACAGCGGCGAGATTTGAGTTGCAGTTACAATATCTGGGCGTCCAGACACTGAAAGTCTGAAATGAAACTTCCACATGCTACAGAAACCCTGAAAACAAAACCATCTTCAAGATGCTTTTTGTGGGCCCAACGTAGCAAAGCTGTCCAAAGTATGTACATCAATTAAAAACGTACATACGGCAAACATACTGTACAACAGAAACAAGCAATGCCATCTGTGTTGCTGCAAACCAGCCACTTATGGATAATGATGAAGCTGGAAGAGGAAACACAACAAAACAACAATAAAGAAAAAAAAAGGAAAACAGATTTGTAGGTGGTTGGAGAATCCTTTGATGTGCTCTGTGAGTGAACATGCGTCTCTCGCTGCACTCCAGCTTCCTCCGTGACATCCTCTGCCGAGCGGCTCGTTAGCGTCATGCTAATGAGGGTCTGCGTGGTTATTGTGGAGGTCCGACACAGAGCCCACCCCCCACCCCCCCTCATCCCGCTGTCTCTCATTAGGCCACGCTAACATCCAGCGGCGGCGGCGGCGGCTGGGCTCCGGCTCGCCGCTTGTTAAAGGTCAGATGTCGACTAATGTGAGCGAAGAGGGCAGGTGACACGCCGGCTACAGGTTGCCGTGGGAGGAAAAGCTCAGCAGAAGAGCCGCGCTGATCCTTCACGCTAACGAGTTTTCATTTCTGAGTCACGCTTCTAGTTTCGCTGCGACTTCCAAACAATTTCCATTTATTTTATTTTTTCATAACCTGAGCCGGTTGGAGAGGCCGCTTGAGTGCACACGCGCACAACTCCATTCTTCTTCTTCTGTTTGCAAATATTAATAGTGGAGACAGCGGGGGTCTCGGGGTGAGTCCCCTCATGCTGCTGTTAGCTTTGGATCATTACATCCAATCTCTGCCCTCTGCTATTAATCCGACCCCCCACCGACACACACACACACACACACACACACACACACACACACACACACACACACACACACACACATTCATGTCAACTGCTAACCAAGTTTCAGGTGTAATCTACTTTTATGTAATCCCTGCTCTCTATTTCAGCTGTTAAACTACATTGTAATAAAGGTGGAATGTTGCCATTTGCAAAATTATTCAAATTTTAGTCATTTTTACAAACATGAGACGCCCAGAGTGAGCTGCAAGAGATGGGCTAATCTGACAATTTGCTGCATTAAATGTTTTTTGTTGCCAAGTGAAAATAAATAATGCTGAGGGAAATCCATCTTAAGCTTTTTTTATACAAAGTTTCACACAAGACATTTCGTCAGAGGGAGTAATAAACCCATCTGTTCTGGTGAGACTTTTGTTTTAATTAGTGGTTATATTTTAGCTACAGGTTCCTGCTCCTAACATACACTTATGAGTCAGTAGCAGCAATTACACTTTATAACTTATAAATTGTCACTAGATGACACTCTGAAAACTGTTTCAAATTTTACAGTTATTACTAACTGTATAATAACTGTAAATTGGTAAACAGTTAAACTGTAAATCAAAACTTTTATTTTTTGTTAAAAAAACAAAAAGAAGCTTCAAGCCATCGTTATTTTTTCACATGGTTACATTTAAAGCAGAACGGGAGTTGCATATTACCAAACTATTACTTTTATTCTAAAGACGTTGGCACTTATTAAAGGTATCGCTCTCTGTTCACCTCGGCAAAATTACTAAAGAGAAATCTTGTTTTAAACGATTTGTAACGTATACGCCACAAAAAAAAAAAAAGTCAATGGTCAAAACATTCTTTTCAGGGAGTTCAGATGGAAAAGTGTTAAATCAGGAGTTTTAGACAGTGAGCCGAACCAGAAAGGCTCCGTCAGCCTGAGAGACGTGATGGGTAGAGCTGTGGAAGGAGGTGTGCTTGGTGATGGAAATGTAGCTCATTATTAGGCGTTATATCTTGAAAAGTTAGCAAGAGTTCAGACGGTTTCATCTATGGATGCGACCTCCTAAGTTCCCTCATTACTGGACCCGTATGCCGCTGACCAGTGGAGTGAAAGACCGCCAACTTCATAAAACTCTTGTCAGCAATTAACTGAAGAGATCCGAGTACTTGGTGTGTTTGGTTATATTTATATATATATATATATATATTTTTTTTTTAAATGCAACAATTTTGAGTATATTTTGAACAATACCCTCAAAATCATTCGGCAAATGCAAAAGAAAAAAGACACTGTTAAAAAAAAACAAGCATGCATATACTCAACACAAGAATGTAGCAAGAAGATATTTTGCCCAAGTAATTAAACTACAAATTTTCAAAAGCAAATTTAAATTTGCGTAAAATGAGCCGCATCGTTACGGCTGCCATCTTGAAGACAGGCGGCCATTTTGGAATTCGACAAACACCATTTCATTTTTCAGTCAGAATACAGTCAATTTAACATGAATTTGTGCATTTATGTTTATTCAGGTTAAAAAAAAAAAATCTTTTCTTTGGATTTGACAAGGCAGTCATCTTGAACACCTGAGTCCATCTTGGATTTTCAACCACATAATGTACTTTTTTCCTAAAGGGACGTCGTAAATATTGGTTGTCTGCATTACCATGTGAAAATTCCTTTTTCTCCTCTAAAGTCAATCATAAATAATTACATTTAACTTAAGAGATTTCACACATCTTTACAAAAGGAAACCAATTAATGTGGACGTTTATGTAAATGTAGAAAAAAGAAGGAGAAAAGTTAACCGAGTTCCGATTTAATGCCATAATTTGGATCATAATTTTAAAGTGTGAAAAGAAATTGTCCAACGTAAAGACATTTTTTACACCCCTGACCTATGAATGGATCAAATATGTCAGACTTTACGGCTGGGAGGGTCCAACAAGTAACTCGGTGCGGCGCGTTGCTCCTCAGACAGATGTTGAAGTCATTACTCTGCAATATCATTATGTGTACATATTGTGGGAGTCTGATTGCATTAGGGGTGTCAGGAGAACGTACTACAGAGTGTCTGCTGGTAAACAAACAGCCTGCAGCTTCACAAGCCTCAGCACATCATTAGAGCTGCATTAGGGACCCAGAACGACTGATACAGGACAGGAAAAAAACAACAAAAAAACAAAAAGCATCGACTCCAAACTCAATGTCGCCTATAGGGAGCGTTGAGAGGGACATGGACTGGGAACGACTTCATAGACGGGGTGCAAGAACTAATCTTCCTCTTATCTGGGTCCAAGACAACCAAGGCATCCGTTTGTAAAAATCTCTTCAAATGGTTTTCACAGCTCTGATCCGTGGAAGTAGCACAGATGAGGGGTGGCCAGACCACTGCCACCACAGAGCGGTCAGTTTGTTCATATCACACCAAACAGGGATGAACTGCCACTAATAACTTTTTGTTGTCGGTCGTTAATTAATTAACATTTACATGGAAATACCTGAGATTACAACCATGTGGCTAATTTCAATCTGTAGTCCCATTGGCAAGTTGATGTACATGAGGGATCATAAGCCTGGCGGGTTTTACTTGTTCCCCACCAGGCTAAGAATTGCTTATTCATTTAAGTCTTTTTAAAATGTTTGCATTTTTTAAGACTTTATAGATGCTGTTCAAGTATCAATCTTCCAGTCTTTCAATGACACATAAATATGAAGTGATGTTTTCAAATATACGATGCACCGCTGGATGAATGACTGCCGTTACGGCTGCAGGGGGTCTCTGCCCTTTTTCCTTGTAGGGGTCTGGAGACAGGCCTCCTGCAGGTGTCATGTTTTGCCCTGATTAGTGCTTTGCTGCTTTAAAGCTGCCATGTGTGCAGCTTTAAAGCTTTTCCCTCTAAAAGCTTTTTAAAGGGAAAAGCTTTAAAAAGAACTCCATTTGGTTTGGTTTGTGTCTTATGGTTGGGTTTTGTTTGGTTTGTTTTGCGTTTGATAATTTCTGGTTAGTTATGGGTTTTGCATTAATCCATTTTGGTTTCTCATTTCAGGTTTTATTTCTTTAGTATAATTTAATCAATTAAATTTTCATTTAATCAGAAAATCCTTTAATGTTACTCCACCAAACGAGCCTAGTGGATGCTCGATGCTCTAGCATCCAACCACTGGGCGTAGCAAGTTTTTTGGGAGAAACCTTGTATATGACGCTTAACAACAGTAATAAAAAGAAGAAGAAGAAAATGTGGACCTAGATTAAATTAATACACAAAAAACAAGGGGGATAATTAAAAATGGTTTGTAATTTCTACTCTGCAATGGTTTAATAATTTCCAATTCAAGCTGATAAGTTGAACAGAGTTAACATAGCGTGAGTTACATAACAGTTATATAACTGTGTTGTACAGAGATATATACAGTTATCCTAGACACGCCCCTGAGCAGTGGAAGAGGCAAATAAATTTAAAAAAATAATACGACGGAAAGGAGAGTGATGGCAAAAGCAGGATAAAGTAATTAACTTTATTATTCACGCAACGTCTGTGACTGAAACCGTTCCTGACAAGTTTCTTTAAGCAAGGAGTTAGATAAGACTTCCAACAAACTTGAACAAAGACGGGGAGAACTACAGATCAAGATACCATCTTTCCTTGAACTCCAGTCGCTTTTGCTTTTTTCTTTCACTCAAACGGGCCGTTTGCGGCAGCTACAAAGGCTTCTTCAGCCTTCATTTAGACACCATGACGCACACAACACAACAGACCTTCAACGTTAACAAGTCCCCGAAGGAGTCTAACGAGGGCAGGAGGGATAGTAGTCAGTCGTTTTGCTTCCCCTTCCTCCATTAATCCCCACATCATCTGCTGCGTCCATGTTAACGACAGACGCACTAATAGATTCCACGTCTGCCTCGCCAGCTGAGATCTGATAGGCTGGAGGTAGACCCCTGTTTTCAGTTCAGAGGCAATGTGTCAGTTTTGTTTGGGTTTAATTGACGAACAATGGCGCACGAAGGCAGTGGTGCGATAAAAAGAGAAACCCACTGGTAGAATAATGGCCCAACAACAAGCACTCAGAGAGTCACTGAGTCATCTCTGAAACCACAAGCTTCTAAGCAACCCACTTGTGAAATATACATGGTGACAAGGATCGAGAGCAGGGAGCTCCCGGTAGAGGAGTTCAGTATGCTTGGAGGCAGTTGTCAATCAACAAAGCAGAAATCTGTTAGTTCTCCTCTTTCTCAAGGGGTGTCAGGAAGGTTCAGACAACAGGATGGCAGATCTGCCTTTCAGTGGATGTTGTAGCTGTTTTTATTGGCATTGGTAGAACTGTATGAAAGAGGTGGCGTGAGGTTTCGATTTATCTAAGATTTATCTAATCTCCCTTTTGAAGTCGAATTGCTTTTTTTATACTAAGGTGATTATTAAATGTCATGAAAGTCTGGCTGACATCTCTAGCTGTTTTAAGTCTTTTAAAAGCCAGCTCCGAGTGAATTCATCCATTCATTAGCTGTGCTCTTCGTTTACTAGCCATATACAAATCATTTCAAACTTATGTAGCCACCGATTGTTTGCAATTCTCATAGAAGAATACTTTTCATGAATTACGAAGACAAGTCGTCAAAATGTGCAAACGGGTAAAATACATTATTGAAATGGGAAGTGTGAATAGCTTCTCTTTGAGGTTGCAATTTAATCTTTGGTGCGGTTTTAGTATGAAATGAAGCATGGCACACCGGAAATGTTCCAAAGAGGGCTATGAATTATGCAGTTGGTATGAAACGTTCTCAAGAACTGTATGAAATGTCGACAAAGGGAGGAGGAATTAAGCAACGGTTGGTTTGAAATATCCACAAAGGGCAAAAGGAATTAACAAGGTGTGGGTACAAACATCCTTAAAGTGGGGAACAAATTGGGTTTAAATTGAGAAATGCTCGGTTCACACACACGTCCCCGAGGGGTTTACAAACTGACGTAAAGCTTGTATGAAGAGTCCTGAAGGAGAGATTGCATTAAGGCGACGTCAATACAGAAAGTAGTGCAGTTTGAATTGAGGCATGGTTGGTACAGAAAGTCCCCGGAGGGGTTAAACTGTGATGTGGACGGCAGTAAAGGTCTCTATGGAGGTAGGAATCGAGGAACGGTTGGTACGAGAAGAACACGAAGGAGTACAAATTCATACATGGTTTGTATGAAATGTTCCCAAGGTGAGTCATTTTCGTAAATTCAGGTTCCTTTAAGACAGGACACTCTATATGTCAGCATTGAGCTTTGACAAATGTTTAAGTGCGATGTTTTTTCTATCTTTTTTATTCATGAGATTCTGACGGTTGTAACTTCTGGTCACAATAAACCGAATTCAAAATGAAACCACAGTTTTCATTTTGAATTCGGGTTTCTTTCAAACAGCAAACCAGAGATGGAGACAATAACCACAAACTGCTTTCTGTCTCTGTGAGAACATATCTGAGGTTTAAATTAACTCTCTCACTTGGAGTTGCACACAAAATAGGTTTAGAGCTGACCCGGCTTCTCCTTCTTGGTTTGTGTTGTCATCCCTCTGGTGTTGCTCAAAGCAGCGCCATCTGTCTGGACGCAAACGAGGATTTTTTTCGGGCAAGGATGACTGACTTCAACAGATCACAATAAATGTAATTTGCCAACCACACAGACGTTTTTGAATTTGCCTAAACAAATTCTACAAAAAAACAAAAACAAAAAACATCAAATTGTGTGCATGTTTTGCAACATTAATAAGAAAAGCTGATGTTTTTTTCTTTTTTTTTTTTTTTGTCAAACTTGTGGTACTAGCTTCTTTTTATTTCAGCTGCACGGTGTGGCTCATAAACAAGCAACAGGGGAGTCTATCTCATGCAACTTTAATCACCACAACTATTTTTCTACATAGGCTTCGCGCTTCTAGACTTTTATTGAACGTAATCAGTGGACCCTCACTACCTCTGGCCTCGGGTTTCTTGGTACAGAGTGTGCTTTCAAACACGCCTGTCAAGCGCTGTTAATGCACGGCTCCCCTGACTTGCGTTTTTCTCCACTTTGTGACCTCGATCAATTAATACTGAAAATGAAAAGTGGAGAATTTATAGTTTTGTGCTCAAGGTAAAATTTTTTTGAAATATTATTAATGGTACTTTCTTAGAATTGTACAGCTCCCTCTGGGTTGGTGGTTAGATTCCGCTTCAGGTAAAAGGAGTTCAAGTATCTTTATGCCTCGTTTATGGTAGAGAGGGAGATAGCTGGGCCTACGGAGGCTCCGCTCTATCCTATCATGACAGTAAAAACGGCTAAACCCAAAAAGTAAAGCTCTTGATTTACTGATGTACCAATTTGAACCCATCAGACTATCATCCCGACTCAATGGGTCAATTCTGAAATGATGAGATTCCCATTATGCCAGAGAATGTAGCCTTCTCTAAGGTCGTTGGACTTCTTTGAGATGCTGCTCCTATGCGTCTAAAGGAATTCGCTGAGATGGATAAGGCATCTGATGAAAGACCCAAAGAAAGTAGAGGATGGACCAAGTATTCCCTTTGGCCAGGGAAGTACTTGGTATCCTGCAGACACAAGATCTATAATAATAGGGTCTAAATATCTCATCAATAATCCAGAGTAAAAATCCAGTTAAGTTACTAGGCGTTGTGTTGCAAAGTGATTATTATGAAAAGAGCATATTGATAAATTGGTGAGTCAAATGGGCAGCAGTTTGGCTGTGATAAAAGAGATGAAAGTTTGGACACAGAATAGCTTGAATGTAATTAAATCTCTTGCTTTGTCTAAGATTATTGTTCACTGGCACAGAAACTACAAACAGTTCAAAATAAAGCAGCTCAGTTTGCACTTGGCTTTGTTTCCAATATGCAACACCTTACCCAAATAATACACTGGAGATGCATCGGAAGAATCAATTTCAAACAACTTTAATATTTTGAAATGATTGTCCTTTTATGGAATGTTTTTCATAATAAAAACCATTTGTTTTGATCTTTGGCCTTTGCATCTAGATATTTTTCAGGTCTTTTAGGGGCTCCAAGTAACAGAAAAGAAAGAAAAAGAAATGAAGTTGTGCGTTGCTGTAGACACTGATGGCTGTTTCCCTCATGAACCAGTTATCACAAAAAAACCCCACATCTCAGCCAGACTGAAATATAGTTCCACTTTCTGACGACATTCAAAAAATCCACTGGCATTCTCCCTTAGACAAACGCCTCGAGACCCGACCAAAGGGAGTCTGACTGTAATGTCTAAATGTAACAAGTTTGACGGAGGTATGACTCCAGGAGTCAACTGTGCAATTCACTGACACTTATTTCACTGTCATTTATATCTCCCCAGTCACCGATGTCTGCATCACATCAGCTTTCTCTCTGGCACAGCTACAGGCAGTGGAATCAGATTTAAGCCCTCAGGCATCTTTTCAGAAGTATTACTTCCCCCTCCCCTCCTCTCAGCCTGCACTGCTGCTGCTAAAGCTTCTGACAAGGCTGCAAAGATCTTTTCACTGGAGCCTGAGATGGATTATCCTGCACCCAGTTGGGCGGCGGATAGGGGAAAGCAGGTAAACATATGTGGGGAAAAAAATAGAAGCTTCAGGTTCAATGCTGTTCTTTATACATTTGTTGTTTTTTTTTTTTTTTTAGCAGAGATTGTGTTTCACTTTGGTGTCTTTAGAAGCATTTAACTGTATAAGCAGGAAACATTATGTAAGCATCACAATGCTTACATATCTGACTTTTCTTAAAACTCAATGTTCCTCCACCGGAGATGACTTTATGACAAATAGAGCTGTGTTTTAAAGGGGCAGTGTTGGCTAAAATAATTTTTTTGAGGTTTGGGTTACGTTATAATGTTATTCCCTAATCCAAAACATACATGGAGAGTTGCTTTGATTCTTTCATGCATGTTTGAGAAATCCATTAATCTCCCGTGGCAACCACCCAGCTGAATAAAAGGCCTAGTTGGACCCAGCTCCGCTTTTGAGGACGAAGCTCCTCCTCTAAGCTGCAGTTTCCAAGCTTCTGCCTCACAGAGCAGTTTTCCCCTGCGAGTCTCCCACTCGGCTCCTTCAGACTAGCCAGCAGCAATTAGCAAACCATCAGCATTATCTCGTTCAGTGAAAAACTGGTAGAAATGTTGTTAAAGGGTTAATAGAAGAGCAAAGGTGGAGAACAAAACTCCACCTTTGATATTTTACCGTTAATTTACTAAGTGAAATTTTTTTAGTATTTGACATATATACAGCCTTGTTAGAACAAATGAAGTTAACAGTTACTTGATTGTGCTATAAAAAGGCACCATGTGCCAGAAGAACACTCAATACTGGCCCTTTAAGGCGGATCATGATAGTTTTCTGGATGAAATCAAGACAAAAAACACAGCACATAATAACTGCACACACAATATAGGAGATTAGTTGTTTTTTTCCCCCTTTAAATATAACTTAAGTTTGCAAACAAACAAACCTTCAGAACCCTTTACAGCTCTCAGTTCAAGCTGAAAATGACAACAACTAGGCTACAAAAACTCTAGACTTCTTCAAAAGACGTCAGAACTGCGCCGATCTGTTGGGTGTTTTGATCGCTCTGTAGAAAAGTTTTTTTTTTCCTTCCCCCAAGTCGTGCATAAGCTTTTCTTTAACTACCTTGTAGAATGTCATCAAAAGGTTACATTAGTATTCTAAGGAGAGCATTGTGACTCAATTTGAAAATAGTTTACCTGATCTGTGTTTTGTTGTAGGGCGGACATATGACCTGGGACAGAAATGTGGAAACAATCCAGGGAAAACCTCAAGTTTGTGTAAGATATAGATATAAAAGAAATGACAAAACAAAAACAATAATTTTAAAAATATATTTTAGACAAAACTACAAACTGCAAGAATTTGGTTGCAGGTTTCATTCAGCATTAGACATAAACAGTTATATCATTAGGAATAGCATATTAAGAGGTAAAATCTAAATGTGAAGTTGATGCAAATGAGTGGAAAAGGCAGAACCGCTGAATGATCTCAGCAAGAACCAAACGTCTCTGTTAAAGCACAACAAATGTGTTTTCACTTAGTATTTTTTATTTTCCCCCCAAACAGACAAGCTTATAATTGAATCTATGCAAGCAGATGAAGTGAAAAACAAAAATACCTATCTATTTTTTAGCAGATTCTGTTTACAGTTTGTTCATACGAATATGATAGATGAGAAAATAATGGAGGCTTCCAATGAAGCTCTGGTTCATAAAATAGTTCAAATGAGATGAAAACATTTTTAGTTTCAACGCGGAACTTCAATGAAAAATGCAGCAGGAAAACAGAAAGACTCGGAGATGTAAGACGTTATAGAGGCTCGCATCCTCCTGAGCATTCTGCTCTCACCTCTCGTTTACAGAGATGAGATGCTTAGATTCAATTAATGTGTAGAGTTAAAATGAACAAAAACAAAGAAATGACGCCTGTCCAAAAAAGTTTTTGGACAGGCATGCAAGTGTTACTAGAGCAGTTCTACAATTATAAAAAAATATGTGTATGGCAATTTTCTTTACCATTAGCATGTGAACATATCGCACATTAGGATTGTTATAACTCTGACAGATGAGTTTACGCACAGCAAAGCTTGACTTTCTGCTAAAGTGCCTTTTATTTGATTTTTTGAAGAGACAAAATTATGGTACCAACAGTAATTTATATATTAAAAAAATCCTATAAACTCCAGATAATTCAGTCAACTCTGTGTCTTCTGTGCGTCTTTAGTGAAACCATCTTTGACGTCATAACTTTTTATCCCGGGATATTCGGAATCGTTTTAAACCTTCTGGGCAGACTTTCGTTTGTTACTTTTTGCATCAGTTTCAATCTTGTCTGCTGGTTTGAATCTCTCTGATGTAAAATGAGGATCTTAATTTTAAGATTAGGTCCCTATGGCCACCTGCTTTCACATTTTTACAGTCTTCCCTAAATGGCTTGTGGCAAACTGCAAGCAGAGCTGATTTTAAGGGCTGCACTGAAGGCCCATCACTGAGCTTTAAAAATACAATTTTTGCCATTGCAGAATTTTTTTTGTATGAAAAGTCAAAGTCGTAACAATGGGGTGTCTATTGTTAACCGTGCATGTGTGGTTGACAAAAAAGGGACAGTGCCTGACTTTCAGACCTTTGCTGAGGTTTGTAAGGTTGGTTTCTCATGCAAGTATCGGCGGATCACCGATCTCCCAAAATGAAGGAAATCAGGGCTGATTTATCAGTGCATCCCTACTTCTGATGGCTTTCTTTCAACAATGGCTTCCTACGTAGACCAGATGCACCGATCCACTTTTATCACTTCGATACTATAGGAGGATTAGTATCAACTGATACTGAGCCGATACAGGACAAAAAGCTGAACAAAATTAAAATATTGATTTAATTAAAACAGACATAGATGTACTGAATTACATATTCATTTGATAACTCTGCACCAGGACAGCACACTTGCATACACCAATAGCTTCTCAAGGTTGGTCAAACATGTGAAAACAACTTTAATTTGTTAAGTCAGTTCAATTAGAATGAAAACAGCCAATGTAAAATAAATAATAAAGAAACTGAAACCGATACACCTGTACTGTCAATTCAATGAATAACTGATTTATGAATCTGTGTAGGTTATGATAAACAATAGATATTGCAACACAAGCCGCTACCTCAGAAACGGATCTTTGCCGAGTAGTGAAACCATTCTATCGCAAAAGCACACAAAAAACAACAAACATTTCCTGCCCCATCAGCAACTAATAAAGAAACCGGGTCAGATTATATTCTCTTTTCCCCCCTCTGTCTTCCTCTTCTCATATATGTGAAAAGCCTGAGTCAGCAGTCGTATTCCTCGCGGCCTGCCGCCTCCTCTCACCCAGCTGAACACGAGGATCACGGCGCCGTTTCTCATCGCCGCTGCACTAACAGCACACACACCGACGAGTCAGTAGGACTCCAGAGGGGCGGAGCGCTAACAGAACCCTTTAAATCTGTATCATAATAGTAATTGTAATGTGGAAAATGCAGACATAAATCTGAAATGTAACGTTAAACATGTAAAGGTTTTTAGGATTGGAGCGTCCACCGCTATAAAAGACGTCGTCGTCCACCGTTCCTGGAATCAGGAATATAAATCTCATAATGGCGGGGCTTTGCTCAGTAGGTTATTGAGATGTAGTTTGTGGGAAATTACTCGGCCCCTCGGGACATCCGTCTTTCTCCTCCTGCAAATCCCGATTAAACGGAAGCGAAATGTCAATGTTTAATCAACATCTCAGCAGAAGGCGCCGCTGGAGCACGTCGCGTTTGTGAGTCTCAGTGGGAGCCTTTGGAGAATACGAGCAGCGCTTTCTGTCTGTCCCAAACCGCGTCTGCTGCTTTTTTTCCTGATGGTTCATCAGCAAAACACTAACATTTTTACCTGAGTCCAATTACGGACCGGCGGTCGTATCCTGTTCCCTCAATGGTAATGCATTTGTGCACCGTCTTTCATTTTGTCATCATAATTAAATTCAAGCAGTTATTCAGACAGAAGAGGCACTTTAAGGGGGATTAGAGAGGCAAGTGAAATGTTAAAAAGTTATGAAAAGACATAAGAGAGGCATATGGTACTTGAAGGGTTTCTGTAAGTTGCACCAGCTCAAATTTAAGTCTTTTTAAGACCAATACGAATAGAATTGAAGACTAGTAACATGGCAGAATTGTATCCAAAAATAAATTTCATGAGTTGACAACAGCAATGAACCAATGGTGAAAACAAACATTGGAATTGTTGCAAGTTTTATCTGATAAAAATTTGTCATATTTGTGGATACCAAAGGGAAAATTATGTAATGTTTTCCGCTGGATAAAAAAGCCTGCTTGCTGCCCATTTTTGCTTCTATGACTCGCGTTTGTGGCATTTAAATTTTCAACGTAAATGTTCACATGTATGAGTTTGTATGCATTATAGTGTATGGGCTGATGGATGTTTTACAAATCAAAAAGGAGGACGTCTTTAAAAACACCAACATATTGCTGCATTATGCAGTCAAACCTAATCAAAATGTACGATGTTTCACCTTTCATTTCATAAAACAGATGCAGCAGAGTGCTACCTTTAGAATCGACCTTTTCCCGGAGATATGAGGCATACATTTAGAGGAAAAATTCTGCCTGAAAAATAGCTTTTAAGAGGTCACATTCTGCCTGACTGTCTTCTCAGAAGTAAGCAGTTCAGCTGACGACTTATGGGAAAAGTCAGCATCTAAGAATGCAGAAAAGAGACGATCACATTATTAGCTTTTCTTGCTCACCGCTCTTGAATATTACATTTTTGGAGCAGTAGAGTGGCTTTAAAAAAGTATTGATGCCCCTTGAAATTTGTGTTGTGAAACATCAACACACAGGAGAACGATGTACAGTTGAAACCCAACGTTCACATTCACTGAACTATTTTTCCTCCCTGTCCGAAGTTAAATTAGACCAAACTGTTCTTGTTTTGTATTTATATTTGACAGAATACAAACGTAGATCACCCTTTTCAGATTTATAGGCTTGCATCCATTTTCTTAAAATTCACAATTAGGGATGTGCCAATCTGAAAATTTGGGCCGATATCTGATATTAACATTGCCATTATTGATAATATAACCAATATTATATAATAT